>OX419718.1:41287119-42034619 GCA_948474765.1 Patella depressa
TTGCAAGGGAGCTAGTGCTGCTTCGACCCCCATCCTTGTACGCCACTGATAGGTCCGGACATAAAAAGTACATCATTTATCAAAATTTATCAACTTTTTTTGTACATGCACTAGAAAGGTTAACATTTAACAACCGCGAGGATATCTAATAACAGAATCAAGTTTGTTCACTACAAGTCACAGGAACTTGAAGGGATTAAAATAAAACTTCTTACTACTGCTTGACTATATAGTTACAAGTAGATGTACCAGCAATTTAATTTCCTTTTTATTACCATTCTGTTCAATGGATTATAAAACACTGGAAATTCCACACGTAGTTTCGAATAAATTATGTGCTATCATTTATTCTAAGGTATTGCCTACTGTGAGAGAATATTGGTATGCCGGGTTTTACCAAATGATAGGCACGGTATCTGACAATCTTTCACACGAGGTTATAAAATACTGCAGTCGGTAACACTAAAATTTCTATTTTTGGCACATTGTACTACTATTAAACATTTCGATAGATAAAGATACAATATGCTTTTTTCCAACAAAACTTTTTTGATACAAACTGTTGTTGGTTTTAGGTTGTGTTCGGTAATTTAGCAGACCCTGTAAACGCTGTAAGAGCAGATGTTTTTTGATGGGATTGTTTCGCTAGGTGGACAGGCCGAATGTTATCGACTGCATGATGGACTGTTGCTTTTCCAACCGAAACCTTGCAATATTGCCTTGCATTGTTGCTAGTCAAAAGGCGGACCCGTATCCGTATCCAAGTAACACAAAGCATTTACTCGTTGGATCGAAACTTTGGACACATTCCAAATCTCAGATTTGTTGAGACAGTGTTATATTTCAATTCAACTACACTCTATTTCGGTGTCTGCGACACTATGTTTATGACAGGAATGCCATGACTCGATTATTAACAGTCAATTGGATGTTATTACTTAAAACATGCATTTAATCTGATTAAAATACAGATCTATATTTCGTTTCGTTTTTTTATACTTTCGATCGCCTATACTACATGAAGATCTGGCCAGTTGTACTTACGAGTGGCTTTTAACCCTATGACGCCAGACTTTGATTAATCAATCAGCGTTGACGTTTCTAGTGGTTTACCCAAAGTTCGTGCATCGCACGCCAAGAAGTCGCCGTAACAAATAGTTTCATTGACTAATCCCTCACGCCATAGCAACTCTGCCAGATCCTAGTGTAGTACAGTGTTCAATTTCTGGCTAGCATCGAATGTCATTACTAACTTCGATGCAATGATAAACCAAGTCGCGATTATCTATTTTAACGTTAAATTATACATCACAAAATGTATTCAAATCCAGTAAATATCGCAGGCTAACAATGGCATGGAGGGTTGATTATGGTCTTGATAAGTTAATTAGTGTCTAATTAATATTCAAGATAACATTTCTGGCCTAAGGAAAGACCTGCAATAGACCGATTTGGCTCTTACATAATGCATGTCAATCTGATTAAAACACAGACCATATCTCATTTCGTTGTTACAGTTCAAATTTTAACATTGAAATAGATAATCTTGACTTGGTTTATCATCGCACTTAAGTTAGTAATGATATTCGATGCTAGCCGGAAATTGAATCGCTAATATCTTGGTTCAGAGTGAAGCAATTTGACTTGAAAATGTCGGCATACTGTGCTTTCATTAATTGTTTTAACTATTATAACGAGAGCTGTCAGCTCTTTATCTAATCTTACATGTATAATTCCCCTTTAATAATAGAACGGCATATTGGTGAAATATGGAAAGATAGCAACGCAACGACTAGAAATTTGCTATCAACTGATAAGGTATTTGACTTCAAGAACTATAGCGTATGTCGTGTTCACAAACTTTGAGGGTTGAGGTGGTGGTGGGAAGTGGGGTAATGCCGAGGCAGAAGCCTTCAGAGCCGTATACATCGATAGTGTTCACTACTCAAATTTGAAACTGATTCGCTTCTAGCAATGATTTCAGAAATGGGTTCAGGGGAAGTCCGGAACCGAAGGCCCCAGAGTGCTCAATATCAATAAGGTTCGTCCTCTCGTGACCCCAATGCTTCATACCAAATTACTCCGAAACAGAAATTCTTTAGAACGCGGAGAATTGATAGGGTTTATCCACTAATGACCTTAAAGCTTCCCAACGAATTTGAAAAAAAATACGTTAAAATCTATAGAACCTATCGCGTTCACAAGGTTTTCGTAAATGGGCATAATTCTGGTACGAAAGATCGCGGAAGGATGGAAAACACAAGATAATTTTTGGTGGACCGAAGGGCCAGCAGATAGGAGACGACATAACATTCTTACACGGAATGTGGGCTAAAATGTTAGATATAACATCAAAGAGACGGATACACCTTGAACTGTACCCATTATTGCATGCCAGATTATTCAATCAAATTAACGACTTCAGGCCAAAGCCCCACTAACATTAGAAAATCTACTAAATTACACAACACCCGATTAACAACCAAATGTAAATTCACACCAACTAGTACACCAAGGACACACACCACTGCACCAGACATCAGTTGAAGATAATCACCATTAAACCCCAACATTCGCCCCGGGTCACTAACAGCTCTGAAATTCCAGTACATAATAATGCCATATATAATGAATTGATTATTATATTAAACAAGGTAATTAATAAGATGTGAACTATTGTATTATATTAACAATTCATAATTTACAGATTCTGACTTTTCGTCAATATCTGAAACTAATATTAAACAACACGATGTTAACATTGGATACTTGATTAAATGTAAATGAATGTACAAAAAAACACAAATACATTCTGAACGGAACTAATAAATTTAATGACCAACATCATCCCAAAATTCGAAAGGTCCATTTTTCTCACCAATCATATCTAGTATTTTTTTAAAAAAAAAACCCCAATAAAATGATATATACTTGGATGATTAAGACGACTTTGAAATCCAGCAAGGCACCTTTCTAGGTCATAACATCCAGTGGTGAATCCTGAAAGGTAAAGGGCACAGAAAGGTATAGGCATAATTGACACAGTTAATTGTAACATAGCTATGGACGTCAATATTAGAGGTAGATTCCCCAATGTATGTATTTTATGGAAGCCTATAACTATCATCCATAATTTCTACTTTTTTCCCTTTCAAAACCCGAAAGTCGAAAAGTAGAATTGAGACTACAACCGCACTTCCGTTGTGTTTATTTCTTAATTTCTACTTTTCGAGTTGCATTGTGGCATGTTGTCACCTTCTTACTGACATCAATAAATACAAAAATATGACTAAGTCGAAGGTCGCCAAGACGGTATACAAGCCAAAATGCAAGTCGAAAATAAGAAATTAGGAAATTACGAGGGGCGCTATTATTTCTTAATTTCCTCACATCGCCTTACAATTTCTACTTTTTATACTTTTCAACTTTCGTGTTTTGAGGGGACGAAAAGTAGAAAATGTGAATGGTAGTTAGAGGCTTCCATTGTATTTGGACCTTAGGAAAAAGTGCAAGACTCACAGCCTTTCCTGCTACCCACTCACGTCTAGTTGATAAATGCATTAGGAAATTCTAAATGAACAGTATGAATTGCAGCGTTCTATAATCCAGTCTTTACCGCTGAATATCACATTTTACTAAATCGAACAATCGTCTGTTTACGTTTCTGTCAGCTGATCGCGCAGGTGTGCAAATCTTTTCTCATGGCAGACTCCATAGCGTTTGTCCAACACCAGATTGGTGTAGAAAATTCGGACCTAAACAAAAGTAGGACATAAAATCTCGTTTTATTTCTACGTGTCTGTTGAAAGAACATGGTCTATTTTCATGCATTTCCATAGAGAATAATACAATATTTAACTCTTTCTATTGTGGACCTTTTTCTGGTTTCAAATGTAATATACATTATTACACATGGCAAGCCCAACATCAACTCTACACCATCGGATGGCTGAGATATTGATGGCAATCAGCTTAAAAATTGCACAGCTTGCCCCGGAGTAGCCTTTACAATAAAATCGTAGTCCTCAGCATCCTCACACATCAAAACTACACCAAACCAATAGGCTAGAATTGTAACCATCTACATATAGTGCTATCATTTACCGATTTGTCTCTCAAGGAAGTCAATACGGTTAGTGACCTAGAAAACAACAATCCACTTTAGGGATCGAAATTTGGAATTCTATAAGTAGCCCTTGTGTTTTGGACGAAAATTGTCACATTTACCCAAAACAATCATTTATTAAACTATTTAATAGATGACACCACCATTCGTGCATCTTTACTTACACATACTGTGTGTGTGTGTGTGTGTGTGGGGGGGGGGGTAACCTCATTCCCCTAAATATTTTATAATCAATTACTCAATTTTTAAAAGAGGCAAATATATTTGTAAATAAACTGATGTCAAGACACAACGTGGTAAATTACAAAATTAAGGGGTATGGAGGAATTGTTCTGATTCTGCAACTGAACTTAATTTGACCCCATTAATCAAATAATTGCTTTTTCGTTAGACATGAAGTAGGTATAATAATACTATAGGTAAAAGTAAGATGTTTACTGTATATAAATATTGATCTGGAGTCATGAAATGTGACCCGGTATATATAGTATAGTATAGTATGGTACAAGTCATTAATACATGAGAGCATATGGACCACTTTCGCTCTTAACTAGAACAGTCAGTGACAGTATTCCAGCCAAAACGCACTAAAATTCGTACGCGTTTGATCAGTGATGCATTTGAGACACAGAGTTCAAGGGGTCATGACTCTAATGTGATATTATGTGCATCTTTTGAAAATAATATTCGGCTTTCACTTTGTGCAATATGCATGTGTTCATGGCATGCTATAGTCTAGTCTAACCTCGGTGAACTATGTGTTGAACAGGTATAGTCGTCAAGAAGTCTAACTGTATCCATCGTAGGTCGTTCACGCGTAAAATGATACGTTCTATGGCAGATCCACGTTATTATGAATTTGGTTTGTGAAAATAAATACTCAAATTGATCATTTGATGGAAGGTAAAATTGTTCGATAATTTCTTTACACTTTGACTTTAAGGTAATTGCTTTTCCTGTTATCTATTGGGATTAGCTCGATCTACAAGTTGGGGAAATTTCCCCTTTGTGAAAACATACTTCGAGCACGGCAGTAGTTTGCATATCTTACCATATTGTCTGCTGCGGTCGTGTCGTCAGTACAGAAATGTGAGTGTATTATGTTCATTTTGATTTTTTTCCGTTTTTTTTTATTTTTCTTGTAAGAAATGAAATGGGTTTAACGTCCTTGTCTAATAACTAGGCTAATGAAGTTATATCTGTATAAAACTGCCGGTAAGAAACGGCGTCTAGTCGTTCGGATGAGATAAAACAAGAGGTCCCGTGTACAAATTGGTGTGCACGTGAAAGAACCCTTGACAATCGAATTCAGTTGTTATAATATCCGGAAATAAGTTCCCTCGTGCCACACTGTATGGCACATACCCGTCTTCATTAGTCAAATGCTGCAGAACCTATACGACGTTTAAACTCATTGCATTTATAACATTGCTGTACTTCATGGTATTTTCCATGTCCGAAAAATGGTGCGTTTACAAACGTATTGAACAACACTGCAAAACTCTGTAGTTTCCCGCGGTAATAAAATTTCAACTACCACTCGATTAAATTCAGACAGGGTCAATTACTATTCTCGGTGATTAGCGCCTTGCCATACGTGTCATTGCTGACACTGCCACTTCTGACAATATAGTTGCTTCAATCATCTTATTATTATAATAATCCCGATTGCCAAATTACTAGGGTAATGCGTATCGTATACAGACAAAAACAGACTAAGTAGGTTCACATATTATGGTTCCGTAGATCTGTGTCGCATTACCTACATGCATGGTTTCTATTTACGTCTTTATACTTAATGTTTTCATATTTTTGTATACGATGTTTCGTTGCTATTTTTACGCGAACTAGGGAAATCGAGCAAGGTTCAGAAATGACAACTCCAGAAACTTTTAATGAGCATTTTTGCTTTGTTTATCACGCTCAATGGGTGTATATAAATCTTGAATACTTGTTGATAATGATAGTGAGACAATACCGATGTAGCATTTATATATGACATGAATGCATAACTAAACGGGTACTTTGTGGAGGTAATTGTCAATGTGCCATAGTGTAATAATTCATATAACTTTACCAGAACGCGAAACTTTATTTTACAGAGAGATTGTCACTTAGCAACACTTAAAAACTAATTTTGTCTGCGTGTGGTATAGTGAATCTATTACAATGCATTTCGATGAGATATTGCGGCATCTTGGAGAGTTTGGTACCTACCAGAAAAGAGTATTTTTTTTGTTGTGCTTACCAGCAATAACTCATGGAATACGGATGTGTGTAACAGTTTTCCTGCAATTTGTTCCAAAACACAGGTAAGTGTTGTTGTTGTGGTTTTTTCTTTTAAAAAAATGGCTTATTTCGATTATTGTTGTTGTCTATTATTACTTATTTACTCCATCAAACGTGACATGATTTAAATTAATGAATGGAATAAAGCTAACGCCTTACTTTTTCTGAACCAACCTGTATAATTGACATGGCCAACTTGATTTAACGTCATACTGCCCCGATTGGGCTAATGAAGACGGCATTCACCTTACAGTGAGTGTGTTATGAGGGAAATTTTGCCCGGGCATCGGAACTACCGTCTACTTTTATATCGAATTCCAACTGCCAAGCTTTCTTTTACGTGTTCTCCAATGTATACACGGAACCTCGGTTTTTCGCCCTATTCAATCGACCATGCGTTGTCCTCTACCCCGCAACACCGCAACACGGGGGAACCACGCCGAAAAAAACATATAAACTTTCTCGGCCAACACCGGGATCGAACACGGGATCTCCAGGTTAGGGAGTCAGCGTCTTACTCACTGAGCCACCGTGACTGTCACCGAGAAAAAATGAAGACGGGCATGCCCCATTCATTGTGCAATGAAAATATTTTTGGCCGAACAACAGTTGAATTCCAACTGTCGCTGGCTATTTTACGTATTTCGACTCGACATTGCATGAACGACTCGATGCTGTTTCTTGCCAAGCCTTCTTCCTGCAACACCAGCAATGAGAATGATTTCCATGAAGTTAACCACACAAACGAATGGCACCTACCGCTATGGTGCAACTTTTCTGTGAAAACATTTAAGTTTATTGATTATGAAGAGAACTAACAAAGTTAGAAGGCGTTTTTACTCTCATTCCCAAGCAAAAGCCTCATATCAAAATCTAAACCGAATGGATTAGATCACCCAACACCTACCCGATAAGAATATTGTAGTTATAGTGTGTGTAAATTATACATCCAATGTTAAATTTTCTTTTTCTTTAAAGAGGCATGTAGGTGATATTGAACAACATCTTTTAAAATAATCTTAAATTACACTTAATATCGAAATCCAAGTATGGCGTATGGTATTGTCTCTTTAAAACTTTAAAGTAAAAGATAAGAAGAATATAACCATAAAACCCAGGCCATTATCAGTCTGTATGTCCTAATAAAAAAATTAGGTAGTGTTTCTGCTCTGAGCATACTATTAATCTTAACCTACATGTGAAATGCACAGACACCTTAAGATGATTGATATACATAAAACTTTAAAAAATCTATCTTTTTTTTCAAATTTGTCCGAAACTTTTATACTTGTTATCCAGTTAAAGCCCCAGTGATACGACTGACACAATAAATAATTCTTCTCTCGAAACTTAGAACAAATTATAATATATAGCCTGGATGTATTAAAGAAGTAGAAATCCTAAATTTAAATCGATACGCCTATCAGGAAATAATGAATTTTGTGGAATATCTGACACATGTAGAACAGAACAATGTCTGGTCTAATATATTGGCTATCAGGAGACATATAGCATTTGGCACTTTGACCTACATAATATTGTGTAAACATTATCGTTTATAAAATATATTCTTTAAAACACAATTCTGGGCAGTGAAATATTCTCGGTCAGTTATGTACAACATGTGTTAAGTAGGCCGATATTTAAAAGTAAGACGATATCACAATAGGGGATTTAAATTAGGTTTAACATCCTACTTTTTACTATAACCGGACTTATAAATACGGGAATAGGCTATGCATTGCATGCGCTATGAGTGGAATTATGTGTGTATGCCAGTATAATGTTCTCGGGAAATCTATTGATTCGCGGGGGTTGGTTGGTAAGGCGATGTAACGCTTGCCTGTAAGATCATAAGGCCTGTCACTGAATTAAGTGGCGCGGTTTCGATTCCCTGCTGCTATGTGACAAAGGAGTAGGGTTAACTGTTTAACCCGTGGCATTTCCCCATATCCCCCCTTCCCTTCCACACTGCTAAAGACCTATACGCACAATTATTTATATAAATTTCAAATAAATGACCAAGTTTGCACCGACAAGAATATAACCAACGTACTTTCTTGACCAACACCAGGTTAGTCTGACAGCATCTTACTCACTGAGCCACCGCTAAACCAAAAATAGATGAGTTAAGCACTGGGGAAGCGTGTAACTAAAACCTAAAATGAGCGCCACCCCTAGGCGTATCTTGCATGGCAACTGCTTTTTTCCCCTGTGTATATATAGCAGCTGTTTATCAGTGTTTTTTTTTATCGGTGTTAAAAATTCCCATGTTGATTACCTACACACGTTACGAAATCGTTTGTCTTTTATTTTTTACTAAGCGTTGCCTTCCTTCATCACCAACATGCGTTACGATCAGATATTGAAATTTATAGGAGAGTTTGGAATATATCAGAAAAGGATTTGTTCTTTACTATTTTTACCTGGTATTACTCATGGAATACGTATGGTTATATCTGTTTTTATTATGTATATTCCTTCACATAGGTAGGTTCAACACGTTCACTATACTGAGGGCTCTGTTGGTTAATTTTGGGATATTTTATTATAAGATAATTGTCAGCTATGTTATTGTTGTATTCAAAAATTGTATGAAGAAACGCACTTCAGTAGAATTCATAAAACATAGACGATCATTTAATTGTAATATAGGTCAGTAATTTTGACGCCTGGCATACTAGTCATAAACAAATGTATCTAAGTGAAGAGATTATTGTTTGCTCCCTGAACATGCAAAATCAAAACATTACATTATCAAAGGTTAAGTAAAATTATTGATCAAATGGAATAATAGTCAAAATATATCCAGTTGAAGGACGAAAAGTTCAATATTATCCGATACAAACATTGGTCCACTTTAGTCAATAGTGATGTTTTTATATTACTGTTAAAGAGAGGGTCCCTGTATATAAAATATTTAAGACAGTATGAACATGTTACAAGGTACCTCATTACAAATCGTGCCCGAGAGCATATAGTACACGCCGGCGTGTACTTGTTTTAATAGACGAACAAAACAAAATTGGTTACATATTACATTTTTAAAAGTTTTAAAAATTGAATGCAAATCAGATCAGTTTATATACTGATTAAAATACAGATCTTACCAGTTGTACTGAAAGGTCGCGTCAGGAGTCGCGCGGGAGACTTTTGACCCTATGACGTCAGACATTGGTTAATTAATCAGTGTTGTCGTTTCTAGTGGTTTACCCACACTTCCGTGCATCGCACGCCAAGAACTCACAGTAGTCACAGTAACAGACCGTTTTATTGCTAATCCTAACTTCAACCAGAACGCTGGTAATATAACAAATATATTGCAGACTCTATTGTAGTAAAAACAAGTAAAACGAAATTATGCTATTCATGTTAAATATACGCACATACTTATTTCATCTACAAGAGAAAGAAAAATTGGGGTTTAAGTTTAACTGTAATTTGGGGAACGACATACGGAAATAATAACTATATAATTAGTTAGTTTATATACGGGGTGATTGGCAAAGTAAAACGATAGACAGAGCCCATGCGGTTAGGTACTTGCCCCAATGCACTTGGTCACACGCCCCTCTCCCATAATTTAACTAAAATTATTAATGTCGTTGCGTGGTCAGGATTGATTCGGACACTTCCCATCAAAAAGTGATGTAAGAAGCGATCATTTGTATTGTCTATTTGGTCAATCTACTTCAAACCCGGTGATAAGTTGTCAAAATGACAGCCGCAGTACTAATGGATATTATAGCTTTACAGATGGTTGTAGCTTTATTAGTCGTGCGATAACACATAACCAACAGAGTAACGTAAGTCTATTAAAGATCCATTATGTAGGATTTAGATAAAAAGCCGACAGTTCTAGCTATAATAGTTCAAAAATAGATCATGAAAAATAAATATATTTCATTCAAGTTACTATATTTTGAGCGAAGTTATGACTGTTTAAAGATGTAGCATAGATCATTCATTAACGTACTTGACAACAAAGACTTGGCCTCGAGTGTCCGTATCATCGGTAATTTTTTAAATATCGCGGATGTTTATTTCCATTTAAAGCTCGACCATCCGATGGTCTAGATAGTTGATAATAGGCTTATTATGTTAATAAATGTTTGAAATAATATATATATATATATATAAAACATTTGAGGGACCATATTTTAGCAGAAATGTTTAAAGGCAATCGGGCGATTTCATAGATATGGGAATGTCCCTTTAATACTACTAATTTTATCAAGGTCGGATTAGAATTGGTGGACTAAACAGAATATAGAATGTCATCGAACTGTGGAGCTTATCATTTATTTACCTACTAACACAGTTTTATATTTAAAAAAAATCTTGCAGGCATGTTTGTAATACATCACGCGTTTTATGTTCTAGATTTCAAGTAACTTCAATATAAATAACCATAAATTACATTTAAACGGTATGCATGTTGTTTGTAAATAATAGAAAAAATAATATATCCAGATGGAAGACAAATACGTCGTTTTATCATGATGTGCATTCGTGGCAGTAAAAAATATATTCAGTCGACTGATTTGTATTTCACACGCTAGAAACCACTCAGAAGCAATTGGCTCGCCTTCACTTTAAAATAAACAGGACTCAAGTGGTTTTTTAACATCTGGGTAATTGTTGCCTAACAGCGCAGAGTCGTGTACTATATTACCCCCACTCCCACCCACCCCTACAGCCACCCCAAAAGAATTAAATCGTCTTTCACAATTTAATTTCAATCAAAATGTCTACCTTTCAGATGTGCCATACCGGGATATGAAAATGATACTTACGCTGTCCAGTCTGAATATCACCAAAAACTCATCAACGAAACCATTCCTCTTGCCAGAAAAGGGTTAGGGTGGTTATATGATCAATGTCATCTGTATGATTACACAAGCAGCAACCATTCCAGGTCAACACTCAGTTGTTCTAAATGGGTTTACGACCAATCAGTATTTCTTAACACTGCCTCGTCTGAGGTATGTGCTTCTTTTTAAATTTCATATAATGCCAATGTTAAATTAATGTTTTAGACATTTTAAAGACGGGTGACAGCAGAGGGTTAACACCATTAAGGACTGGATATGTCCTTCAGATAGTAATGCAAACGATAAAAAGAAAACAAAATTAGGTTTGTTACTATCTAGTCCTTGATGTTCATTGCTATAAATGTGTTATTTTTCCGACACTGGTGGTGACTAAATTCAATAGATGCTAATTTACTCAAATATAACCAAAAACGTAGAATTTATATGTGCCAAAGCGGCTCTACGGCCTATTCCAACTATCATTGGTTTTCATACGTGCATACCAACATGTACACGAGACCTGCGTTTTTGTCCCATTCGAACGATTAGGCACTGTTCCTTGCCAGTCCACCTCCCCACGCACCCTCCTCAATGGGAAAGCCAAGGATCGTTTTCGTCCAACTGCGGGAGCGATCCCGAAAACACCTTGACAAAACATTGCATACCCAAAATGAAATTTTATCCAATTCAGCTAACTGAAGAAATTAAGAATGCAAGAATTACATTCGAAACGCATATATTTGTCTTTTTGATAATTGCTGTTACGTCCGCATTCTATCTTAAGTAGACTGAATGCAGTGTGTTAAATCGAACTGTTCTTTCAGCTGAACCTGGTATGTGGTGATGCTTTGAAGACCTCTCATGCTCAAATGATATTCATGGGTGGTTACTTTTTTGGGGCATTTGCTACTGGAGCTTTCTCAGACAAGTGAGTACATTTACTTATAACCGAAATGATGCCAAAGCATGGAAACTTTCGCTAATGACTTCTCTTCAGATGAACATTTGATAATACCACGTGCTTCCTTAACGACATTGATAATATCGTGTTTTGGTCGTATAATGGGGTCTGAAGTACAGGAATGCATGGAATACTACCATGGAGATGTCACATTGTTATTATTTGATAGTTTATTGATAAATGTGTCTCTAAAAATAATTTTTCAGATTTGGTCGTAAGATTTCCCTGTATGCTTCTATAGTATTGGTATTAGCAGGCGGGCTGGGTTTAGCCTGGGCCCAAAGTTTCATAACTTTTGTTATCATCAGATTTATTAATGGTATTGGAACTGCTGGAGTCTTTACAACTTGTTTTGTACTGGGTAAGTTCTAATGATATTTATTTAAATAACGTTCATTCGTCAAACCCACGGAGGAACACCGTTGCGATAGGCGTTATTGTCCACCTTATAGAATAATGATCGCCCTTTCAGTCACAGTTAATCGTTGTGGGTCTTCCATTCACCAGCTTCACTCAGGTTTGGTATTGAATAAATTTTATACAAAAAGTATGATCATTAATTTTGGAGGGACCTCCGGGACAGGCTAAATCTTGGAGATCATACTTGTGCCTGTACAAGTGTAATTCCTTTCAGTTGGCGAATTATTCAGGCTGTTGTCTTGTCGGATATAAAAATTTCTTACCAACCCCTAGATGAGTGTTGTTCATATATCTGTAAGGGACGGGTTGCGTCCGTTAAAGGGAGCACACCAGGATGTACTGTATTGCATGCTATGCCTGCCAAGAAATTTGCCAAGGTATAAATCAAAATTAAAACATAGGAGCTAAACTGTCGACAGAACAGTTTGTAGATTTCATCTTAGCCACTCGAAGTATAATATTGGTACAACTACTATATATTGCAATCGACGGACACGTTGGTTTCTATAATCTGTCAATTTTTTCTCAAATGCAACCCTTGAAGACATCAAACACATTTCTTTGCTTAACGATATTATTTGTAGATGAAAATATATCTATCCTTTAGGTGTTGAGATTGTTGGGCCATCAAAGAGAGCATGGACTGGTATAGTTATAGAATATTTCTTTGCTATTGGTATGGTATTATATGCTGGTATGGGATATTTTATACGAGATTGGCATTATCTAGAAATAACAGCTTCTATTCCTGTGGTCTTATTCCTTGGATATTGGTGGTAAGCAAAGATTTAATTTCTAGGTTTTGACAAGATTCATACACTATTGCTGACCTTTTATGGTATTTTGATAAATAAAAAGATTGGAGAAACATCAGTGCATAAAGGCAATCAACATTACTATTAATATAAAAATTTAAGAGTTTCAAATTGACCACATGTAATCGACACAGTTGCCCCATTTGAACACCACCTACTACAGCTACAAATTTTACATATCAAAGTGAAAATGAAATGAAATGGGTTAACGTCCTACTCTTCTGCACCTAACGTGGACTAATGGAAGACGGGCATACGCCATACAGTTTGCTATGAGGGAAATTTTGCCCGGGCAGCGCCGCTACGACCTACTTTTATATCGAATTCCAACTGCCATGGGATTTTTTACGTGTACGCCAATGTGTACACGGGAGCTCGGTTTTTCGTCCCATCCGAACGACTAGACAGCTGTCAGGCCCTCCGTTCTGCATCACTAACAAGGGGAAACCACACTGGGAAATCGAGATGAACTTTCTAGGCCAATGCAGGAATCGTACGCCCTACCCACTTAGCCACTTGATCCCCCGCATATTAAAGTTGTTGTCAATGGATGTGTGAAACGAGTGCATAGAAATGTTTAACGCCGGATGTTGCAGCTATAAATATATAGGGATTATTCAACGAAATTTAGAGGGCATAGGTATACAGTTCATAAGCCTTTGTGAAGGGTGATAGAACAAATTTTGATGAATGTTTACTGAACTTTAACGAGGTCATTTCGGACTAACATAAGTTATGCATGTATTTCCAATAATTTACTTTCGATCATTAAGGTACATAGGCAACCTGTACCATATTCATTCTGGCATACATGTAATGAGACAAGCGCGAAATGGGACAAAAGAAAAGCACAGACGACAATTATTATGTGTTATTTAGTTCACAAAACCGATTTAGAGAGAGAGAGAGAGAGAGAGAGAAACGGGGTTTAACGTCCACTACTCGACACCAATTAGTTCATTTCGGGATTGACATATAGAAGTCTTTAGCAGTGGGGGGAAACCGGAGTACCCGGAGAAAACCCACGAGGTTGGACAGGCGAACCTGCTACGTACAACAAACCAATTTAATAAAAAACGGAAACAATACATGCTCATAATATGAGATCACGTAAATCTATAGATGATTTCCGAACCTACACCCTAATAATTACTTCCAAGCTTTTGTTAATATAATTGCATGTATAAGAAAGGCTAATCGAATTTTTTAGGTTAATTCCAGAATCTCCAAGATGGCTAATTAACGAAGGACGAACTGATGAGGCGGAAGTCATTATACGTCATGCAGCAAAGGTTAATAAGGTCAAACTACAAGATAAAATATTTATAATGGAAACTGATGATCAAAATGAAGACAAAACACCAAAGGCCAATATATTTCAATTATTTACACATCGAGTACTAGCAATTAGAACTATTATAATTTTCTTTAATTGGTAAGGATTATTTTTTATTATTTTACCATGATATATATTTACTTCCTATACTGCTTTTGGTATTGCAATATCTGAGTATAAAAAGTCCTTCGTGAAGAATGTATTTTTAATAAAATTACATTTTATTAGGCGTTCGTATATGCATAGTACTAAACTTTCATGTTCAGGCTTTGGTGATTGAAAAGGTTCTTTTGGTAATGATGAAATAATAGTGTGGTGAAATGATCAATAGATATTTTACTTACACTGAACTGTGAAATGTATAAAAAAATCAACATCTAATTCTGCAGCTTGATATCGACAGCATTTAAGATGAGGGCTTTAAACGAAAACGTGCTATGTCTGTCTTTTACATGGATGGGAAAGAAACGAGTATTTTAAAGAATAGGAAGCAAATAATGCTAATATTTAAAACAATACTACAACTATATACAAAGCATTGGGTTTTTGATTTGACAGTCACCAATGATGCTTAATGTGGAACTACAGTGATCCGAGTTTTTCACATTCACCAAAGATGCTTAATGTTGGAAGAAACGTATATGTATTCTGATTATAAATTTAGAAAGAATAATAAACTCATATCCGTTGACTTTGTTTTCATTTTTTTTAGGATGGTTGTGAGTATGGTGTATTTTGGACTGTCTTTAAACAGTGATAATTTGGGAGCAGGTTCGCTCTTTCTTAACTTTTTTCTAGTCGGATTAGTTGAGTTTCCTGCCTATACCATCTGTATACTGTTGTTAGATAGAGTTGGACGTAAAGTTTTACATACCGGAAGTATGGTTGTGGGTGGAGTGGCATGCGTTATAACGATATTCACCATATTATATGCAGGGGAAGGTAAGTAGATGTAATAGTTTAAAGCATTGTTATCCCCCGTGTGAGCGGTACAGGACAGAGGGCCTAGCAAGACCTTCCGTGTACACATCGCTGCGAACGTAACAAATTCATCTGCGCATGGAATTTGATATAAGAGTAGGCCGTAGCGCACTTTATGGCGTATACCCGACGTTAAACTCCGTTTAATTTCTATTTTACAGCATTTTATTCCGAAAGTTATTAATGACAAATTTTGGATTACATGTATATACCCAAAGCTCAAAGTTTTTATAGAATGTTGTTTTAAAAGTTTTGTCGTAAATTCAGCTGGTCCCTAAACCCAATAATACATGGGTCGGTCAAACATAATTGTACCAAGTTTATGTGATGGTATTTAACGTACCACTTTTCTGTAACACCAAGGATAATGAAGACGTACATACGTCATACATTATGCTGAAAGGGGAATTCCAACTGCCAAGGCTCGTTTTACGCAAATGTCAATGTGTACACCTACACGGGACCTCGTTGTTTTCGTCTCATCCCAACGACGGAAAAAACAAATTCAAATTGATTGCAAAACTGAAGGATATGTTGTTCACTGACACAGTCGGAGTTCGTTGAGAAAAGCCTAGCTCTGTCAATTAGAATTGCAGCCATACCAACAGACTTCCAATTGCGATTTACTGTAGCTTTACTGAACGTTTGTATATTGCATGCGCTATGACATTATTATTTTTTTTTGGTAATAATTATCTTCTAAAAGACCATTTTTATTATGTGAATATGACAAAATATGTCATTGGTGTACATGTTTCAAAGCTGATTTAAATACATGATTGAAATGTCGATGTCCGTGTTTATTTTCATAAAAAAATAATGTTATTTCTTTTTCAGAGAATCAGTGGTTAACTGTATTATTTGCCATGTTGGGAAAGGTGGGTGCTACAATGGGATTCGCTATTATTTATGTGTTTTCTAGTGAGTTGTTTCCCACTGTAGTAAGACAAGCTGGTATGGGTTTTAGTTCAAGTTTTGCCAGGTTAGGTGGAATGATATCACCATATGTCGTCGATGCGGTAAGTAATTATGAATCACTATATATCTTTTATTTTTGAAAAAAAAAAACCCACAACACAAGGTATATATGCATATAACTACTTCTTTTTTTAATTTAATAATGAGGTTTCGGAAAACTTGCTGGTCACGATTTCAAGTTTATGACAAATGTACATCAAGTCAGCCTATTTATACATATATTAGCTTACACCAAGCTGATTAATAATAAAAAGAACCCATTAAAATAATCATAAGCATCCATCTGTGTCATTAACTTGAAAACGTGATCTACAAGTGTTACGAAACGTCGTTATTAAATAATAGAGAAGTAGTTATATCCATATACAACTTGTGTTGTATTTTGTTTTAAAAAATTCAAAACCGTGGGCCTACTTCTTGATGTCATTTAAAGAATTGACACTATATATCTGTTTTCGTTCTCGAATCTACAGTGCGCCATGACACATCGCAGATCGTCGGACTAGTTATCTGGCCGCCTGTATTATGAGTTAATGGTGCATATTTTTTTTTAGAAAAAATCGCTTGGTGTTTTTAGCTAATAAACAAGGGTCATTGTAGAGTTACCTCCTCGTTTAATTTTTAACTCAATCGACTACGTTTACATTCTCATTTAGTTCGCGGTTTGGTCAATTGTGTTTCTGTCCAATTTAAACAGTTTCCCATTAAAATCGATAATTGAAGAATCTTTGTTAATCGTGCTTGTCTTGTTACTCCAGGGTAAAATTGTTGGTGGGGATTTTGGCAGAGCATTGCCTATGATTGTGTTCGGAGCTTTATCTGTTGGCGCTGGACTTCTAACACTCTATTTACCAGAAACACATAATGCAGATCTACCAGAATCTATAGAGGATGGAAAGCGATTTGGAAGGTACGTGTAACTCATTTATAGTATATATGTGCCACATTTAACCAAACAAGGTCTGAAAGATGTTCTTTAGATATGTTACTTATCTGTCTGTTGAGTGTTCCACGTTTCCATCGTTACTTTAATCCTTTAATAAATTGGCTTATAATTTAAATCATCTACCGGTACTTATGATTTAATTTGGAAATGACAGTGCACTCAAGTATGATAGTATTAGTCATTCTTACATCCAATGTTTTAAAGTTTCGAACTTGCGAGTCTCCTTTTTGGGAAACATGTCTCAGGGACGGATCCAGGAAATTTTGCAGGAGGGGGTTTGCCAGGTTTCTGTTACGGAAATCTGCCATCATCGTCTCTAAATTACATAGGCATACATACAAATTGAGCTTTTTAAACAGAGAAATCATTTTTATACTGATGTAGGATCACTTTGTGATGTAATTTCATTGATGCAAGGCATTATTTTTTTTTATCCGCCTCTGTGTCTGTGATATCACTTGATTATTAAGTACTTACAGATCGCTGCATAAGTCAGTGTATTATTCTAAGCTCCGGTATGACGCACAACAAGTTTAAGTTCGAGTTTCTTTGGTTCCATTAAGATTTAACGTCAGATACAACTTTACTTAACAAACTCGTTTTTTTCGTATTGAAACAAACTGTGCTGATAGTCCGTATCATTCAGACAAATATTTTATGAATTGATTAAAGAATTAGTCCTACCATGTAAGAAAAATCTATTTGCGTTGCCTATCCAATATCCAACGTGTTTATTAATCCTCAATTTATTTCGGGAAGGGGCACAATTCTTTCTTGACTTTAGCTAAAAAGTTCCAATGCCCATTCATAACAGGAAGTTTTTTTATGTGGTTGGTTAGTAAAATTTTGTGAAATGTGGACAACTGAAGACTACGGGGTTCTGGATGTCCGGGACTGATACAAATCTTGAATTCCGCCCCATGATTGTTGCTAGATTTTCATATTCAAACTATCGCTGAGTTTCTAGAAAACTAACACAACTAACGCTTCTATTTTGTTTTATTAGTTTGTGGTTATCAAGGACACTTTTCATGAAAGACAAATCTGTACTTTTTTTTTCTTCCAGAATTCCCAATGTAGAAATACTGATTTCTGATGACAAAAATAAGAGGAATAGAACGAACTTTACTTTAGTGCCAAAATCATCCAAAGAATTCAACGATACATTAGAAAACGCTGGAGAAGAGGAAGCAAATAAATTATTATGATAAATGTATCTTCTTTAAAATTCTAAAATTCCACAACCACAGAGCATTATTTAATGTAGCTAGATATAAACTTTTTTCCCATAACCATTTTGAGTAGAATAGAGTAATTATTAGTTTATAACCATGCATTCCCTTAATATGAGACGTGTTATCACTCTCTTGATTAAGCCAAAGAAAGTCACTTTTTTGTATATACGTTAATATTTGATCTGAACGTATATTGTCGACACCTTTGTCTTTCGTTCATCTACATTTTTGTGAATACTCTGAATTATATTTAAATTATACTTCAGTCCATTGGAAGCACCTACCCGAATTGTGTCTTAAAGAAACAGTCCCATTTTCACAGTGTAGCCTTTAAATGAGTATAAAAAAGCCCAATAACCTTATATGGAAGTTTCATCTCAAATTATTGTACCGAACATGACAGCCAAACATGAAATTCAATTAAGAAATTTCCTGGTTCAATTTGATACTCGCGATGACCATTGATTATCCAGATGCATTTAAAGTGTTGAATTTGGGGAGTCATTGCTACCACACATGAACATCGAAGATATAAGCTTAAGGACAAAGTAGATACCCACATAAACTAAATTAATATTACTTTTTAAATATAATTTTAACCTTCAGAGCTTTGCTGTGGTTGATTCATAATAAAAATTTAAAGATTGACTTAGGGAGCGTTAAATAGTTGCACGATGATTTTCAGTTCATTACTACTAATTCTTATGAAACTTTTTGAGAGAGAATACCAGTTCGAAACAAACTATTCATACAGGAATTGACTGTCACGAGAGCAGAAAAAATGAAATAAAAGTAGAAAATTTTAGATTTACTTTGCTTACATTTTAAACGTCAGCAAAAGTTTATTCCGGTAGCCTCTTAATTAAAAGTTTATTCTGGTCGCACCGTAATTAAAATTGTGCGAATCCGGCTTGAAAAACACTCAAGGTATGGTACAAGATTGGCAAGTACCTATTTGTGGATGACAAAGGAATATAATACAATATTTGATCGGGGAAAACGTTGGCTCCGTGAGTTCGGGAGGTCCAAGGTTTGACCCCGGTCTTGGCCAAGAAAGTAGCTAAATATTTGTCTATTTGTCAGTGCTGTAGATGGATGGCCGAGGAAGGGAAATTGTCCAGTTATTTGGATGAGGCGAAAAACTAATGCCCCGAGTATTCGTTGGTGTACACGTAAAAACACTATTGGCAGTTGAAATTCGGAACAAGTATTGGCCGGGTAAGAATTCACCCATGGCTCATCTCCGTCTTTATTAGCCTGTACGTAGGACGTTAAACCCCATTTCATTCCTAATTAACGCCATAGTCATCTACTGTACAGAAATATCATTAGGGTAATATTGACAACGCTAAATGTTGTGCCACGCACAATTTCTTGTATTTATTTAGCTCAAACCCAGTCACTGCGATTACACACAAAGCTCTAGTCTGCATAAATCATAACTCTATAATCAAATGGTATGGTGCACGCCCTTTAATCTCTCTCACATTACTCATTCGAGATATTCACCGACTGGAAACTCCGTAAAAAATTATTGTTATTTTTGAACATCATTTCATCACTGCCCTGTTTAGCTGATGAGACTTTTAATGGTTATGGTTTTTTTTAATGTATATAAGATAACTCTATAGAACCATTATTAAATCTATAACTTTTAGATTAAGTCTTATACAACGTCGATGTTTAGTATTAAGTAAGATTTAGTTTATCTTTTAGGCATAATCACCTATTCATATGTATTATCTTTCATATTTAAAAGAGGTTATTGATTTTTGATAAGTTATTAAGAATTAAAGATTTTATAATCGAAGGTTTACAATATTTGATATTCAAGTATTTTATTTAATTGAATTAACTGCTGGTTTTTTTATATATATAGTCATTCATTCAAATAATATTTCCAAATCTGTAGGCCAATTTTGTATTTACATTTTGAAAATAAATGTAATTTATTTATATCTTTTGTGACGTATTGTGTTGCATACTGCACGCAGCAGTCCATCTGTGTGATATTTCGAGAATACATCACTGCCCTAAATGCAGTCCATATTCAAAACGCTCCTGTGATGATTTTGGAGCGGGGACTTATCGAATAACCTACTGCTTTGTACTTCCGAGGCACGTCGGTTATGTCAAGTTAGCAAAATGTCGATTCCTGTGCTAGTGGGTAATATTGCAATACAGTCTTTACCACTGTAAACTCTCTTCATAGTTTCAATCGGTTTATCTTCCAAAACAAGGTAAGATACTCTTAAATTTGTCTTCGCAAAAAAAACCGCTTCTGTGAAATTATCTTTCATGGGCGCCGCCATATTGAATAATTAGTGGACCGTTTCCTGATTCCGCTCTGTTCTGATCACTTTGATATCTTTCATACACACAACGGCCAAATAAATACTTCTAAAATTTTCCCAAATCATGCTCAGTGTTTTCGACTAAGATCGTCAATGTCCGTTAGGAGTAGCTAGATGTTGACAAGCAGCTAACTTTGGG
Organism: Patella depressa; assembly: GCA_948474765.1. NCBI lineage: Eukaryota > Metazoa > Mollusca > Gastropoda > Patellidae > Patella > Patella depressa. Next base: position 41,308,514 of record OX419718.1, read on the forward strand.
ATGACTGTGTCGACCCCCCCCCCTCCAACATAAAACATGCCTGGTTACGATTGTAATAGTTTTGATGAAAATCTCCATTCGGAACCACAGATACATGATATGTATAGATTGCAAAAATCGTATCTTCTAGTTGCCAAGGCGTATCTTCACAATCTAAGAAATGGTGGTTATCCCCCTTGTTTTCATTTTATTTTGGAATGAGTAACGTCGATGAAACGTATGATGGGGTATGTGTAATGTATAACTATTAGCATAAATATGGATGGATATATTAAACTTGTTTTACTGTAGACGTTGGCACCCATTGGAAATAAACTATTGATAAATGAATACGTTGAAAGACAGTTGGTCTAAGCTGACCATTTATCTCACCTGAATTCATGACATTTATTTGCCCACCGACTCTTTATAGCATACCCCCCCCCCCCTGTATTTCTGCTATTTTTTCGGACTATACGTGTGATTAAATTAATATTATTTTCGCAAAGGAGTTTTATAGCTGAAAAAAATCAAAAGAAATTGGAAAAATAAAACGGGAGAAAAATGCTAAGACCGATGAGAAAAACGAAAATGTAATCTAGTTAGAGGGCCCTAAAGGCGGACAAAAGGGCCCCACTTCTGACAAAAGGGCCCCTCTGGCCAAGGGAAAGGGCTCCGAGTCCGGGTCCATCGTTTTCTATACACTGTTACTGTCGAATCCATTAATGAATGAGAATGCAGTCATTGCATTGGCATAAAAATCATCAATCAAGACCCGCCCCACATCACCCCACCATCCCCGCGAAAGAGGGCCATCAAAATAGTATAGCCTCCGCCATGATAAACCTTAAAACGCCCCTGTATTTTCCCGGGTTTGGAAAAGTTTTATGATCATGAGGAAACCGATCAGTAATTGTAAGTACGTGTAAGTACAAAAATGACGTCACGGTTCCTTTCCTTACGAAGAATGAAAATTTCCAAACAGATCAATGGCTATTTATGATTATAAATAATCCTTATGGTTTAAAAACTATCACAGTCCAATTGAACTACTAGTCTTAATCCAGATTGACAAGTTCTAATTGAGAGTTATGTCCCTTAGAGCATATAATCTAGCTTCTGCAATCCAGGGGCCTATTTCACGAAATTTTAACTAAGATAAGATCCCAATTTTAGTAATTTCATTGGATAATATTAGATTGATTTTAGTGCTTAGCCAATCAAAATTGAAGTATCTACTAAAATTGGATTTTATCTTAAGTTAAAATTTCGTGAAACAGGGCCCAGAGCAGAACCTGCTGCTATTCTGTCTTAAAGTTCCAATTTCACATTTTCTAAGAAAGTCAAAACATAATTATTTCTATGTCTTTTGCTCAAAAGGTTGTCAACTCACTATTATACGGTCCTGGGCAAAATTTTTTGGGCATTATAAAGGGTGACACAGAGTGATTGAGGAAATAGTTACTCAATTACCTCCCTTGTTTTCCCATTCCTCTCCGTGGACGGCCATCTTCAAACGTTTGAATTTGAAGTTGAAAATGATATTTTTGCCAATTTCTCAACTGGCAGTACTGAATTATAGGATTAATAGGATTATTCTTTAACAAGGTAGGACTGTTTATAGGTTCAATCTATTTTTGGGCTTTATCTTAATACATTTTAAAAATATAACTTAAAAAAATGCTATTGGAGCTTTAACTTTTCTTTAGGATGTGCTAAACCTATGGTTAGATCTAGTTGATAAGACCAACTTCATGTTTGGTCTAAAGTCACGATAGTTTGATTGATTGTTATGTCTGGTGCGGTTCACCTTCACTTACAGTAAAACACCGTTTGGATTATCATTTTTAAGCGCCTACCGATTTCGAGTTGAGCACTGAAGACAAGTAGTGTCCCTACCAATTGTTACGCCTCTATTGTGTTACCCGTACTTATAAACAATCTATTTATTTACCCAGTTCCTTCATTTTTCTGTTCCTGGCTTTTATGTTACACCCTTTTAGGGTGTTTTCCAACAACTCCAAATATGTATTATTGGTATAGACTATATCGTTGTATTCAGTACCGGTAAGCCTGTGTACTTTGGTCTATAATTATTAGACCCCTGGGTATTGCAAAGCATATAGTTTGGGTCTACACATTCACGTGCAAGGCAAATGTCTACATAAACAAAAACTCGAGGTGTTTTATGCAGGGGTTTATCTGATTATAGTTACTATACTTGCAACCTTAATCTGTGTTACGGTTACAATTGATACAGTCTAAGAACCATTACGCAAGTTCAAATAGGTTCAAACGCACAATTGTCAACACATATCATTACAGATTGTATTGGAATAAGTAATTCCATCATAAATAGTGAGGACTGGACCACTAAAATAGTTACCGAAGAGTTTTTCTTTGAATAACGATGTTTATGTTGTAGGCCGAATGACGTATTACGCAAATTGCCGCCATGACACCGGCCAGTTGAAATTTCGCGTAGCAGTTGGGTTTCATGAAATCATATAATTATGCGATAAGGTTTCACCTTTATTTTAATGGGAACTGATTTATTATATGTTAAGCTATGTGCAGTACAGTATTGGGTTAGTTTATGTGTAAATTAAGGGAGCTATCGGCCAGTAAACTTCTTGTAGTCATTTGACTAAAAACCTTGCGAAAGGAACTCTGTAGGAAAAGCCACTACTGTGCCTGGAGTAAGACGGAATACATCAGTAGTGGAACCAATTCTAATCTGATTAGTGTAGCTGTGGTCGAAAATAGTTCTAATTATTATATTCTAGGCTTAAATTGCCTGAATAAGCTTTCTCTTGGATCGTTTTATTGAATTGGAAAGGATTTCATCACCTTCTTCTATACTGTAAGTAAATTGATCCCCAATGTAAATTAAATCGGATTTTTCTGTTATTTTATACCAGCAAATTAATATCCATATACAATACTTTGAATAAAGATTCAATAAATCAAAATAAGATCCGTACGTTAACGTGCTCGTAAGTTGTCAATGAAAATTTCACAAGTTGCATTTTTAAACCTCAAAAGGTTAAACGTTCGATTGGGTCGATTTGAAATAACTTGATAATGAAACTGTAGTTCAAGAAATGAAGCTTGTCATTATGTAAACTATATATTATGCTGGTACATAAAACTCATGTTTGAACACTTGTCTCGTATTTTGTTAAGAAATCAAACAAGGTTTCTTGTGATGAATATACTGGTGGGGGTATATATCTAGTGTATATTTCTCCCACAAGAACACACAATAAGTAAAGTTAGATTTGTAGTCCTATAGACCTTTGTGTTATAATCGGATTAAATGTAGATTAAAATTGACAGAAAATATCTTTCAAAACACAAACTGGTGAGTGTCAGAAACTCGATCTTACACAATGTCATGTTGATCTAGACAATTCAATACATGCGATTAACCAGTGGTAAAACAGACACACGGGTATAGATTCAGAGTACTAGATTAAATAATTTCAAAAGCATGAGCTTCGTTTTAAATAATATTACACAAAGACCCTTACAATTTATGTTATTATAATGGAAAATATTTAAATTACACGTACAGTGTAATTAATAAGAATGTGAGACCTTAAAATGACCAGGTCTTTGTTTTCGATGGAAAAAAAATTGACAATTTAATTATGTTTGATGTATTAATTTGCATTTTAAAATGAAATGGGGTTTAACGTCCTACGTTTTGGGGCCAACTAGGTGAATGAAGACGGACATTTTGTCCGGGTAGCTGTGCTACGACATAATTTTATTTCGAATTCCAACTGTCAAGGGTTCTTTGACGTGCACACTAGTGTATACAAGAACCTTAGTTCTTTGCCAGGCGGGAGTCGTGTTGTCTCAGTGAGTAAGAGGCTGGCTCCCTAGCCTGGCGCTTTCGGGTTCTTTCCCGCTGTTGGCCGAGAAAATTTCTCGGGATTATTCGGCGTGGTTTTACTTTGTCAATGGTAGTTCGGATGGAACTAAAAACCGAGGTCCCTTGTACACCTTGGCGTGCACGCAAAATAACCCCCGGAAGTTGGAATTCGATTTAAGAGTAGGCCGTAAGAAGTTAAACTCCATTTCCTGTCGTGTCTTTGCCAGGCACGGGGGAATCACGACAGATAATCCCTTGTGAACCCCCGAGACTTGTTTGCAAGTCAGCACCTTAATCACTGAGTCACAGCGGCCCCCTGTGATATGGATATGTCTACATTTTATGTCTACTGATAGAGCCAATGTAGAGATACGATTGGTTTTGTGTTCAATTTCGACAATAAACTTAAATTAAAGTGGTAATAGGCATAATATGTCAGTCGGAATAACTTGCAATCAAATTCTGAGATATAAGGTAAACATAGTAATTTAGAAATTTTATTAGCTTAAACTCCACTACATATGACACGTTATCATCCAATAACACATTAGTAGATATCGATTGTGTGCTAAATTACATAATCTACTGAATGTGATAGGTCAATTAAAAAGGAACTACCTTCTTTCATTTAAAAAATACAACACATAATTTAAAGGAGCTAAATCGCTAATATTTGGGACCTAGAAATCGAGACAAATGGGTCGTGTATAAAAACTGATTTACATTCAATCTCTTATGTTTTACTCTGATTTCAAATCGGTTGTGTTCGGCGAAATACGCCAGAAGTCTCAATCGAATAGAAATATCGAACCTCTTATTATTCCAATCTATTGTGCATGCTCACCGTTTGGTATGATGTATGGAGTGTCTAGCCTCGTTCTTCGCATCCCTTGTTACAAGTGGTGCCGAAACGCATTATGGTACACGATTCGTGTACCAATGCTAGAATGTTGATTTTGTCTTAAATATTGGATATCAGAAGCCGATCTTTTCCCTGTATTGGCTTGATAACGTTGAGAGAATACTCTGCGAAACGTCGCCTAAAATACACTAGTAGCTTTTATTCCATAAGTATGTGTTTTGTTGTTACTCTATCCAGTTACTAAATGCCATTTAAAGATCAACATCAATGTTGATTTAAATTGACTAATAATCCGTGTTTTGAATGTCGCAGACTTTGGATTTATTGAGTTAAAGTCTTAGCTACTTTAAACAAAAAGTAACTTCTTTTTTTGTTAAAAAGAAACTGTTTTTATTTTATGATCAGTAGTGGAATACCGCTTTTTATCAGTGAAATAAAAGTGTTATTCCATTGGCGAGCAGTAGTCCATGTTGTTTTATCTAAAATGATTGTAAAATCATAAAATAAATAGAACATTTGTCGTTTTGTCGTGAATAACATATTTTATTTCATCGAGAAGTAAGAAAACTTATATTTTCACGAATGCGTAGCATGAGTGAAAGTATAAACGTTTTCTTGCTTATTCACTCTAAAACGACAAATATCCTCTATTTATTTCATTGAATTGAAGGAAAGGAAATACTGGGTCAATATATATAAGACATTGCAATAGGTAAACTGCTAATCAGATTCAGTAAAAGTGAAATCTATACCAAAGAATTATATTTATTTATTTGTGCATGTATTGGGGTGACAGATATCAAAAAATATCAACGCTCGACAGAATCTCGTTTTTTTACTTGATATTTTTTGATATAAAAAAGCTCGCCAGAATCTCGTTTTTTTTTACTTGATCAGCTTGTGTATAAATATTTTGATATCAAAAAATAACCTCGTAGGATATTCTCTATATAAACAAGATCGTTGGAAATGGTTGTAAACAGACACTGGTTGGTGGTCAACTAATTAAACATACATTATGCAAGAGCTAAACCTGCTAATTGCACGCCTTTATTTAGGCCTGAAATGTTATCTAAATTATTAATTCGACATTAATTAACTTATCAAGACCATAATCAACCCTCGATGGCTTCGCTAATCTGCGATATTTACTGGATTATAATCCTATCTGCTGCTTAACGTCCATTAATAATTAAATAAAAAAATGTATAATCGAGACTATGTTTTTTTTATAGTACCGACTTTAGTAATGATGATCGAGACTAGGCTCAATATTCAATCGCTAAAATCTCGGTCAAAGTGAATCAATGTGAGTGACATTTTCAGTATATTCCCTTTACATTATCTATTTTTTAAACTATTACAGCGAGAAAAGCTCCAACGTGTATCTTTAATCCAATACGTTATTTTGTTCTAGTTTGAAAACCAGAAAGAAACCATACCTGACAAAATATCTAGTATTGTCTAGAAACATTTCGACATTCAGCCCGGTATATATATGGTGATAAGATGTTTCACAAAAAAGGCATCCAGATTGAACGCTAAAAGGAATTTCTTGTAGTCAAATGTTTCTAAAGAGACGATGGTACCCGATACAGAGAATTCCGTTACGATTTTATTTGAACATATTATGTGTATATATAACTTCACAATAACGCATGGGATATATAACAAAGATTGATAGCACATCCGTCTTCGTTAGCCCCGTCGCAGCAGAACAAAAATAGTACGTCAAACCCCCTTTTTTAAAATTTCATAACACATACAGGTCACATTAATTGAAAACGTGACCCGTATGTCACGAAACATCTTTATTAAATAACAGAGTAGCAGTTATATCCATCCTTGTGTTTTATTGTGAATAATTAACCATACTTCTAGAATCTGATGTAATTCAAAATATATTACTTGGTGGACAGATTAGTATTACTCTGTTGTTCTAAGACACGCTGTGAAATCAATGGAATCCATTTACTTAGTATTTCTTTCTTCGAGTGTTATATGTTGGATGTATCTTTTCTGTGGATTTGTCCCCTGAATGCAATGTGACGCGGTTCTCCTGAATACTGATGTTTTAAGATAAATGTATGGTATTGTATTTCGTATTTAAAGTTCTATTTTTGGGATATCGGGACATTTAGTAATACAATCATAACCGAGGTTATCAAGAACGTTTAGAAAACCATTTAACATCATCGCGTGTTGCAAATCCCTATTTTCACGGCTTTAACTTCAATTTTCACTCAAAATTTGCTCTGTCTCAAAAGAATTACCATGAAAAACAAAGACTGTACAATTAATCCTGATGGTGGACAAAACACAGAATCTTATCCAGTTAAGAACATGTTCCGTATAGAATAATGGTGCAAATGCTCCCAAAAGTGTAAACAAATTCTGTACTAGAAACATACTGGTCATAAGCACAATCAAACTGATCAATATTTTATCACCGCCCGGAAGAAAGAATTCTTTTTGTACCCAAGGTTCCGAATCCAGACATAATCATGGACTCCATATAACGTAATTTACCTAATGATATGCTATGGTATGGTTTTAAACCCAGTTGAAATAATCCTAAACGCGGCTTTCTGTGGCCTATACAAGCATTCGATGGAATTAAATAAATATTTTTTTAAAAATTATTCTGGACATAAAACGCTTGTTTAGTTATAATATATACTCGCTGTCTTAAAACCTTTTAAATGAAACAATTCGTTTGTCAATTACATGGACAGTTAATTTTGTTCACCAGACAATGTACAGACCTTTTATTTTGTTAAACTGGACAAAGACACCGACATTATTCAAACAAAAAGCCATTTAATATAAAATAGATTTTTCAGCTTAAGAAAACTCATTAGCGAACAAAAAAAATATAAGTTTTCCTAGATTTTAAATAGCTTATATTAAGACATGGCCGCCCGCATGCAGGTGATACTATTGAATATATCCATTTCACTCTTAACTCTCTGTCGGGCTAATGTGTTTTTCCGCCGAGTTGGGTAACCGAAACGAATTAGTTGAAATTGATGCGAGCTTCTTTAATTCTTTTTCCGCCTAAAGAGAACAAGGGATACCATAAATACAATAAAAGACAGATTTGAGTAAGTCATTAATTTTCTATAAAAGAGTCAAATTGTCCTTACCAAATAAAAAAGACCACTTCTGGGAGCTATTAAACTTTCTGAACACTTATTCACCGCCATTAAATTACATTGACTGGATTATCCAGCATATTGTTTGTATATATATATATATGAATAATTAAGCCTTAATGAATTAAATAATTTTAATTATAAAATCCCTTAAAATAGCCCATGAGATTCCCGGTAGTACATGGATTATTCGAGGAATACAGTAGGTATGTTGATGATAAAATAATATTTGTTTGGTTCACCTCATCTAAGCTGTATTAAGTCTATCTATCAACGGTTTTAATAATCAGTATAAATGTATCAATAATTTATAAGAATACGTTGTAAAGAGACACCAAACAAAAATGTTAGTTTTCACTAATTTCTGTTCTTTAAGTAAACATGACTTATTTTATTTCTTACTAAGGCCCGGTCGTTCATTTATATTTCAAAAGGAAAAATATACTCTATTTAAATGTACAAATTGGTTTTATGTAATAAAGTATATCTCAATATAAACATAATCTTCATAAAGAATGTCCAGGTTTAAACAACAAATATTGATGGCATAATTTTTTTTTATACAAGGGTGATATAGATGGGGTTGTGAAGTTATACTAATATAAATAACAATTTGTAATGCGCTAGTTCAACAAAACGTGCTGAAAGAAACCTTAAACCTAAAATGGCATATCTAAGATAGCATTAATTGATTGGAATTGAATCAAAATGTTTTTAGTACGATCTTAAACACTAAATTTAACCTGTATTCTGGCGTACCTGATCTTTAATAAAAAGTCCAGCTTCAATCAGTAAGATTGCAATACACCAGTTTTGGCAAAATGCAGAGAGGATCTCTTTAATTTTTCTTCCCATATAATATCATAAAATGTTCTTATTCTATTTATTTATAATTATAACACGAAAATAGCAACTTAACAACATTTTGCTAATATAAATAAGTAGGTTTGGTAGGATGGTATTAATAAAATAGCATCATATTATATATCATAGCTTATAATATATTATTTTATCTATTTGTTGACATAGAGTTTTAAAAAAGACTTCACAGGAAAGGGGTCTAAAATAGTGGATAAATAATTTCAAAAACAAATATGTTTCAGGTATAGTTTCAAGTCAAGCTCTTTGTTGTTTGTCTGACAAGCTATCAAATGCCATCTCCAGTGTCGGTTTACAAATTTAGTACCCACAAACAAGGAATGAAAACAAGCTAATCCCAACTGTCTACCCGCTTTAAGAACCCACCACAGAAACACTGGGATATGGCCTCCTCCCCTAATACAGATAATTGGTTAACTTGAATTATTCGTGTGTTGTAATGACACTATTAAAGGTAGACATGTTACAAGTTCGTGTCGTTTCTTTATCCTTCATACTTTTATTAAATCCACGTGCATTGGTAACATCACGTCCGGTAAAGAAGCAGGAAAGATGACAGACGACTGGGGAAAGATCTGGTTTGAGATCTAAGAGGAAGTTATGGATTCTGAGGATTATAAATGTTCATATCATATGTCAATTAATGATTTAACAATATGATGTCATTGATATCCACATAAAGTGTGGAATTGTGTTTCACCCCAAGAAACAAGATCTCTTGTTTTGGTCTTATGCTATAACGTTCTGCGTGTAAGTTGTAGACACCGTTCAGTAATCTGAGTCAACTGGCATGGGTTCAATTTCCCGGTTGTACGTGACAAGGAATAGGGTCGCCTGTCTAACCTTGTGGGTTTTCTCTGGTTTCCTAATACTGCTAAAGACCCAAAGACGCAAGCAAAGTATTGAAATAAAATTATACAAATGTTAGTCTCGAAATAACCCAGTTTGTGTCTAGTGGGTGGATGTTAAACCCTATTTCTCTCAACCCACTGGTATCATCAGTTGGCGACTGAGCAACTTTAAGGGTTGCAACGTATTTGGTTTACATTCCGTTTGAGTCACTATCCACATGATAATAGTTATGCAAGAAGGTAAGCAGTGGCTCGAGGGATACAACTTGATTTTAGTTCTCTAATAAAGATAAATGTTTTCATCAGTATCATTATTAACATGCAAATCACTATTTCATTTATTCTTGGAAAAAAACTCTGATCACTTTATTTGTCCAAACACCATCACATAATTTCGGGGTTATTTCAATACTTTGTCAACTATCATCGATGCCCTGAACGGGTGAACTTTCATTGTTAATATTATTAAATTTCTCACAATGTACACAAATTGGGTAATCTTTGATATTCAATATGAGCTAATCTTTTATACTGTGTTTGCGACATGGAAACAGATTTCGTCCGCTGCATTAAGGTTTGTTTTACCGAGTTTCCCGTAGAGACGCAAACAATAACTGTTAGAGACGGGACAGCAACATTTCTTTTCTCTACTAACCCATTATTCACTATAGTGTTTCAACAATTTTCCCGACATAACACCTTTTTACATTAGTAATATTTGCTGGACGTGTAATACCGGGATCAAAAGTTATAATAATTGGTGAAGTTAAATGAAATCGTTTGAAAACCGCCATGTTGTGTGGTTAGGAACGACGTCCCGCCTGATGTCCAAATCATTAGAGACCGGAAGCGGTGAAAGGTTAGAGCATGCGTAGTGAATTTGGTGCCAACAATGCGCGTGTGGCACGCGGCAAACCCTTTAATTTTCTTATTAAAGGCGCCCCAGACAATTAATGTCATCCAAGAGAATTGAATCACTACACTTAGAAAGTAAACGATGATCAGACCTCTAGCTGTAATACTATTGTGTCCATTGAAAATCATATTAAAGTGTCTTTTTATAGTCAACTTTTGACATTGGCTCCAATAAGGAGGTAAGGTTGAGCTAAAGTTGACATGAGAAGGTTTGTTTAGACCAATATTAACAACATCAAACCATGAATCATAAAGTTAACCCCATATCTTGATTTTCATAATACTCTAATAACTAGTTTAGCGTAGCCTTTAATCTTTTTAGGAAAATGAATTACAATATTTTCAGATTTCAACCTACGGCATAGCACATGCCTTCTGTGAATTTCTGATTAAAATAGCTTTTTTTAATCCTTTGATCTCAGGGAATTGATAAAGCACAGATCGAAGACTATGAAACCTCAAGAAGGACACGTGTATAATCTGTTTCTATTATAAGTAATTAAAACAACTTGTCATATTTCCAAGGAGTTAATAAGATTTTCATCTGAAGACATTGAGAATCGTGAACTTCGGTACTATACTAAACCAGATTTTGGGTTAAAACTATTTTAAGATGATATGACACTACAAAGATAACCGTGAAACTAGACTGGGTGCGATTTGGCGGAAAGAATTAAAGGGCGTTTTTTTTTAAAGTAAATAGTGGTGCATGTATATGATTTGTTTCTTTATTCATTACGCACCCAAATTGATATTTATAGGAAACCTGGGATTAAAATTTTCAATTTCTGGAAACAGACGAACAAAAATCAGTACAATACAAAATCAACTATAAATAACTCTGTTAGACTTAGCTAAATTATATTTCCCTTTGATATATTAGTCCAATTTAGCAATTGCTCAAATACGTTTATACTGGAGACCTATGTATGTCTTTTATAACAGGAAACGACATACAGGTAAAACATTTTTATTAACTACTAGATAAATCACATTGTTACCATACATGAAAATTTATTATCTTAATCATGCCAGTATAATATTTAAAGTCTGTCTTATTCATTATTCAGTAGTCTGGTTTGACCAGTAATACATCCAGCATTCAAAAGTACATTTTGGGATGTTCTTTCCTCGAGATTAAGATGTAGTAGAGTTAATTTAAAAGTACATATAATCCGTGAAAAATCAACATTCACTTATTTTAGTAAACAAAGACCATGCATCGTGAGAATAAATATTTATGATTGAAAAAGGGGCTCTAGGCTTCTTCCTCGGTTCATAGTCAAACTTAAGAACATTGTTCCCAAACATGATTTTACACAACAATAAACCATTGTTTGGGTTTCTTTCATTGTATTGCCTTCATATTATTATTTTTTCACAATTGAAGCTGTAATAATTGTAGTTCTGTACATATGATTTCTAAGACTAAACCTAATATCAATGTTTGGTCTTTTTTTCAATATCAAATAATTTACATTCTGCGACGTGTCATATGTTTTATCCACGGTGGACTAACAGGAATGGTAGATTACTCTTAATTTAATATTCCCCTGGTCTCGTCTATTCCAGAAAATATATTTAAGCCTGAATCAATCTTAAGGTTAGCGGGTGATGTTTAAATTATCTTTTAAAAATACGATGTTTTACCAAGCATTTGGATGATCTTTTCGTATTAATCCGAATCGAATCACATAAATGGCAATTCAGATAACATTACTCAAGTTATAAATTTTAAATATAAAAATAAAATTAAAACGTCTTAGAGACCATAAATCTATTTAACACAGATCTAAAAATGGAACACAATAAAGTTTGGAAACTTAAAAGTAAACTCAAACGATTTGGCGCTCAATAAAAGAATCCAGTTAGTGCTTTAATCTTGGCGATTATAGACAAAACGTTTTATTTCTTCACTTCTCATCAGTGTGTATTTTATCATAATAAAAAAATGCAACTATTAGAATACATGAAACGTTTGAAGATAGAGAAAAAATGGAACCAGCTGTCGGTTGAAAGTACAGGTCAATCTGCACGAGGCAGCTATCAGATGACTTACTAAACGTCTCGCGACGACGTGCCTGTACCCCTCCGCCACGAATTTATCTCCGTTTGTTGTAGAATAAATCTTTTTCGTTGAAGTTGACTGCAGCACGACAAATAAATATATCACTATACAAACCCAGGTTTTCAATGCGGTTCTTGTTATTAATAGGCTCTAATCGTGGGATTATGTAGCCCTAGGCCAAGGTGATGGCCCTATTACCACCCTAAATAGAAAACATTCACTAACATTCGTAGAAAGATAGACGATATTCTTGAACCCTGGACATCATAGGCGCGTGGCCAGTCTGTCAAAACGTGCGCCGAATTCTAAATTCCTAAAACCAACAACATTAAACTGACTAGTGTGACATGGAATGGATTCTGAACGAAGTGATAGTTATTTGATAAGAATGTTTTTTCTATTTCCAGGCATACATCCATATGATCGTGGAGTGGACATATTGGAATGGTAACAAGCTGGTATGTAAAGGTCAAAGGAACTAATTTTGGTTATATTTTGGTGTGAGATGTACTAATTGGTTGGGTTTGGACACTGATGACAAAGAACCTTAGCCGAAATCGGCAATAAAGACGCAAGAAAAATTGTAATTTCGTAATTGTTATAACAAAGCTTTATTGAAAAAATTCTTTTTGGCATCAAATTACCGTTCATAAAATAAAAAGCAACATGTCATCTTTTCCGGATAAAGCTCGACTTTTTTATTTCAATGTTGAATTAGGCCTCCATATTTACTTCACGTTAACTTGATACTCTTAATTTGAGATTTGTATTTTATTGGAATTATTCTCAAACCATTGTAAATCACGATTTTTGTCACAGCGTAAAGTAAAGGGCAGAAAGAAGCGTCCCTTTGTAGCAAAGTTTATTGTTTCTGCCTAGTCTCTGATCCACGGCAGATAATATACAGGCATCCGAAAAGAAACATCAAGTCACGTGGCGAACGTTTAGAAAACAACTTTTATTTAGGTTTCGTGACCAAAGGCAGTACAGGCCGTAATATTCCATAATCATCCTCATCATAGCATCTCTCAGTCAATATTGACACTAAAACGAAACAATGGCGAACAAAATGGGCACAGCACAGTCTGATCAACAGTTGGTGTCATGGCGGATGATTTTAAAATAGCCTACTTACACCTGCAAGTTAGTTACGGGTATCATGAACTGATTGCATGTGTGCACAATGATGCTTTAGTTCAACATATATTTTTAAATCAGGGCTTTTTTTCTTTACGACAACAGCTTGTCGCGTCATAAATACATCAACTCGATAATCTGATGACATTACAATTTTCACCTTAATGTTAACTGACGTCACACGAAGCTACCCCTGACAAACGTTCTGATTCTTATGCGGGCTAAATATTTTTATAAACAAACATTAGCTTAGACTGGCATGGAATAAGCATGATAGATGACATGTCTAGGGACCAAGAGAAAAAAAACGACCATTATTTTTACGGGGCAGCTATCTTTTGTTTTGTTTAAACGCACTCTATTTGCACATACGTGTTCAATCATTCGCGCATATCGAAACTAATGGCGAAAACTGCAATCTAAGGAGTACTATAAGAGAGCATAAAATAAATAATAATGAAATTATAAGGTAAAATAGTTCACATATTTTATTTGTCGGTTGACTTAAAGCTTTAATACCTTCCCACCTACATTACATAGCTTCAAAGCCGCATGTTGTTCTTCAACTACAGGGGTTAATATAGGTGGTGATCACAAAATAAAATAAAGCGGGAATTCTCACGTAGGCTATCGTCTGCGAGTTCAATCCTAACGGTATACCTGATCCTTTAATCTCGTAATACTAACCGCCATTATCAATTCAGTAACGAACCAATCATCGCCAAGCTTTGAAATCTGAGCCGTTATATTTCCTGTAATGGTTGGCACGCCATGTCTTCATTTTCACCTGGTTTGCATACTGATACGATAGAAAGGCGGCATTGTTTGATGTTCGGATCACCTCCAGGTGTTGATGATACGCTAGATGCATCAGAGTAATGTCGGGTCACCGTCCAGTCTTCGGCCGACGGCCATTACGCACGTTCTGTGCTCACGACCGGATCCCTACTATCGTATCACCATCAAATCGGCTGGAGTCCAAAGTTTTACTAAATTGATACCTAGAACAAAAACAGGCCGAAAATTAAAGGCTAACATCTCAGCATCTTTAACCCGATTTAAAGTTCAAGTGCAACGGTTTTATGGAAGCTGGAATATAAACGAATAACCAGTAGCCCATTAAGAAAATAAAATGTCAATCAAAAGCACAATGAGTGTTCCCTAAACCAGTGGATGGGTACAGATTTTATTAATTATTAAATATCTTTCATGACTTGTAAATCCTTAAGATAAACATTTTACTTCTACATGGACGCCGCCAATGTTCACAAGTAAAATTTACAATCATCTTTTATTGAGAAGCTTTGCACATTTGCAGTAATGCTTGACTGATTAAATTGCTGTAAAATACAATTGTACAATGTTTAGAGGTGTTAAAAAGAGCACGTACCAGATTTGGTCTATAGTCTCTTCAAGAAACTGAACTTCATTTGATCTGAAAACGAACTTTAATAATGCAATTCGAAATGTAGCAGAGTTGACTTGGGCTTGATCATGATGAACTATATGTCAACTTCATGATAATTATTTAATAAAAAATATTGTACAAACAATATACTATTTTTTTTTAAAACCAGAACGATGATCACGAGAGCCTCTGTTGGAATTTTAAAGATGGTTGCCGGTGTCATTTTCTATAAGTCTTTTGTTATAAAAGGTATTAATGTCTCCACTGCAATTAGATTATGTATTCTTATTCGATTAAACCGGATATAAGCAGTTGAATATTGTATTTGTCAAATATGGGCGTGTGTGTGTGTGTGGGTGGGTGGGGGTATTTTTGGGCCCCACAATTCTTCTTGGGTAGCACTTTTACTTTTAGATCTGTTTATTTAAGTTTTACAACTGAGCTCGCAATTCCGTTGGTGGCCAATCAAGGAAATTCATAACCATAAATCCGGTCCAAATCAACCATTTGACTTGCGGCAGATATCATGCACGAGACCAAGTATTCCTACTCTTTATGGCATACATGATAATACTTTTAATAAAGTTCACATTGCTAGATGCTAATATTTGGAATGTGAAAATAAAATAATAATTGGATTTTGAACATAGAACACAAAAAATCGACATAATGTCAGAGTTGTCCTTATAAGGACTACTAACTTTACAGTTTAAATTTTGTATAGAATGGGAAAATGAAATTAGTTATTGAAACCTATCGGAATAATTTTAGCCTATATATGTATAAATGCTGAAGTTTCTGTAACATTCTCAAATTGTTATTTTATTGATCGGCAAGAAATCCAATAAAGAAACCCCAATAAAAAGATATAATATAGCATGTTTTAAGTTAATATTGCTGACCAGTTGTTATAAATCGAACCAGACATCTATAAATTTTGAAAGTGTTTCAAAAACTCACAGATCAATATTTTCCAAAAAACGAAAATAATTTACTCAAAACAAAAACAAACAGCATCAATTGGAAAACATACCCAAACTACCGGAAAAATATATTTGTTACCAAATCGGAATAATTAATGGTACGCCTCTTGTTCATTGCGCTATTCGGAAAATTGTGAGGAATGCATGCGCAAAAATATCAACAACAGATTTTCTGTTGAGGTTCTGTAATCATTTTTGAAAACATATTCCAGGCTTAATTTACAATCTGTGTTCACAGAAAACCCGAAGACCTAATTATACTCGAGGTAACATACCTTTAGATCTCATGCGTCGAAAATAAAAGTTAATATCAAAACATGGAATGTCGTTAACTTAAAATGGAAAAAAAAAGAAATTGAATCAAAGGAAATTTAAAGCAATAGAATGAATAATGTTTTCTATATTTCTAGATCAATTTTCAAAATCGTTCGGTTAATTTTTTTTAAAGCAACAAAACATGTTTATGTAATTTACTTGTTATTGTCAAGAAAACAAAAGAACAAACCCAACATAAAATGAATAATCAAGAAATCCTTTCACCTTTACAAGTTCTCTTAGAGAAATATACTGCAAATAAAGATGAGATAGCAAACAAAAAATAATTAAAAAATAAAAATCTTATTCATTTGTTATTATCACGAGTATGTTTTTTTTCTAGATTCCTACAATATCCCCCAAAATAAATAAATAAAAAAAACATGCCTTTAATTCAAAATGGGGGGGGGGGGGCAATTGGTTAGCGCGTGCGCGTTGTATCATTAGGTCTGTTATTGAGTCCATTTGTGTGGTTTCGATTCCGCGGTTGTACGTGACAAGAAGTAGGATCGCCTTATACCAAACCTCGTGGGTTTTGCGATTTCCTTCCACTGCTAAAGACCCCTACGTGCAAGCGAATTATTGACATAACACTGATTCATCTGTTAGTCCCGAAAGAGGCCTAGTTTGTGAGTACTGGACGTTAAACCCCATTTCTCTCTCTTTCTCTCTCAATTAATAATCTAATAATCTAAGACTATTTACTCATCATAACAATAAATTAAACCTCATCTCCAGTATTTTACGGCAAATGTAGAAAGACTGACGTACAACGAAAATTCGAGGTATTAGCACGACCAACACTCGAGCAAGCGAGACAGTGGACTGACATTTGACCGTATTAGGATAGGTAGTCATCCGTCAAAAAGACACTTTAATCTAAATAATTGTATTATTACTGAAATATGAATATTTATTCCATCTTTCTGTCTTAAAGAGGCGTTAGAGACCCATGATGATTGTGTAAGGGATTTAAATTGAGCGAATGATTCGAGTATTCTTTGGAGAGAGGGACAAGCTGTTCCATTCATATCCCTTTCTGAGATTTTAATTTTGTTTTGTTCAAAACGCTCGATAAAATATTTTTGAATGCATCTGTTGCTTCGTTTAATAATTTTATTCTGGATATTTCGGATAATTAAGATTTTTATCGTTATGATCATTTTCATCACATTAAAATAGTTATTGTCCATTATATGTATATGGAAATAAAATAAATCAGAAAATCGGACAATCCTGAAATAACGGCGGACTTGTATAAATCCTTATTATTAAAATATGTTAATTGAAATATCTAAAATGCTTTCAGTCGATTTTAAATGTGTTATGTTGATTTCCAATGTGTTATATTATATTTCCTTATTTCTAATAGTTTTAATATGTTGATCGCGGCTAATTGATTTAATATGTGTTATGTTGATTGTAGATTATTGTAGAAGTGTTACATTGCTTCGAAATGTGTTACATTGACTGATGATAATTGTGTTCTGTTGATTACTGATGCACTATAACTGTAAATGCGTTCTGTTGTTTGCTGATGTACTATAATTGTTAATGTGTTCTGCTGATTATTGATGCAGTAATTGTAAACAATTATGTTTTGTGAACAACAAATGATTTTGCTGATTCCTGCGGTACGTGCTATCTGAATTAATTACAAAGCAGCTGATCGGCATTTGTATTTTCTGAAAATATTAAATTTTAAACTATAATATTTTACATTCAATTGAACCAAAATATCAGACTTGGGCTCTATCAAGTTGAAAAGGCGCTTATCTAAAAGGTTCAACGAAACTTAAATATGGCGAGAGATTGTTTAAAAGGGTTATAACCGAAACGACTCAAAATTTGGTTAAAGCGAACATGAAGTTTAGTCTTAGATTGGTCATGACGGCCACACAAAATTATATCAGAAAGTTATTATTGTAACAGGAATCCAATGATATATACTTATTTTATATACATTTTTAATCACATATAAATTTTTGCCGGTAATGGTTCAGGTCAGTGTTGACCATACCCACCTTTTAGCGTCTTCGGAGAATGCCGAATGATGCGAAATTTTAAATTATCATACTTTGTAAATACTGAAGGAACTGGTCTTCCATTTACAGACTCAACTTTCACAATATTATAGTTTACAAGGGAAGATTAGCAAAAACCTTAAATGACCTACTTTAACTTTAATTCGAATTTTAAACTCCAAATAATGAACCGTTCGAAAATGTCAGGCAAAATGCTTAAATGCATTGCGTACGTGTATTATATAATTTACTAGAATAATATGTCGTCTTTAGATCTGAAAAAAATCCCAAGAGTTAGCTGTCATAAAATATCACGTTGCACAATCCTTCATATTTTGGCTTTCTGTTTGCCATCGCACCTGAACGACCCCGTGTTACAGTAGCGGCTATTTCGTAATTTATTACCAAACAACAATGATTATAACAATCCGGTTCATAATGACGGACAGGGGACATAACTTGCTCTCTTTAAGCCGCCAAAAAAGTTTTAATTTTACCACTTGAGTTGACAGCAGATATATTATCTGACCAATTCGACCAGATTATTATTGTTGTGAATTCCTCTCAAGCGAAACAAGATGAAAGGCCGAGAAGCAGACGACTAACGAGGACACATCACTATCAAACACCGACCAGAAAAAAGACACGTTTATATTCATCATTCTTTACTGACTTTTTGGCGCGAAACACAGGCAAAATGACATCATGGAAAAGATGGCTGCCATAATCTAAAACAGCCTACAGCGATTTGGATAGTGTATGTTCCAGGCACAAGATCGTAAGACTCGCCCTAAAACCTCATGTTGTCTGTCACCTTTGACGACATTTCTTTCTTCTTATAATAAAGAAGATATTTTTATTCACCTCAGTTATTTTACTTACTGAACCCCAAGAAAGACAAGAATTTTTGCTTTAGGGGTAACTGTCTAAAAAGAGCTTATCATCTATATGACTAAAATCAAAGATGTGTGTATGTTCGCCCATCAGGCTGCGTCGCCTCGATCTATCTCCGCATATGTGGTATCGAATTATCCAGCATGACCCCGTGAGTGTTTGCGATTGTTATATCTGGGCCCCGGGCGAACTGAGTCTGGGCCACGGGCGAATAACGTTTCCTCTCGCTCTCCACTCCCATGAGGTATCAAATTAACTGACCCCGTGAATGTTTCCGAAATGTGGGCCCTGGGCGAATTTGGGCCTGGGCGAATGTGGACTCTGGACAATGCAGGGTATCTTGTCATTTACCGAAAACACGATCCTGCTAAACATTAAATATAATACCACAAAATCGGTGGGGGATGGTGTTTAACGTACTCGAGACAAACTGGGTCATTTCAGGACTAACTTGTGCGTAGCGGTCTTTAGCAGTAGGAGGAAACCGGAGGACCAAGAGAAAACTCATGAGGTTGGACAGGCGACCCTACTCCTTGTCACGTACAACCAGGGATTCGAAACCACGCCAGGTGACTCTGATTGACCTTATGATACAGCGCGCACGTGCTTACCATTCGAACACCCCCCTCCCTCCCGCTATAAAATGGGTATGATATTTAAAATAATGATAATAATAATAAAGTGGGCGTTTTCAAATGAATTCCATCTACTATGTCAAACATAAATAAAATATGTTCACAACTTTTATGTGAAACTGAAATTTTGGGAATATATTAATTGTAACATTTATTGGTTGAAGCAACTTTCTTATTTATTGGATACAAAATAATCGTGTGAAATATTACGGAATATTAAATAAAATCGGTTTATGAATTTTATGTAAAACTGGAATTTGGGGAATAGTAAATAACCTTATGAAATATTCCGGAATATTAAAGAAATACAAAAATAACATAATATATAAGTCAAACTGGAATTCTTATTCTGTTTTTCTCAAATTGTGGGTTTTGTTTCTCCACAAAGAATTCGTTGAATAGAAGTCCGAGTTTACATGATATTTTGTTTTTAGAGAAAGGAAATGATAATGTAAAAGATCACCATCCAACAATTCATAAAATGGTGGTAAATATAAAGCGATAAGATAGAGCCAAAGAAAAAAAATCCCAAAGAAATAATATATTAAACAAATTTACCAATATATTCTATTTCAAGACTTGCGAATTCTGCCAAAACTCTGTAACTACCAGTTCTATTAAATCCCATTTGTTTTTTTATAATAAAGATATGTTCGTAAGAAATCATGCAGTAAATTTGTTTTTGCCTTTTTGGTTCCAGAAAGGTGGATAAAAAAGTTGAAAGTCTTGCTAGTTTACAGATAACATCGCTACAATGGAGCCTCCTGTCCTTCAGTCTAAGCTGTTTGTTGCTCTCCCAGTAAATTACTAATCTAAACTACAATAATATTGGGTTCAGATCTCCTGTCATTTTTTTAGCCGAATTTGAATTTCAGATTTGATTTGTTTTTGATATTCTCGTAGAAACAATGAAATAGCTATACATAACCTTTTGTCTTTGTCGGTGCTATATTGATTTAATGAATGCATAATTTGGCCACGTTCTCACCATTCGCCATCTCCTACTTGAGAATTTTGATTAGAAATTTGAGGAAGCCGCCATCTGTTATGGACGAACAAGTCAAGCTAGCACGCCGTTCCTGTCATATTTCCGCTAATAAACAATCTATAACTACTCAACCTATGTTCAAAACCACACCAGTCTTTTAATCTCACACACGATATATCTCTATCATTTCAAAATTTGTCAAAGAGTTCAATTTAATATTCCGGACCTGAAAAGGAAACGCGGAGGGCAGCAGTACCATGAGCTAATAGAGAATTGATGGAAGCAGGCCAATGATTTTCGGCCATTTGGCACAATTTGTAGACTGTTGGTCTGATAGATCAAGTCATATTGTTAGTTCGAGTGACTTGTTAGCTAAACGATGGTCGTTATTACATTAACTTCACATCGTCTTCATATAAAATATCAAATATTTTAATATCAGACTCCTTGGAACCAATTAACGTGTGACATATGTTCTTCATAATGACACGTCTTGGTAAATTATTACAGAACTGGGGCGGAGATTACGGAACAGTTATGAAAAAAGTTGAATTTATGCAGTAGGTGGGTGGATTATACAGGGGTATACATTTAGAAGCAGTACCAAGTGAGTATTAATACTAAAATATGTACTTGTATGGAAACAGGGCTGACTTTTGATAAACAGCATCCATCGCCTAATTGATTAGGACTAGCATTATTGAACTACACCCACCCCCACTTATAGCTCATTAATATGTATGAAATATTACATGTGTATCAACCGGGTCCTATTCGAAGAAAAATATGCCCGAAACACTTGGTGATAATACGCTGACTGTCATACATAACTTTTATCTATCAATAGGACACAGAAACATATTCCATAACTAAAATAATATAGATAACTATGAATCATTAATAAAATCAACCGTGTTGTTCAAAGTCATCATAGTTCCAGAAATTTAACTTAAAATTAAGATGAAGAACGATGCTCTAGTGAGATTAATCTTTCAATTGAATGAAAATTGTTCATCGTATGGGCATGTAAATAATACATTTATCATTGTGCAGACTAAATTATATTTCCATTAATGTGACCATAACCCATGGAGAACCTTTCTTCACGCCTCTGATTGGCCGGAAACGGGTTCCACAATCGAAGAGAAGAAAGTTATTTGTCTTACTAATGTTCTGCGTTTCCAATATTTTCTTTCATTCTTGTTCGGGTTCTATCATTATTGTTTGTTCAATTTCAACATTATTTAAAGCACAAAACATAATAATAAAAACTAACAAAAAAAGAAAACATGTTTTCGGATAAAGCATCCATTTAATGAATCAGGAATCAGACGTATTGAGCAAATAATATTTCAACGAATTGTGGGTTTAGTTAGTTTTTATTGCAGAATGTTTCAGTAACGGTCAAATAGTACTTTCCCTATTCCTTATGTATATTTTAAATATTTGTCTCGAGGTGTATAGTTACTAATTTTTGAAGAATGAGTACAGCTTTTGTTTATATTTCACAGTCTAAACATAAAATTCCACTGTAATTTTCTATGTAACAAATTGTAGTTATGTAATTATAATAATTACGGTACAATAATGTGTATTAAAAGTGGAAATCTACACTCATTTTAAATCGTTTTACTTTGAAACAAAACAATGGAATTAAATTGTAAAAAAATTGCTTGAAACGGCGAATTTTTGTTTTGTGGGACAATTTAACCTTCGTGTTATAGAATTTTCAGTGAAACAAGAGACATGTGATCAAGGGCGATAATCCTAGAAATAAACTTTCCGAATGTCAATATTTTAGTGTGGATCATGGGCTTTACAACTTGTCGATAAAATAATAAGTTTCTTGTTTAATTCGACACTGTGCTGTATACAAACTATATAGTATAATCCGACACGATTAGACCAACCCTCTGTATTGAAGGATATACTTTTACTTGTCTTAACTCTCGCACCCCAACTGATCTGTCATCTTAGTTAGATATTTACCTCTACATCTACATATCGTTCTAGCTATCATCTATTATGTCGTTAATTGGATCATGCGTCCGATCGTCTCAACACGGGGATCACCTGAAAATACTCACAAGGAACGACAGTACATTTTCAGATCATGACAAAAGATTTTGTTTCGTTTGTTTACAGAGTAAACATTCTTTACACGGCCTGTCCATTAGCGGTGAAAACTGATCCGTGAAGTAAAGTTGTGTGTTGAGTCGTTTTAACATAGCACGACACACCAGCAGGTTCTTCCTGCGTTTCACTCTCACCAGCACTTCACTCTGAGGTAGATGAAAATGAAAAATCACAACCGGTAAAAATATTTGCTATGTTTATTGTTTAAATCTCAAAATAATTGTTGGTTATAGGATCAGATGTCAAACCCAATCAGAAGTAGAAGCTTTTATGGCATTTTCTTAAATAATCTTATTACAATAAAACACGTGCCCTCGAAACGCTCGCCTTGGTAAAAGTGTAATTTTAATCCGTTTCGTAAATATTCCCAGTCGATTCTATATTTTATTTCAACTCTGTTTGACAGTACGCATGTCCGTTTAAAGTCTCATTCAAGAGGTTGAAGTGGTCGTCGCGTTTAGAAACAAAGACGAAATTAAAGTACTCGAAATCGCAGCCAGTGGTAAATACAACCCTTGAGAGAAAAATCAAAGCTCGTCTATCTTCAATACATATATCCCATTTCTTTCAATTAAAAGCTGATCGGCTTAGCATACAATACACCAGACTCGGGATGTGATAACATTGAATACCCCACAAACTAATAGCACAATAAACAATCCACACAATCAAATCTCAGATTCCTACATGATTGTACACTTGTTGAAGGTTCAGATTTACAGATTTTGGGGTTCGACCAAACGAGGTGGGCTGTAGTGAGCAAATAATTACAGAGAGGCACGGGCATCTTTTAGCGTTGCGTCGTAATCCGGAGAACGATCGGAATAAGATTTGGGGTGGGTAAGATGTTTTAAAGTTGCATTAACGAATTTGGCTAAATCTGAAAGGTTTCATTATTATTTACAGGCTCTTGGGTGAAAATAGTACATCTCATTACCATGCAAATTAGTTTCATAACATCAAAAGTAAGCAGCAAAATAATTACCAGGATAATTGGGACTACATTTACCTGCGTAATACAAAAAATACCAAAGTTTGCGTTATCTCGATTGTCCAGAAGACGGTCTATTCAAGCTCACGGTCCATGGAATCATGTAGATACGAACAATATGCAACGATTTGTTGATACTGTAACAATGACGACTCACAATGGCAAATTACATTATTAAAGCTGTAATATCTGTCATTACCTCTTGATGTTACAGTATTTTTCTTTTATTTTTATGAACAGTCAAACAAAAATAATAATTGTTAAATACATTCATATATATTTTTCAGGGCGGATACAGCTGTGACCACTATAAAGTTAATAA
Source organism: Patella depressa (assembly GCA_948474765.1). Lineage (NCBI taxonomy): Eukaryota > Metazoa > Mollusca > Gastropoda > Patellidae > Patella > Patella depressa. The sequence goes on from OX419718.1 coordinate 41,332,936, forward strand.
TACACAGATAATCGTGACGTAGTAACCATGGCGATATTACTTATACACGTGTTCGATAGATCTATCTTTTTCCGATTGTTTAATTGAAAGAGATCAGGTCTACACGCGATGTAGATTATTCTGATATTCAACAATTTTTGAGTTTTTGAATTCTATGTATTTAACATATCAGGTATAGATCAACGATAGTATTTGCTGTACCGGCTGGCAGTTGATGATCTCCAATTGTTTTAGCCTCGTGTCATCAAAATTATGTTTGAGATATTGATAAAGTTTTACTACACGTAGCCTATAACTGTAGATCTGTTTTATTGTCCCTGACTGATAAACTTTGAATGTTCCTCCATAGGGCCTACTAAGAACACGCTAAATGATGTTTCCAATATATAAAACGTGTTTTGTTCGTTTCTTTTTTTTTTTACAAATGTATATCTTTAATAATTCGCTTTTAAAATTCACCACATCGTTATAGAAATATATCACCGGTTAGGTTTTCCAAAACAACGATCTATCGGAAATTCTACTGTGCTTGTCAGGGTTGAAAGTGTACGTGTAACCTCTTCGTAAAAGAATCTGATTGTATCTGAATGCGGAAGTAAATAATTTGATGTATGTAAAAGTACATAATAAAATAAAGTCAACTTTTAAAAGCCTACAGCAATTTACAACCAAACAAAACACATTGCCCTCTAACGCTTCCACCATTATTATCAAGTGTATCTCTTTATCTCCCGTCTTTGATCTGTAGTCAATCCGTGATCATGAAATTTTAATAGTTTACACTATTTGCTTTCGTATTATGTTTCTATTTTTTCCGTCAACACAATATCAAATACTGAAAATAAAAACGTATATTCAACACGACGATACAAATAAACATGCATCAGTATGTCTACAAAATACTTACTTATTCAAACAAACAAAAAAACTGTATGTATGTGCCACCAGCTATAAATAGATTATCGCTTGGAAATAAAACATGCATAACAAATAATTTAAATATATGTAGCTATATTAACATCGTAATTAACGCTCGGCAAAGACCAGATTGATAAACAAACGTATATATTTTTATTACTAAGAGTTAAAGATGCATTATGGGAGATTAGATAAAGAGCTGACAGCTTTCACTATTAGTAGTTAAAACTAGATAATGTAAAGGGAATTTGCTGATTTCAGTCAAATTGATCTACCCTGAACCGAGAATTTGTCGATTGAATATTAAGCATAGCCTTTATCATCATTATTAAAGTCGGTACAAAAAAATCAAAATCTTGATTATTCATTTTTGATTTAATCATCAATGAGCTTTGAGCAGCAGATCCGATTCCAATCCAGTAAATATCGCAGGCTAGCGATGCCATCGAGAGTTGATTATGGTCTGTATGGGTTAATTAATGTCTAATTAATAATTTAGATAACATTTCAGGCTTAAAGAAAGACCTACAGTAGGTAGATTTAGCTTTCGCATAATACATAGTTAGTATATTGGACTAATTACATACCACGTACGAGAGTCGCCAGACAAAGGTATTTTTAATTCATTCTAATCGTACGACCACATTTTTACAGATATAAAGTCATACTTTTTTTTATTTGGTGTGAAACGTTGGAGTCATGAGAGGACTATCCTATCGTTATTCAATGTTCCGCGATCTTTAGTTCCGTAGTTATCTCCCTGTAAACTTTGTGTACGTTGTAGAGGCTACAGTATAGTTGTGAAGCATTGGTACCACGAGAGTGAAATCTAATGATTTATAAATTTTGTCTGAAGCATTGGACCCAGAGAGGATGAATCATGTTGATTCCCAGCATTTTCGGACTTCTGTTTCAGAGATATATTACTACGTGAACGGAAAAGTTTGTGAGCCCAACATGGATCAGATTTGTGAAGGCATTATCAAATTTTCCTTTCGTATATGACAGCTGTATGAGAACGACATGAAATTAATTGCCGTTTTAATCGCAGAGAAAATTAACATAGCTTATTATTCGATAAATAGTGTGATATTGGCATACGTCAAAAAATTTAAATTTTAAACCTGCTTTTTGGTAAGAAACAAATGCCATTCGATACAAACTGCTAAATGAATTCTCAAATAAATAATAGTCACAAACAAACATCTCAGCCTGCAAATAAAACTTTGAAGGACAATAACATCTTCTAATATGTAAATGAGATGGTTACGCTGTCTTACCGATTACAGAACGGGAGAATTGTAGCATGTTCGGTGATACTTGGCGAAAAGACCAATGACATCCTCGGCGTTACGAAACACTCAGACGTTCCTATGCATGAATTAAGGGATGTTTAAACAGTTAAGACTAATGCGATCTCAGGCACCTTTATAAGTTGTAATAATTACACACGTAATGTTGATATCTCTATAGAAGTCAATGTACATGTAATGAGATAACAGCAAGGGTCTATAAAACATTGGTATGTATGGGAAAGGGTGGGGTGGGGCTTAGTCTATGTGTGGGGATTAAAATATCTTTTTTATTTATGATTTTGACCCACTGTTGCATCACAGACCTTGTAATAGATAAGATCCATTGTTGTATCGACTTCAATGTTTCTCATTGCATTTTGAAATTAAAGTATCATTCTACATTTTACACACGAACATAAGACAGACCGGTGATGGTGCAAGTGTCCTGTTTCATTTTGAATAGATGGCTTAGTTTGGGAACCGTGGATAACCTAAATAGCTAGTGAAATTAATCAGCCGCTGCCACACCAGCCTAACCTTGGCCGGGTGATCTAATATGTTGCATTAGGTTAGTAAATCTGTCATCAATGGTCTTGGATCGTCTGACTAACTTTGTATAGATTTTCTCTCATTTCTTCCAATTCTTATATTACCTCCTAGTTACTGAGGGGAATGATGAAATAAAAATGGCATAGTGATTGTTACCACTCAACACCGCCATTTCCCCACCTCTGCTTTTTTTCAAACTTTGTCGGTGAAATATTTATCGTGTGCCCTCTGCACAGTCCCCTGTGTGGTTTGAAGAGGAACTGCGAGGCGAAGTCCGTCAACTAAGCTCATGATACATTTGGGAAACCAATTCAATCTGACAACATTAACAGTCACATTTATTATAGTAATAAATAGTGAAATTTTGAACAAAACAGATTATTATCGGGGCTATACAATTTGAAAAGAAACCAGGGGTACTTCGCAAAAAGAAAGAGGGTTGACGTGCTCATTAGAAGTAAGATGTTAAAAGGTTGTAGTTCGGCAGATGAAGAGTCTTAGCCCACTTGAAATCAAGGTCTACATAGTACTAGCAAATATAGGTGGTCAGATACACGAAAACTTGAGGTGAGAGGTCGTGTATCATTGGATAATTGTTTTGCCTTTTAACTGCACGTGGGTGTCCACTAATTGTTTATGATGGACAATATGGTGTGATCGGGGTTAAGTCTGTCTCCTCCATACCCTCTTCAACCATCTAACATTCACTTTCTTTTAACGATGTCCGACATCGCAAGTTTATTGAGAGAGTTGAACATCAGTGACAAGTTAAAAATACACAATTTCTATTACACAACCTCTATTTTCATACGACAATCTTATAAATTATTTAAAAGGGGATCCAGCTAATCACCGACAAGGGCGTTTAGATTTCGTAAAATTTCAATTATCCATAATTTGTTTATGAAAACATCTTTGTATATGATATTTTGCAATACACTGGGCGCTGCTGTCAGTGACTATTAAGACCGAATTTCTGTGATGAATAAAACTTTAACAAGAGCTTTGTTTCGGCACGACTTTCTGTGAGGATGAACGACATCCTGGGGCTTTAGTTAAAACAATACTTTGATCAATTTACAGTAACATACGCGATTCTTCTGCGATCATCTGTGCTATGATACGGAAGGAAATTTTTCCAGGAATTCATCTGTTTTCAACTATCAAGGGATGCCAACGTATCCAAGGATGGGTCTCGGCGTTGTCGGAATTCTTAACGAAATAGGACGGGATTTTAATCCTGGACATTATAGTGTAGAACCAAGTCAGCGTACCGCTCGACTGACCTGGCAATATTATGTTAAAAAAAAACCTCTTTGAATAACCGCGTAATCCTCTGTTTCAATCCAATTTCCTGTACTCAAATCCACTTCGATATTTCCATCTAGTGAAAACATAAATATTGAAATCGCAAGTATTTAACACATTTTGGAATTTTCAGGTATTTTCATTTGAATTCGATACATTCGTAATCTATACAGACACGAACATCAGTTAATAGTAAGGGTATCGTTTTGAAGTAAAACAATTTAAGTCAGAACGGTCAGAGTCCTATCAATAATAGGTCCATCACGTCTGGTGACATGTGTCGGTCATTATTTTACTAGTGTCCACTACTTTTAGATTGTGTGTTAAATTCTTGGGTAATTGTCGGATCATAGTAATACCCAAGTACATATACACGAGGAGGAGTCAACAGGTTCATAGAGTACAGAACAATTATCTCCCTTTATCAGCCTTGGCGGTCAACAGGGAAACCAAACAAATCCCAACCCACCATCGAATGGTAGTCTTAAGTTAACAAGTTAGTAGAATTTTAATTAATTTTACTGCCTATAATACACGTAGATTCTAATGTCAATGTGCGGGGATGTAGAATTCGTGTTGATTAAATAGGTAATTGTCATGGTGCAAAATCTCCTCCGGCCCCTTCATTGAAAAATGCAGATCCTCGTCTTTAAATGCAAACTTACCTATTGAATTTAATTGCAGGATTAAACTTGTTTTCTGGATGTATTTTCAATGTTTTTAAGTAGTCAGTATATGTTATAAATATGCAACTTAATGATCAACAATCCCCATCCTACATACCAAACCAATAAGTTCTTCCATTCTTTTCAATAGTATACTGAACATCATCCTTCCAGGATTAAATGTTACCAAACCTAGTGAATATGGCTATTGAAATCCATTTCCTGTTAGCATTATGCACGTAGTGGTTGATGTTGTGGAGGAAAGTTTTGTAGCAAAGATCATAGCCCACTGGTTTAAAAAAAAAGCTTACTCATTCTAGAACACTTGCAGATTAATTATTTGCAAATTTGTAACGATCACAGAATACAGGTTCTGTTACATCTCTATCATGGGACTTAGAAATATCGATAATTAGACCACCACCATGTTTTGCTTCCTACACATTTGTCACCTGTGGTAACGGAATGTAGCACAATGTGAACCTTTGACTGTTTTACCTGCCATGCGACCGATACAGATGATTCTATTGGTGTAACAAGAAGCATGGCAGCCAACAATTACAAACATTATTTTAAATAAACACCATAGTAAGCCGGTAAAATACCAGGCAGTGTGACACTAACCAACTCGTTAGTGACAACTTGTAGAACGTCTGCCGACTTCCGTTACCGTTACCTTTATATAGGTACACATTAACATTATAGGATACATTTGCGAACGTACTGGACATACCCAAATAAAAGTCCCGTTTATCTAGTAATTTCTTAAAATATGTCGTTTGCTCTTTTAATTGGCATTCTCTTTTGGAGAGTTCACATGGCTAACATATGTGTTTAGCTTTCCCTATAACTTTGGCATTTTGGATTGTCTGTGATGCTCTGTGTTATTATTGTCCAGTAGTACTCTACTAGATCAACGTCTGATCATTATATACATTGATGATATATCCCTTATTTCAATGTCGGCATGGCGCACATCCAATTATTTCAAACTGAAATTTGAAATAAAGTGTTTCCAGGAGTTCAAGCATACGCCACATTGATATAATAAAAATGCGATTCTTTTTCGTTGTCGAAATTTGTTCTAGATAATCAAAGTATAATTATTCTGGAAGAATTAAAAAAAACACCTACAGATTGGGCGTGTCCATTAGATTGGATACGGTAATTAGAAATTTGAGTTTAAAGTAAAACACGTCAGTTATCCGCGACTCGCGGTGAATGTCAATATTTTCTCAAGGGTGGTATAGCTAAATATTGGCAACATGCTAGCAAATCTCGTGTAGGTAGTATTGTGCAGCAGATTAATTACAATAACAAGGTCATTATCTCTTCCTTCAATGGGCGTCTGGTCTACGGTGTGCAGTTTTAAGCTTGCGTACCCCCTCTGCGCAATATGAATCTGTTCAATATGATGCAACGATGCGCTAGTTTGTTAGTCAGTAAATGACTATGGGCGAGGCTTTCTAGTTGTTCTTTTGATGTTCTTACATGGAGTTACTGCTAATCTCTGGAAACATGGATATAATCCAAGGGGATTTAGCCATTGTTTTAGTTGGCTCTGAATTACATGCCTTTTATAGCAATGATACATATAATTTCACGACATACAATGTCACGTACGTGATGTTTAGAAATTAACCAACTTTTCAATCTGCGATTTGATCGTGCAATAGCTAATTAGATTCAAAAATTCGGAACTTGAAATGTTTTGTGTTTAAGTGGGATTGGAGTAAACAACGACAAGGCACACGCTTTGTTTATTTGCCTTAATGACGCCTAACATCCACACCCCGACTATAGCCACCGGTGATTTGTCTGCCCAGTCGGCGCAGAATAGTAGGACGTTAAACCCCATCTCACTTCATTTCTGGTAAAAGTCTATACATTATAAAAATCACTGACAGGAACAAAAATCAGCGATTTTATTGTGAATAGTGTATCTTTAATTATAAAAGAAAAATATCTGGAATTATGTTCATTAGTTTGAAATTTATTTCATCCTAATCATATGTCAGATATCCTTAACTTAATATCCAACCTGGAATTCCCAAACTTTTAATGAAGAAACGGAATATAAAATCCGTTACATCTCTTTTCTTCTGGGGTTAATTCAATGAGTCGTACGTAGTTTAAGAACCTTAAAGTTCCAATAGCATTTTTTTAAGTTATATTTTTAAATTTTATTAAAATAAAGTCCCAAAATAGATTGAACCTATAAACAGTCCTACCTTGTTAAAGAATAATCCTATTAATCCTATAATTCACTATTGCCAGTTGAGAAATTGGCAAAAATATCATTTTCAACTTCAAATTCAAACGTTTGAAGATGGCCGTCCATGGAGAAGAATGGGAAAACAAGGGAGGTAATTGAGTAACTATTTCCTCAATCAACCAGTGTCACCCTTTCTAACCCCCCCAAAATTTTGTCCATGATCGTATAATAGTGAGTTGACAACCTTTTGAGCAAAAAACATAGAAATAATTATATTTTGACTTTCTAAGAAAAAGTGAAATTGGAACTTTAAAATATACATAAAATAATAATGTGTGCATTCTTTTCCTAATTTTCCCCTGTATCCAAATTTGATGAAATTCCTCATATTCTTGAAGTATTATCTTATTATTTGCATCTTTTAACAGTCTTATGTGATAACAGACCTGCGCAAAAGTAGGAGCGTATAATATATTAGTTGAGCGTTGTTGCATTTATTTCTAAAACAAGATATTATCGGTCGTCAGTGTCTACAAGTAATAGCTGACACTTTGGTATTAATCTCTTTCCATATTTATAAAACCACAAGAAAAGGCTGGGAAGAGATGGCTGTCTTTTACCTTCCCGTCAGGTGTTAAAGTGACGTTTCTGCTCTCAACAGCTAAATGACAACATCTTTGCGTGTGTTTGACAAGCGAATGACGGCCACTGGACATTTTCTTCAATGAGAACCAGAAATTCAATCTTCTTGTAGTTTTGACTTTAACTATTAGTCAAACGCTTATCACACCTTTCATACGCCATGCAGGTAACCCGATACCAAAAATATTTAATTTTTGCCACAGTGGGTAATTCCGGACGATGAGTTCACGCAGTTTGTAGCAAGGTTTGTCATGAGAAACTTGTAGAAGGTGACCCATCCCTAGACCTACCTTGTAATTACCTACATGGCTATAAACCATTTTACCTACAATACATCTACTGAAAACAAAAATGGCACAAATCAACTGTGACTTATTCATTTAGCAGTAAATAATTTAAAAGAAATTAATTAGGTTTGAGTCTCTTATTCTGGAAAACCCAAATCTTCTAGATCTTAATATTCTATATAATTTTGAAATACAATTAAGTTGTTGTTTTTTTTAACAATATCTTATTTCGAGTAGGACATGAGTATATACACTGCTGTATTAATGGATTAGAAAACAGGACGAGGCTTATATAAATGTGAGTTATACATTTCAATACAATTACTAATGTATTGATTTCGGTGTTTAATTGAAGGTATCCATATATCTAGATGAATAGGATTCATATGATGAAAGTACAACAACTGTGTTATTGTTTTAACCTATCCGATGTATTTCATATTTTCCTGCAGTAAATCGACATCTCCCAAAGATTGTAAAAGATTGAAAATATATGAAATATAAACATTCTGATTTGGGTTTGTACATATCGTATATATAGTATACATGTATATAGCCATCTTTTAATCTAATCGTTCTTCTACTTTACTTTACTTTTCAATGTATATTTATGTTTGTACTCTTATGGAGAGGGGGGTCTATAAGCTTTTGTCTGTTCTCCAATACAGTTTCTATGAATAAATTAGAAAAAAATATATTTAAAACAAATAGTTCAAGAATGGTTACTAGTAGCTTGCCGCATGCCCGATACCACTAATTGAATCGACAATTCTTAAATTACACGTATCTTCTATATTTATTGTACTCAAGTAAGTCGAGTAGTCGATTAACTGCTATTTATTTTAATCAAACAATCAAATTACCTATTAGGAATGGGATAACAAATTTCAGAAATGTCAATCAATCATTTATATACTATTTTATCAATGATTAATTGAGTTCAAAATATATTCCTTGATCAGAGGGTTGCTCCATTTAATCTCCTCGACACATCTCTATTGTATGAAAACCAAGGGAACAATAATTATAGTGCGCTTTCTAAAGAGCGTGATTTGGGTATTTTTCTTGTCCAAGTAAAACGGTTTATTGAATTTTACTTGTGTTATTTTCTGAGCTTTGTAATTTATTTAAAGTGTAAAATTTCACGGTAAATATTGATATTATATGTAATATAATCCCTACCTGTTTTGGGGATAAATTGTTTCAAATAACACCCCTTGTCAAACATCATTTGACATATTCAGATAGCATCTTTAAGATTGGTGATTGTCCGTGCCATTACAAACACGAGCTCAACTACCATGTCTTTAGAGGTGGAGTTGTAACAGAATTCTGCTCGGATTTAATCTGAAAAGAGTTAGATCTACTCTCATACCGTAATATACTTCTTTTACTTGCCAGTTTATTACGTCATTTGTTTCTTTGGGATTGATCCAATGTACTGTTACCGTGAGTCTGTTAAACACGTATGCTCCCAACAACAAGATTTATGGCCGAGTTGACAGCATATTGAGATGCTGTTACGTGTACTTTGGCTAAATGATAGAACATTACAACAGAAACAAACGATAAATTATTATCATTGTAGACAAAACATATTAATGTCTATGTAATTTTCATGACATTGGCACATGTAATATAATATTTACATGAACATATTAACTATTCACACTTTATAATATACTTGTATGTTCTTTTTCACTTATTATTATAAAACGTATGCGTACTATATCAAAGAACTGGAATGGTGTCTTGTGGCCTTGGTCTAAGTGGTCTTGCAGTCGCATTATATATCTACAGTGTTATAGGCATCTTAACTTGTGAATGCAAAGATCAATATATAATTGGTTAATTATATGTTAGATATTCATGAAAGTAATATTCGATCTCGGTTTCATTTGATATAATATGTTTCTTTTAGAGACCAATTCTTTTAGTTTTTCAATTTATTTTTAGATACTTAATGTTCAGAAATAAAATAATGCTGGACAATTGATAGAGTGTAATTAAAGTCTCTCACAAACATTGCCGATATATATTTCAGTATCAAGTTTCGGTGAATATCGAATTAAGAGACAATACACAGCCATCAAACACTCGGCACTCTTGCACAAAGCATTGCATCACATTAACAATTACGTCATTGTGTAAGATTGTATCACACAATCACCCTATAAACATTGCCAGATGTCACTTTTACCGCTAGATTATTTATTGTTTCATTTTTCCTATTAATTGTTTTATAATATTAATATTTTAAGAAATTTGACGATTCTTAATCTTAGGAGAGCATTAGCGGTTCTGAATGATTTGAAAGGTCCTGGAATTGCCTTGTCAATTATTGATTTTTAACTTTTAATTTCCAAAACGAAAGCAAGATTTAAAACTGAGTTATTTATCATGCATATCGTTAAATTTTACTCTCAAAGAATCCAACATTTCAACTGTGTGTAACTTCTTTAAAAACTCAAATACTTAATTATTCACTATAAACAGAAATAAGATATATCACCGTCAATCGCAATAGTTTAAATAACGAGGTGGTGCATAAGGAATTACTATGATATAGGTAATTTGGGCATAAATATTGACGACTGTAGCTCTCCATAAGTCCAAGGATATTCAAGACTTAAATTAAACCGGGGAAATAATCAAAACTGAAATTATGACTACCTAACATAATTTTTTTTAAAAAAATGCGACTGTTGAATTCTATTTGTCATTTTACGCATGTAGCTACGATTTTTATTTTTCGTTACATGTTTATGACGTCACTGCCATATTATGATGGTCCATTTAATATATGAAAAATAATGGCATTGGATTTGTGATCATTGTTCTGTGAATTTTAATAATGATAACGTGTTTAAAATGTAGTCGTTACAATAATATCTGATCAACCAAGTTTCACTATTGTAGCACGTGAGTTGATCAGTTTTAGGGCCAAATTGTAACATTTGCCACTAGCGAACGCGTGCAGTGTAATTAATTGTTGATAAATATCATTACGATTAAAATCTGTCAATTTTAACTTGACATTTTAGTTTATTTCTGTTTCGTCTTCCAAAGCTGTATCATTGACGACAGATATTAGTTACGTAAAATGTAATTTGTCTGGATAATCTAGAATGATTTGCTGGTGGAGTGCGGATTATCTGCCCTTCAGGAGATGGTTCGATTAGGGCGATAAGGGAAATGAAGTAATTAGTTGGGAGAACAATGCGAAACATGGCGACGTAATACCACCATTAACTCGGGAGGGAGAGAGAGAGTTGTCTTGATGAAGATTTGAGCAAAAAGATGAACCAGATAGGACCAACTATAGCCATGATCTGCCATCTGTCAAATTTGCCTGCTCTTTTATCGATTCGTCTACTTTGGTCATGCCAAGACATGTCATACTAATCCTTATATTATACCATTTCTAGTCCCTGTACCTCGTCTTAAATCGTTTTTATTATTCGATGTCTTACTGTGTCTGATTTCTTCATCTCCAACACTATGATACCATGTCAGGTTCGTGGATTGCTTATAACCTATTGATGTCGTCTTTACATCTGGTACTGGACACAGATAAACAATGTTTTATACTCGCCCATTAATATTCATAATTATATATGCTTAATGTTCTACTGGGACGATAAAACTAGCCTTTACGTAGACAAAAGAAACGTGAAATATTTCCAAAGTCGTCTATGATTTAATTGTTGTCTCGAAGATTCCCATTCCGCTCATTTTTCATCACTTTGTTTTCGTGCAATCACGCATTTTGCAGTTTATTGGAAACGGCAAAATATGAGTGTAAAGGGGTTCTAGTATTTTAAATTATTAGATTATTGTAATTACAATCGCTTAGTAAAATCGATCTGACGAGTCTGAAGTCGATGGACTGTATTAGGGTTTTTTATTTTGTTGTTTTTATTTTTAACATTGGATTTTTCCATGTCTAGCACATTAGTTACCAATGTGTAAACTTTAATAATGCATCCGTAGCAAAGTTAAATCTCAAAACCGATCAGAATACTTCTCTCAGTTGTTGAAACATCCAGTTGAAGACAACGTCGGTGTCTCCTTTTGTTATGTTAAAATCCCAGAGGTATTCAGAATCAATAAAAAGAACCGTTTGCTAATTACCCCTAACAATTTAATGATGAAGACTAACAAGAGAAGCCCAGGGCTTCATTATCCTACGGACACTGACCTTCTGTCTTTAACTTGTCCCAATATAGACACAGAGTTGGTGTACCTAATTCTAACCCGTAGGACTTTTCTGATTATACCTATAACGTTATCATATCGCTGCCATTTGATTGGCTTCCAAAACGTTTGTGGAGGTGGTAAACTTGGGTTAAATATTCACACAACAATGCTATATATTTTACAGAATCTCCAGACTTATGATATATTGTTATCCCACATCACTATTGTTAGAAAACTTTGTCATCCGATATTTATTTATACAAAGAATAAAAATGTTTAGCCGTCGGAGTTTCAAGTTTGGCTGCATACCCGGTTTGCTATACTTATAGCTATTTGACAACATGTTTTCATATAAAACCTTTTTTTAGTTAACTCATCACGTTGGTTAACCTTTTTTTTTATAACGAACACTCTGCTAGAGAGCTTTCAACAAGCAAATTTATGATTATGTATGTCTTAAATATTGACAAAGTTTGTGTGTCCACGTAGACATATCGGGTAATACTATATTGAATGTTATTTATGCTTAGCAATTTATATAGAACAATACCAATGCTATGGTCATTTTTTTGTAACTGTAAACGAAAACACAAATCTAAATTTTTAAACTATAGATTAATGGTAGTGATTTTTTCTTTTACAAATCGTTTGAAATTGATGAATGAATTGGTTGTTAAGCCCAAGGGAAAAGATAATCGAGGAAATATAGATGAATGAGCTATTACGCCATCTGTGTATATTAGTAGTGTTTAGTGTAGCTTTATTAAGTGTACATTATTACAGTTTACTAACAAGGTCATTAACAGATTAGTTGATGATTTCAATCTAAACCGTGCTACTAATTAACCTCTGATCGACTTTATCGCCATCTTTACACCCCAGAAGTGTCTATATAGTAAATTCAGTGATTAAGTGTGGCGCGCGCATGTCATTTCCTCGGGCGTTTCGAATCATCTATCCTAAAATTGCATTACAAATAGTGTTGGCACAATGGTAAGGAATGTCTTGATGCACAAAAATGGGAAAAAAAGGCATGAGATTTAACGTCAATTCGAAACAAACCGGTTCATTTCGGAAACAATATATTATAGTACATGTATATTTCAAAAATTCGTTTGCTCGTAGCTGTCTTTTGACGACCATGAGAAACACACCAGACAAGGAAAGCGCCCCCTACTCCTTGTCAGTACAAGCGTGGGATCTGAAGCAACACCACTTGAGTCAGTGACAGACCTTGTGCTCTAAAGCGTATACGCTAGACCATTCCGTCACCAAACCTTCGATATAAAGAAATACGAGAGTGTTAGCTTTTATTGAGTTCCGTTTAAGGTTTTTCTGCTCCTATAAAGGACACTGCGTTTATATTTAAACAAGTCGTATGCTAAAAGAAGCCGCCCATTATTGAACACGATTACATGTGAATTGTTGTATGTAATTGACTCTGTATCATTTCCTCCAGTCTGTCCCAGACTAAAGACCTTTTGCTTACACATCATGGGCAATTCCCATGGAACTTTAACAAATCCAAACGCGTTAAATTCATTCGGATCGACATTTTCACGGGAAATGAAAGCGTCAGAAATTACGAAGTAACGTTTCCACCTTGATCGACTAAATCACATGGAATTAAAGTTAGCTGGGTTAGAAAGTTGACAACGTTCATGGTAGACCGGGGATATTGTCGTAACTAACCTAGCCATGTTGACAGAATAATTAAAAGTCGGATATTAGCCGCCCGGTGTTGGTTGAATTTACCCCAAGTCGACGATAATAAAGATAGAACAGTATTTCCCCTATGATGATTGAATGTCTAATTAAGCGAATTGCCCAGTGCGTTTGTTTTCTTCTATTATGAAGAAATTAGAAGGCTGGGTGCCAGTTTAATTATTGTCCAGTTCATCAGAGTCTTTCACTGATCTCTTTACTCTACCGACACCAATCTGTTCCTGTATTTTATTATAACACAGAAAACAAGTTTATATATAAATTAGTATTCTATCACATTTAGGTTTCAATATAGATTTTAATGTGAACATATAGGCTGATGTTTTGCAATCGCGTATTTTTTTGGCTTTAATGTGTTAAAAAATATGGTGCGTCTAGCTATTTATAATATAGACTGGTGTTTAATCATACATGGTGTTTTATCATATAGCTGGTACGGTATCATCCATGCTGGCATTTTATCATACATGTTGGTGTGTTTTATCATGCATATTGGTGTTTTATAATGCATACCTTTGTTTTACCATACATGCTGATGAGCTATAATACATGCCGATGTGATATCATGCATCCTGGCGTTTTATCATACGGCCTGATGAGTAATCATACAGGCTGATGAGTAATCATACAGGCTGATGAGTAATCATACATGCTGGTGCTTTATCATAAATACTGGTGTGTTATCATACATGCTAGTGTTTTATAAGATGATGGTGTGTTATCAAACATGCTGATGTGTCATCAAACTAGTGTTTTTTTTTATAAAAGATACTGGCGTTTTATCATACATGCTAGTGTTTTACCAAACACCCTGATGGTTCAAAATATAATGTTGGTGTTTTGTCATACATGCGAGTGCTTTATCATACAGGCTGATATTCTATCAAGTAGACTGACGTTTTAGTATATAGACTGTTATTGTATTTAACATTTACTTTATCAGTTTTATCAAATAGGTTGGCGTTTTATTCTTATGACATAGGTGCTTGCTGTATGAGTGTTTCGCCATAGATTGACAAAATACAGGCTGCAAAAGTATAAACGGATATTTTATTAGATTACAAACGCATGTCAGCATTCCATAGTTGTATCAGGCGTTCAGACCTTGAATAGACTTACACACAATTAGCTGTTGTTTTGTGCGATTTACTGGTATATTTTAGAATTCTAACTGCGATTTTAGAACCTGTGTACTGGCGATGTTTTCATATATTGATATCTTATCAATATTTTATTCGATCAAAAATATAACTTTACTACTACACTAATGTGAGTCTACTGAATGCTATCATTGATAAATTTGCATTAAGCATTTCCTTTTTATTGTTTAGTCTATTGTCATATACATTCTGAGATCTGTGAAAATGCACACCTTACGCTTAAAATACTGTTCGACATTGCGTGATCCAGACATCTATTTGTGTTCTTTTAAATAGATTTTTCTGGGGGTATTATGACTGGTTTTGTGTCGTCCCCATGACAAAAACTAAGCCCTTGCAAATATGTGCTTAACAGATATCTGGTGATTCTAGTTTAGAAAGGGTCATCAGTAAGGTACTTGGATTTGAACGCTCTTGGGTCGATGATGGTGGTCGCCAAAAGCTATCACATACTTTACTACCCCTTTAATTGTTGCCCCCATTTAATGACACGGTGGTTGGGTTTTAATTCGACTATGAATGAAAAACTATTTATATCACAGGCGATGACTATCGATTATGAGAAAGATCATGGTGTATTATAGTGATATCAACCAACACAAGATATCATAGATATTTTCCTCGTTTATGCATAACAGGTTTTAATGTTTGGTTGTAAATTAAAAACCAGGACAAAGTTGGAACTCCACCCTCTTTGGAACGTTCAACGTCATGTTTTTGTGTGGAAACCAAATGAAATGAAATGGGGATTAACCGGGGGAATGAAGACGGGCATACACCAGACAGTGTGCTATGAGGATAACGTTTCGGCCTACTCTTGTTTCAAATTACAAATGTTAAAGGTTCTTTTAGATGTACACCAGCGTGTACATTGGCTTTGGGTATTCACCCAATTCGAAGGATTTTACTTGGCAGACCCTTCACCATACAAAACTAACATGGGGAAACCACACTGGAAAATACCCAGGGTACTTTCTCGATCAACACCGGGGTCGACCCCGACACCGTCTGGTTTATGCCCCTGGCTTCGTTTGGATATAGAGAGATGGTGTTTGTAAACCAAACACGTAACCCCTAAAGTAACTCAGTCGCCAAGTGATGATACCAGTGATATAGAGAAATGGGGTTTAACATCCATTCGTCACAACATATGGTTCGATTTTATTTCAATAATTCGCTTTCGCGTGGGGGTCTATATCAGTGGGATTAAAACCGGGGACCCGGATAAAACCCACGAAGTACAATTAGGCAATCGAAACCACACGAGTTGACTCAATAATCAACCTTATGACACAGCGCGCCATCCACCCCCATTGCCTTTTGCAGGTAACCACTATTCGCTGGATCTTTTGATGTGGAAATATTCAGATACACAAAATATAAAACTTTATTTCTCTTTGATTTATTACATAACCTTTTAACATTTACTGCTATGCAACGTTGCATTATATATGATATGTTTTACTTATTCACCCCCCTAAACGTTTTAAAAAAGATGAAATATGATTCTTTTCAAAATAAATGGTTTTTAACATTCTTTCAATATTCATGTTTCTTTTTCCAGGAATTGCTTCATTAACTTACATTACGTATAAAATTAGTCCATTTAATAAACATTTTCTGCTAAAAATTCTAAGAAATCTTTTAAAAAAGTGAGCATTATGAATTTGTAGCATAGTCTGAAATCAATCATGGCTTATTTTAATTAAATTTGCAATAACAAGAGCATTTAAACGGTATTTAATGGCGAATTAATTGTTTTATAATTAGTGAAGTTTAGATAGAATGATAAACTTGGTGCTATAATGAGCGATGACTTGCCTGATTTAATTTGATGGGTTTGAATATCAATAAGTGAGATATGATTTATCTCGTCTCATAGGACCATTTTCACCATCGATAACACATCTTCATGGCGGAATCCACCCGAAAGGGCATGGCTCTTTTTGTAGTAGTTGATGACCCGTTTAGTAGTGTTCTGAGGCAGGGGTTGTGCAGGGGGAACGTTTGCTACCCTTTTTAATCATTATATGATCTGCTGGTTTACAGGTTGCAGTCATGTGTCTTATTCAACACCCAGTTCATATTTAATGTGTTTCTTGTAATATTAACAAGAGTTATGATGGTGGTTTAGTGCGAAACCATATCAGTCAAAAGATAACGTTATACAATGTATCTTGATGGTATTTCGCTATACACAGAAAGACAGGCGGTTCTTTTGTTATCTGGTTGCTTTTAATAAAAAAAATTTGGGTACACATGTAGAAGCTTACCCCAAACCCAATGCAACCTTTAACAATCATCAAGATATTTTAATTCATATTCCATAGTTTTCTATAAAAGTCTGTAAAACTTCTATTGAAATCTGAAAGCCTTTTTATTTTCAAATTGATATTAAATCATCCGATCAGGATTCTTTTTTAGTCATGATTATTTTTCACAAAACTATAAAAAAAACAACCCTGCAATTATTATTTTCAATAGCTAATACCTTATCGCACAAACGATAGCTTGCTTACCCTTTCCCTATTTGTTTTAATATTTTGTTTTGATTATTCTATTTAGCACAATACAATATACATGTGTCTTATCCTACGATGGAGACATATTAATGCCATGAAAAACTATAATAATTTTTTGTTATAAAATATTCAATAATGAAATACGAAAGCTTCACATATTATCTCCAGTTTGTCCAATCGCCATTGTGTATAATATTTCAATAGGCCAGGTGTCAAACTTGTGTCAAATAATGACAAGTATCATATTCTGGCTGACCTAACATCAGGAATCATACCGTACGAAATATACATCACCTGCTGCCCGTGTCAAATGGTAACATCTGTATAGGTCTTATATACACTCATATATAGTTTATTAAGAATTAATATAAAAAAATAGAATTAGATATATGAAATTAATAACCATTTTGTAACTTTCATTTTGTTTCATTCGTTTTATTCCACTATGCCTTAAACATGTGCTTAATATATCATTACACGGTGTTGATGTTAGACGTGTGTATAGTGACACGGCATTATATCCCCAATACACATTCAATACCCCCAGACGATTATATTGTATTATTGGTGTTTTGTGTTAGACGGTAAGCAGTAGAAACGAAACTTAATTCATAATCTTATTAATTATGCATATTAATTTACACTTTATATATGTACACACCACGGGAAATAATATATCCACATGTTTTTGTAACTTGACAAGAACATTTCATTGTGTCCTAAAGACGTACTTTGGATAATCAGCTCTATGTTATAAAATGCTTTGCACAGAATTTCCAAAAAGAAAAGAAAAGACTAGACACTTTGGTGTTTTGAAGATACGGATATTGTTACAATGTGCCCGTTTCAGAAACCAATCATATAAAACAAGTATACCAAACGTCAGACAGAACTATGGTGTATTATTAACCTTAATTGTTTAAATGAAACCTGGTGTGATTGGTCAAATATTACACACTTCCTGGTTCAATATACATCAAGTTAGATCTCAAATGAACCCTTGGCAGTTGGAATTCGATGAATCTTAGTATTTCACCCATACACTGCATGACTCAGGCCCTTAAGTGCATAACAATAGGCATTAAACCCCATTTGATGTCATTTTCATCTGCATACAAAGTGAGTACAATATTTATATATACAGCTATAGTTCCATAAAAAAATGTTTTGACAAGGTGTAAAAATATTATTTATATTTTAATGGCAAGTTTTGGAAGAATGACTTATCGTTACAAACTGGGGAAGAAAGATTTAAAGTGGGCTAGATAATAAAAAAACATGAATTTAATCAAATACAGACAAATGGGTGGTGGCGAATATACCACGTTCCGTTCACAATCTGGACCTGGAACGTTCCGCTGATAAAAATCCATGATTTGTCCAATGCTCTATCAGGATTCTGTTGATTATTAAAGCAAAAACGAAATAAGAGTTAACGTCCTACTTTTCTACATCGACTGGGATAGAGAAGACGGGTTTGTGTACTACAGTGTAATGTGAGGAAAATTACGTCATGACAGCGCTACAGCATATTCTTATATCTAATTCAAACTGTCAATGGATCTTTTACGTGCACGCCAATGTGTATACAAGGGACTGTTGTTTCTCGTCCCATCCGAACAACTATTAAAACCGCTGATCGTCATTTGCGTAATTCACGCTAACATGTATTCAAACTGATTATTTGATATTACAACGCAAAATTAAAACACGAAAGGTAGATGACCGACCGACCTGAATTCGATAATAGAATATAAAGAGGCCCATCAAAAGAATTTAAGCAAAGATCATATGTGGTGCTGGCTTGTTTTGGTCACATCCAGTTTATATTGCCTGCTGAGGATGTTGATCAATTTCAAGTACAATATCTTGCAAGGGTTTTCAAATTCCTCAAATGACATCAAATATTCTTCATCATTATCACCCCACCGAAATCACAAAATGTTGCACACATTACATTTACTTCACAAGTTTATTTTTCAATAAAATCCACAGAATACCATAACTTAGGCTGATTTAATATCTGCTGTAGTAAAATTGCTAGAATTCCTTTTGTGGCAGGTATGTTTAATGTTATGTAATGTGCATTATGTTTGGTATGACTTTAAGAGGCAACATCCGTACATTTCAACCCTTGCAGAAAAACAAAAGTCCCTACTCCGCTGTTTTCATAATCCCTATACCAGATGACTGTAAAACACAAGAAACTTGCATGAACTATGGGGTTTTATGCCCTTATTGAAATACTCGTCAAATCGGGTCAATGTATTTAACCAGCTATGACCATGGAGAGAGAGAGAGAGGAGAGAGAAAGA
Organism: Patella depressa; assembly: GCA_948474765.1. NCBI lineage: Eukaryota > Metazoa > Mollusca > Gastropoda > Patellidae > Patella > Patella depressa. Next base: position 41,352,737 of record OX419718.1, read on the forward strand.
GAGAGAGAGAATGGGTTTAACCTCCACTCGACACAAACTGGGTGATTCCGGACTGACTAACTTATGATTTTATTTCAATAATTCGCTTGTGCAGTTGGAAGAAATCGGAGAACCATACTCCTTGTCCCGAACAACCGGGGATTCGAAACCACGCCAGTTGACTCAATGACAGGCTTTATGATAGATACAGCGCGCACGTGCTCACCATTCGGCCACCCACCTACCCCTTTGATCACGGACCTTACACTGTATTGTGAATATAGATATATACATCTAAAATCGAAAAGAAGCTCATTCCAACCATATGATTATCTTGGTCATACTGTCGCCATTCTTTCCTGCAACCATGTAAACAATATTCGATTATTAACCAACCATAAACATTACTGACCTACTGGCTCTCGTCTATTCACAATTTCTTGTAACCGGACCCTGTTTTCTACCGTCTTTTAGTAACTTTACAAAACAGGGCTATATTTTACTTACTTTTATAAGCTCACAGCTTCGCCTCGCTATGGTTGAGTATTTGTGTTGTGGATAATGTCATATTGTTCGTACATATTTTGTTTTTCTAGTGTGATATTTATACACAATGCCAGTTTGACATATTTTCACTTTGATGTAGTCAATACGGAATTTCATGAAATTTGATTTTTAATTTTCCTTTCTCGCCATTCACAGAATATAGAGGGTTAAGATAAAGTCGGCAATAAGGGGCCAGGGTCTGGAAATCTAATACAGAAAGAGAGACACGAGGAATCTAGCAGATCTTTTACATATGTTATAATATGTGACGTTTAAGGCATGATAGTACTGGGGTGCGTTGACAGAATAGTACTTTAAAATATGCATCTTTCAAAAAAATTGATGAATAGGAGTTACTGTCCCATTAACGGGTTATATGTGAGAGAAATGGGAATATTTAACTTTTGCACTCAGAATACACCCGCTGCATATGCGTTTAAAATGAGGTAACAAAACATTTTTCAGTTTGCAGTAATTGTCCCATCTTGACACTTTCCTATCAAAGTGTGTGTATATGTACCAGAAAGGGACAAATATAAGTTTATAGATGCACTACACATGCACATATAATATACCCGCTGTATATACTTTCAAGGTGAAGTAACCAAAGATTTTTAATTTTGCAAAGTTTAATTTCCCATAAAGCGTGAGTAAGAAGTTACGCTGACTTTTACCACACTTAAACGCCCTTTATCTATTACTTCTCAGAACTGGATTTAACAAGAAGTAATATTTCTATTCTCCACAAGTAACAAGATAAAGTAGTTCGCATGTTTACAGGTTGAACTATTCATATAAACAGTAATATAAAACTGTATAAATATACATATTTAACACAAAGGTCGACATTATTGCATAAAATAACATCGATCTCACAAACTGATACTCGACCATTGTAAAATTCATTCATAAATAGAATACAAATAAAGCGCCAGAATATACATACACATATATAAATAGAAAAAATGTCGATTTTCATTCATATATAAATAATATATACTATACATTATTTTCTTGTATATATGAATATAATCAGTATATAGTAAAAGATGATTTACAACTGTGTATGCCTGGATATAGTTTTCGTTTATAGTCTAGAGCATCCAGCATATCGGGAAAAGGACAGTTTTCACACATTGTAAACAAACACAGTGTTACCCCACCCTGGCGACCTGTTTTCCTAACTCAATTTCTACACATAATAAGGCCACTTTCTCACCCGCTGACAACCTTTAATACACAAACTTGTGGTCTTTTCAAATATCTCATCGGTAAAAAAGAGTTACGTTCCTTGCATTGTACGTCAGTGATGTGTTAATAAATAAATATATAAAATGAAATCGTTGAATCTCAGTGTAATGCTGTTTGACAATTTAAAGGACTGTTATAGTTTTAAAATAATTTTGTAGTATTTCTGCCGTTTTACCCAAAACCCCAACAAACATACGATCAATATCCTGCCGTAGATAATTAATCATGTCCGGAAGTCACCGCCCCCATAACAAAAGATCACGCCTCGATGACTCTGTAAACAACGCCTCTAGTCACTCAGGCTTATCTACAAGGCGAGAAAGAATATCTATAAAAATTTGCCTTATGTAGCTTTATAGAGCTTTGTCTATTTGAAGACGTACCAGAGTAAACAAAGGCATGTTTGCTACAGAATAAATTAATTCAGCCACATTGCAGAATCATTCCATCGGCTAAAGTTCTTCCCAGGCCAAAAAACCCTGGTTAAAATCAACCAATGGGATTAAAGTCAACATTAACATCGTAATTTAATCTGCCATAATGATTTGTCAATCAAGACCGCGGCCGACCAATGAACGTGCAGCTGTCATTCCGTGTCGATGATAATACTTGTCGTTGTGTACAGGGCTTCACTATACATGAATAACACAGGCGGAATCAGATAGGATTTTATAAGTGATCAGTGAAAGCAGCTGTGGTTTTTTAAGACCATGGCCGCCTCTAGTGCTAGTTTATACCTATCTACCAGTGTTCCATCATCTTTAACTATGAACCAAGGTGGACTCATGAATCATGGAATGCAAGTTCACGGAACGCAAGGACAATATTCTCCTCGAGACGTACAGGAGTTGAAATATATACCACAACAACACCAGAATGGACACCATTTGAGTCACCATAACCCGTGGGTAGGGCTGTCACACGAAGCCCAACATTGGGGTGCCAGTATGGGCCAAGGGATGCATGGACAGGACATGAAGCCGCATGGTAACGTATTAGACGGCACGGGAGGTACGTTACATCATCGGCCTATTCAACAAATACATCCAAGTCACTCATGGCATAACGCTGTATCGTCATCTCACTTACCTATATCTAATGGTAATCACCAGCTTCAGCAATATGGCTATATGAATATGAATGGAATGATGTCACCTCATGGCATGCATCCCCTGGATCAACCTGAACCAGATTTGGAACCGCAGCCACAGTCCGACGAAGACACCCCAACATCCGACGATTTAGAAGCCTTCGCTAAACAGTTCAAACAGAGAAGAATAAAATTGGGTTTCACCCAAGCAGATGTGGGCCTGGCCCTAGGGACATTATACGGTAACGTTTTTAGTCAAACTACTATCTGTCGTTTTGAAGCACTACAATTAAGTTTTAAAAATATGTGTAAATTGAAGCCGTTATTACAAAAGTGGTTAGAAGAAGCTGACAGTACGACCGGGTCGCCTACTAGTATAGATAAAATAGCAGCACAAGGTAGAAAACGTAAGAAGAGGACAAGTATTGAAGTGACAGTGAAAGGGGCTTTAGAAACTCACTTTTTACAACAGCCGAAACCGGCCGCACCGGAAATTACACATCTCGCCGATTCACTGCAGTTAGAGAAAGAAGTTGTGCGGGTATGGTTTTGTAATCGTCGTCAAAAAGAAAAGCGAATGACCCCTCCAATGCAAGTGGGTCCGAATGGAGAGATGATTTTAATGAATGAAGACGGCTGCCCCGACTCAGTTAATAGTAACAGTAAGAGTCCCCTGCTTCATTCTGCTAGCAGTCCCGGCGATTCCAATTCAAACAGCTCACCAAATCACTGTATGGCCAATTCTATTTCTCATAGCATGGCGAATTCAGTGTCCATTCCTCAGGGGTATTTTTCTCAAGCCTATAACCTCCACCACCATCATCATCAGTCTCAACACTCACCACCCCCACAGACTCATTCAATGAATCTATCTCCGCATCATCACTGATGGTGGTAAGGTACCTCTTTTTAATTTCAAAAAAACTGTTTAAAGGGGACCGTAAAGAATGAAGTAAAATAAACATTTTTATGTCAAGTATTACCGTGAACTGTGTATTTTGTGCTCGGGACACCAATATAATAATGTGCATGGAGCTGTGTTAATATATAAATATATATATAAAAATATACAGAAACTTCTATATACAGCTAATTATTAAAGACATTTAAACTCCTGTGGGAGTTTTATGCTGGTCAAGAAGGGCATTCCCTGCGTAAACAAACAGTTAAGAAAAATTATAAACAATTTTTTACCGCCAAAGACGAAACGAAAGACCCAACAACAGTAAGTTTAATATTGATTTCACTTTTTGTTGTTGAACATTTTTTATTATTTAATTACAAACAATGGTACTCTTTGGCAGTATAAAATTAGAGATTGTGAATGTGAGCGAAACGAAACTGTTTATTATTATTTAACACCAATCAGTGCTTTTTTTGGAAACTATTTGAAGTGACATCTAATATTATTGTAAGAGGGTTTAATACCCGTGTGTTAATATTATTGTGAAATTGAAGAGGTTTGAGTTATGAGAGTGTATTTCGTGTGGATAACTTTGGTAGGTATTCGTGCTTTTAATCTTGCCGAACAATTTATTTAAAATCACACCAAAAACAGTATAGTATACCCGATAGACTTTATTATTCAACCGCGATCAGTCAAATGTGATTTTACTATATATGTGGTTGATTTTGGACAATAACCTCTAATATTTAACTATATTCTGTTACTGTATGTACATACATGTATATGACCACACAGAGTTTGTCGGTTGTATCTAAAAATAGAATCCGATTAAAGCAACGGGACGAATATTGCTAAAAGAAAGAATTTGCATTTTTTGTGAGTGTAATATAGTAAAAAGACTATATTAATTATTATTAATTATTATTATTGTTCTTTATGTGATTAATGTTAAAACAATGAGCGATTAAATCGCTTCCTTCGGTCTTTTATTGTAATTTATGTAAAATGGTAGCATAATTTAATTCTTGTAAATTGTTCGATTTTTTCCATTATTTTTTCTCGATTTCTTTATTCGTTGTTTCACATTCCAGATTTTGGATAATATACAATTCTGCATAATTATTTATTTACCTTCAAATTTTATTTTCTAAATGCAGCTTGAATGTTTTACTTTCATTTTTATATCTAAAAATACTCATTATAAGAAAAAGCATTCCTTACTGGCATAATATAAAGATGTATAATCATAAATAATAATTATGAATTTACACGCGCTTTAATTACTGTCTTTGATATAATTTAATGAACAAAACGTTATAAAAAGAAAGATTCATAATTTTTATTGATCATATTTACATGAAATCATTTTAAAGAAAAGTCTTTTTACTGTTATAAAAAATAAATTGTTCATAAATACTATATACTCTTGGTATTTTGTACTGTAGTGGTGCGGTATTTTATTTATCTCAGTCTTGCGGTTGTGATAAAAGCTATTCAGTCTTTCATTTAATCTAATAAAAACCGATAGAGTAATATGCACTTAATTAACGAATAATTCAATAATCGCATGGTTTGGTATTTTAATTAAAATCTAGTTTACACTTAGGTGATATATAACTTGATATATTTAGTTGTTAGCTTTCAGTTCTTTCGGGCAGTTTTTACATAACAATAATATTATGTATATGTATTTGTTTTTTTAAAAGAGTTATAAATTATAAAAAAATTCTGTATAAAAATAAATCAATTGGTTTGATATATTTCTCAACAATGGTCATTAATTACCAAAAAACCCTAAACAATTAATTATAATCGATAATTTTTAATTTCGGCCAAAACTGATGGAAAATTTTCGGTTATCTTCTTAACATATTGGTTCTATATACTTTATCCCATTTGTAAATAAAATTTTAACATGATTTGTAATTTTGTCCCAATTTAAAGATAAAGAAGAAATAAGACCGGTTTCTTTATAAACAGGTAGAATTATCCAAATTACATATAGTGCAGTATATTACAAAAATACATATATTATATTTTATGGTACACACTGAATAGCTTATGTCATTACTTATCTACTGTTTTAAAGGCGATTATAATTCATCGGTGATATTTAGCTTTATCCCCGCATACCCTCTTCCCTTAAAGGAGTGTTTTGCTTTTAGACATATTTTAAACTTCTCATACAAAATCAGGGAGTGAATTTGTATTGTTTTTAATACATACATTGTTTTAGAAACCACCGAAGCTTCTATTTATAGCTTCTTACTATTGTTATTATTCAAAATAACATGAAATTTTCATTTTACTGACCTAATGAGAAGCACTAGATATTGTTCTAAACGAGGTTTGCCTTTATCCCGCCCTTGTCAAGTATGACGTATCCTAATTATCCACGGGTTGTTCCTGAATAACAAAAAACGTTCGTCAGAAAAAAGCTGAAACATGTTTTGATATAATTATCAAATTGTGTAAAATCGGTACCCCCATTCACCTAACGCCCTAGTCATCTCCCCATCAAATCATAGAAAGCCATTTAAACCGCGGTTTCACACCTGTGTAACAAAAAGGAAAGCAAAAGACCTTTCAAAAATCTGTTACATTTGTTTTGATATAATTATCAAATGGTCTACCTGCATAAGCTGTTGCTGAAGGGATGAAAAATGATTTACTGTATAGAGCGGCAGATTGTTCAAAAATCAAAGGGGGATTTGATATACACGTATATAATGCTGTGGTAATAGGGCGACTATAACATCCATATCATTCGTTATTTCATTGATTCTATAACAGATGCCGTCAACTATTACCTTTAAAAAATTCTGTACTAGACGACAATATACATAGGAATTTAAAGAGACTTTTTCATGAAGAAAATACCGAGAGTCTGCAGAAGGGCATTGGCAGCAATGATACACGTTATTATATTAGAACTGACTTAGGTATTATCAATATTTTCTCTCCTCAAAATTCATGTTTGAGAGATCTAATCTAATATATTAGTTTTCAACAAGTTCTTTAACACTCTCATCGTTTCCATGTGTATTTGAAATAACTTTGACAAATTTTTAAAAAAAACCTGAATCAAGAGGTGTATCTAAACACCGACATGACAAGTTAAATATTTAAGTGCGGTGTGCATGACTGAGGTAGTCTTCTTATGTTCGTCATAGAAACAGCGTTATGCTTTTCATATCAAACACATTATAATATACATATATTTCATTATTAAAAATATAAATAATATTAATAAAATGAAGAACAGTTTAAAACAATATTTGAAACATTATTTGAGTAAAAAAGACAAAAAATCTATAGACTTTGACATTCCATACACACAACAAAAATGTGTCTGGCATGTTTTAGTTTTTTATACCTATATATAACCTACATGTATATAATGTAATTATAAATATACTACAGTATTCATTCAATTTAGTGTCGATTACAAAACTGTATACAAAAGCGTTTACTTATATAGAGTGTAAACTTATATAGTATCAGTTATACAAGGGGTGGGGTGGGATTGTTTATATGTCTTTATGGATATAAACAAGCATGCCAGATATATATACTAGTATATGTTTAAAACAAAACAAGATAAAAATCATCAACATGACAAATTTATTAGAGAATAATAGCCTTTGGAAAACACTCATCATTTTTTGAAGTGTCGCCGTTGCTGCGATTGACAAGCAAATAAAACTATTTACCCTCAGGTAAAATATAAACTCGACTGATTCGACCGAACTCAACCTTGACGGCTCTCATTTTTTCACACTTTTCTCATTAGAATTATATGGTATTGATTCTGTTACTACTCTATGCGTTCTATATCTTCTTATAGTTAATATATGCAAATATATACATATACATGTACATTAATTTACTGAGATCGAATCCACAACAACGGAATTCTAACCCAATCAAAGAAATATGTTTTTAAACCCCAGAACGAATTATTTACCTGAAACATATATATTATTCATATACTACGTATATATTTACTATATATTTCAATGACCTTTCATACCTAAACACACTCAATGTACATTCTTATTTAGACCTACTACCTTTATCGGTTTATTCAAATTTTTTAATTAGGGTTAGAATAAGATAGTCGGCATACAGCACAGTTTCAAATAATAATAATATGTTGATAACATTACAACTCTTCAAAAGCAAATTGATTTTTTTTTTGTTCTGAAAATAAATAAAAAATCGTTTTGCTTTATCTCCATAACGTTATATTAGTAATGCCAAGGTATTATTAAACGTTATTTTAATTGTACAACATCATGGATGTGGTGCGAGTATTACCTATATAGACTAACAAATATATATCATACATAGACCACATCGTATAATGTTACAAATAGCACATTTTATAGGGGAATATGATACCATTATTTTATACCTTTCCGCAACGTTAACTTTGATGTTACACTGCGTTATATAAAGTTATATTATAAAATAGTTTAGTCTTTATAGGCCTTTATACACATGTAGACTTATTCAAAAACCCTTGGTGTAAATCTTTAAATTGATGCCCTGTAAGCGAACGTTTAGTGAATGATCTGTCGTAACCCTTTCCATGCGTCTTATATGAGTTGTAAATGATACGTGAGATAATAATGTTTGTTAGTTTTTAGTTAATCAGTATCATACCTTAGAGAAATACTATAATCATTCAACCGTGTGGGTTATGATTGAACCTCTATAAGTCTAACGAAGCGTGAAGACACAGCACGGGGCATATGGCTACCACACGACCCTTCCTGATTCCGCCAATTTCTTGATCTAATTGATTGATCGGAACCAGTGGAAGTCTATCCAACGATACTTTGATACCAGAAGACTATAAATGACAGTGCCTTTATTCATTTTACCGACCTCGTAAAAACCGTGGATGTGGATATTTGAAACAATGCCTTCACCATCTCTCTTTTTCCGCCATTATTCATTCTTGTTAACTTCATTCAGACGATTTGAGGTGACCATTTTTCATCCACTTCGCGACATGTCAAGTTCCAATGTGGTCTTAAGTAGCGGCTTCAATTTATCCCGACCTCATGCGTCAGGGCAGTTGAGAAAGACGTCTAATCTTCATTGTGTCGTTTACCACACCACAGAGATAAATGGATGAACTTTTGTTAATACACAGTTTAGGCATTGGTCATATTATGAGAAACATTTTACCGAAGCAGCTGCAGTGCTTAGAGATCAATTGTTTTGGTGTTCCCGAAAGGTCAAATAAGGTGCGAATACTGATCTGGAAAAGAAACCTTACCAAGACTACGTTGCATAAAGGTCTTTTTTTTTTCTTCATACATATATTTTATGTAGATTTCTTGCAATCAATTTTAAATAAAATACAGCTTATAATTGCCACCCATCACAAGTTTATTTTCTAAGGAACATCAAAGGTTTTTTGATTGGTCTGATTGTAGACAGGGTTACACAGTGCAGCGATAATCTTCACCGCGGTGGACAAGAGTGAAAGACAAATGATACCATTAAATGATTAACTGGATGCTATAATATGGCACCCCCCATAGTGTAATAATTTCTCTCGTCTATACGATCCTGTTTAGTTTGAGCCCACTATATTGCACATTGGGTAATGGTGAAAATTAAGGCATTCAGTTTCAATTAGATGTATAATTTTTCCATTATTAGTTAGCGAGTCTCTCGAGAGTCCACCAATTCTACTCATTACTTGAAATGACTGAAATAAAAAAAAGAGCAAATGCGTCGCCATTTATTGTGGTTTCGTCTAATTCACTTACAGGAATTAACAAATATTGTTTTGGAGAAATATTTATTAATAATAGCACCCGCAAATATAAAGGCGTTCATAAACGACTACTTACTATACCTTAATAGATCAAATCAAAACCAGTATTGATATGAAATGTTTATTTGAAGATGTTTTATGTAAGACCTAAAGAGCAGTTAAAAAGTAGATAATGAAAAGGGAATATGTTGAAAATTTCAGTCAAATTACCTCATTCGATTGTCATTACTACCGTTGTTAAGATACCAAAAACAGGCCTCGATTATCCGTTTTTTAAATTAAATAATCAACTGCCAATTGTGTTTAAATCCGTTAAAAATCTAGAGCATCCGATGCCATCGAGACTTTATTATGGTATTGGCAAGTTGATAAATGTCTAATTAACAATTTATTTAATATTCAAGGCATAAAAAAGACCGACAATAGACAGATTTGGCTCTTACATAATGTATCATTAAGAGTACTAATTTAAGAATGAATGTATCTTAATCTACATATCATTATACAAAACATGTATGGATTGCTAAACACAATTAATTTTACACATTAATCTTAAATATTTCTTTTCTCATCCAGGTGCATACTCATGAAAATAAAATCTTTTAATTATTTATTAATAAAAGTAGTTAAAACCCTGTGATTTGAATGTGTGATTGATCTAATAATCACCATAACCCGTATAAAATACCGTGAGGAAATTCTGCCCGTATCGTTTCTAAGGGGAGAAAACAACTTGCTATGGAACATTATACAATTTTATTACCACACGTGTATAGAACAGTAAATCAATTTCTGATACTGGCACAAAACATACGAACATCGATAATATTCTGAAATATTCGAGTTATGTTCTACCAGATTTTATCTAAGCAAGAATCTATGTTTGAATTGAACAAAACAAACCACAAGACAAATATTATATTTTATCCCATTTAGGAACTCAAATAATAAAACCAAAAATGATGTATAATGAATGAAGAAGAATGGTTGATAACCAATCAATATCAGTAGTTGGAAAGCGACCATAGATTAAGGAGACACGCCCTATAATCATTTAAAATCAAATCAAACTTTGATGATGTTCAATTGTTTTCGTGCTAGGCTGAATGTTGAAATTCGACATGCGTGTCGATATGTATTTAAGAGTAATATGAAGAGCATACAAGCGGAACACACGAATGGACGCCATTACAAACGTTCCACAAAAAACTGCTTATCTTGTACAATGGTTAATTATTGATCTAGATTTAGATGTGATTACCTGTGATATAATTTGATTAAACTTGTTTATTATTGGCTATATTCACCACAATAAAACCTTCTAATAGGATATTACATGTCACGTGATCTAAGATAACTCTATTGACCAATGACGTCATTGATTAATGTTTAATTTAGGAATATTTTGCTAAATTAAAGCAAATCGTGATTACAAAGTACGTGTAATGGGATAGAAGAAATAGTTCAACGAGTACAAAACATATATTCACAGATTCTCTATTATCAGCAACAACAAGTGAGCAGTTGGTCAGAAGAGAACAGATCAGAACAGTACCTATAGCCACAGATATGTGAATAATGATAGTTTGTACGGCAACACAACCGATCACGAAACTTCCATAACAATACTTATCACACAAACAGCAGCAACAATAAACGTTAACGTTATACCAAAGCAGTACAGGTACAACTAAGATTAAAATGACATTTTTTTCAATAACAATGCCTATCACGAAAACAGTACCAACAACAACAGCACCACATATTATAAACAATAACAAACTTATATCAACACAAAGCAGGAAAAAATAACATTAACAGCAGCAGTCACCACCAATATATCATCCATTATGACAAAAACATCACAACATGCAATAAATCCTTTAATTACTCGCAACTCTCTATAATTACATAAGGATTGAATAGCCTATATATTATATAGATATAATTACTTGAATTAATTCCACTCGACTTTGGTGATTTGCAATTAGCATTATTTTCTTGGTTGGTTTCAAACAGTTAATTGTTTCAATCATAGAACAAGTTGGATATTAATAGATCATTATAATTTGCACTAATAACCTTTGATCCTAGCTTTTGCAAATCAAGTCACATCAATTTGACCTTTGCACATTTTAGTAATATTAATACTGAAATTTTGTTTAATGTTTCAAAGAATGATTTATTGAAATGAAAACTCCGTTCAAGCAATCATGTCAACTTAGTGTTACCAAATATATTTGTCGATGTGATTTTGCAAATCGAATGTTTAGGAGGTATCCAAATGTTTCAAAGAACAATGCGCCGAAATGAAAAACGTAACTCGAAGTCAAATCATGCAAAAATGACAATTTAGCATTACCAAATATATGATTGAAATATTTTTGTCGATCAGATTTGGCAAATCGAGATATCCAGAGCGAAGCTGGCCTTCAACACTGACTGACCTCTGAAAGAGGGTTACTATAATGATACAGTGCGTGTTGTATGATAATGGATAACAATTCATTAGAACAGACCCGGGTGAAAATTCCGGTCCCCTGACGAATAGCAATAATAATACCATTTGGTTAGATTATAGAGTAGGACAGCTTGTTTTATGAAGGAGTGTATAGATGAAAGTATCGTCAGAGCGATGATGACCTTTCTAAAATTTCTGAAGTAAGAGACAAATAGACTGATGAGAGTGATAACTACATGAGAAATAATGTAATACAAATTTGCATTGATGAATAAGGATTTTCATCCATGCACATGAAATGCTATGCATACAACAATATGCTACATGTATATTTCATAAACAACAAACCTGAAAAATATTAAAAATGAACCCATGTTTAAATGCTATATATTAAAGCCACCAACAACACATAAAATATTATAAAATGAGAACTTTTCAAATCTTGTTAGAATTCCACTAAATCTTTTCATGTAATATTGATGTTGTCACACATGTCAGATTCTATTACAAGCACCCACGAGCCCTCAAGAACGTTTGTTTAATATCATTATATTCTATTAAAGACATCAAACATGGCTTCGTTTAATCCTAACTAAGAAGAAAGACAAAATTTGAACAAGCGTTTAATATGAAGTATTGTGACACATGTCGAGAAAATGCGATTTTTCCTTCGGGCTGCTTCAGGGCCAGGGTTGAATAAAAACCTTTCGCTGGAGACCAACTCTCAATTACAAGCTTGGGGACTTAACAAACATGTATCAACGAGCAATTGTGTGTCGGCACACTTAGTTCTCGGTTATATTATGTTCAGGCTAGATATAGAAGAGTGAAACTAAGTAAATATCATATCGTGTATCGAGCCTGGCGAATGGTACTATAAAATTCTCAACGAATAGTTTGGTTGGTTGTCTATACTTGACATGGTATTGAAACTTCGCCTCATAAAATACAAGTAACGAGAAGACACCGGTGAAAATTGTTTGTTTTCATCAGGTCGTCAGAATGAAGGAAAATCAAACAGACAGAATGAAATGAAGAGAGCAAGCGATGAAGTAGTCGTTGAAGTAGGCCTAATTAACAGACCCTCGTATTAGACGCACGCATTTATTTACATATCCCTACTCGTAGAATTATCAACTGGTCTCTCTTCTGGAATCTTTTGTGCGAAAAATGATATTAAAACATGCCCGAAAAAATTAGCAACTGACAACCAATCATGAGTCAAATATTTCTATTTGTTAATGTGTTTTATAGGCTCTCTTCATATCATAAAACAGCCATTTAATCCTTCAAGCTTCACAATATAAGACACAGTACTGGAGTACAGATGATGTTTGATGACACACATTAACATCTGATATCAAATATAGAAACTAACTTCTAGTTGAAACATAATAAACCTAGTAATTATATACATATGCAGATTCAAATTCTCATATTTATCATCGTCTTCTGTACTGAATGGAATAGGAATATATTTGTCTCTTCTCTACATAGCTTTAATAATACTCTGAAAACTTTCCCATCAGAATAGGTCTGGGCATAGTTTTCTTTCACACCATAAACAAGAGATAAACCGCAGTGGCTTTGAAGATGCAGACACAGCAAACCCTTTTACCAACTTCCGGTCAAACATTCAGCTAAAAACTGTCCTAAGTTGGAGTGTTGACGTATATATTTCTGCTGATTTGTGAAAGGTCAGATGAATATATTTATTGAATGTTCCTACCATAAACTGTGTTAAATATAGGATAATTTATCAATTGAAACAATTGTATTTTATTTACATTCAATATTTATACAGTAATCGTATCAAATATGATGATTATAGTACATGATTATACTCCACTTATTTCTCCACTTATTGCCATTATTTAAAAAATTCCATATAGATTTTTTTGTAGTCGCGATGCCGATAACCTTGAATAACCACAGACATTAATAATAACGAAGAACTTGATTTTGTGGAAATATCACACTAATGACGAAAAGCCATTAAAGGGTCATCTTAAGGAGGTAAGTGATTTTTTACATCATAATTATTCATTTCACAATGATCTGATTTTTCAAAAAAGTGGATATCTCCACATTTAATCTAAAATTTCCCATCGCCACGTTTAGGTATAAATGAAGTGTTTTGTGGTCAGTATTTTTACATCTGTTAGTACCTTATTGTGAATTACTTGGACCGAAGCTTTAAAAGTTGATTGACCCCATTGTCCTCTGGTTGTTCCTTTCAGACAAGCGTCTTACTGTAGTAATTCTTGATAGTCTATTAAACACGTTTCAGATAGTATTTGTCTTCACTTGTCTTCAAAATTGAATAATATTTTTAAAGTATGCCAGGAAAATGGATTCCGCCTCATAGATTGTGCAGGCAAATTGATGTATATTATTGCCTATTTCGTGTAGCCGAGTCTGCCTATCACCCTTTCCAGTATAAATAAACTTTTTATGTACTTCAAGTACTGACGCGGCATTAAATAGCCTTTTATTTCATGATCTATCCTACTTAGTACACATTAGGCTTTATTTCAATTCACATCTACTTAATAGTCATTCATCTCTTTCTCTCCATATATACGTATATACCACCTCCATAACCCTACCATCCAATTATCGACTTAGTTTAAATGTTAATGTCAATAGTTTAATGTTTATTGCACTTATTTTATTTTATCTATAAAAGTTTACGATGAAATATAATGATAATAAACTCAAATTATAGCAAGATAAAATCTTATCCGATTTATATAAACAGATTTTTACTCACATTTGATAGTTTGTTCGTGTAGTTTCGGCCTTAAGAAAAAAGAAATTGGAATGTTGAAAATGTTAATTCCATATGTTTATGTTTAATATTCTTCTTTGTTGAATGAATTTCATTTCCCCTTATTGAACTCAATGCATTGTATTTAATGTATATTATCTATTCTATATATATGTATCCGGGACAAGGTATGCCCTAATAATGCATTGTATATAGATCAGACTACTTACTTAGTTCATTATGCATGCAGACCTATATAAATTGAAATGAATGTATGAATATGTAATTACCCATGATGTATTAGAAATTTACACCTTCATTCACAAATTTTATGCTAATTAGAAAAGTCCTTGTGAACGCACTTTAATATGTATATATACAACGTGTTTGTATGTATATTTTACTATTTCTTGTTGAAGTTCATTGATTCGGTATACATGTATATGTATTATATATTTATTGTACATGTATATTTCATTGTAAGTTTGACATATTGACAGTTAGAATATGTCGATCACACATGTAGCTCGATCGAGTCGTAGACACGTAATAGTCGATTTTAGGTTATGATGTATGAAAGGATAATAATCATATATCATTTGTTTTATGGATTGTTTTGTGTGGAATTGATATTTACTGGTTAGAGAAAGTAATATTGACCGACAGAGTGAGAACCTTTTATGAGAAAAATTACACAATCATATTAATACGTTATTACATTCTTCACATTAACTGGTTAAAATATGTTTTATTTTTAAGCTATAAGGGTGGATCTGTTACTTTTATACAATATCAATTATTCTCGTGAATGTGTCTAAAAATATGGTAAATAAATTGCTAGACGTATTGATGCAGAGCTACAGTTTTTTTGAAAAAAAAAATACTCAGTCCAGCAATTAAAGGCAATCTTTAGGCGTAAAATCTGATAAGCAATGAAACGCTTTTAGCTCCGGAATTGATTTGCTGATAATACAATTTTACGTATGCGTATACGAATTTGGATTATATATAAAGTTATAACACGTATCTCGATAAAAGCGATTCATTCACAAATTAAAACTAAATTTGAATCCCGTTACTCGTCGACTATTCTTAGATTCAATTTCCACTTGTCCATTTAATGTTGAGTTTAGGTGCGGTCGTTTTTGTGTGAAAAGATATAAATTAACAATGTAAGAGTTTGAGCCGGGCCTTGTTTACTCGCGCTCATTTCACTATGTAAAGGTTGAGTTGGTTGACATCTAAGAATCTTGGGTACAACCTAAATACTTGGACTGCATTGATCGAGATGAGAATAAAATATTAATACAATTGCATGTCAAATCCTGACGGCCCAGCTTCATTTCAATTGCTAATAATGTCTCTAGATTGCCCAGCAAACTTTGCATAACTACTCTGTATTCGTGTGTATTACGAGATCACTTGATAACGAAAGCTTCGACTGTTAGGGTTACTTTTCCTCGACTGTATTGCTTTCTTACATATATTTACAAGATTACAGGAGAACTACATTGAATATAACAATACCAGTGACTTTCTTAAAGAAAACGGCTAAAAATGGTGGTAACTGTGACAAGAGTGGTGAATTTTGTTCTTTTTAGATTGAATCTGTCACAGAAGCAATTGAAGATTTGAATACAATAGAAGATTTGAGAAAATGGTTTTAAGCCGGACCTGGCACAAAGCTTATGAGAGGAACTTCCAGGTAAGCTTGGCCATTCTTTTAAAAAAAATTCCCACAAATATCGAAAATGCCGAGTTTCCTCTTTCTTTTTGCATCAATGACACGAAGCCGGAAATACAGTATTTTCATATTTTCTGCTTGTCAACTAAATGAAATAATTGTAAAACGCATAGTGTTTCTGTTCAATGATAACACTGAAGAATAAAGCTATATCGATTGGTATTTTGATAAACAGTCTTTTGTTCCCCTCTTTTACGTCCCCAGACGAATTAATACGCATGTGCGAGAATATTAGCAGACGGGCATTTTAGACCATCGTTATAGCCCTACACTGGAGACGAAAAAGGAGATGGAAATTTTGTTTATTTTATTAGTTGCAATTCGTCTAATTTCCTCAAGGCTCTTTAATTATTGTTTGACATTTTTCTTTATCAGTGCGTTTCCATTTTCGGAGTTTATTTATTATAAATTTACCTTCGTTGTTCTCATATGCTTTACATAATAAGTCATTTAAAATGATTTAAAACGCTTTATGATTACCCCGATCCATTTGAACTTCAAACATTTATGGTGATATATATACCTGTAAATGTTTATCCATCAGTTTAATATTAATTCTATTACATAATTTTACTCGACAGTTTTTATTTCATAAAACTTCGATTTTTAAAAAAATTCCCCACCAAGTGGTGTTTTTAGTTACCTACAGGTACAATATATTGTTACGGTTTTGCATTTAATAAAAAGCAGTGTACCCATTTATCTAATGTTTCACCGGAGAAGACTATGTTTGTCTAGGTGAGCTTTCTATGTATGAAAAGAGAAATTATGAAAATGTATCCGTATATAGTATATATTTAAACACTTAACCCCGATGTAGATAATGTTCAATGGTTGAGTCAACTATTTGTGCAATGTGACGAAGGCTTACTTTAAAACAAGCAGCTGTAGTTTTTTTAAAAGCGATACTATCAAGGGGGCTATACGTTGCTTAGGGCCAATACGGTTTCTTGCTCTAGTTCGGGACAATGGATTCTTACGACTTCTTTTCGGGCTATTTCGCTGCTTGAACAAGAATAGGCGTTTGATCCTCGAAAACAAACTTGTTTCTTGAAGGCATAGAAAGAGTGAGTTTAGGCCTGTATGTAACATCACAATAGAGCTCACTAAGTGTGACGGATAGACGAGGTGGGCTATGTACCTCCCATAAAATGAACATCTTGCAATAAAACACCACCTAATCTCCACTTTTGATCAGGGAGGCATTTACTACGTTCATTTTTTTTATTTTATCTAAAAAGAAACTTTTTAGTACATTTACACGCTAAAATATATCAATTTTATTTATTTTTTTACAATATTCATGTTGATCATTATAATTGAAACCAAAAGGAGTTGTTGCGGTGTTAACTAGCTTGGTCAAAAATTCAATCAACACTCTCGACATTGAAGAAAATCTGGAAGACGACAGAATTTAGCAAGTTAGTCGATAAAATTGAAACCTGCTTGAAGGTGTAACTTAATAAGTTTGTGTAATATAATAGTCGGCGGTGTTACTGATCACAGGCAATTGTGTGACCGAGGTTAGTGTGTGATAATTACACACTAGTAAATTACCGCCTTTACCCTGCTGTGGATTTTTTCAGCATGTACGGCAACAACTGCCATGTAGTTCTTTGTAGCCAACGTGTAATACCGACTCCTCTATAACTCTGCAACAAATTGCGGCATTCAGTAACCCCTAATTTAGTTTTACTCTAAAAGATCGGTATACACGCTCAACCACATGTCTCTGTTTGGTTGAAGATGCTGTAAATTGTTGTAGCAACTAATATGTAGGCACATGTCTTCCATGTAATTATCTTCCCTCCTATTTTTCATTATATCTGCCAAGACAATTTGACATAAAGTTCCAATATAAATACCATCTTTGAAGTGCGAACTGTCGCGTTGAAGTAGAGGCAGAAAACGATATTCATTCGTATTATATCTGATATCCAACAATAGTCGAGGCTTATAGGACTATTTTTTTTTTAGAAAGGTGGATGTTTTAAAGATAGATGTAATCCAATGTTGATCTATTTTAAATTATCATGGATGGATATCTTCAATTAACCTACAGCAGGTTGTAACACATTTTATTGTAAATACTCTATAAGTAATAGTAGATTGATGTATGTGAACAAGATAGAACTAGTATATTAAAATGAAACCTGATTCAATTGACATGTTTAGATCTGTTGTAAACTTTTTCAAGGGCAAATATAAAATCTAACATCCTTAGATTGGGGAAACTTTAGTAATCACGTGTTTTTATTAGCTTTAAAGGGATCAGAAAAGAGATCGAGTCTCACTTGTAATTGGTGGGTCGACCTATGATTATATAGATATAACACATCTTTACAATTCATAGACCTTGTTTTGACGTAAATAAAGCATGTTCTGCCCCCGTAATTTAAGATATGTATTATTATAACATCACGAGGCACTATGATATTACATGTACAGTAAAGATGATTTGAAATCTAATCAATAATCACACACCGTTATTTCATAAAGGAAGGTTTTGCTTAAAGATAGTCATTCGCCCTTTGCTCTTAATCTTTCAAATTCAGTGGTTGTTGGTACTCTCAATCTATTCTATCATGCTGGCAGTTTGGTCTTTTATTTGTGTGTGTTGAACAGTTTTCTTAAATAGTTTTTGCTAGAAGTTTGGTCTTGTATTTATGAGTGTTTATATACCAGAACTTTTTGCTGGCAGCTTGCCTTGTTTCTTGGGGTGTTTACTGGGGTTGTTTCTCAGTATTGTTAGTTGTCTGTCACTGATTCTGGCGCAAACGTATATATATATACCTTTTTGCACTCCCTTTAAAAACACATTTCGCGTAAGGTATATTTTATATAAATGTCCGACTGCGGAGCTCGTATTCAAGGTAATATGTTACTTCATGAACTTTCAAGAGAGTGCTTTTCAATTCTGTATGACCCCTGTCTACACGATACCATCTCGACTATTGACAATTACTAACCAAATACCAGACTATATACATATATATTGCAGGTGGTGAACGGAGTGTGAAGTATGTAAAATGTCAAAGCACTGTCTTTCAGCAGCGGCCCAGAATTTATCTGCTTTTAAAAGCATTTGTTTTTAAAATATGTTGGTCCAGTGCTTCAAGTTAATCATATTGTGAATCGAACCAATAAAATCTATTCAAAGCTATTACAGGATACATATTTATCCAATATTCAAAGTCATACATTTTTATAAATATTTGTTATGGCCAACAATTTCTGCACTCAACGATAACTACGTCACTGGAACAACTTTATGCTATATTTTAAAGAATCAAAGCCAAGATTTTTTTCCAATTTCATTGGAATCACCATATCTTTTGGATAAAACTAAAAGTGGAATACATTCTATACCAGTCTAATTGTCTTCACGGTATTAATAAATGATACAACTCTTTTATATAAAAGGGATGAATTTGATATGAACAAAGACCTTTGCATTTACTATTTATATAATTTCACTCTTAAGTGCAGTATATGATAAAAGATTGGACCAGGTATATATATCATATCCGAAGATTATATTTGTAGCTTAACCACGGCTCGAACACGCTTGTCCGATTCTTTATAAATAGATGCACGAGTCTGGGACTGGAATGAAACTGATGAGATCCAGTTGAAAACAAGGAGGAAATTGATCCATCAGATACACATCCTCGATAGTTATCCACTAATCCCTAATCAATATAGATGCCGTAATAATATTACCCACTTAAATTATATAACACACAATAAGCAGCATAATACCCTCTTAAATATATTGTCTTAGCTATGGACATGCACAAACGTAATTGATCTGGAAATATTAACCCCGAACCTACTTGAAACTTATTTACCTAATTTACTATATTTACTAAACAGATCGAGTTTCGTGTCTTCTCCATGAAATCTGAGGAAGAAGGTCGACTTTATCTTGAAGATATTATTTTCGTTTATAATGAGGTTAACGCATCATGATATGGTAACATGTTATCCCTTGCAATAATATGCATACTATTAAAAACCGATATGCAACCTTGCGGATGTAAAAGAGCCTGTTGCAGTTATAATTCGATTAAGAGTAGGCGGAAATGTCTGTGTCTGGGCAAAACTGTAGATACAAAATGACCATGCTGACAAGTCATAGACCGGAATCCATATCCCTAAAAAGCATTTTGCAAGATAAAAAGATGTCAATTATAATTTGAAACGAACCGGAATGCCCGCCCCCCACCCACGAACAGTATGGTTTATCATCCACTTTTATAATAATTGATACCAAATAGCATTTATGAAATCAGCAGTAGTTCTTCTTAATTCTGAACGACCAGATTTGGGTTACAATCGGAATCCTTGGTGTGAATTCGGTATTTCTATGAAGGAATGGGAACGGACTTTAAGGCACAGAAGAAAAGAAATAAAATGATACAAAATTAGGATGATACGTTTATTCATTACCATTTCATATTTTTATTTATATAGAAGCATAAAGTTTACCAGCTATACACTTATGTATTATCTTCAACACGAATATCATCGTGTATTTTTTTTATATTTGCATCTCTCCTACGTACTGTGGCATTTCAAAAAGTACTACTCCGTTTTTTTTCTCGAAAAGTTAATAAAATACATTTATTATATTACCTGATAATTTAATTAAAAGGGATGTATCAGCACCTCTATTTTAAGATTTTATATGTATTTTTGAAATATTGTAAAGTTTACTAGATCGTGACCCGTAATTAAACGTAAAATGAATAAATGTTATGAATAGGAATGTGCCTATAAATAACTTATACACTATCTGATTCGATTCCCAAGATTCATTCAAAAATAGCAAATTAATTGATTAATTGAACATACCTGAAATTAACTGATGATTCGTTTCCGATGTTCTAATTATTTTTATCAGTATAGATGATGTTAAAATAAAAACCAACTTATGTTTAAAAGAACATCAGACCAATAAATCAATGATTGTTGATGGCTCTATGACTAACCGTCTCTATTTCAACTGTCAAAAGCTAGCATTTATTGTTTCGTATAAACCATTTTGTGTGAATCTTGGGTTGTTACGGAGATCAATGCTTCTACAAGATTATACTATATCTTTCTACTCAAGTATTCCTGTTACACATTAATTCACATAGGCCATTTACAAATCAAATTTACCCTCGCTTTCCCGTCTTCCAAGATGTGACTAACAGAAATGGTCCATTATATTTGCAAATCGCTTGGGATTGAGAATTCCGAGAAGGCCATTATTGTATCTGTGTGGAGTAATTTGGATATTATATTAGTTATTTTCTTTCTGTAAACAGTCGACCGACATGAGACAATTTCAATGGTGATCACGTTCCCCCTATTTGTTATACATGCATGCAAATACATTCCCTGTCGCATGATTATAATTCAGATGCAAGGGGTATAAGTGATGTTTCAAATGCCGTCTTCTTCAGAGTATTAGTTTATTTTGTAAGGTTAACATCAAGCAGCTTTGTATCCAGTCTTTATTATTTCCAACCAAAAATTAACCTATTGTGTGTATGGATACCTTTTATTATCGTTGCATGGTCAAGTAAGTTTTCTTTTTCTTTGTTTTTCGAACATAAATCTCACATGCAATACAGTGTGATTGAGAGGAGCTAAATCGCTAATATTGGGACCTAGAAATTGACACAAATGGGTCACAACCGATGTAATAATGTAATATGAATGTATATAAACTGAGTTACATTCAGTCGTTTCCGTTTTACTCTATCATTTAAACTCATTCTTCGAGTACCTTGTTACAAATGGCACTGCAACGCATTATGGTACACGATTCGTGTACCAATGGTAAAATGTTTATTTTGTCTTAAATATTGGAATCTTATCCTGTGCAGGTAAGATAACAACATCAATGTTTATCTAAATTGACAAATAATTCGTGTTTTCAATGTCGAAGTCTTTGGATGATATTGAGTTGGAGACTTTCGTCTTTAAATGATGTCAACGTAAAACCAAAATACTGTGGGGGATGTTTAACACTTCGCTATTATGGATACGTTATATTATTATCATTACGAGGTCAAACAACGCGTAAGTTCACTTTTCAAATCTCACATATACCTTTCATGGCGATTTAAATTATGTTCACTTTATAACGAAAATACTATTGAGATTATGTAACCCATCATAGTTTAAAAACAAGAAACTTTAAGAGAATTCCTTTAATTTTATGAATCACACAATTTTTATCGTCTAACACGACCCGGATGTGAAAAGTCATACATTTGTACGTAAATTAAACGGACATGTGAGTAATTTTGATGCTTTTTAAAGTTTTTTTTAGGTTCGTGTTATCATTATTTTTGTTTGGAATGTCTATAGTTGACATTTATTTACGTAAACATATTTTTTCTTTGTTGTTTTAGCCCACACAAATGTCAATTCAAAGTTTCACAAATTTATGAAAACAGTATATTTATATGTTAGTACCTGGTAATCGAGAATGGTGTTTTCAATTTATATTCAGTTTCAAAGGATGCCATATAACACTAATAACGCACTGATTAGTTCTAAAACCCAGAATGTTTCATTGTTAAAGCGTAGCTAAGCACTCATTGAGATAGAATGTGTTTACGACCGATGGCGTCCCAAAACATATAAACGAATGAAGTTAACCTTTAAATCACAATCGTAAAACGCTAGAACACTCGGTGTCAACTTCTGCTTCTACCTTGTGTGTTACTTGCAGCAAGAAAATGGTCACGCTCATTTGAAATAAATAATACTCTTTCTTTTATATTGCAATAAAGCGGCTATAACAGTTGACATACATGTAATTTGTATTGTATTTACGTCATAAAGATACCTGGTAGGCGTGGTCGACAAATGATGATGTTAAACGCGGGTATTTTAACACTGTAATCGTATATTTTATATACATCACAATAAACCATGAGCTGATGTGGATATATTTATAGACGGCCTTTCCTGTGTTATCGATTTATATTTGTTGAAATTACTCATTTATTGGTATGCGGTGGCTGTTTTACCATCGCACAATTGTTCACGGATCTTGTCATTTTATCCACCAAGATCTCAACAACTTTAGTCATGGAGGAAACTCAGACAAGCCTTCAGCTATTTTGCTTTTTAGTTGTCATAAGGTCATTTTGATTATTTTAAATGATAGCTGTAAAAGTCATCACCTGTTTATTTATCAAAGGAGCATCTTTGCAGACAATTGTCTAGTGTATGCAATTTGTATTTATCTTGTTGACATTGACAACTTAAGAGAAATTTGTTGATATGAAAATAACAAATATTAGCATGGCAAAGGTGTGTAATTATGTGTTTAATAGGAAGTGATCTACAAATATATCAGTGGTGTTGATCGGACAAGTCGAAATGTTGACATCTAGAAGTTGTCAATTTCTTCGGTACTAGTAGGGGCAAGAAATGATCATCCATCAATTCACATCATTACCATTTGAAAACAAGTCAATTTGCAAATCAACCACAAGTCATTGGGTGTATCTTGTTCATCTGACACTACGTTACCTGGCTTAACCTTTGACCTGAAACTGTCAGGTGCGCGTTGAAGTGTGATGATGGAAAAATAACCACAGGGCTGGTCAGATCTCTTATCAGCGGTCCACCTATATCTTGTCCAGAGATCCTTGTCCTTATTTCACCGATTAAACTTAATCTAAGCATAAAATCAGTCGACAGTAGAACTGTATACACTCGATTATGTAGGTGTTAAGGGGCGTGGTTGGGAGTATACAGGTGTCACGTATATATATAAAGATGAGGATGAAAGATGAAGGGTTTCGTTTATTACCGCCTTATTGTAAATTCCACAGTGTAAATAATATGATGATTTAACCATCAGCTTACGCAATGTTGACAGATACAGAATCAAGCATCCGCTGTTTAATTGAGTAGGAATTGTGCCGTACTTGATTATTTACCTACCTTTTCATTTGACCATAAGACACGTCACACCGTGAGCCTTTAAATTAAAAAGAAACAACTAATCTTTCTCATGACATATACATATCCGTCATTACATATTACAAAAACACGCCCATTTCCTTCAAACGGAAGCACCATGAGAAATTACATATAGAATTGAAGATGGAAAGGATCATAATTAATAAGAACCCTTGTTAAAAGTGCACTTCGGACCATGTGTATGCAGTATGCAAGTCAGTACTCATCGGATACTTATTATATATCCAAATGTGCACTGCATTAGGGATTGGCCATAGTACGCGTGTAATTTGTGTGGTTTACGTCCTGCGGAAAGAACAATAGTTAGCTGAACGTGAGGCGGGAATTTTACGCTTAAACTGAAAGTCCTTTTATAGAGATAAATATTTTACAAAAACACATTACCGACCATCATAAAAGACAGCCCATGAAGACAGCCATCATAGTGGTGCTTGGCGTTTTGCTACCATCAACTTGTCAAAAAGAGAATATGACGAAATACGTTGTCAAGCCATTAAGTGACATTTTAGACGAATCAAACGAGAATAACCCCTATACATCACTCTCTGGAACATTAATTCTTTTTCCTGTCCTGCTCACTCGCTAGTCTAAAAGCTGAGTGGCGAGACAACGGCAAGGGGTATTCTTTTACGGGATTGAACACCTTTAAAATGCTTACTGTAATCGTTTTATGTCTGTCTACTATGGCGGAGGTGTTTGTGTTGTATGACTGCCCACCACTGAGATAGATACAAACATCGACGCCTTGATTTTGACAGGTAAATCTCTGATTTTGACCTATGATATGACAATATAAAAAAGTGAACAATGATAAACTGTTTTAGGGGGTTAAAAAGTACACTAAGTTACCTCCAGTATAGACAATAACGTTGCGGGTTAATATGGAATACCTGAAATGGTCACTTGACGACCCCTCCTTTGTTTTTCAATTAATGTTCGAGAATAAAAAAATGATCTAGCTTATACTTTATTACGGCAGGGGGTTGTGAGTTGGAATGAGAATTTCAACGGTTGTGTAATTTTTATACAGCTAATATTTGACTGACTGTACTTTTTGTATGGTAGTCACCCCGTCGGTCTGTCAGTAGTCATTCATTTCATCGTCTTGAACATGCGAGATTCATTTGGTTAGTAATATGAAACACTTGCACGAGTGAATGTGCAGGTAGTTATGCAGAAGGACTTTGAACATAATTTTAGTTGTCTAAATCAAATCGCGAAAGCCTTTAATGCGGAACGACTAATCTACGGGTGGGGGCATGCTTGGTTGGTTGGTATCTTTTAATTTGCACAATGTTAAGTGAGCTGGAATGAATAATACATATGCGAAGTCTGAACTTTGACCCGAGAGAGAGAGGGGGAGAGATAGATGGGGGTTTTACGTCCAGTCGACACAAACTAGGTCATTCCAATTGTATTTCAATAAATCGCTTTAACTTAGGGGTTTTTAGCAGTGGGGGGAAACCGAAGGAGCTGGAGAAAACCCATGAGGTTGGACAGGCGTTCCTACTCCTTTTCATGTACAATTGTGGAATCGAAACCACGCCAGTTGACTCAATGACAGACTTTGTGATACAGCGCGCACGTGCTAACCAATCGGCCATCCAACCGCCCATGGACCCCGGAAGCAGAAGTTTCAGAGTTATGTCTTAAAATGCATGCGCAACATCTTCCGATGTTACCAGAAGTATAAACACACACAGTGAACGTCCTCCTTATATTCAGTACAAGTGTATGGCGGTATATTAGTGCCAAAATTCTAACATGCTATCGTCTAATTTCTAACCTCCATTCATGTAACTTCTAACCTCCATTCATGTAACTTCTAACTTCCATTCATGTAATTTCTAATTTAAGACAATGTATAATTCAACTTCTTTATTTGTTCAGTGTAAATATCAATTCTATTTCATCTTATTTCTATTATTGAGGCGAAAAATGTGGTATTACATGTTAAGCATGAACGGCAAACAAATTTAGAATTTTGATACTTCTACCTAGCAACCATCATTATGACATCGTTTGGTGTCGCCACTGTGTGCTCAATTGGATGATTGCGCACCTGATCGGGACCATAATTGGTATAAACGACCCATTCTTCGTTTGGTTGAAGGTTGGAAGGAGTGCTGAGAGAGAGAGAGAGAGAAAGAGAGAGAGAGGGGTCACTTAGTATTAAACTCAGTATCTGTGTAGGCCTATCCATAACATTTATACCCTGTGTTAATATAGACCAACTGCATATAGATATTAATTATTGGCTCAACCGTAAAAAAAAATAAAATAAAATTCTCCAAATCCCGTTTAGCTTATATTTGAAATAGAAAATGAAATGAAATGAAAGAGGGTTTAACGCCCTACTGTTTCGTTCCGAACCGGGCTAATGGAGACGGACATACGCCATACAGTGTGCTTTAGGGAAATATTGCCCGGAGAGCGGATCTACGACGTGGACTTATATCGAAGTCTAACGGTCACGGGATCTTTTACGTGCACGCCAACATGTACATGGAACCTCGGGTTTTCATCCCATCAGAACGACAAGACACTAATAAGGGGGAACCACGCCAGAAAATCTGGATGAACTTTTTTCGACCAATGCAGGGGTCGAACTCCCGACCCACAGCCTAGCGAGCCTGCGTCTTACCTACTTAGCCACGGTATTCGAAATAATATTTGCAAACCATACATTTATATCACGTTCAATGTTGTTTAGAGGGTAGGATGGCCGAATGGTTAGCACGTGCACGCTGTAACATAAGGTCTGTCATTGAATGAACTGGCGTGGTTTCGATTTCCCGTTTTTACGTGACATGTAGCAGAGCCGCCTTTCCAACCTCGTGGGTTTTCTCCGGGTCCTCCGGTTTCCTCCCACTGCTAAACACTCCTACGCGCAAGCGAATTATTGAAATACAATGAACGGTGTTAATACCGAAATGACCTGGTTGGTGTCGAGTTGATGTTAAACCCCATGTCCCCATCTCTCTCTCCCGATGTTGTTTTCAATTTTAACACTCAGGCAAGCCACTCAATCTGACTAAGAGGGAGTCGTTTGTATCAATAGAATGGTCCCGATCAGGTGCTCAATTCCCAAACTGAGCACACGGTGGCGACACCAAACGATGTCATAATGATGGTTGCTAGGTAGATGTATCAAAATTCTAAATTTGTTTGCCGTTCATGCTTAACATGTAACACCACAATGAAGTAGACATTTTTCGCCCCAATATTAGAAATAAGATGAAATAGAATTGATATTTACACTGAACAAATAAAGAAGTTGAATTATACATTGTCTTAATTAAGAAATTACATGAATAGAAGTTAGAAGTTACATGAATGGAGGTTAGAAATTACATGAATAGAAGTAAGAAATTAGACGAAAGCATGTTAGAATTTTGGCACTAATATACCGCCATACAAGTGAACCACTCTGAGCTACCATAATCCACATTTTCCAATTCTCGGTGTATAAATATGAATAAAAGACAAAATGATACAATTCAACAAAGTACACTTAATGATTATCTGAAATTGTTCCCACTTTTACCGTCAGACTGTTTGGATAATGGCTATTCATCAAATACGATATATGATTCAGTTAGAAGGTAAACGTATTGAATCAACAGTTTGTGTAATACCCTATAATTATGGCGTGTGTGATAAATGGTGCACAATTATTATCCTTTTCAGCATACAGCTGCAATGCATCGAAATAGAAAATATCTTATTAAATAATTGCACATTTAGATTTGTATAATGTCGATTGAACCACTCCCAAAATATTAACCCAGATAGTCGATACAGGAGGTCTCTTTGTCCACGCCACTCGAAACCCTTTTACCGTTTATAAAAGTAAGCAAAATCCCCGCTTTTATAGCTCTAATTTACAAATCACGCCTTATAAATTGTGTGCAAAGCATATGGATACTTGGAGTAAAGAACATATCATTTCATACCGATGAATTATGAAGGACCGATCGCTTGAATAAACTACTCCGTCATTCTGTACGGCAACAAGAAGAGTAACTGGAGACGTTAAAACTCTATTATTGTAGGTGCTATATAAACTCATTGAGTGGAACCTCGATACCTCCTATATATCCCAGCGTTTTTATATTTATCTATGTATTTTTGTTCTACGCCCCTTTGTGTATCATTGTCACTGAAAGGCGGAGATCACAATAATCAAATGGGGTATAACGTTAAAATGTGATAGAGCTTTGGTGTGCTCTCTGGTATCAACGCGTGTCCTTATGTGTATTTTAGGTGATTAATGGAGGGTTTAGAATTCGTCATGATACCGTGTAAGATAGCTAAAGATCGCTGGTCATCAAATATTGACAAGGCTTGAAGATATGATAAATCCCATGTCTATGGCATTATGTTATCGTTTAATGGTATTTCGATCAACATCATAATTTAAACTCAAATTCCTCATTAGAGTCACTAGAAAGTTTTATTATACATTAAACAACGTGAAGTTAATTGAATGAAATTAAAAATTAACATGGACAATCAAATCTGGAATGTTTCCTTTGCAAATTGTAAAGAAACAAGTGCATAAAAAAACACATGGAAGCTGATATCCATTACGATTATCATTGTAATGCTAAATATTAAAGGCTAAATATTAAAGAGATAGTCCACCTATCACAGTAAATATTTTCAATTGGTTTGTAATTTTGGAATGATATAAAAGAAACATCAAGATGAATAACCAATATGCTATTTTCGGGCAAAATGTCCCGACCTCCACGACACCCTCACAACTTGGGATCGCCCCCCTACGCCTTTGCAAGTAAATATTATTTAGTGTCCAGTGTTCTCACGGAGAATCTTGAAGCTGCAATATTTGTAGATTGTATATAGTTTATTTAAAAGAAAATAGAAACAGCACAAAGGGATATAAATTTTATATAGTGATACAGACTAATCAAGTCATAAATCGAACAAGCTCTACAACATGCACCGAATAACCATATCGTCGTCAGTTAAAATGTTGAGAAATATGATATATTATCAAGGGCCTTTGAAATGTGTCAAAATAGTATACTTATACTTTTTGGAATTTGTGTATACGTGGCTCCAGGGACAAAATAAAAACGTAATGTCACTGATATAACTTTGCAATTTTATATCCATGATATTTTATAGCTTATATTAGTAATAAAAATGTAATAGTTTTCGGCTTTTCGACTTTGCCTGTGTTATAGGTATCATGTAGGTCTGATCCTAATTCAATCAACAGGATTCAGCGAAGCGACAGGTACAAGGTGCCCTCTTACCTTTCTTTATTATTCGCGACTAACGTTCCTTGGACAAGTAAACTCCAAGTAAATAAAACAGAGAACAGTTAACGCCCTTGTGGCATCCCTGGATCATGAGTAGCTTAGCTTAATTTGTATACAAGGATTAGATAAAATGACTGATTCATTTAGATTATTAAACATAGAGTTGCAATGTGGTATAAAGTAAAATGTTGTGGGTTTAATGGACAACGATATCTTGATCATTCACGTTTTCTTCTGCTTGACATGTACTACACACGCAGAGCACAGTCAGTGAAGGAAATGGGGTTTAACGTCCATTCGACACAATCTAGGTCATTTAGGGACTAACATATGGTCTCAATTTTATTTCAATAATTCAGCCGTGGGAGGAAACCAGGGAACCTGGAGAAATGCCACGAGATTGGACAGGCGACCATGCCAGTTGACTCAATGGCAGATCTTATGATACAACGCGCACGCGCTAACCAGCTGGCCATTCAACCCCCTCATGCAGAACAACGCCTGAATATATTTCTTGCGTACAATGTAGCTCAAGCTCTGTGGCTTAACCTTTTTGATTTTCAACTTTATATTATTGATATAAGAATTACGTGCCATATTGGAAAATTAATCCTACACAATCGATGGCGATAATTTTTTCGAACTCTTCTTTGTGTTGATTTGAAAGGTGTATTTTTTAAAAAGTTATTGGCCGGTTGTTAAATCATTGTTTGGATCTATTAGGAATGATTGTATGCTAATAGAAGATTTGGGACAACAAAGAAGAAGAAATACACGAAGACTTCAGATAACACCTCCCCATCTCTGACACCTGACAGAAGTTCATCTGAGGGATTATGATTATCTTCAGCAGATGGTTCTGACAAACAGACTGAAATCCACTCACTTACTACACAGTATTCAAGCACTACTTACTTGGTTTATTGAGACTTTCGGTTTCTACCTTTGTCTAATTTAAAAATGATATTCAAGAAAAATTAAAATGTTTAACAATTTCATTTTACAAAATTTAATTTCAGCATAGCCAAGTAAACGGTTAGCAAGCATAGAGTAAGTAAGCCAAAAAATATTAGTACACGGAGCAATGTATCACTAATTACTGTTTAGGATGAAAGTTGATTTCGAACAGGAAGAAAACCGAACAATATTTGCAAAGAAGACTATGTATCACCAATTACTGTTTTGGATGAAAGTTGATTACGAACACGATACTGAATAACGTTAGCACGGGAAGCTATCTATCGTTTATTAATGTTTTCGAAAACGCAGAAAACTGAATAATATTAGCACACTATCATTAATTAGTGTTTTGGGAAACGAATAAAACTGAATATCAGCACAGTAAGCTAGGTATATCACTAATTACTGTTTTGGATGAAAGTTGATTAAGAACACGAAGTTGACGATAATTTGTATTTAAAAAGAAAAAAAAAATCGAAAGAAGCGAAGGATGAAGATAGCTATCATATACCCT
The DNA here is from genome assembly GCA_948474765.1 of Patella depressa. Classification (NCBI taxonomy): domain Eukaryota; kingdom Metazoa; phylum Mollusca; class Gastropoda; family Patellidae; genus Patella; species Patella depressa. The sequence continues at coordinate 41,384,045 of OX419718.1, forward strand.
TGTCTAGGTTTTACGATGTATCATTTTACCAGGTATTGTATAAAGATTCGCTGTCAAGTAGTTGATGAATAGCGACTGAATAGTGTGGTCAAACGTTTAACTTTATTGAAATGTTAACGCGTAGTAGGCTCATAACAAAGATGCGTTACGTCTGGGTTTCTATTACACCAATAGAGTAGATATGACGACCGATCATCTAGATTCTCTAAATGACACCAACCCGCTTATTGAAGACTAAAAGTGGCCTGTAAATGATAGGTTTGAATAGTGAGGAAACAACGACCGTGCTCGGACACGCGACGGCGCCCTGGTATTTAACTTGCTATTGCTAATAGCAGAGAGAAGAATAGGGTAATTGGGAGAGGTAAAAGCCCTAAGATTGAGAAGTTTTAACGTACTTCATTTTGTAATAATGAATTTGTTTCACAGCCACAAGGCATCCTTTATCCGACTTTTTGTTCCTATGATATTCAATAGCTACTATATTATCACCTCGTCTAGTAACATCGCCCAGCTACACCTTTTCAATGAAAATTTGTTTTATACTATTCCAGAAGAAATGTTTCATAGAAATCAAAATTTATTTGATAATTACAAAGATCTGTCTACTACATTGCCCCGTATTTAGTTTAGTATTCCAAACGAATTTCAGTAAGTACTTAGCTATATGAACTCCACAAAAATCTCTCAAACTGAAATATATAAACATTCATGAATGGGTATGCTCATCCCGAACCAGAAGCGAGGTGTCCAGGCAAATTTGGTTAGAATTTAAGCCCTTCCCCCTGTCCGTCCTATAGAGCCACAATTTTATATCTTAATGATCAGATTTACTCGTACATGTATATAATTATAAATCAACGAATATTATGATATCAGTCATGGATGGTATAATTTACAAGTGATCGATGGATATTACTTGATGGATATTACTAGGCTTTCTTTTATATTTCCTGGTATATTATCCACCTCAGCCACTTAACGATCACTTACCAAGATGGCGCCACCCCTGTTAAATGGGTGAAGTTTGTTCATCTGCTTAACAGCAATCTAATAGCATATCATACTTGAAGATCAGTCTGTGTTGACAGTTTGAATTATATACGAAAACCAAAAGACTTGGCCCTAAATAGTGTTCAGACTTATAGGTCAGGGTTTGAGACATATTCTACATCAAACAAATAACCACATTACAAACACTACGAAACATTATTAATTTATATCTACTGCCTTTTGAGGTACAAACGACAAGAACATATGGCGAAAACAGGGAAACAATTCTGAAGATGGCAGTATTATGAGTTTCAGAAAGCCATAATTGAAACACGGGGTTAATGTGGGGCCGAGAGCTGAAGATGTTCAGTATTCTGCGACCTCCCGTTCCCGGGTTACACCTACTTTCAGAAAACCTTTTAACTCCATACAGGCTACGGTTTTAAATGATGTTTTGCTTTGTTTCAAATTTGGTGCGATATATTTGGGATCTAAAAATATGAACTCTATGAATATTCCACCACCCACGAACTCCCCTTATGGCGTTGTCCACGCCGCCCCACGCCATTTTGTTTTAGAAACCATGTGAAATCCACCGAGACTAGCTATTATCTTTTTTTCAAATTTGGTGTGACGTATGGTGGTGATGAGAATTTGAAGTCTATCGGTTTTCACTTTCCATGACCTTCCGTTCCAGGGTTGTGTGTCCTTAACCTTGTGTGCGTTATAGAGACTGCAGTTTTCTTCTTTTTTTAAAATTAGAATTTGGTATGAAGCAGTGGCGTCATGAGTAGACAAACCATGTTGATTTTCAGTATTATTCGACCTTCTGTTTCTCAATTATGTCCCCTTTTCTGAAAACATTGTTACTTTTTATCAAGATATGTCTCAGCAGGTTAATGGTCAATAAACATGAACGCCATCCATATCAGTGGATGGAAGTGCAATAAAAAAAAACTCTACGGAACATGTTAAAATTTAAACTGATTTGTTACCGTTTCCGAGAGTAATTTAATCATGGCCAAATGACAAGTCTTTAATGATGCCCAATATGAAACATCTGCTTTCTAACTAAACTCCATATAATATTTCAAAAATAATATACAATGTATAATACCATTACAAATTTTGTTGATATTGAAGTCTTTTAAAAAAAACAACAACAAAACAAAACCAAAGCAAGCTGTTACAATACAATACAAAATTATCTTTTCATTGTATATGTTAAAATCGATGATAATGAATCAATATTTAGCACTCTGATAATAAATGAATACAATTAAAAGCCGTGACATTTATCTTATCTATTTTGTCTTTGTCTATAGTATAAATCCATTCATCTCGCTATATGCAATTAGCATATTATTTGCATACAAGAATAATAATATTATTATAATATGAAAATGATGTATATTATTAAACTAAATCTGCTACATGAATTTGTATTTTTTTTTTTTTAAAAAATCCAAAACAAGAAAACCTCTCAACCCAAAACAAATTCTACAACTACAACCAATAGTTTGTCACGACAGCATGTCACCCGAGAACAATTGGAAAATGTTGGAAACAACGAAGAATGTGCATAATTAACGATATGTAATACACTAATCACAGAAAATGCATACACAAATCACAGAAAACAAACAGAAACATCCGTGAATCCAATTGATATTGCTGCTGGTTTTGTGTTAATTGCTTCCGTGCCGCTGGATCATTTATATCAGCTAATAGCACCCCAAACCCTAACCCATGAATTTATGTGGTCACCTACCCGAAGCAGCCATTGGACAGACATGTCATTTGTAGCAACCAGATACAATGTCGTGTGGTTAAAATAATGACCAAACCCTTATAGAATTATCGCTAAGAAAAAGCAAGCAAAGGTAAATGATGTACAATGGTGACCACCAGATGTTACAGACCAGGTGCTACCTCCTTCCCATCCTCTTTCGCTAACTATATGAACTTAATCGCGACACACTCTTGCCTCTATAAAACGTTATCGTTTCCGATGGATGACAAAAAGCTGAAAAGAAAAAAAGTTTTTAAAAATGTCTTTCTATATAGGCGAGTAGTGTGTATTGTGTTGGACTGTCTGTTAACAGGCTATAAACAGACATGAGCTTCTACCTTCAACTGTTTTGTCTCGGCTTTATATCTGATATAGAGATGCATCACTGCGTGAATAAAAGTGGTTATTATTCGATTAGTTACCTGCGAAAAGTTGCCTATTTAATACATGCTTTAGTTTGACTACCTTTAACTGCTCGAGTATTATATTGCAGTTGTGCTTGACTAACTATCAATTAATGTTCTTTGGAGTCTTCTCTTTTTAACGCGTTTCAACAAAAATGGCAAGCCGCTACGGTGATCACAGGGAATAGCCCAATGCGTTGTTTAAAGTCATTATGTTTAGTTTTAGTATATGTTATATGAAGTATAAGTTACTTTATTAATGACACAAAGGGGTGCTTCGCTTGAAGGCTGTTAGGATTAAATAACGATAACTCCATATTGTTACGCTTAATAGACACATTATCCAGTCCTATTGAAATATTGTTATACATTTGAAGTTTGATAGTTATAACAACATGTAATTGAGTCAGGTGAATGGATGTGTTTAAGTTGTTTATTGGTTACTGCCATCTCATGATATACTACTTGTACTATAAAACATACTATATTATTGACTTACTAGTATTTATTATATACGACTTACTATAAACAACAAACTAATTGTGATCTATATCAATGATTTCAGACATGGGTGGTTCTCAGGTTGCGGTATAAATCATCTTATCTGTGGGATAGAAGTTCCTCCAGTCTATGCCAAGCTGTTATTTTCTGAGTTATTTAAAGCGAATAATCAGGGATAGTATAATCGACATAGTGGGCTTAGTCCGTCCTAGAAACATCTGAGGTATCCAATTTTAGGTAATTTATGTATCTAGCAATATGCTTGGTTTTATTGTGTGATACAGGGATCAATTTCTGATAATCTCAATGAAATTTGTTTTATTATTATGATAACACTTTAACAGTAGAGTTACAATTCGTATTTGATTAATAAAAATTATTAACAACGATGACTTGATACCAGTATTCCGCTAGAAATTCAAATTTCAATATTCTTATATTTTTAAACAGTGAATGTTTAAAAGTTTCTAACACTAACCATTCTTTAGTATTGACAATAAATGTGTCGTTCTAACCATTTTCTTCCGGTATTACTTTGGTTGTGTCGTCAATTCATTTCTCATCGAATGACGACAGGACATATACATTCATCTTTATGAATTCTAACTTCTTTTCCGGAGTCGAATTATATGCTATGTATAGCATGAAAACAATGGGATGCAACAGAATACAAAGCAAGGGATATTCTTGGGATATAAAGAATATCAGTAAGACCAAAGTGCACAAAGGTGACAACTTCCTTTGCATAGTAGTCAGAGGATGTGCAACTTTATGACACGCGAACAAAGATAAACAATAACACATTGATATATCTACATATCTATTGAACAGAATTGATATGTGACCTTTAACCCTACAAATACTAACAATTGACAACTCTGGGATAATTCTGAGAAAATATGCAAACTATACGGCTGTTTTGTTTTTATTGATTCATGAACAAAACTCTAAAAGAAAAACATGAAGGAGTTGATCATTCATTTACCTGATGGCATGGGTGCATTTGGATTAAAGGTACTCCAAATTATGGTATTGCTATTGATGCATCAGTTGACGTTATAAACTGGCTTAAGCCGTATTATATACTATAGACCGATTTGTCGGTACATACATCTTAATATTAATAATAATACTAACAATATCAAAAAACAAACCACACACATGAAGCATGTTGTGAACAAAAAGAACTTATATATTGAAGGCAGGTAGCTTTAGAATTGTACCAGATGTCTAGTGAGAAGCAATAGAAAGCAGATTAGTCTGCTCGTCCACTGAATAGAAAAATCCATGGATATGGTACACACCGTATTGTCACCACCACCAAATAAACACAATTACTTGAGCTACGATTCACTAGATATGGCAAACATTAAAACTCATTGACAAACGGCTTTTATAGGTGTGCTTGCCGCTTGTATTGTGCTTCTTTCAAACACGTGGTTGATCCGTAGTCTGTGTCTCTTAAGGTCAGGCGCTGCCACAAAACACTCTCTTTTTCTCAGCGGCCCTGTCTAGGCAGATGTGCCCGCTAAGACGATTTCCCCAGCTTTACAAAGTGACTTTCTTCGCACCTCAATATTGTTGGCCATATAAAGCTCTCACATCTCTTATTCTATAACACAATGCCTCATTGTAGGCCCGAAAGGAGGTGAAATTGAGCCCATTCTATCTGTCAATAATAAATTGGACAGAAATAACGAATATATAACATTGCTAGATTCCATTGAACATTACACAAGCTGAATATGGACACGGCCATCTCTATTCCATGGTGTGAGGTCTTTATAATCCTAGTCAATATATCCATTTTAAAGAAATTTAACCCCTTCTTAACGAAAACCGAAAGACCTCATTTCTAATTTTCACTTCTATCAGTACTCAATCCCATTTTGTAAATGACTCAATGTGATTTGAGTTCGCTTTTATATTGCATTTTATACCGCTTATAAACTACTTTGCAAGTCATGTAGATTGGGAAAATTATCATTTGTAAACCAAAGCCTTTTATCAAATAATAATAATTCACAAATAATAATAATTCAACTCATTGCATAAAACATGGGATTTAATAATACTCATTTATGATGGAAATTTGCTAATTTTTTCTCAGTGTATGGTCTATCAATACGGGCTGAACACTATATTGAAAGAGGAGTGTTATGCTACGAGTAAAATTAGCAAATCAAATGATTTATTTATACCATGGAGTACACGGTGTAATGTAATACAGTTAATTTAATATCGTTGTAGTGTAAATTATCGTCTTAGCGATGTATATATTAAGGCCGATTATTAACCAATCTACGGCTTCTTTTTTTCCCCGGTCTCTACTATATATTATATTTTATTTATCGATATTTTATATACATCTGTACGTCATTGTGTAAAGTTTGTATGTCTACCCTTTTAATAAATGGAAATACATGTTTTTTATGGTCATCGATTTGTATTTATTAAAATTAGATACAATCTAACCCAAATCTAAAGGTTTATGGACTTTTCGAAAAGACCGCCATGTTGTTTAAAACGCAGTACGAAATAACTAGCTGTGAACTTATCAAAAACACTGAATTTTGTATATGATGTTCGCAGAAGTAAGTTCACCCAGTACGATACCGTCACTGGTCAATTCCTGCCAAAACTGGTGATTATTTTGAATACATGAGAGAATTTAAGATAAAAGTAATCTTATAAATTTCACCTCCTTAATCATTTGACTTTCCACCGTTGGGACTGCTATTGTAATAAATGTAGGCCTAATAGTTGTAATAAAATTCTACTTTACCCAATATTGTAATATCAACCCTATTGTAATTAATGTATTTTACCATACAATAAAATTTACATCTAATTTTAGAAGTCTATGGATTTTGATCACCATTTCCGTATGATATAGGAGTACCGGCGTGCGCTTATACTGCATAGAATTTTATGAAACACGACGGAAAACATGAATGGTGTGCGCCGTCAAAGCAATACTCTTATTTTCATACGGAAGTGGTGATCAAATATCCTATGCCGTAAAACAAAATACCAGTACTCATATATCACAGGGAAATGGTGATCAAAATCATAGACATTTAAAATTAGATGTCTATTTAATTGGTTGGAAAAACACATTTATTGCAATAGGGGTTAAGAGAATTTTATTACAATAGGGGTTATATCGTGTAACCCCTATTGTAATAATTGTGTCCAAGGGTAGTGAAGCATTATTTTATCTGATGTGCACACGGAAAAGATATTCTAAATCCTCAGACGATAGATTGTTTTCAGAAAACATACTTCATGTTTATTTCAATATCACTGATTAAAATACGGGTTGACATTCCATTTTATTAATTCTCTAAACACCTTTTAAACATGTTTTGGTGGTGTTGTTTCTTAATATTCTATACAGTATAAAGGCATGCCAGTATTCTAATATATTCATACGGAAATGGTGATCAAAATCTATAGTTTGGTGTCGATTGTATTGGTATGGCAAAACAATAGGGGTCCAGAGAAATTTTATTGTCAATAGCGCTCAAATTATTGAAAAAACGCGAACAACAATAAACTATGTCATAGATATGCACATTTGATAAATCTTATCCCAAATTTAAATGATTTCATTAAAATTAACAACTGAAGTTTTTCACAAAACCGGCCTACTAATCACCGATAAGAAAGTATTGCAAAATTGAAGATGAGGATAGATATGGTATCAGTATGCATATTCTACACACCATATCAAACATTGAAAAGATTCATAAAAAAAATTGGAAAATAATTAAAATTTTGACGGACTTTGAGTTCTAGAATTTCATTAACTGGATCTACTAATTGGTAGAAAGCAACCCCATGACAACTGCATCTACAGATTCGGATAAAACTTATTATATATAAACAAAAAAATTAAATAACTTACCAACTCATTGAGGAGTGGTATTATAGAAAGCGTGTCCTGCCACTTGTATGACTTGCTTCGATTTCAGAAAGAAGGTAAAACCCAGCAATCTACTGTGGACAAACACTAATGTAATTATTGTCAAACAACAACATTATACTGAACTTGATGTAAAATATAGTACCAATCATTTAGTACTAACAACTAAAAGTCACTATAATGTTATACCGAATAACTAAAGGGACATTAAACGACCAAGGTGAATCCGTGCATAGTCAAAGCCCATCATACGTCCTAGAAAGGTATAAATCTTGTAGTGCGGTGCCATGCAGACGTGGCAATGTCAAATTACTGCGCACGATTTTGGGCAGAAATTAACTATTTATTTAAAGGGCACACCGCTTTAATATTTGGAATATTAAAATAAACGAAATTGGTATAAAAGCATATATTAATGTAATATGAATGTATATAAAGCGCACTGTATTAATTTTTTAAAAATATTATTATACGTGAACAATCCAGATTGAGCCCGCCGTTTACGGCTCCTTAGTCTATTCTACACGTTTTGGTTCGTTAATTTGTCATTGTTGAATCAGCCATTACAAATTACTTCCGCATTTTCTTGTAGGATATGTTTTTCTTTGTTCATTACAGACGGCAACCGAAACCATAGAGTACACGAGTCGATTACTGATTATAAACTATGAATTGTGTCTTGAATAGTGTATATTAGGGTCCTATATTTTCACAACAAGACAACACCGTCAGTTTTGATTGAAATGAACCAATATTGAATTCTAATTCGTGTTTTTAATTTTGAATATTATGGAAAATATTGAGTTGGTGGTTGAGCTCCTTTAAACTCTTGCATTTTACTCGGAAATTCCTGTCAACGTTTGACATGTATATGTCTTCAACTATAAACATTTATCGCAACCGCAATGTTACCAATGCGAGCAAAACAATGCTGACATCGCGTTTGGGAAGTGGTATTCTAGTGAATAATATTATAAGTGAATTATTTCCGATGGTGTAGAAATCATTTCGGGTTTGGAAAATATAATTCAATGCTTGGGATTTTATTTTTGCGGTACCAGACCATGTACTGTGTTGTGTGGATACAAACCAATTTAAGTATATTTCATTGAATTTTACTCTTTCTGATAAATTATACATTAAACAAAACATTGAATTGTACCCATAGAGAGTTGAAACTCGACACAACCGTCTGTACAGCTGTTGTATAGAACACATTAGATATACAAGATGTAGAATGTGATATAATATATCTTAACTCATTAATTCCACCATTAATGGGTTTGTATTAACCTGAACTCTTATCTTTGGTTATGGATGCCAGGACGCGACGCATCAGTCGTGACCAATTGTATTCATCGCAGTTATGAACAAGAATTGTCTACTTAATATTTTTCTATATTTTTTCAGTACACAATGCAGTTAGGTCAACTGTTTGGCAAAGTTTGGAATCGCTAACTTTGATGATTAAACGGGTGGTTGCATTGAACAGATCGGCAATCTCAATGCCAATGTTGAGACATTAGTTATTTCGTGTTCCACTGTCGACGCAGTGTCACAAATAAAATTATAAAATCAGTCTACATCCGTTCAATCTTTCGAAAATTATTGTTATTAATAAAGTGATTGCCTCATTATTAATTGCACCCCCCCCCCAAAAAAAAACAAAAAACAACAAACCCGGACAATTCCGTACTCTTATGTTTGGCCTGAATCAAAAAGATTTTAATTTATTAAAACTTATTTTTTTAAGATATATATTTGAGGAAAAGCAGAAAGCATATTACTTTTACGGCCACCAGTATCCAATCTTGTGAAATATATTCGTATGCTAGTCTAAAATGACTAAATTGTGCGCGACATTTACGCAGATATGTTTTAATTTTTAAAAATTAATATGTAGAACATGCCCTAAAATTTGTGTCTATTTTTCGCTAAGAATTGTGCAAGAGAAGTAGGAACAAAAGATTCATCAAGAATAATAACGGATAAAAAGAACAAAAAATCTAACTTAAAGGAACCCGAAAGCGAGAACAATGGAGAGATTAATAGAATGATATTTACGACAAACTTTGTAGTTGTTAATTATTATAACAATTGTATCAAAACTTGATATTGATAATTGTTGTTTTATCGGGTATTTAGTTGAAGCTGATAGGTGGCTTATCTTTAAAACTAGAAGAATAGGAATAACACGCCCCGGTGCTCGAAACAACAATCACATTATTAACGCTTTTCAAAATGTCACAGAAGTTAGCAATATTATCCTTTATTGCTTTGCTGTTTCAGAGGTTGTTCGGTAAGCTTTTAAATCACGTTATTTGTATTACCATGACTTATATAATTAATTTATATTTACGTCAATGTGTTTAATGTACCAATATGTAATATATTTTTCGATTAATGCGATTTTTGAAAAGTTCCTCAAATTTATGCAAATATATACATGTTTATTAAACACGATTAAGAATTCCAATGAAGTCCTTTAAACACTATTCTTCGAAATATTTCACTTAAATATAATATTCTTAAATATGAACACCCCACCCCGTTAAACATAGATTTTCATTCTTATTTGACAAAAATATGAGATAAAGAAAACTGTGTCTGGGATAAAATCAAAGAACGCCTATTAATTAAATTTCAACTCCATTGTTCTAAATTCTTGTATTGATAGTTGACCATTGCCAAACATTCTGTAGGATATTTCCATCTCAGTCTATCAATCGGTGTCTCAGTGTAAATCTTTCTATTTTCAACCCAGTTTATAGTCTCACGTTCTCGTCATCTCCCAGTAGCTTCTACCAAGTTCAACAACAGTCACTGGGTCTTGATGGGAAAACTGAATCGCTGAAGGAAATTTAATTTCCATGCAATTCCCGCGCTGGTCGGATCGTGACTGGAATACGACCTGTCTGTTGGCGATAGAAGCTTTTTCACTGGCAATGATTTTGTTCTTGGTTAGTCATAGTAAGGCGTCCGATAATGTTTTATATTATATATCGTAGGCGATTCGGATTAAAAATATTTCTGGTAGATTATTTATTCTTAATTGAATAAAATAATGAGGATAAATGATGTATTTCTGAAGACAATTTGAACTTTGCTCATTTTTTTTAAAGAAAAATGAAAATTCTTTGTTCAGTATTGAAATGAAAACAAATTTCTGTTTTAGTTTGGGTATTTTCCTCGTAGTAAATGTGTTTATTTTGTAAAACAAGTGGGTCTATCGTCGTCATTAATGTCGTACATTAGAACAATTTAATTTTAATTGAAAAATGAAACTTATATACACTTATAACAGATACACTATACATACATTAAAACATATCACAGTTGTATAAACAAAAAAACAACAATTTCTGTTAAATATTAAACACATAAAACAGATGGGTAGAATGTCTAAATTAATTTTGTAAATTTTTCTTAAAGTTTTATGTGAGATTTGACGAAAGAGTTTGCCGCTCTTGCTATACCAGTTTAGAAATAGACAAATATAAATGAATATAATGAAAGTTCCAGTCAAATACCTTTATTCTGGGCGAATGATGAATGACTACTTTAATCTGGTTTCAGACAGCGAATGAAACATAATTTATAATACTTTTAATCCAAATAAGACGTTTAATATATAAGGACAGCAATGTGTGTATAACTTTATTGCCGTGAGTGACGCCATGTCATATAAGCGTTTAATGCAGATAGGGTGGACTTTGTCTAATCCACTCAATATCTAAGCCATTCGATGTTCTAGAGATTTGATTATTATGTAAATAAATGTCATAATAATAGCCAGAAACACCATACGTCTTAAGAAAATTTGACTCTCTTTATAAACTTCAATGGGCCTTCTTTAAAACGAATAATGTAGTAATTTTTAAGTGTGTTTTATTGTGAAATGGGAAAAATAAATCTCTTATGAGGGAAATGGTTGCTAATTACTACAAATTAGAGTAAAATATTTTATAACATAATAATATTATAACAAACAAATTTCTATAGTCACGTAATTTACTGTTTAATTAAACAGATTTAATGACAATTACCAAGGCCATCACGTGATCTGAGTTTTGATGACACCATATCTCCAATCTGAGAACCAATTTGAAATCTAGTGACGTTCTATTTAATTAGGGAAGATTTTCTAAACGTCACTAATGGACACATAGTGTTTGTTCATTTTATTTCCCATCCTTTAGATATGATTTTCTCGTGTTTATTACCCCGTACAGAGTGGAGTGCACTTCACTGGTGAAAGATTATTTTCTTCAAATACCCACATCTGTACAAACTAAATTCTATTGAACAAGCCAACTCTAGTAATATAGTTCGGAAGCGTTTTTATTCGTTTTCAGTGTTAGATCCATTTCAAATAATCGGACTTGGATTTTCAAGGATGGAGCGACAGGGAATCAATTTCTACGTTTGATTACCCACACAACAGGCCTAATTGGTAAAATATCCGCTCATCCCAACTCTTCAGCTTTAGAAATAAATTTTGCGTGCCTAATGAGGAGTTTTCTGTGATGAAGATACAGAAAGTATCCTGCTCTATTTGTCAACCATTTAAATGTCACATTTTATTGTCAAAAAAGATTTTCAAGAGTGCGAAAATATACATGGATCACACAATACGCACTTTCAACCATTTGTGACGAATGTTTAAAACAGCGCGCATGCGTATGGCATATTTGCAGGCTAATTGCTAGGTTAAATGGGAATGATCTGTAAGAAAAGAGAGTAAATTATGGCGAGTAAACTTTGCCGCAACTTAGTTAGCTTGTTTTATATTCTACTCAGCTTCGGGCATTAGGATTGAACGTTGACGAGTACTTTATCAGAAAGCCCGGTACTAATCGCATATTTATATTATTCATGAGCTTCGACTCTCTCATTGTCTGGCTGGAAAATTAAGAGAGGAGATGCTCTGTAAAAACTAGTTAATCTAAGGCTGCTGAATTTTAACCACCATTGCCCCGTAATCTGATATGCTCGCTGCCTTGTGAATAAATTCACGTTTCCTTTCCTTTATTCATTTCCCTTAGGTTGTTGGTGAATGTTGGACATGATCTAACTTTTCTCTTGGATTTTATATCTCTATATGGTATTTTATTCTCTATTCTCTGTATATGGAATAATGTAGAATTTACGATTAATGGCGGTGGGCACAGGTAGGAATAACTTTTTAATTCTTTTGTCATGTCGACGTGACATTAACGGTCAATTAAGGAATCCAGAAGATCCCTGGTGAAGTTTTGGGTACATTTGTATATGGTATTCCACTTTCTAAAGCGTGGAGTACATTACAGATCTTTGTGCTGATTGGCACCAAAGAGGATCTAATCGGTGCCACCTAAATTCTACCTTTAAGATAAATTATTTATATTCAAAGGAAACTTGTCAGTTGTTTTACTGTAAATAATGAATTACCGTTTGGGTTTTCTATGATAAGCTCCTAGTTTTGGTGATACCCAGTTGACAAACAATATGTAATCTGCTGGATTGGTAGATCTAATGTGGGCGGCTAACGTGCTCTAGGTTAATTGGGTGATGGAGGTTATGGCTTGCCGGAAATAGAACAGATTAACAAATATATTCCAGAAGATTAAGAACAAACGACAAAATACCGACACGTAGAGTGATACAGTGATATATATTTTGCCCACTCGTAATTTTCGATTAACAAAGTATAAGTAAATATCCACTTCATCAATGACCGAGTTCAGACTTATCATTGGGAACCATGGGACAACCATCAACAACGGATTGTCCGATTTTCAATAATTCTAATTCTTGTGACTTTGGCATTAGATTTATTTTGGATCATTAATTTTAATTGTTTGATAATAGACTAATTCCCAGTTATTTATACGCCAAAAAGGCGACGTTCTTTGTACTTAGAGTTGGACGCTTTACTGTCTGCGACAAACTATACAGCTAAACAGACATTTAATAAACCCTATTTAAGAGTTCATTTCACAAATTAGATCGATCTAATTTACTTTTTACCAATTTCATATATTGTCTAGTTTAAGAGTTCATTACACACGTTTTGTGTTAAGTCTAATTTTATGCACTTCATATCTTGTTAACACCGGTTAGGGGAATATAAAAGTAAGAACTACTTTCACGATCTAGTGATTTGTAAACATTGTGTGCTGTAGATTGTTACTAATTTTTTCAGGCATTTAAAGTACGCCGTCGAATAAAAACTAGTTATCACCAAACATTCCACTTTTTTTTTTATATTTTACTGTCCTTATTATATTTTTTCTTACTGGTTTGGTTGTTCGAAATCTATCAGAAAATTAAAAAGCTTAAAAATGACACCTCTTAGCTTCTTTAATGTTCCACATAATCATTATGCTTTCTGTATATTTTCGACCACCCACATCAATATTGGCATTCATAGACCTTCGAATTAACCTCAAATTATCGTGTCAAAACGTTGTATCGTCATCGATAAGACAACTATGTCGATAGCTTCAGAACAAAGTCTTCCTTGTTCTCAGATTTGCTTGAAGGAGTGTTAATCTTGATGATAATGTTGCGATGTTTCCTCGTAACTTATCAGTTTGAAATATCGAGTCTACCATCAAACCATTTAATTGAAACGTTTATACTTTTCTGCTGATATAATATTTTCTATACAGGCTATGGCAGCTTGGTTTAGACTCATTGAGAATGTTGAGGGTCGAATATCTGATCCCTGTAGAACCACCACTGTTGGTATTTGTATACAGATTAACATAAAACCAGAAGACAATTAGAGTAACATCATGTATATATCACTATTTTATTGCAACCATGTTGAATTTCTTTTGTCATGGTAATAATCTTGGTGGTATAAACCAACATGGCTGACCCTTAGTGTGTATTTGGTGATCCAAATACGAAACCAATGAAGACCACTGATTAATATTTCCACTATTTTAACATCTGGCAACAACTCAGGCATGGCGTGCCTCATTTTATTATCAATTTTCTGAATTATGACGGATTGTTCAAATGTGTAACCTCTGAACCCTGCGCTAACCCGGAACTAAATGTCTATAATAGCTCCAATTTTATCAATCATGATTTGTGTAGCACGTTTGGTGACTGGTCTATTAAAGGTTTTTGTTGTATGTTAATGGCTAGTAAAGTGTGGTAATTGCCAGTAAATCGTTGTTAAGCTTTGAAGTTGCACCATATAAAAAGTTGAAAGCTGGACTTTGTATCTTGCTATCCCGAATTGTTGAAGTTATTTATTTGTTTTATTCAATCAGAAGTGTAAAGGTTTGGGTATTTTGGTGACGAATGGCGGACATTAAATAGTTAAATAATTGTTTAAATGTGACATTCTATACAGTATAAAAGAAATATAAAAACTATTATAAAATGAGGTGTCACGATTATTGATTACATTTCATCATTGACTGTTCAAACTGACAAATTTAATTATTGTTTGTAATCTACGATTATTTGCTATCAAAAATGAACACTACAAGACATAGCAATGTGATGATCCTTTAAAAGTGGTTAAAAGATTACAAATAGACTTGAGTACAAAGCGGGTGAGGAAATTAGGTACTTCTGCAAATTTTCGCCTTAATTGTATCTATTAAAAATGCAATGTCAACTCGAAACTTTTTTACATTCGCACACATAAGTTCACATAAGTACATTGTTACACATAAGTATATTCGTTCACATAAGTTCACGTAAGTACATTCGCACACATAAGTTCTAGTTACGTTTAGCTAATCTTGGTCAGTAGCTTATCTTAGTTAATAAGTAAATCAAAATAATTGCCACAGACCAGACCCTAGACCCACGTACATTTGTCAAAAATTGTTCCCCCTTAAAATGACTAACTCTGTTTGATTTGGGTAAACAATAAATGCGTCGATTTAGTTTGGGGTGTTGAATTGCTGTGAGAGGTGGATGTTTAGAATTTTGAGTTACCATGTTGAGATATTACTTATTTGGTGCTCCACTATCGGCAATTTAGGTCAAAAAGGTAACTAAAATTAGCAAACTTTAGGTTACTATTCCAACCATACTTCGTCCCATCAATTATAATACTCCAGAACAACCAAATTCCACACTTCATTTTGACCTAAACCAAAGAGGTCTACCCCCTTTAAGTAATAATATATTTCTATCTATCCCTTTTATTAAAGAGACACACCAACTACCGTGCGATTTTCTTTAGTACAAATACGCAACAATTGTTGAATTTCTTTATCCTTTCAATTCATATTATTGAAGCACAGTAGAAAGTATGACACACGGGGATAAGAAAGGCGCACCGCATATGACAAACTTGTTTTGTAGACAAAATAATGTCAACACTGACTGAATTATCCAGACTATTTTGCTATGATTATTGACAAAATGTCGACCAGGTATTCAGATTAACAGCAATGAACATATTATCGGTGCTAGGTTGGCTGTACCTTGAAATTATGGATATAGCTATTACCATGCCCACAGTAGTTTTCATTTATAGAAATCTTTGCAATTAATATTGCATAGCCAAGATATCAATCAATGATGCTTTTCTGATGTTGGTGGTACTGATCACTAACCCAGACCATGTCCAATTCCTATTTGTACGTCCACACAGACTACTCTCAACTCTCCTCGAAATAAATATACTTACTTTAAAGGATTTGTTGATGATCGGGATTGGGCATGCAGTACACTCAACGCAAGCTACCCTTTTGAGACTAACATAAAGTATATCTTCAACGAAAACATTCTGTAGCGTGCAGTAGGTGGAAACTTGTTATGAGAAGGGAAAACAACAAGGTTAGACAGGCAACCCTACATGTGAGTCTGGGATCGAAACTACGAGTCATGAAATCATCGATGACAGACCTTAAAACGACCACTCTTGTTAAATCATGGACCTTAGAGACCATGGTTAAATCACTGTGACATTAAACCCAATTATATATTATAGCAGAGAGTATATACTGTTTTAAGCAACGAGCAATTATCATGGTGGTAGTCATTACCAACAGCTTCAGAATTTGCTATGTTATATTCGGTTAAATACATTTTGAAATTTTTCATTTAATAGTATCTTTAAATGAGTTATCCGACACCCCCCTAGAAAATTCAGCGGTACGATCGCACGTAAAACAGCATTATGTCAAATCACCTTGATACAGGTGTAAGGTCAAAAAGACTGATTTCTCGAGAAAATAGTTATCCCGATGAAAAGTATTTACAAAACAGTTGTATAACTTCCTTTTTTTTCTATAGTATTTGTTGTTTTGTCATATTTTATTGGACTATTTTCTTTCTCGGGAGTCTTGCTTACCAAACTGACATATTATTGACCTATATGAATAGTTGGATATTTTTATCGTTCTAATGCCATTAGTTTCCTTATTCGCCGTACAATAAGCGTTTAATATTTTTTATTGTTGTCACGTGTCCACCTGTAGTAAAGCTCCATACACCGCCTGCACAATCTACGAGACTAACGAGTGGTTATTAAATTTCATTTAGCTTTCACTTCTTTCATCAAACTCACTTCGATCTCATCCAAAGGAAATGCTATTTTTTTCCACTATGAATGGCTATAGAAACAGTTGCTTGTGATTTATATGGTCTTATTTTGTTCGTCAAAACACCGAGCTGTGTTTAAATGAAAATGTAACTGTAAATAATCAAAAAGCCATCAATTATAGCCCCTATTAACACTACTACCATATAGATCTATACCACTCATAGAATATCGTTTATATATTGTATTAACAATGCCACAGATTTATCAAATCTTACAGTTATTTGTACGAAACAATGACTAGCTTTACGACCACGGTTGAATGAAATATCGAAATGTTATCGATCAGGGCATTGACTGTGCTCCAGTCAAATAAACGGAACTTCTTTATGATATTATATATAGTTTCTTTGTGTGTGAGGCACTTGACAGTAACCATGAGAAAATATGACTCTTGTCCCCAGATTGCACGTATACAACAAACGTAGTTAGTAATGTATTCGTTTAACAGATCATCTGTTGGCCATATTTAAATGTCTGAACTGCACTTATAATAGTGTCATGCGTACATATTCGATTTTATAATTGTTTTGACAATCGTAATTGGTATTTAAGTCACCTTCTATGGAATACCTTTCTTGGCATAAAAATATTTACGAGAATTTTATTCGATGGTTTTTTTCCCGGTGCACTTTTAATATAACGTTACTGCATTTTACCTTAACAGAGACGTAACAGCATATTTGTTTCTGTTTCCTTCGTGTGTGTGTGTGTGGGGGGGGGGGGCTTATTCTACCCATGGATCCAATGGCCTGAATGCTCGACTTCCCTACCCGGAGAGGGTGGAAATGGTATTTAGTTCAACAAATGACTAACTAAAGATGTGGTATTACGATCCGTTTAAGTGCTTAAAGTCCACAAAATCAATGTGTGGGGAATACGTATAGTACAAACGTGGGTTACCTTTTAATCTTGTTTATATTTAATATTTCAAGTTTAGGTCAGATTTAAAAACAACAAATAAATTCATATTTTTAAGGCATGTTTATGAGTAAAATTTCGAGAATACAGATGGCGCCTTTAAGATTATGGTTATCTTTCTTCTTCCTAAAATCCCCATTATGACACCTTCGCTAAATTCCCTAAATATTAGGATAGCAATGCTCAAATGGAGAAAATTTACTATCCATAAAAAGGGGTTTTTTTTTTAGATGGAAGAGAGTTAAATTACTTAGGAAACACAAAATGTTCATAAACGATCGAAGGTATTATTTCAGCAAAAATGGTGAAATTTCCAGCAGTAAAGGAGTTAAAAGTAATAACTTTTTAATGTGCAAGATAATGTTCTGTATGTATGGAGACGAACGACATCGATGCAAACTGTTTTTTAAAGCTTTTTCACTAAGAACGTCAAACTTTAGATTTAAATACGTCACATTTTAGATTTAAATACGTCAAATTTTAGATCAAAATTAACTGTGTCACTTAAACTGCAAATACATTACAAAGTTAAAGGTATTTCTAATATACGCATTTGAATGCTTTTTATTGCGACATACTAACAGAGATCAAGCACAACCAACAAGTATGCCTTATTCTCAATGCTTTTAATTTCATAACCTTTTATTTAATAAAAATTTCTGTCAATCACGATTTCAAACACTTGAAAACTCTCTCCGTTTCACATTCGAGTTATCAGAGCAGTATAAATTGAGATAAAAAAAAACTGCAAGTGGCGTCCTTGTCGTCGTTTTATTTTTGTTCAATACAAATCTTTAGATATTAATCTAAGTCGATTCACCAATCAATCATTTGATAATCTTTTCACAAAGACGCCTGTCATAGTTGCCCATCTCAATACCCGTCTCGATCACATTAAAGCTCGCCTTCGCTGTTCAAAGACCGATCCGTGTTTTAGTCACCAACCAGCAGATTTGGTGCTTGTCAATCGAGTCGAGTTTGATCCGATATTTGGTCAGTGTATCACGTTAACACCAAGACAATCACATTGATATTTTGATCCAGTATCAAAACTTGAGCCGCCGTTTATAGATAAAGTCGGAACTCTTTATTTTTGAAAAAGGAGATAGAAAAGTTGACGAGAAATCGCGAGAACTGGCTAAATGTGGCAGCTTTGGGTATTATTTGGTATGCTCTCTGCTATTGTAGACTAGGCTTTGATCAAGATTTCTATCATTTTGAAGAGAAGCCAAATGAAATGAACACGCATACGTATATTTTAAGCTGAGATACACAGATATAAAGTTATTTACTTTTTCTTGTTTAAATTGCAGAATAATTGAATTAATTTTGTAAAACATAATTACTTTGGATCTTTATACAAAATGATTAACTTTACATTTTCAAGACAAAAGTTAGATACTTCCAGGGCAAATCTACTTTAAAATTTCAAACCTCACAAATATTAACTCTTTTGCTACCGAGAATGTTCTATCATATACTGCTAGATCTGGAAGTCAAAACATCGTAATAAGAAATACAAACAATCCCAAACGCCACCTATATAGGCTGAAATATAACATTGTAACCTTAGTACCTCACTGGTTTCAAGTTTCTAAATATTGGCCTAATCAAATAATTATGAAAAAGATAACAAGTAAGATTGGAAACCACATATTACCAAAGATGTCATCTGAGAATACAGGAATAGCATGTAAATATAACTATGTGGACATTGGGTTGTTGTTTTGGAAATTAAACTTGGGCAGCTTAGACAATGTTCAGCGCAAGTTACTACAATTGACGTAGGCCACGAGTAGTAATTGGTATTTAAAATAATCCTAATATATTATCATATAAGTTATTCTAATATATAATGTTTGGTAATTGGTTGTGGATGGTGAACACGTGTTGTTGACATTTCACGTACAGTTGCCACCTTCACACTTTCTATCGAGCTGTATTCTTGGATTGATAAAGAAGTTCTCGCAATCCTTCGCAATACCTCGTACCGTGCTGCAGTCGCTCACTGCGTATTTATATTTGACGATTGAGACGATTTTCTTACTTGTGTTAAATAGACCCTAAGTAAACTTAATCTCACCTTTACCTATGTTCACTAATCCCGTAATCCCTTCCTCAAGGGTAGAGCATACTATACACTTTTTGCTACACGATACAAGAAACGACGGACTGGGTGTCAGAAGAAAATAAAACAAACCACCGGTAAATAAAACCAGACTAAAGAAAAGCAATCAGCATCAGACTAGACATACATTTCTCAATCTACATTCTTCCAGTCAAAATAGAACCACGTATTTTGACTCATTTTCTGCAGATCTTGTACATGTGTGTGTTTTTAAAAGGAATTATATTCATGAATGGTACTAAGTTTGAATATGACTGTCTAGAACTATCAAACAAACCACTTATGGCCAGTAATCCGCCCACATTAAAATTGGTTTGAGCCCAGCTGAATAGGTTAAAGTGTTGTGTTCAAAATAGTGAATTGAAATATTGAATTGTTGTCATTTGTTAGCTGTGGTTTGAAATATTATAAACCACACAGATTGTAAACGCTGTGACACCACTGTCATCAATACAATAAAATCAAAGTTTAAACTACCATTAAAAATGAGAGCGATTTGTCGTCGGTTGAGAATATGTATTATTAGAGAGTCTGGCGTCAGTGTAAATTTATAGTAAAGCTAGACATAAGGGGTAAATGAGTTATTAGTGACAGATCAGTTAGTTTTGTGACAGAATCTATGATTTATTATACATTATTAACGGTAAACAGCACATGCTACACAATAAATCACAATATTTACCTTTCACTATATTATTGATATTACTCGTCTAAGAAAGTTGGGCAGATCGTTGGAGTAATCTGTTTAAACGCTATGCTACATGGACGGAATGGGGTTTAACATATTGCTAACCTAATACTTGTTGGGATTAGTGGTTATTTTCTATGGTTATAGCTATCATGCACATGCTTCGTTCAATTTGCGGGGCAGGGCGTATAACGTGCTCACCAACGTTAACACGAAAGGGCCTAGTGTTTGTTTGTCCCACCCGGTCGTCTAAGCCAACCTTTCTTGACTCGCCAGAGTCGTCGGTTTGAATAATGCTGAACTTCCCGGCAAAATGTCGATTCGTGTATGTAACACTGTAATTTTGTGTAAAATGAGATGGTGATGCAAAGACAGCCACATCTTATGCAGGCACCATAAAGGTCATTAAGGTACAACTTCCGGTTTAACTCAATAATTTACCTTTGTTTATTCATATCCCACGTTCGCAAGAAAAAACAAATTTATATTGTTTCGGAATCGAATGCCCTATAATGTACCTTTTTTTTATAATGCTAGAAAAATGTACAAGATTTAAGGTTCAAATTCATCATAACATTTACAATATTTTCGTTATGTTAATGTTCAGTTATGAAAAACAAAATATTTGGCGTTCTAAACAGTAAGCATACCCTGCGAGATACTGTCAGTCAAGTTCTAGTTTACGTTGTTAATAAGCAGATTGGCAAACCAATGCAGGATTCTTAAATGGTGATCAGTTTAAAACATACAATCAAATAGAAGTATATATTTATGATCACAGATCGTCCTAAAGTGAAATTGATAGGTCTCGGTCGATACATACACAATATACGATTGGTCCATAAAATTGTGGCGTGTTTTGTTTCTCGTTACCAGTTCTAGCAGGATTGTCATTTATATTTACAACATGGTGGTTGGTTCTGTAAATCATAATTTCTGGTACAACCTTTCAAATCTAAATCGTAAAGCATAAAATATATAAACTTGATTCATTGTCATTGTGCTTCTTGACTATAGGCTAGCTCGTTTATGCTCAGAATTATAAGAGTTTTATATTGTTGTTTAAGTATAATAATTGCATAATCAAGCTCAATCTGTTTCACATAATATTTACCGTTCAATGTCATAAAAATTATTTCATTTGAATTTAGAATTTGTTTTTGAAAAGGTCTGTAAAATTAAACGTTATATATATATATATATATATATGTGAGCAATATATTGGCCGTTTGTATGCTCAGCATTACTAACTTGTCCTTTACTGTTAAATATTCCATCTTCGCCGAAGAGCTAGACTCGTAACATGTTTCTGAATTTTACAAAAATATCAAGACATTTGTCATAATAAAGGCAATTTACCCATAGAGCAGCCCAGTACACAATCACCAGAAGCCAAAATAGCACAAGGAAGTATTTTGTCATCAACGAAATGAAATGTGATTTAAAGCCCTGCTACGTGGCTTCTATGTTGGGCTATTGAAGACGACGTATGCCATACAGAGTGCCAAGGGATCTTTTACGCCCCATCCGGACGACTAGACAGATTTCAGACCCTCCCTCTTGCACCACTGACAATGGAAAGGACGTCGGAAATTGCCGATGAACTTTCTCAGCCAATGCAGCGACCGAACACTCGACCTCCAAGCTTGGTCACTGTGTCTCCTTTTGTCATTAACACCGAGCACATCCTGATTGTGGCATTGTGTCATGTATTGGCAGTGGACAACAATAGCGAAGGGGGCAAACAATTACATAATGAATCCCCGTGTTCCCCTGGCAGTCATTTTCCTGGTTTATTTTCAAAACAATCGCTTCATGCGGCCCCATATGTCAATTGGGGTGGCTTTCTGTGTAGATATTCATAAAAACAAATTGCAAAGAAAAATAATTTCAAATACAAAAAATATGTCTATTTATTTTCATTAAAAGTGTTATTTCAAATACTATATATAATTGTGTGAAATATAAAATGTGTGAATATAATAAGCTGATAACAAGTAGTGTTATTCGGTGTCTGGTAATCGTTTTTCTATTCAATATTCCATGTTTTACAAGACAAAAATCCCGACCAGTTAAAAGAAACCACCGTCTTTATTTATACAGTAATTTGAAATGTTATGATAGCAAACATATCGATAGCTTCAAACCGTCAAATAAGATCATATGAAATTTTCCTTTAAAATTTCTCTATTCAAACTGATTGTGTCAAACATGGCAAAGCTGAACCAAATCCTAAAAAGCGATTAAAATATTTATCAAACACACATAAAAAGATTTTTTTTATGGCCGAGTGAAAAATTGCATATTAATGATGAGAGGTCAGCTCCCATTTTTCTGTATTATCCGTTTTTCATGAAGCGAAAGTTACGTTCTGATTTCTTTGCCAGTCCGATGAAAAACGGTTAACACTGGCAGCTTCAATGTCAGCTTGCTTCATCCAAACTAACTACTCTTGTTATGGGATCAAAAGCTCCATGGGCAATAGAAATCCGATAATGCAATTTATTGGTAAATTGGTGTCTGCAATTGGCAAAATTATTAATTAGTAGAAGTTTGAATTTGGAGAGCGTGTACTAATCTAATTGCAGTTTCGTTTCTGATCACAGCAGGACTTATAAATTGACTAGTCCGAAACAAACGGCCATTTTTATCCGTTCTTTTTCTGGCAGGCTTTAGCAAACGAATGATGCACGACTGAACGAAGGCGAGCAGTTTTATCCCCGACCTCGGGTCTGGAGTAATAACTTTAAAAGGGTTTCTTTTAAGAAAACAAACTGGAAAATGTATTCGGGGAGTCAGGTGGTTACTAAAAGGCATTTAATGGTGACAAAAAGTATGAAAACTAGTATAAATCTAGTGGTAATGCGTGGAACTCATTTTCTTTTTCGTGAAATAGCAGCGATCGGCCAACGGATGATTGATCCCCCGGGAAACAACGACCCATTCCGACTAATGATGGTAATAGAATCCTGCAAGTATTCACCATGGTACAGAGACATGTTCCTTTAACTTTTATTATCCCCTGAACAACGAAACGCCAATCGGGAGGAAAATTAATACGAGCACAATATAGTGAAACAATTACCAAATATATAGAGAGTTGCTGGTCCACGTGGAATTCTCGGCCAGAAAGAATAAATTAGCGCCAATGATCGCGTGCGTGACCACGAGACGTTCTAGACATAACCTGAGGTAATATTGTTATAAGACTACCCAATGTCATTACTGGACAGAATAGACTCATACAATTGGACATCTACTACTTTCTATTGTTATGGAAGATATAATTTCAAGTTGAACTATCTCTAAGACTTTGACACTTTTCTTCCAAATGAAAAGGTCCTCGAACTGTTACTATGGCCACACAAGGCGCGTTATTGCACGTGCGGGGTAAAGGACACGGAGAATTGATTTTCGTTGTATTCAAGCCGTTAGAATTGAACGGGGTTTGAGGGGTGATTATCTAGCTGTGAATTGGCTAACACTAACATTGTTTAGCGAGCTTCACGGTTATCAATGAACAAAACTAAAGCTTATTGAAATCCAAGTACAGCACAATGACTGTAATGCCCGTTGCCCCATTTTGCTACATATTGCCCGAGCTTTATGGCTTAACGTTCTTTGAGCCGAACACGGTTTGCCGGAAATAAATAGCCATTGACGCTCGCACGTTGTTCGGCAAGCACCCTGGATAATTATTTCCCCTGTGAAAGGAGTTAGAAAGTCGAAACAGTTGTTGAAAAAGATCCCGTCAAATTCGTCGAGCAATAGAAAAGATGATAACAATGGACCACCGCTTGAGAAGAAACGAGTGTGTTTGTTTGGGTCGTGTTTAGAAACCAATACCGAGGCAGTGTGTATGGAGCTTCACATGCCGAGTATTGCCTTTAGTAGTATGATTAGTTTGTTATTTGTTGATTATATCAGACACAGCAACATATTTGGGATAAACTTGAAACACACAACTTATATACAGGTGACACTTGACGACTTCGGCCTAGAAAAACACTTGTTACTATCGGTGACAAAATCACTGAAATAATTGAAAACATATTGGGGATGCGATTGGGCAACTCTTTTCTGACAAAAGACTTAGTTGGCAAATTTCATTTTCTGGTTGAACAATTTCACTAGCCCAAAGGTCTATTGTTTGTTAAAACTAACAAATAAATATGTGATAAAACAGCCAAGAAATACTTGGAATTTGCCATTCGCTGTTATTGCAGTTGATTGTTGATTCTGTAACATTATTTGGTTTTAATATTTTCTCAAACCAAAATATTGAAAATGGCATTATCATTTTGCCAACCCAAAATATGTACCAAGTCAAAACAGTTTTACCAACTGAAAACATTTGGCACAATATCATCAGTTTGCCATCCCAAAACACTGGAAGTTTTTCAACCGATCAGTTTCTGGTCTATTTCATTAATGTGTCTTTATTATGCCCATCTGTACAGGGTGAATCTTTCTGAAAGGCGTAACATAGTATGTAGTTAAAATCGATGACACCCAGCAAAACTGATGAAACCCCCATTTTAGTAATATGAATAATAATATACAAGTATTTATTTATCTAAGATTTAAAGTATATATATACATCACCTAATGGTTTTACTTATGTATATTCTATGAACTAATTAATTATCTTCAAATATAATTTTATTCAATAGACACCGGTGTTGTTTAATGCTGTGTGGCAATTTAAGCCAACTTGAAAATAAGTTCATATTAAATTCTTATCAAATCAAGAATATGAAATATATTACAATGGTTAAAAGGTATGATTTTAAATACCGCCAAACAATTAAATTTTCTTATCGTATTTTTATTACTCGGACTAGCGAAGAAGTTGGACAGCTGGTGCAAATTTAATTTATTTGTTTACGAAAACAAACAATATAGGAAATCAACTTTAAAGACAGTTTTGATTACAATTGTAGCAAATTCATTAATCGTAAGTTTATAATAAACAATAATTGACGTCATATCCAAAACGTGTGATATTGAACCGCACATGTTTAAAAGTAGGTGTAATAAAAATGACTTTTAAATTGAGGAAAACTAAACGTTTGAAATGCAAGGTGGAGAAGGCCACACGTGCTTCTTTTGTTTTCTCGCAGTAGGATCGAAATAAAGGCGTGGTCCTGTCGTCAATTGAAAGAAACTGACACAAACGTACAAATATCAATAGACGCGCTGTGAATTATGACCATAATCGATTCTCCATTATCGATTCATTCCGCCTTTATAAATAGCTGAAAAGAACCATATTTTTTTCCCTTTTCCAGAGATTGCTATAATCATAGAACTATATTATATCAAGCTCAATATTGCAATTTAATATATTCCCCAAAATGATATAAATTCCACTTGCTATATACTTCATTGATTTTTTTTACATACTCGAGTACATTTCAGGCATAAAAGAAGTTATTATAAAAACAAATAAATAGATATATAAATATTTTAGTACATATATCTTTGGTTTATATTTATTATGAATATGACGATAGGCCTAACTTGCAATGTATTAAAGAATAAATTTATTAATTGCAATGCGTTTACCTTTAAATACCTTTAGTATATGAAATAACAATAAATAGGTCGTATGTGTAAGTATACATTTACCTACTAATAGTATACAAACGTAAAAGCTGCATAATTTTAAAACGATTCATTGTGTTTAACATTACGCCACCCCCTTGTGTGACCCCAACTTGTTATCCATTATACAAAAATGTAAATTAATAGAGGATTATATACATTAACAAGTCTAATATTTTACAAATTAGCATATGTTAGTCGCTTTTTAAGAACATGTTACAAGTGTTTTATACCATAATAGATAAAATGCAATAAATATACAGTTTACAAAATGTAAGTATATACCTATTAACTAGTTTTTATTATCTATATGTTTTTATTTACCTGGGGTAATTTGAAGGATTTATGGTCATACATCATGATTTGGATATGTTTTATGAATTCGGACTAAGATTTTTGTGGAATTTGAGAAGAGAATTATAAAAAGTTAGTATATGGACTTTGATTAATGTGTTTATAGGGGTAAATGTAAATATTAATTTACCAGATTTATCAAATGCATTTATTATATATAAATTATATATTTAGATATAATGGTAACAATTTTAATACATTATGATCAATTTTTGGTTATTTATTCTCTTTTTGTTTTGTATATAATGTTATAAATATTCATAGTTTGACCTATACCCAATATGTATACTGTATTGTATGGTCGGTTTAAGGGTACCTTTCACTAATATGTTTACATGTATTGTTATTCAACTTCCGATATTCTATAAATTAAAATTATTTGGAAATCTTTTAAATATTTGTATATTATTTTTCCAAAATGTATTAATAAGTATTTAATAATTATTCATCGTTTGAAAGAAGTTAGTTAATTAATATATCCATGGCTGATTGCATGTTGACTATGCTGGGGTCCAGACAAAGTTATATTGTTGTGTTTTTGAATATATTTGTAAGATTTCATTTTATTTAAAACATATTTGTTAGAGGTTTTCAAGATTATTTTATTATTATTGATGTTCTATTTCACCATCAAAATCTATTTAAAAACAATTCCTGCTTTCCAGGGAGTCTGTGTTATGTCAAATCGACATAATATAATTTGAAATAATATTAAATATATAATTATAATGATAAATGTTGTCCCTGATACAAAGTACAAGGCAGAATTCACGAAATTATATTTTCTGCGGCATATGGAAATCATCTAATGCGGGACAGTTCTGACGTTTAGCATTATTATCATCTCGTTGTCAACTAACGGAATTTCACGTTTGAATTAGCGTGAACGAGATGCCTATTAATTTCAATAACACGATGTCGTCTTGTTGGGAGCATTCAGTAATTTGATGTACTGTTCGACTAGACAACACGATTTCTATTGAATGATTGAATCAGGTTAAATGATTACTCCTAATAGTATATTAAACCGTATTCTTTCTGCCAACAAACTGTTGATTTTGATTAATTAATTTTAGAGAGGAAACTAATGAATAAATAAAAGAAACCAGAGATTTGATGTAGCTCCCATTAAATTTTATTATCTACGCCTAATTTGAAATTATCTATAATTTTATGCATAAGCATTTTAATGGCATCTCACAATAAAAGAAAAAAAGGCTTATCGCAATGTGATAAAGTTGATCTTTTTATGGTCGAATAAATTTCCATTTTCATCCGAAAATAGATAACAGTGGCATCAATCATAGATCTGGTACACTTTAATTAATCGCAATCTACGAATGCAAGTCTCTTCTTATTCCATGTATAATTTATTCCTGATAAAAATTTTGATAACGCTTGAGAATTTGAATAATAAAAGACAATCAATATCCGCTAACGATATTATTTCATCTCAATTAAAGTTCTTTAATATACGGAGGATATCTTTTAATTTAATTAATTACACTAAATTACAAATTAAGAGCAAAAGTAAACAGGCCATTAATTTTTTTAAAAACAACTTTTATACTAGACACGTGTAGCAAATAATAATAATAAATGTGAATGAAAGCAATTTCAAATGATTAATTTCTACCAGAAAATAAATAAAACCATGAATTCCGGTTAAGCTTGACCGATATAAACAACTCAATAAATATATTTCAACGAAAGAAAAAATCTTTAAGAAGCGAAGGTCCTCAGTTTAATTAGAATGTAGAGTTCGTTAGTCAGCGACAGAAAATTACCCGAGTCCCCAGCGAGTAAATTTGGCCTTGATTGTGTGTGTCAATTCATGTAAAGCAATTATAAACTCCTTGGAGAACTGGAATTGAAAAATTTCCTTTGTTTGATATTTCCATTAGAAGTGCACGTGTATGCTTTCTTTTCCCACACAGTGATATTGGCCAATTTTCTTACGCGACATGGACAATAATTGTCCTCTTCGATATTTCAGCTTTTATTTGTCCGTTAATATATGATAACTTTTATATAGTCCACATATTTTATTTTGATTGATAGGTTGTTTCGTGTATGTAATTGATGTAGACGTAGACATTCTGTTACATAAGTGTATGTGTTAATGTTTTATATTCACATGTTTCTAAGTAAGGATATTCTTTTTTGAGAAAGGTTGTCTTAGGACAGTTACCTTTGGTAACTGACTGACAATGGAAGATGGCTGTGTGTGTCTTTGTATATCCATCTGAACACAAATAAATATCACATCAAGCCTTCTAGGGGGTTAGTATGTAGTTAGACGGAAGTGGCATTATGATGTAGATAAACATAAAACAAAAGAACAAATACGCCAAAAAGATATGAGTAACTTATTGTAAACGTTGACGGCAAATTCCATTTGAAAGCGAACTAAGATACGTTTGGATATTTATTGACCCAAGCTATTGTATGTATAAATTTCTGACTGTCGGAAGTGAATACATGTTTTAATATATAAAAAACTCGTGTGACTAATGAGAATGTCTCCAATGTATGACTTTCAGAAATATAGCTTTCTCGTAATAACGAACGATTTACAGCAGTTCTACTTGAGCCAAAGTTATCACAATCTATTTTTATGAATTAATGTGGTATTCCCAATCTAGTCGGTCTATAAAAAGACACTTTCAATTAAACAACAATTAAATATTGACTTGATATTTCCTGATTCTGAAAATTTCACTACTCATATTATGTGTGTATATGAGAGTTGTTGAGCTCTGGGAGAACTCTAATCAACGTTACTACATGTGCCGATAGAATAAATATTCTAAGACCAGATTATTATTAGAAGACTGTGGCATTGTACATTAAATATTTTTTTTGCTAGACCTAGCTGTGGTATTGTTGTTTTGTACATTGTTTGATTTAAGACTAGAATTTAATAATATTCTCTAAATCTGAACAATAGACGGTGTATTCATACCTCCCCTCTATTGTTCCTTTGTTCTCAGATTGAGATGGGGTATATTATGCAAATGATACGTGTATGTTATACCCGCAAACATATGAACAAAAATACACTGTGATATACATGAAAAAAAATTGGAACAAAAGAATATTCCTTAATAGGAAGAAGGAACAATTTTTATTGTTTTGCTTATTGGAAAAGTATATGTGAAAATGTCACTTGTAAGATGACTATAATCCTGTATCAGAATCTTTGTAATTTCACTACACAAAAATAAATATGTATTAAAATCTATTCGATGAAACTCTAAATGAAAGTAATTCCATTGTCCTAAATGCAAGCCCATAGATTTATTGTCTCCACTCTATTTTACCCCCACCACCACCCTTAGAATAACATTTTTAAAATGTATGTCACTAATTCAAATGGATATTTAAAAATTATTTGAATTAATTAATTGACCGAGTTCATTTCCATTCCATAACGGGTATTAATTTTCTACAAGTCCAATAATCAACAAGAGGTAAGAACAGCATCTCAATATCATATGATTCATGGGTATAATATAAAAAAAAAATATTAAAAAAAATGATCGTGGTGTTATTGATAACTTGCCATTTTTGCTGCTTTATAGTTCACATGATTCATATGTAATTATTAATAGAATCTTTATTTGTACAGCTAACTCCTAAGTGGAACAAGCATATGTTTCTTTATGTAGATTTATTTAAATGGCGATAGCCTCGCCACCAAGCAGCCATAAATAA
The DNA here is from genome assembly GCA_948474765.1 of Patella depressa. NCBI lineage: Eukaryota > Metazoa > Mollusca > Gastropoda > Patellidae > Patella > Patella depressa. The sequence continues at coordinate 41,414,640 of OX419718.1, forward strand.
TAAAATATGGGCTAATGATACAATTACAGTGAATATATTACATTTGTCAAGCTAGAGAGATCAAACATCCAAACCTTTTCTCTTCAACGTTGAACTATTTTAGCGCTGAAATTGTATTACATAATGTATATGTCGTGTCGTCATTTTTTACCTGTTCTATTTATGGAGTTATTAAATTTGTAAATTTCAATTGAAAATTGATCAATTACATACATGCTTTCATTCTATCAAGAACATGTATTCCTTGTCATCTGAACCCTCGGAGAACAATATTTTTGGATTCATTTTTAAATTCGAAGCTCTAAGAATATTGTATCCCTACCCTTATATACCATGTCGGTTGATTTTCACATATTATTTTTTGATACATCCCCAGAATTGCCCAAAACAATTTCCATGTACATACTCTATGCATTCAAAAATAAAGACAAAAATAAGTAACCTGTTGGTTACATATTTATAATACATACATACAGTAGTAGATATATTACTGTGTTTATTTTATCTGGGTTAAAGCATTACTTTGCTGTCCTAGATGGATCTTCCTATACAATACAATTAGCTTATTTATATCTTTATATTTAATGACATTGATGCCCTTTAGCTCGTTGGGTTTTTATAAAACAAGCTTATCGTATCGTTTAATTTAGTTTAACGTTGTTACGAGTGTCGTGTACGAGACAGGGTTGTGTAAAGCCTGTATTGTTACAGGTCAGGCAATGTACAGCGCAGTGGACGCTAATGGCTGACCACCAGATTCATTCTCTCGATTTGAAATTTGTTTCTTATGTCTTGCAATGTTTTATGTAGCCTGTCTTCTCCGCGGGGTTGGTTTATCGGTTTTGTGCGTAGAGCAGTTCTCCTGCACCTTCCTATTAGTTTGTATGCGTAGCTAACACCATTTGTATTATCTGTGATCTACGTTCTGATCATAATGATGATAACCATCTGAAATTACAATGTCCTTGGTAGAATACACTTGAGCTTCTCGAACTATGCAAATATAACGGTGCACTTAAAACAGATTCAAGTCGGCTAACATTGATTGTTTAACATTAACGCTTAAATGAATAACTATTCAAGCGACTAATATAACCAATTGTTAGACTGAAAATGGCATCTTTATGTGCTTATAACTGTGTATTAAATATATAAAATTATAAACTATGTCCTTTGTTTTTCTTCATCACTTTAGGCAACCTGTTACCTGGAATTGTGCAGTCGTGGGTAAATAATTAATACGATAAACACGTTGAACACCTCATAACTTCTAGATACAATCAGCAGCTATAACGATTAACAGAACGGCTAGTAACAATGACGTTAATGGTCGAACTAATTTTATTTTGCTATGATCATTAATTTTCAATTTTAATTGACCTTTGGTATACAGAAGTCGACCAGTTTTGTGCATGTGATATAATCTGGACGTTTGACATGATTATTATTTTATTTTAATCGATTCGTTTAAAAGTGATATTCTCCTTGTCCCTGGCCATATTGAAGACTACGCGATGAATGGAATCAGGGTTGCTGGTGCGGGACAATATTCGGCAAAGGGTATGTATTTAGTTATGTACTCTGTAAATGAGGCATAGTGGACTTATCACTTTTCAAACATCTGATGTTTCTTCATTTGTTTTCCATTCTCCAAAGGGATTGGGCAGAGTGGATATATTTGTATATTGCAGTAATATTAACAGTTTATTAAAGTGAACACCATGTACATTTCAAACACAAATTCTTATATGCTGCTTGGTGAATTTATCAATAAAACTTTATAAATCTAATCCTGGATGCTTTGTTTTATCCCCCTCGCTTGTTTTCTGAAACTGATGGAGTTCTTGAAAGTATCGCCGGTAACAGCTTGCTTTGTAATTAGATTCGCTCTAATGAAGTTTTATACCGTTGATGACTGAAGAACTTAACTACCTGTACAGACTGTTCGATACACCCATTCAAATTAATCTTATCATTTTATTTATGATTTTCCATAAAATCTATGTTGATAACCAAAAATGACATCTTTTGTACCGGCTCTTTATAGCTTGATAAATATTTATTATTAAAACTAACCAAAAAACCAGATAATATTATCTATAATTCACAGATACTCATTATTTCAAATTCAGTTATTTTCAAGATAATGATTTTAATAACTTTTATGTTTTTCAAATAGTTGAAAGTAATACTCGTGCTATTTACATTAATAGAATGGAGACATACCTTGAAGTGTGGTAGGCTGGTGACATTCACAAGTAGATGGGTATATGATATTTTGCATATGGCGTTGTAGTTGTATAAAGTGTGAGCTTATGTGTTTTGTTAGTTGGGGAGGGTGGGGGTACTGTAACAAACATTCACAAGTGGTCCTGAATACCTTTATTTCCCACTGGAGAATAAAATTATGGCATTACAGGACATTGATTCTGTATTTATAATTACAACGTTAGATCGCTCTAATCAAATAATATTATATTATAATACATCCATCTATTCTGCCCACATACTATCAGAAACCAGTTGCGTTTGCTAACCGACAAGAGGGTTACACAATTACATAAACCAAGTCTTCCTCCTATTAGTGTATACAATGCAGATGTCGTATGCAAATGACCATTAGGTTTTCCATTCTACATATATACGTGTAGGCCAATAATACACGAATAGGCTATGTTAACGTACAACATGACAATACGTGGGACTTGACGCATAACATGTAAGCGCCTATTTTGAACATTGAATAAAAAATTAATCTAAACTAAGATATTATTTAAATTGAGGTGAAACTTTATCATATTTTAACCAGACAATCCCTTTGTTTCATAAATCCTGAAGGCCGTAGAGGTGTATGCGATCATTAAGAGGCGTCTAACATGTGAATGTAGCGCCCTCTAGCGGTGTATAAACCAGACGAGATGTACATTATACGACTAGTATTAATCTTGGTTAATATTTTCACACCGTGTGATTTATGCCAACTCACAACTGCCACAGACTACTTTTTTTATTTGACCATATTTCAGCCAAGATCAAAGTAAATTGTGACATGGGGTAATCCCCAGGCTCGACCTGCGAAAAAAAATATGACAAATTTAGACCAAATACCATCTTGTACATTATTATATATTATAGACAAAAAACCTTGTTTAAAACAACACGTGTATCATTTACACCTGGAAATATTAGTTAATCTTCACGTTGTCAAGGTCCCACAAAAGTGAAGCAAGTGCGCAAGAGAAGGGAGGGTGGTCAACCATTAAATTTCACAATGTGGCTCCAGATATACCTTGCTACACTAATAGATCAGACTTTTATTTATCAGAATGTGATGAAATTATGTATATTTTGAAACACAAAACTTTGTATATACATTATATATGTCAGTTTCTGGTTTTGACATTTGTACAATTTGCATCTTTCGTGTCCCTCGGAACGAAATTCACATTGCAGATGAGGTTGGGGTGGGGGTGTCAGCGGAGCAACACAAAGTGGGGTTTTCGTGGCTTGGCCCGAGGACATTGGTTATTTTTAAAATTGGGGAGTTAGGTGGGTGGGGTTCAGCTGTTCTGACGTGCCTATTCTTTTAACATAGCAGCAGGCCTTTTATTGAATGGTTACAAATTTGTGATATCGTCTTTCTATTCAATTTACTCTGTAGTATACTATTGCTGTATCACTGACCTGACGTGGTTTGTTTTTTACCAGTTCATGTGACCCTTTATGTTAATCAGGAGCTTTGTCTAAATAATAGATACATCTTGGTTATAGATGTTTGATAGATAAACATAGCTTTTGCTACATTTTATGGTCAAATGATGCATGTTCTGTCAAGTTCAGATACAGGCAATGTTGTCTTCCAGTAACCTATTCATTGGTTCTCCCCCCTTGGTTGACGTCAAGTCAAAATGGTAATGCATCATACAACGGTAAAAGTCGTTTGTTTACTTTGTAACTTGCACAACAACAAATTACATAGAAAGATAAACAATTAACCATAATAATTATTGTCACATAATATGTCGCCGAGAGAGCAGGATTAATAATTTGCTTTGTCATACGATTGAAATTAGATAAAAAAAAAAAATGCTGGCAGTACACACCGTGTCAGAAGCGTTTTCATTCTTGCAGCTTGGGACCGATTTGTCAGCCATGATGCTACATCATATTTCCTATTATAACACTATGAACCTTTCTCGGAAAGATACTTTTTTATCAACGAAGATGAATAAGATTGCGGTTTTTACGGGATAAAGTGTTGTGTATGTAGAATGAGACAGGTGAGATTTACTGTGTTACAGACATCAAACAGATTGGGTATATAGCGACAAGATAAACCATCAGTTACTAATCTCTAGGTTTCCCTTCTCGTTAAATCTGTGAGAAAGATGGAGTGGAAACCGTGTAATAATCTCTCTATATCGTCTACCTGTCATTCTATAACAATAAACAAAACATCTAAAACAGACCCTTGATATTTTATTAGTTTATTTGTATGATTATAAACACCAGTGTCCAGTATATATAACATTTAATACTGCTGGGAATATGTGTCCCTTTTTTATTATCTGTTATCAATTTTATATAAAACAAAGGAGAATATATTATAAATGCATTTCTGTACCATAAAGAATATCAGCCAACGATGTACCAGGAAAATGGAAGCTTTTTTTATCTATCTACACCTATCTCTTTAACCGTGATATGAAAGAATTATTCAAACTGTAAACGGTCGAAATACACCAGATCATATGGAATTAATTGTGACACAGATTGCTTGGTATGAATTCAATAAAAGTTCCGAGCAAGTTTATTTATACTATAATATATGCTCAATTTCTGATACAAATTATCAATCATATTATAAGTATAACCTACACTTTGGAAAAAATACCCAACCTCCGAAGAAAGGAAACTCATGCTCAGGAAACTCATGCTTATGGGTGCTCAGTATCCATAATCTGGAAGTCTACCTCTGAAACCATAACCTGTAATGTATTTTTCCGCCAATTCTGTCATACAAGCAGATTGTTGTAGCAGTAATAAAGGATTGTAGTAATGGTTTTTAAGAAAGCTGGTGGAAATTCCTACTTAATATCATTTGTTACCCGCAGACAAGTAGATGACTCAATGAATCGGTTCTAATTGATTTATCTAAGTTCACAGTGTCACATCATAATCCTGGGACAATATCAGAAACTGTTCCACTAGCAAAACCTACCGCAAAGGGAAAACGGCTAACATATTGTGATTCTATTGTAACGAATCTTGCTTAAGTATTAACATTTGTGTTGAAAGTGTGTTTATTTATATACAAATTTGAATAATTGATATCTATTGTTAGAGTATATCATTAGGGTAAATAAGGCGTTTTTCTCCCTTGGGTTTATGCCCAAATACTGAATTTTTAATCAACACGATTTTTAGTATCTTTATATCACATCCATTGTTACAGAATATATTATTATGTAATTGTAACAAGGAATTATAAATACATATTAATTATTATTAGTGTGAGACTGTTTTAAATTTCAAATGGATATATTTAGACATATTCTCAGAAGATATAACTCAATATGGGCAAAGGCCTTATTGTATGGGAGTGAAAGCTAAAAGTAAAAATAACTATAAATCTTATCGTAATGAGGAAGAATTGACTGACATATGAAGAAGTCGTGAGCTTGAATCGAATATTACTTAATGCTTCATCACGATCGTGTGTCTAGAGTTTTATTTTACACGGTGATTTATAGAGTTCCAGGTACAACTAGTAATCACTAATTAATTCAACTAGAGAATGTGCTTGACCACGACAATGTAATTCAAACACAGATACAATAACCTACAACAAATATCGATAGCATACCTCTTATAATAAATGGATTAGTCGATTGTTCTTCTGAAGGATATTGTTCATAGTTTCGGCACATTTATGTGTTTACCGTATGCTGAGATCCATGACCTATTGCTAGCCATGGTGTTTAAATACTCCTTACAAGAAGGCCATTGCCGAATCGGGTTAGAAAATTCAAATAATTTTAAAGAAAATGACAAAAAAGGATCGAAATAAAGTAGATTAGGTTCTTTATTTTATTGTATCATATCAATGCTGTATTTTTCACAAAATAATTTAAAATGTTCCATATGGATCATGTATAGCTCTACACATGGCGAAATGTCAACTATAACATTCTGATGACAGTTAAAGCAGTGCCGACCTTTTCTTGCAGCTCTCTGGAAATTGTTAAATAAAGTTGATGAGTTGCCGACAAGCTGGTTAGCAGAACTGATTGAGTTACGACTCCCCATCCTTCAGGAAACTCACTTCCGACTTTCAAATCGATCTTGTGCACGTGACTGATCGAGAATCTCGCGATGTTTGTTGGGCAACATGGCTGACGTTTGAGTGACATCCCAAGCTGTTAACAATCCATCAGTTAATCGGCAAATCAATACAGTTTAACTGCTTGGCACCAACTTCATGATGGCCTCTTCACTCTACCAGAATAGTAGGCTTGGATTCAGACCAATTGGCACTCGACCGATCTCCATGTCTTTCCAATATTAGCCCAGTTTCCTTTGCAATAAACCCTCGACGTCCCGATAACAAGTTCGTTGCTGTTTCGTTAAGCCTTAATCACACACTTAAACGACTCTTTAAAATTTTCAACAAAACGTTTATTTTTTTTGTTAAATGTTTGAAACAATGTACGGATATCCGAAACCTTAACATAAGAGTTTGGGAGAAGTCTAAAAATGAAACCAGACCAAACGCGCGGACAATCCGGGCAATATAAAGCACATAACGCTTACCCTCCATATCCTCCATATGGTTAAATCACATTGCACAGTGGTTCCTAGTGTGAGCATCCTCACCGAGACACGTCCTTTTCCAAATGATGTTTGCCTATTGGTACAGATTAGTTGCTAATTATCACGATGTACACGATGAGTATCAGTGTCTTTGTTTCAAATTATTGACATGGTTTGGTATTTAGATTGTGGACGAACGACGTTTTAAATGTCGCTCGTGTTACCATTGATAAATTATAAATGATATTCAATTAATAAAAAGTGTTCGGTGATTATCTTAACGCGATGTGTTCGACACACAAATTGTTAAAAGCAATTAGATTCAATAGTTTAACTTAGCAACGCACCAGTGAATTAAGCGCCATTTAACCTAGTTAGGCGATTTTCTACACGCGCCATTTAACAGAAACGTCTTCGTAAATATCTAGAATTTAAGTGAAGATAAATTAGAAAACTGCAATAAATTATTTGTCTTGTCAAATTAAAGTGATTGGTTTATTGGTTATTGTTTGAGATTTGGTAGTTATTAGGTTTAGAATTGAGTAATAGTCAGGTCTATCGCTTCAAAGTAGCTTCTGCTTCACGTACTCTTAGTAAATTATTTAATACCAATCGAATTTGAATAGTTCCATAAAACGTTCCATTCGATTGATTTCTAAAACTGATTTAAAGGGTGTGGTGTGGTTGAATGGTCTGAGAATGGCCATATAATGACCATTTACTTTATTTGATCTTTCCTATTTTTGGCTTAAGTGCAAGAGAAATAATGTGGGAAAATACGGTTTTGCGAATCGGTATGCTCGATTCTCTTTTGTCTCAATTATGAACAGTTGCTTTTTTAAAAAAAAAATTATACTAATTAAATTTTATCTTTAGCAAAGTTATATTAAGAATCGGTATAAACAATAGTGGTTGTTTTTGGTTTCGTAGTTGATATTTGTAACATTTTTTGTTTCAACATTAAAGATCGGGAAAATTAACGTTGGATGTAATATCTTCAAAACGATGTAGTCGGCGGTATAGTCTTTATGACACCTCTCTAAAGTCTACTTCAGTAAAGTTTGAATAACCACTTTCTCATTTCTCTCGATCATCGTTTAGTAGCGAAAGTTTGATTTGTAAAATAAACGTATAGCTTTAAACACATTATAGTAGAAAAAGTACCAGTACATATATATATATATATATGCGATCAAAATCTGCACTATATTTTTATTGACCGCTTTAAGAACTTTAAAGAATGTTCAATATGACGTAGATGTCGAACTATTTGTAGAATATCAGATGTTCCTGATTTCTTCAAAATATTCTGATTGGTGATCGATTAGGGAAAAAATGCCTTTTAACATAACCCGTGGCCATTGAAGACGGATTGTTTTCAGATGTTCAGATGTTGATTCTTCTCGCTTGAGTGACAAAAAGTCAACCTTCACTGATGAACACGTTGACGTGGATTGTTTTTTGTGTAGCCTGGGGGTTGTTTAGTGAGAGATGTCCACCCTCCACCGTGTACCAAATTACATACACCTGATGTCCTCAGATATACAGTTAACTGACGATCACATCATGATAATGTCAAAATATAAAAAGAATGTTTGACTAATACATCATTTGATAAGCTTGTCAATGTTTTGCTGAGACCAGATTAATAATAACACCCCGTGTCCGTCGAAAAGTCTAACCTCATAGTAACGTATGCACGATTTTAAACTCTCTATTGTAGCGTTTCTTTTCCTTCGATTGTTCTGTAGTCGATTTATTATAGTATTGATTTCGTGTTTGATGTATGTGTCGATATGTCAATATATACAACATTTCTCTCAATATAAGCGTCTCACTTCATTGTTGCCCTACTTATTTTAAAGCGATAAATAATTAAAGCCCCCGATCATTATTTGCATTTTTCAGACAAAATCTATTTCTTCACTGCTTAATCTGAAATATACCCAAGAGGATTCAGAAAGTTGTCAAATAGTTAATAGGTCTTATTTCTGGAAATACTGAACAGAATTTAACCCTTTCTTCTTACTAATTTTCCTTTTAGCATTAAACTTTCAAAATATTGTGGTTTGCTTGTAAGAGACAACAATACCCTACATGGCTACTACTTCACCCTTCTCTAATCTTAATTATCTATCAATTATGTTGAAGCTTAATGCCAACTCTTATTGATTCTAATCGTATACCAGTTTCGGTGGCGTTATGTCGGCATTACAGTACAGATAAGTGCCAACCAATTGATAAGTAACTGTGCATATCAACGTGAAATGCGTGTGTAGTTAAATTACAGCTGATTATTCGTCAGTAATACTCTTTTAGTAATGGGCTGAAATCACCCGAGGCTAGATCGGCAATTCGGCCCTTTGCCATTTGTGTGGGATCGAACTGATAACTGTCCTTTCGATCTATAGCACACGCTTTAGATCACTCGGCCAGACCTACACTCCCCTCCCTTCATCGGTAGCAGTGGGGTCCCCCTTTAACTATCTATTATTCTTCCTATTCGTATAAGGTGTCTATAGCTTTAAGGTAAATGTGCATGCTAAGTTTTTACAGGTTTTTAACGTGGACAAGTCAATACTCCCTGTAGTTGATAATCCCATCTTATTGTTGCATGTAGCGAAGTGGCTTTATATGACCCTATATCACCATAGGCGTTCCCGACTATCAACACTAGTCTCTTATATCCAGTTTTTAACGCTACAGAAACCATAAAAATGTCCATCCATTTTTTCACACAGTGATCACATTTTTGTGCTGACACTATTACTTAACAAGATGGAGAAAGGGTTAACCAAAACTGACCCACGCCTTCAAGAACATGTAGATTTACAGGTTCTAAGACAGGTTTTTAAAGAAATTAATAAAATGGATTTTTAAAGCAGATACTACTGTATATCAAGGCCATTTTCTTAATGAATTGTATGCAAATTTGAGCAATATCAGTAGTAGGAAAGTGTTGTGTTCGAGGTTATTTTTATTTTTTTTGAAAATCAGTATGAGGTTGCGACAATGTGAATTGGAAATTTAGGTCGTTTTATATGACTGAAAAAAGAGTTAGTGGCAGAGTGACTTTTAAATGTATGTAACAAATTATCAAATACACGACTTTTTTGACCAGGTATGACTGACTTTCTTTAGCGCCATTTTTGCAGCGTTGAACTGGTTAACCGACGTTTTAAACGGCACTTTACCTGCTGGGTGGGTTATCTTTCCTTTCCTTTGCGTAGACGACACCCCATGGAGCAACATGAAGATACGCCATGGTGGTAATGGACTCTCATCACTCAATAAACATTTTTTCATGCTTTATCGACCAAGAAACTAAAGTTATGGTGCGAAACAATTCGACTACTAAAATGAACGCAAATGCCCCTAAAAACTCATGCGACTTGAAGCTTCATATTTCATCGTATTATATTGTTAGGATGCTTTCGCCACATGCATCTTTTCCCTTTAATAACTTCAATGGGTTTAATTACTGGTGTAGCTTACTGGAATATAGCATGACTTCTACACCACAATATACATACCTTGGTGTCTCTTGTGTATTCATAATCTTTAACAATCGCTCAAATATATCTACCATGAAAAAGACTACTTTAAAGTGTCAAAAAACGAACAACAACGTAGCAAGAAGTGTCTAATATTTGATAAGATCGGCTAACTTCAAAGCAGTTCAGAAAGAAAATGGTAAAATTGTTCAACACCTTGACGCCATTAGCACGACCTGTGAAAAGAGTAGGTTGCTATCATAATATTGCAAACAATGTACGAGCGACATTTACAAGATGGTATACATACAGGCTAAACGTTAATAACCCAAAGTAGGGATATGTTTCGTAGTATGGAAGGGTCCAGAAAACAATTGGCTGTAAAACCCAGTTGAAATGAAATTGCTGTACCGACGCTCGTTGCACAACCCATGCGTAAAGATACGTTGGATAGTAAAATATTTGACATACGTGTGCATTAGTGTAAACATGACACCAGTTGTAATATTTAAATTTGCTTGAAAACGATTAATTTCATTTTACAATTTTACTGATTCCCAGAATCTGTTTGATACACCTCATAACACAATTAATGTGAACAAAGGCCATTAATGCATCCCTTCACAATTTCGTTAGCACTGTACATGGGGGTGCTTAATTTTACTTTCAGAAATTTTACCAGGCGGTTGGCTAAAGTTGAGAGAGACAATATCCAGTTAGGCCTGTGATCTTGGGGATTACCCTAGAATTTTATAAAATCACAAGCTCTGAGACAATATTTCTGCTTATTTAGGTTCATAAATGTATGGGATTCGAATGGCGTGGGTCATCTCGCTGTTTTTATTTGGTGGACTTCATTTCGATGAAAGTAAGGGCAAAACAATATGCTCTGCAAGAGCAGGGATTCCGTCCGGACAGTCACACCCTTTCATGGACACGCGCCTGACTGTTCTTCACCAATCAGGATACTGATGACGGATGTGCGTCATGCGATCTATTTATTTTTGTCACTTTTAGGGTTTTACCAAAGGAAAACATGGAAGCTTAGGTTTTTAGTTCCATCCCAACGACTAGATGTATTTCCATTGAAGGCCAACGTCTGGACCACTTGCAATCGAATACGGAGTAAATATTCACGAAGAACTTTCCCAGCCATATCACGGAAATCGTACCTGGGGCCTATTTCACAAAATTTTAACTAAGATAAGATCTGAATTTTAGTTATTTTATAGGACAATATTAGATTGATTTTATTTCTTAGCCAATCAAAATTGAGATAAGATCTGAATTTTAGTTATTTTATAGGACAATATTAGATTGATTTTATTTCTTAGCCAATCAAAATTGAAGTATCTGCTAAAATTTGGATTTTATCTTTAGTTAAAATTTCGTGAAACAGGGCCCTGGTTCATAAAGTAAGCGGGATTTTGTTTTTGGACATGAGAAGATGTCTATTAAAATTTTGATGTTTTCAATTGAAAATGGTGTATCTTACTAGTCGTATCATGGTAAATTCCTGTCTATTTCATAATCGGCGATGCGCTGATACCATGTCATGTTGTTTTAATGTCTGTATATGAATCATTTGTATGACAGACGTTATGAAAAATCCCATTTTAGAATTTTTGATGGTTTTGTTTAACCTTATCAATTTTAACCTTCCCCTTAAATTAACCAATATTTTAATTGTGACCAATTTAAAATGCAAGCCTATATTTATTTCCATTTGAATAATACGAGCCACTATGGAAGAATAACTTTGCCATTATTATTTCAATGTTCACGGTCCAAAATGCATTTCGGCAGTTCAAAATACTTATTTTAGTTTTACAATTTGAAATATCCATTTCAATAATACAAAATACAGTATAAGAGAGTCGTGTATATTACATGTAGTTATTTTGCATATTATACTCTCCTACACTCTATATTATAGACAAATGTACTTGGTTGCATCATCATGGACAACAGTTATACGAATCGAAATATTTGATGCCGACGATGAAAATGCATTTTGAGGTGTTGAAAAACGAAACACGTTCTAGTTGATGTGAGGAATTAGCCAGTGAAACGGTCTGGTACGGCAAGTTCTTGGCGTGTTCTGCACAGAACTGTGGATAAACCCACAGAACCGTCAATGCTGGTTGATTAATCAAGGTAAAAGTTTTTTTCCGTCCACCGGAGCCTGGTCTTATGACGTCATATGTGGATTGTGGGTTAGGATAAGGGTTAGACTTGGCCCAGGGTTAGGGTTAAGGCTAGCCCTGTCTACATCTCGAGACTGTGACGAAATCTGCAGGCCACAGCCCTTATCCTAACCCGTATCCTAACCCACAATCCACATATGACGTCATAAGACCAGGCTCCGGTGGACGGTAAAAAACGCTTACCATTAATCAAGGTCTGAAGTCGCGCGTATGACCACTGACGCGATCTACTAGTACAACTGATCAGATCTTCCTGTAGTGTAAGCCATCCAAAGTATACAAAAACGAAATATAGATCTGTATTTTAAACCGTTTGTAATAATAGCAACGTTATTCTTCCATAGTATGTCACTTCAGTCAAAATGTTCACTAATATTGATTCAATCCATCAAGGAAATAAAGGGACATTTGCCGATAAATTAATTAGTTTCATTTGTAGTGACGAAGAAGTGTTCGACACCTAACCAACATCAGTTACAAATAATGTTTTTATCATTTGACATGTTATACTTAATGATTTTTGACACGCAACTCAAAAACTTCCTTGTGAAGAAATGATACACGAATAACAATTTAAATATCATGCAAAATAAACAATAGTATCAGATATTTGACATGGTTTGTCTTAAATAGACTTGAAGAGAAAACGCCAAGCAAATCTTAGACGATTATAAATGATATCAAATATAGTTTGACCGCAAAAGATACAAGCAAATACATTCTCCAAATAGAGCTAAATCAATCATAACAACATTTTAAAAGATCAGGGCATAATTAAAGCCCTCGGAGGACTAAAACTATTTCGTAACAAAGGATAGAATTGTTATCGAAAATAGTTGAAGCCTGTAAGTTCAAGTTTCTTATAAAATTTCGTAACAAGGTGAACAACTCAATGTCGGATTCTTCCCGTCAATAGGATCGGATGGTAACATAATCAAAGTCGCTCTAACAAGATTTCAAAATAAAGGGGAATAACTCTGAAAATTATAATCGAAAATCGTTGATAATTCGCAGGGTTTTGGGTTTTTTTTCATTTCATTGGCTAGCCAGCAAGCTTTAGTCCGCTGATAGTTAAGTCAAAACTATTATAAATTATATTATATCCACACTGTTGAATTAATATGTACACTATATTTCTTCTGATTACAAAGTATCGGCTTTATTTCGTTTTGATGGAAGGAGCAACTGGCTTGGGTGTAGTTATCGTGAGTGTCTGGTGCTGTGGTTTGGATGAAGGCGCTAAATATTTGATTATCCCCACCCACATTACCTGTTGATGTCCATTTCTTATTTTTATAGAATTATGTGGTAAACAGTGTACATCGCTAACTATGAGGAATGGAGTCATTGTAGTCATTATATCTACAGAAACGGTGAAAAATTATAGCTGAATGGGATATTAATTAGTCTTAAGATCTAATCACTGATATCATACATATTTATGATGTAAATATTTTGTGCACTACGTCACTGCGAGCGCTAGAATGCGTAATATAGTTTGACTTTTGGCTCGTGCTATCACAAACCAATTGGATAATTAGCTCATGAATATTTAATGTATTGCTTAGATCTTTGATATTATGGCTGATTGATAATGTCAATGATATAAATTAGAGTTAACAACCCTTGGTATATTGTAGGTGGTCGAAAACGTAAGCACCATTACAGTCACGTGATATCAATTGGTAAAACTATATATTTTGGAACTAACCTTTAAGCGAGGGAGAGAGGGGGGGGGGGGGCGCAGATGACTTTAAAGCCCACTTGACACAAACTAGGTCATTTCGGGACTAACATATGGTTCATTTTTTATTTCAATAATTCGGTTGCGCGTTTATATCTTTAGCAATGGACAGAATCGGGAAGACCCAGAGAAACCCATGGGGTTGGGCAGGCGACCCTACCCCTTGCCACGTGCATGCGGCCAATCGAAACCACGCCACTTGATTCAAAGACAGACCTTCTGGCCCAACACGCACGCGTAAACCATTCGCCCCCCCCCCCTCCCCCCCAAAAAAAAACCCTTGAGCGCGATTCATTTCTTGTAATGTGTTATCAGACGTGCACCAACCAACGACCAAAAGAGACGTTATGGTTTATTTGGAGATTATTATAGATGACAACGATTTCTAATATTAATCATTTTTTTAAATGAGAAATTCCTTAACCATAACTAGCTATTATTTACAGCATTTATGTCATATGAGGTTCTTTTTAAATGCGTACTAGCTAAAAATATTATCCTTGTTGATTAGAATTTAATGGTATTTCTTTATTACTATCAATATGTATTATCATGATAAAATAACTATATACTTTAAGCCTGTAATTAACAAAAGATATCCCCTTCCCCACCAACGACACACATACACACAAAACCCCATGCAATCAGATAGTTTGATAAAAAAATGTTCAACCTATTTTATTTTGTTAACGCCGAAAATAACATTGTGTGAAAGAGGCATTCTAACAATAACTGCTAACTTGTTCAGACATTCGGCAATCTGCGTGGTACTTTCAAATATAAGTTGTAAATTGTCCTGGGCCTCAGAGAGTGTTTCCAGCCACAGGCTTAGTTGAGTGCCCTTGTCTTCAGGGATTAACCTAATGAGGTCAATTTTTTTTAACCCCGAAGATGTCTTACTTTAAGACCGATATTGATTTTTCTTGCAATGCTTTTCAAAAACACTGCACTTTCTTTGTAAACTCATATTCCTAAAAGCATGTCCTCTTAAAATGTTTTGCTAATATCAAAATGCCCGTTGGAAGGACAGTTATGTTACATTTAATGGTGTGTCTTAATATAATTTTTGCATTGGACCCATTACGAAGTTCAGATAGGAAGGTGACGTGACTCCACCCCTTATATTATGTAAATCATTCTTTTTTAAAATAAATAAATTACTGTATATTTGACATTTAACACGCTATTAAAAGTGTCCTCGATGTTCCTTCCTCGCGTTTCTTAATTTAACAACAGCTGATCACAAAATGATTCACAACCCTTTTAAACAGTGTTAATTTTAATCATACAGTAATGGCTCGCTAATTGATGAGTATACACCTCCACTGTGTATTCTATCAGTTTGGCCGCTTGCACCCCTGAGCGCATGATTAATATAAAAGATTTGATTGACATTTAGAGCTTAAGGCCCAACGGATCATTACAATTTGATAACACCAACGCACCCTGGATGTGATCGGTTTGATCATAATGTGACCAGATCGGCAATGAAGATGTTGTCATTTCTATATAATGTCATGAAACAAGGGGTACATGTTTTTGTCTGGTACACAAGTGACTTGCCTTGAGCTAAAGCCGGGACTGACACATGATTATCTCCCATTGTTTTTTAATGCTGAGGTCACTTGGTGAAATAATGCCAAAGATTAGTAATCCTTCTTGGGGGTTGCTTTCTTTTAGTCCAATTTATGGACTGAAATTGAAACATAAATCCGATGAGCAAGACTATAAGGGCAATATTGAAAGTCGTCTGAAATAAGCTGATTCTGAACCTTCTTGAATTCATTCAAACGGATATTCAAAAAGATTTAAAACATACTTATGAAAAACTGTTGGCTTATAAAGTGAATAATTCGTAAGAAATATTTCTTTATTACTCACTAATGGCAGATGCCCTTTTCTTACTGCCACAATATTTTAAATTTAATAAAATCCGGCGTTGACGTATATTTTCGCAACATCCCCAACTGCCGATCTATTGACATTTCGTGTGAAACTTGGATCATAAAGAGTGACACAATATATGACCTGTGAAAGGCATATTTCTTACCGAGGCAGTGCTTCTTATAAAAAAAGTGAATATCACATTCGACAATTTTAAATATCATATTATTAGTTTATTGATTAAAGCAGACAACATACAAATTTATCTCAGTAGAACAATAAAGAGACTTAGCATAAGTGGAAATAAATGAGTTTAAATTTAGAAGAGTAAGAAATTTAAATAGCACGAATAAATTCTGGTAGATTGTGCCACAGTCGTGGTGCGTAAACTGGTTAAGATCTGTTAACGTACGTTTTCGGTGTCCTGTAGTGAAAAAATGGGCGCCCGGACACTCGCAAGATCAGGCGGGTAGGCATGTGCATTGCTTTGAATAGGATGCACAGAATTTTGACGATAACGTGGGCTTCGATATGAACAGAATGGAGTACATCAATCTTATGCTAGGTAGTATAGTTTTGTCCGGACAACGGCGTTTCCGTCCAATCTGTATCGATTTCGAACTGCCAAGAGTTCTTTTACATTTACTGGTCATCTAAGTGTATCACGAAAGGGGCTCCAATGTTCATACCTCCAGAACGACTGTATACGGCACTTTCCTTATCACACCACCCACTCCTGGTTACTTTTAAACCGCTTTAGGATATATAAAATTTACAACATCTATATGTCACTGACGTGTTGCATTGATATATTGTTTAGTGGTATCTTCCCGTATAGCAGATTGTTTGATTGGTGACTCAAGCTACACACAATATCTGCTAGTTATATAGATACTTTCTTTAATTATAGGGCAAAAATTAAGAGACAGATGACTTTCTAGAACGACTTCTTACACGAAACAATCATCAACCAGAATTAGTAATAGTCCTGCCTTTTCTATGATTTACTCGTTTTAAACTAAAGGTTAGAAGCAGGAAAGTGGTGTAGATTTCACACTAATTATAGACCACCTAAAACCCTAGTCGTGTTTCACGACATCGGTTATGACAACCACTTTACGGCAACACATTAATGATAATTACGCCTCAACGTGCGCGTGTGGTTGCCACAATACGGGCAGCAATGTTATTTTCTAGATTTATAGCCTCAAATATAATTTCATCATTTTATTAATTTCTCTCTGCGATGAAGCCACAGTGACACTCGGTGTTTGACGCTGTGCACGTGCGGAAAATTATAGCCAATAAGCGATGCTATGACAGCTAAAAATAGGAAGCGAAATTACTCTTGGCAGCAACTTCATTGATATCAGTAGAGGGTCATTCAGGGTTAAATGATGCCCAAGACAAAAAAATGAAAATCTTTCTTAATCAGAAATGCAAAATTAATACGATAAGGAAATGACCGTTTCCTTTGGTTTTCGTTTAACGAGGAAATGAGATGGAAAATTGGTTTTATTCTGGTTGTGCGTCGTCAAGATTATTGGATTAATGTTTGATGGCGAAGACAAAATTCTTTACAAACTGACTATTTTCTTACTGAAAAACGACCAATTTGAATCTTGTAATCTTTTATACTTCAATGAACACGCAAGAGATCACGTTGATGATATTTGCTTGGTTGTCGTATTTGATCTTTTCGAATCTTTTTGTAAATTTTTATCTACATCTGACATATAATTTTTAATCACTGGATATGTCAAGTATAAGGATTGGTATACAATTAAATATAATCTCGTATGTGATGTAAGATGAAAAAACGAATATGCTAAATAATAACCTGCACTCAGGTACATATACATGAAATAGATATATTACAATATAGGAGATGAAATTTATATGTCAATAGGAATGCTACAAGACTTTATTCATCACATCTGTTTCATTCCTTTTATTTTCACCCACTCCATTGTACTAATCAAGGGAGAAATATAATTAATTTGGATGGAACACGGTATGAAATGCGATATTAAAGTGCTTTTGAAATAGCTGTCACAAATAGCACTGGGAAATATCCGATAAAAATTAGAAATAAATCTAAAGCTGAACTGGCTGATCGATTCGCCGCGTTATCTTTATAATAAGTCATATATCAGCTGGCAAAGACCTCGATTGCTAATTAGTTGGTATGGCCCCCTATGACCTGATAAATTAGGCAACGATAAAAGATCGCTAAGCGACAAATCTCTAAGGACTGAAAGCGACTGTTAGAAAATGGGCGCAGATGAAACCAATATTTCATTCGTTATAAGGCCAAATTCCTCCCTGCCCTAACCAGTCGCCCTCTCTTATCAGTTTACTGCCGTTATCGACGTCTTTGAAATATTTTTACGGGACATAAGTGGCCTGCAACTCTTCTTTAATAGAGACTAGTTTTATCATTGGTTTTATCCAGACGTTCATCTCTAATTGAGCAGTTAGGCAGGGAACAAATAATATAATCTGTCACAGCTCTTTTACATCTAGATTGGGTTCAAAGATTTATTCCCCGTGGAAATGTTACATTTTCTAACATTATTTCATCTGACTTGATGGGGCTCTACACCGGAAAATATCATCCATCTTGTCTACTATAGTGATGTCAGCTATAGTGGGCTGTCCACTAATCTTCTTGTCAAGTAAAATGTGCCATATGTGTTGGGTAATTGAGCACCGTATAAAAAATCATATCGTCTTTTTCGTGAAATGTCAATTATGACGGCATGCATTTTATCACAAATTAAAGGCGCTTCATCATTCCAATCTTCGCTCTTAACGCGTCTGCACCAGAAACTGAGTATTGACAATTGCATTGATCTAGAATAAACGTACATTCTGCCATTTATAACTAATAAATAATATGTTCTATTTATTACTGGAAGGCATCCGAAAAATGGACTGGTGTGTAACAGAATTATGATTACTGTGTATGTCTAAGACTCACAAATATATCCGCTTGACATATAAAAACCAGTGGAACATTTAAATGGCAATAACGTTCAGAATTGATCCATTTTGGCCAATATGTTTATGATCTTAAATTTTCAATATTTAACTTATACATGAAAATCAAATGATATGTTGTAATGGTTGTAGTGGTTGTTGAAAAACTTACTTTTTCACTTTCAGATTGAATCATCGGTGCTTATAGCATCAGAAAAAAGGAAAAACTACCGGAATAATCCTTCGTGTAATAGTATTAAAGGTAGGTAATTACGGCGCAATTTATAAGCTATATGATTGAAAAAGAGAGGGTTTTCTTTAGCTAAAGACAGATCCTGCTCAATGCTCAATCAACCATTTAATCGAATTCCATCTTTCTCAGAAGTAGACATTATTGACCTTCATGTTCATGTTCCCCAGTGAGATGCGATACCCTCAAAATGGAGATTTAGTCCTGCTTTTCGGGTATTTGATTAATCCAAGTTTTGTAATGTGGACCTGATTGAACTGTCAAACAAGCCTTTGTTCTTAGTTTTAACCCGTCTTCTGGTCATCAGACATGCTGTCACTGCCTGCTAATCACTAGCTCAATAAATCGAGACCATGGAACTCTCGCCTACTGAACAACAATTACATCAAATTCGTCCTCACGTCCATCCTTAACGAAGACATGTCGACGAATTCAACCAGCTAATTTCTAGATAACTTCGTTTTATTTTCTATTGACGCCACAAGATGGCGTTGTCAGTAAATTGTGCCTTTAATTCGGTAACGCTGAGGTTTATGATAAACATGAATGCCAATCTTTGTTCGTAGCGTGTTCTTTGATTGTTCTAGTGCCAAATGATTGTTAGCTTTAAAAATTGTCTTAGCCAGAAAGTCCCGTTTCTTTCTTTCATAGTGATAATTAGATAAACAGGTTGAAGGGCAGGAGAAGACAATTTAAATCCCATTTCGTCTTTATCCAATATTCAATGACAACACCAAATACAGAAATATGTTAGCTTAAGATTTATTCTATCATGAAATTCGAAGGGTTTTTTTATGTTATGCTTTCTGAATTAAATTTATTCTGTAGCTTATTTACTAATTTATAAAAAACAATATTGGATATGCCTGAAATAAATCGTTGGTTGTGCTATAGGACACAGATAATGGTTCGATTTGAGGAGGTTTGATTTCCGTCATAATAAAAGTGTTGGATGGGACCTATTCGATGTTTTATTCGAATAGTGACGAAGTCTATAAGAGGGAGTAAATTTGTTTTCTATTGTTTTAGTCGTTACCATCAACAGAGGAAAACAAAATTAGCCATTTTGTCAAGCTTATACATGAAAAGGAGCAGGGTGACAATTCCAACATCTACGAACCCCATCGCCTTGCGAATTATTGAAATAGAGATAAGTACGGGAAGTTTAAAGATGCTTCCTCACTTTGATCTCTGTCTTTCTGAGCAAATCACCCTTTTTCTGGTCACAACATGAAATCCCACCGGGTGCAGAATTTTCTATTTTCAATTTTGCGATGCAGTTAATGCTGCGCGGAATTGCATTTTTTTTGCATTTTCACGATATGCATATGACCTTATGTAAAATCTAATTGGGTACAAAATGCCACACGTATGCCAGAATAATACAAAACGTTTCAAAGAAGGTGACATTTATCGTTTTCTACATGGTGCAAATAGTCTTGTACTAAATAAATGATATATAAAACAGCAAGATAGGCCATTAAATCACCTTAAAACCTACTTATTTATCTTTATATAAGCTGCGTATTTTTAAAGACATTTTCAGATAACAAAGACAATATATTTATATATTTTTTAAAAAAGAAAATCACGCAAAAATAACACGCCACACGGCATAAATACATTTCGTTATACAATCATGACACGTGGAGGAAGCCTTTTTGACCAATGAAACTCCAGATGTTCGTTCGATCCAAATGACATGCGCAAAACGTTTGGACCATAATTATTTTACCAGACACACGCAAGGACTAACCAATCAAAAAACCACTTTTTGAGACATTTAACTGTAATAAATCAGTTTACGATACATGTAATTTAAATATTTCCGTACACCAGTCCCAACCCTGCATTATATTCAGCAAAAGTTATCATGAAATTAGTGCGTATGTGTGTACATGTAATATAAAACCGTATGAGACATTTTTTGTGGAGGTCGGATATGATATAGATTTCTTTGGTTTTTTTTAGTGTGCATGTGTGTGTGAGGGGGGGGGGGACTGTAATATTGTTGAGACGGATCCTGGATATTGCAGATCTAGAACACTATATTACAGCTGCGAGTTCACGTAGACTCCTAATTAATTCATGTCCCCATTTTTATTTGTCTGGGTTTATAAAAGAATTGAGTTTGCATAACTTTTGCATCACTACTACAGGGACTCGGGGATATATTTTTTTTCGACTTACCATTCCTTGTAATAGAAGGTAATTGGATGCAACGAACTACTGTCCAAAATCTGTAATCGTCAATTGAACGCTTGTAAATTACCATAGTCTGCAAGTCCAATATCTTATATATATATATAAAGACCATAAACCCCAACATGGTTCAATTCACTCAGTATTTACTGATGAACTGGAAGTTTTGCAGCAAGATTCGGAAACTTCTACAGACCTTATAACCAAAATGATTATTACAGCTGATATTATGTTTTAGTAATGATATATAACCAATCTGGGTATATTTTAACGTGAATTAAGTCATGATATATCACATTATCCGCAAAATCCTTCGAAAATACATTAAATTTCCAATTCTCCAGAATATTGTGACAAATATTATAATCAAAAAAGCACAATATATCCAACTGTTTTCGTAACTTTTGAGGTTGAAGACGATATTCTTTGAAACTACCAGAACCATACCTTTTATCTGGTTTTGGAGAGTCGTGCTTTTATGTCGTTGTCATCTTTTGTCTACTTGTATTCCCGTCGCCGCATTCGTAGGCGACTTGATAGTTTGTATTTTGCGGTAATAAAGTGTTTTCCTGAAAATGATAGCTCAATCTAGAAAGGTATTGTATTTTCAATAATGTTTCATAATTGAATATTGTACAAAAAAAAATTATAATACAATTAAATTCCTAATCAAAATGGAAATGAAATGAAAAGGGATTTAACGACCTACTGTTCTGCTACGAACGATGAATTTTGCCCGGACAGCGGCACTACGGCCTACTCTAATATCGAATTCCAATTGTCAAGGGATCTTTTATGCGCACACCAATGTGAACAAGGGACCTCGGTTTTTCGTGCCATTGGCACGACTAGACAGCTGCCCTTGTCAGGTCCCCCGTCCTGCATTATTGACCAGAGAGAACCATGGCAGGAGATCTGGATGAAATATGTCGGTCAGTGCTGGGATCGAACACCCGACCTCTAGGCTAGCGAGCCAGCGTCTTACTCACTTAGCCACTATGACCCCTAATCAAAATGGGTTTCATGATGGCGAACTCATCAACAAACCTTTTTATAATATACGTCTTAAACCAAGTAGAAAAACAGTAGCTTATGACAGCAATCAAGTGACGGAAGTCAACAATCCAGAAACCACAGCTTAAAAATTGACCATCTGCGGTTTAGCCCAAAATAATATTAAAATTCCTGGTCCATATATGGCTCATATAAGAAAAATTGTTTTCCATGAACTTGAATAAATGTTGTAGGAAGAATACTCTGATGACCTAATGTTAAGCTAAATACTTAATGATCTGACAAGCAAGGGTAGAAAGTATGTTATGATCCACATCAGTAGTTTTATTCCCTTACAGTGTGGGTAATATACAACATAAATATAATCCATAATATCAATACTACTCTATAAAAAAGAGAGAAAATAGTCGACATTAAAGATATGGGCAATACCATAACGTCTTTAAACCGACAGTCGGTAACAAAAGATAGTTACTAAAGAGAACCATAAATCATATTAACAACCGATTGATAAACAATACAAGGCAGAAATATTGGCGTTAATAGCTGCCCATAGTCTTGTCTATATTGTCACTGTGTAATGTATGATTGAATATTTGTTTTTCACAGCAATTCGCTGGAACAAAGACACTATAAATGCCGATCAGATGGTTGGAACGAATAAAGATGATAAACCAAGCGGGAATTGTGATGAAAATAAAGACCATCTTCCTTATGTTGCAAGGTTTATACGAGGAAATGGATTTTTAACTGTAAATGTATTAGTTTGAAGGAACAATGTCATGTATCTTAGTGCATACAAAACACTGTTTGCATTATCTCTTAAAAACATAACGGCTATCGTTTGATGTCCAGTTTAAATATTCCCACAGCTGTTATGTTTATCTCACGTAGTATGTTTCTTTAAAAGATATTCAAGATTTCGGCGATTCCGAAAGTTATAATCGCTAACAATTTACTCGC
The DNA here is from genome assembly GCA_948474765.1 of Patella depressa. NCBI lineage: Eukaryota > Metazoa > Mollusca > Gastropoda > Patellidae > Patella > Patella depressa. The sequence goes on from OX419718.1 coordinate 41,438,193, forward strand.
TGGAAAGTTGCCGGTCATAAATTGGACGCCATTCACTGTATTCATAATGAGTCTATAAAATAGCCCACAACTTCATGCTATTCTTTCTACGTGACTGGTTGATTGGGCATCGTTTTAAGTCACTCCATCATTGATGAAGTGTTTTAAGTGTCTACTGATTAAACTAATGCTACAACACTGACAGGAGTAAAACATCTTTAATGGATGAAGTTAGACTAGCTAGCTAGACGCGTAGATATTTTTTCTGGCAAAAAGTTTACCAAGAGTCTGTTTCTACAAATATTGGAACCAAGTTAAGTGTCGACTAGGGCAACCACAAACCCTTAAAGAATGGCAGGCAAATTCAATATGGTGGCACCAGGGAGCGATAAATCATTGGCCTTTACCACTTGTGACATATCACGTGATCACGTATCCCATCATTAAATCTCGCGAGACTACTTATTAAGCCTCGTTTTAGAGTGCTGATACAATTTCCTGCTACTCGTCATTTCATGGACTTTTACTCCATATGTCAGGTCGGGATCGCTTCGTTTTAAATAAATAACTCTTCTTGGATAATTTGCCGTGTCATTCGGGCTATCGGAACAGATTTATGCCATCATAGTGTGCAAAGTTACACATTAGTCATGCTAAATTTCTTCATGTGTATTCTTGTACGGCCGTGTTATATTGGTTAAAGCTTTCTCTCCTCGAAGCAATTAGCTGAGATAAGGTTTCGGTAGATCAATAGTAATTGTCTTGTCAAGAGTAAGGGATGCTTATTTCTGATAGATGTCGTTCAGGCCAGTCGCTGATATTTGATATGTTTTCACAAAAGGGTATTTCTATTCTCAAAAGCACCGCCGGTGAGTTTAATGTGCTATTTCCTTTACCTTGAAGTAAAGAAATGCTCTTATATGCAGTTAGAAGAATGGCTTAACTTGAATGAACCAGATGTTCAATGAATATTATGAAAGATAAAAAAGATGCGTATTTATTTTAAGTTGGCTTTGTAATGTTATATAACAAATCATCAGAGCATATAAAGTCTAAAGAATTGGCTTGCTTGGGGTGGACCAGATATCATATTATCATTAATTTTCTAGGCGGCGTGATATTAGTAGAAACCGATTTCCACTGTCTTTATCTAAAGATGGAATTTAATTGTGACCTACATAATGTATTCAGTTAGGGTACGTGTGATTGAATATTGTCTTTGATTTCTTAGCCCCACCCTTCCCCTTTGCTGTCAGCTCTATCCAGACTGAGTGGACTATTCAGATGCGAGCGAATGTAGAGCATAATTCAGACATGACTTTACATTCCCTAACAAAATATTCAACTATAATGGAAACCATATAAACTTTATTATAATATTGCTGAGCATCCTAAGTTTTTCCCCACACGTCTATTCCTGAGATAACATTCAGACTTTATACTGTAAGTGATACATCTGGAGAGCTCTATATAGAAAATTAATATGTTTTGTGATAGTGAGCGTTTCAGAGATCACGGACCTTACAATACGATTATTAAAATTCGTCTAGGCCTGCAACATCTTTTGTTTTAAGGTGAGGGTGGGAGGATCCTCAGATAGTGGAATTTCCGAAACTCATAGGTGCTGAGGTATTTGTGGTGCCTTTTAAACTGTTTAAAACATAATATATTCCTATGCCATTTCCGTAGGTAAAGCCTACATAATTTTAAACCAGGAATCCACACATGTTAGTCATCTATTTAACCCTGTACAATCTAAAAATGCGTGGGTTATTGGATCATAATGTCCGACATTGGGTGGGTGTTGTGAAAAGATCAAAGATCATTAGTTTTTCTCCTGTTTCATTCCACTGTAAAAGACCTTTGTGTCTGACCGAAGTACAGAATACACATTTACCATGTGTAATGATGCTACCCCCTCCCCTCTCTCTAACACACTACACGAGGAGATATTATTCTAACAGTACAACTGTATAGAGGCTAAGGTCCTATAGCCCAATTTTTGTTGAATAAAATGTTTATTTAAAGCAAAACAATAAGGGGCCATTTGGTAAAAATGTAATTGTAATTACTAGTCTATGTTTCCCTCAACTCTCAATAAGTGGAAATCCATAATATACTAGAACGAGACTTTGTTCATAAAGTACGTTTGTTGATAAATTGGCGTTAGTATGAATATTATTCAATATCATAGAGTGTGGTCGTTTCTACCAAGGAGTTATGTTTTCTTTTATAACACTTCAATACTACTACGAAAATTAACCATTTTAACAATCTTTTAAGTTTGGACACAAAAAATATTGACCATGTCTCCGCCTGAGTGTTGACTTGTAATTAATCTATGACGATAATGGAGGACAGAGAAGGGTCTATTTCTTCAAGCTACAAACGTTGTTTAGTTTTGGTCGCTTCGATTCCGACGCCAATTCAGTGTAGAGTTTATTCTCTCAACAGCCTCTTTACACAATCAAATCTCAATATTATTCCAATTGCACTTTATAAAGACATGATGGCGGTATGACTAGGCCAGTTACACGCTAAGTTTATTGGAATAATGTATCTCATAGAGCGAATCAAAGAGCCGCTAGTCTTGTAATTTCACAAACATCGATCAGTTTAGAAATCAGAAAGCCGAACTAGTGATTTTCAAATTAATTGTCAGGAACAAGATCGTTGAACAAGATCCATAAAAACGCAGAATTTCTCTCATCTAAGGAAATAAGACATCATTTTTATACTAGGGTACGATTTGGAAAACTGTTTAGAAAAATCAAAAGAAACAAACGCCAACTCTTAATTCAATTTGTGAATCTTGTCTTCTAAAGTCTATAGATTACATTTAGTTCTATCGCTTCCCTTTGCTTTGTAAAGTTACGACAAAATAATAGCTTTGTTATTATGACTTGTTAAATTGCCACGGTTTTCTCCTGTGTCTTATTTGGAGAAGGATTAGCTAAGTGCATGTTAATAACGATAAAACCCTCCTTTCCTCCAAACGATCAGATAACCACTTTCATTAAAACAGCTAAAACTGAATGTCTTCTGTCAGTTTCTGCACCATTCATGAACTTTTGACCATAGAGTCGCCAAACAGAAGCAGGCACCATCTTTCCTGAGGCCCCCAAATTGCTGGAAGTTTTAGCAGCTCACGCGAAGAAGTCATCTTTAACTCGGCAAGTGTAAACCAACAATGACAAGAACTGATTCCACCGTCAAGACAAACGGTAAGGGAAGCAACGCGACCGCTGCCGAAATTACTCAAGCTTGGCACGGGAGACTGGGCAGTCAGACCAACTATTGTCTTGGTCACGCAACCAGACATTCCATCAAGTATAACGCTTACTGTTTCCGCGACACTTGCCAAACCGAATATCATTGTAGACCTAAATCCATAAAATATAATGCTATAGGAGAGACCAAATGGCCACTAGTTATTATTAACGTACTTTTACCGTCGAGAAAAACTGAAACAGGCCTATTCGTCATGACTTCATTATTAACCTACAAACCTTGACGAATGATCCCGTTCAAAATGGCCGGACGATACTGTCACTATTTTGCACTTTATCTTCGTAGAAATTTGACAAATGAGGTAACGAGTCTGGCGCATCAATATGTTTCCTTTATTCTTGTCAAAAGAATTCTAAATGACAGAGATTCCATGGCGCCACCAAATCAATGCCAGTGATCAGAGAAAGGAGTTTTTTCTCCGTCCCTCGTGTCGACCAAACCGGCTGCGATCTGGACGCTTTATTAAATGTTAGGCCAGATGACTCGAGGGTCGTTAACTTTCTCTCTTTAGAAACAATTGCCTTATTAGAATTTATTTCATGGCGTCCCTGCTTCTCCCAAATACATAAGGTTGTGTGGAAACCACACCATGGAAAATGTGGCTTAATTCCTCCAGAGGATCCGGCTTTCGTCAAGTGTTTATTTAATTCCGGAATTTTCAAACTAGTGAATTGGTCTTCTGAGACGGATGTTGCCGTCTCTAATCGGTCGACAGCCACGATGAAAACAGCTTAAAATGTATTTCTTACAGTTTTATTATCTGTGGAGTTAAGATGTTTATCGAGTTATTGAACGTAACTCTGGGCGTTGTATCCTTACATTTCCATCTTTTACAACGGTTTGAAAGCATTAGCATATAATTAAATTTAATTGAGATGAATAGATTAAAAAGACAATATGATACCTTACATCATTTGCCCAGGATTGTTAATAGCACAATTATACAAATATGTTACGTTGGTTGTTGTTCGGTTCTTGACTACTGGCACGTGTCGGATATGAAGACGTAAACAGACTATTTTATAGAAAATAGAAACATTATAATTGAATTGACTACGTCTGATTGTTGTCTATAACAGGTGTTCTGATTGGTCAATGCCGATCAATGATAAATAAAAGAGCAAGTTTGGAAACATGGCAGCAGATTGGATAATAACAACGTACAGTGTACAAGTTGTAAGGCCTGGATCAATTTTGTGTATAGTCTTCAGCAGCCCGGTCTTTCGTCGTATGTAAGTGGCTGTGGAAGTCTTCTTGGCAACGCTTCAGTCTGGATAATCTAATATGTTTGTCAAAAGTAGATTAAAGGCTGGATGTATTGAAAATCATTAGTGAAGAAAACGACCCTGACAAACCTGTCAACTTAATGTAGGTTGAGGGCGACGAGGCTTTGATCACTGATTGATTTGTCAATTATTATTAATCGATCTTCAGGTAGACGTTCGTTCAGTTGATCGCAAGGTGTACGAACTGCGTCTTATCCTTTGTCACTAGCTGCACACGTGTTTGGATATTTGTAAAAACACGCTTACTAGTCATTCAAATATATTTAATGACACTTTCTATTATTTTGCCAAGTTTTAAATGATATAGCAATGGCTGTTTAATTAATTGTTTATTAATTATACGTTCTAAGCTTTGAAAACATTTTTTTTGATACTGACATTAAATAATTCATCTCTGTGTTCATCCACAATATATATCCTGTTTCTCGTTGTTTTTTGTACATGATGAAAAGTGCCTAACCCATTAGTAGGACCTTCAAACTGAAAAAGTATACATTTTGTGAACCACAGCATGGCCGATGTAAATAAAATGTGCGGATTTGTAACCTAGGACGTTTGTTATGTTCCTAACTGCAAACATTAGATTTCAAGACGTCATTCTTCTCTGTATATATATTTTGATCTACGTCGTGAATGATTATGACAAGAAAATGCTTTGATCTGCCGAATTAATACCCCCAAAACAACACCAACAAAACATTTATATTTACTGCTTTTGTGACATAAATTAAAGTGTATATATAGAAAGAAGTGAATGTTTTTGAAATGTCACAGTACCTAAAATGGTATAATTTATTCGCTAGCTCGACATCCATGTTTCGAATTGAAATTTTAGAAAAAAAAGAAGATATTAAAGGTCTTGGCTGATTTCAGATTTAAAAAGCAGTGGTTAAGACCATTGTCCGTTTATTAATCATTGGCGTTCAAACTTGATTTATATTTTTGGAGAATATTAAAACACACATTTAAACACTAAAAAAATGTCGATTTGCTTTTTATTTTGAAGTTCTATTGAACTACTATGTTTACGTAAGGGAATGGTTCATTTCATTCCAATTTCAGTCGCTGTACACCAAATATACTCCCTTTTCTCTCTGAAAAATCGTAAGAATAGGTTTCATTTGTTTTTGGCATTGCTGTCCCGTTCCCTACCCTTTTTAAATATCAGATATCGATCCCTGGTATCGCCATTCGTAATGAACGCGTAATTGTGGATAATAAGCTGGTGATGCTTGTAACCATTGCTTCAAGAATGTACAAAAGAGAAGGAATATATATTCTTTAAAGGTGCTATATCTGCCTATTGCGGGTCTATTTTATGGCTTCAAATGTATTATAAGCTATTTTTTTAGACATGCATTCACATGGTAAGTCGTTAATTGATTCTAGACCATCTGATGGCTAAGATATTGGGTGGATTAGACAACGTTTGTAAATTTTTACAACTGACGTGACCCATGATACTGCTTATTGAAGAACTGAAAGCAAGACTTGGTTTAATGCAGTGGAAATGATACTTGAGAATCAAGACTTTATCCAGTAATTTGACTGAAATTTTCAATACTTGGTTTTTCATTTCAAATTATCCATATTCGAATGAATTATTATTCATATTTGATATTCTCTTTAAGTGCAATACACCAAATTCATCATAATATACCCAACAGAAAAAGCAAAAGCTATAAATATACGGTTTGTGACACGCTTTTTAAAGCCTTCATTATAGTTTTGAACTGAGTGGCAGTGTCGGATTGATTTTAAAATTTAAGTTTCCTTGTTTATCTCGAAATGAGCAAAAACTGGCCCTTCTGCACCTTGTAGCAAAAGAAATGAAATGAAATGGTGTTTAACATCCTACTGTTCTACTCCTATTGTTCTAGGCTAGGTTATGAGAAAACTTTGTCCCGAGCAGCTGCACTATGACTCACTTATATATCAAATTCAAATTGCCAATGGATCTTTTACGTGCATGTCAATTTATACATGGGGTCTCAAGCCCTCCTTCCTGCACGTCGGAAAGCCCGATAAAATTTCTCGGCCACTGCAGTGATCGAAAACCCGACCACCAGGCTAGCGAGCCATCGTCATACCCACGTAGCCACGGTGTCTCTCGGTAACAAAAGGCTGGCCGGTCACCTCTGGCTTTCGGCTGTGGTTTCGAGCCCTGGTGTGAGCGTATGTGGCATGGAGATAGGGGCGCCTTCTCAACCTCGTGGGTTTCCTCCGGGTTTCTTCCCACTGCTAAAGACCCCTACGCGCAAGCGAATTATTGAAATAAAATTAAAACCATATGTTAGTCCCCAAATGACCTAGTTTGTGTTGAGTGGACGTTAAACCCCATTTCTCTCTCTCTCTCTCGGTAACAAAAGATGTCGAAACAGGCATAGGCTTAGTAACGTTTTTATAAAGGTGCTTTGTTTTTTATTATTCACAATATTATATTTTGAGACATATATATATAAAAAACTCATTTTAAAGAAACTGTTTTTCTACTAACTGGTAAAATGTCGAAAATTTTTATTAAAATTTATTTTCTTGTGCCCAAGACGAATTTTCTTATATGAATATACGAGATACAAAAAATGTAGGGAATACCCATCGAATTCATTATGCAAGGGAGATAACTCATTCTTGACTAAATCTTGAAATGTCATTTTTAAGTAAAACTAATATAAAAGGGGAAAAGTTATCAGACATAGATCTTCAACCCCAACCTTTATTCTCTTTAGAAAAGATGATGGTGGAATTTTACTTGTCAGACTCCAATGCCATCTGCTTGTTCCCCGATACGGCAATTTGGGGTGCTTTATGCGGGATTAAGTTGGTCCCAGGGGATCAGGTCGTTACCAGTAACTGTGTACTTCTGATCGGAAAATTATCCATTTCTAGTCCTTATCAATAACAGAGGCTAAAGCTTTTTACTGGAAGCTGAACTTGCCATCTCCGCATATCCTCGCAGACGTCAAAATGACAAATTGATTGAAAGGCAGACGATAGACAAGGGTAGAGGCGCGCGCTTCAAAATCCTCAGGGATTTGCTCGACAAGATATCTATTGCCTGCTCCTGTAAGAAATTGGTCGGTCAAGAAATTAATATCTTCCGCAGTGACCGGGTCTCTGGTAAACGTCACAAGCATAATAGGCGATTTGCCGAGATATTGTCATTGCAAATTTTAGTAGCTGCTTGTTAGTGTATCGTGGGACTGAGTAATGCTGTTTATATTGGTTCTCATAACATGTAAAATTCTCTCTGGTATAAAATTATAGTCCCCTCAAGACCCTCCCTCATGTCCAATAGATAGTCGTTCGCCTAATATGTATTCAGAGGAGCGCGCGCGGGTGTGCTTACACGTGCACGCGCATATTGCGTGAGAGAAAAGTAAATTAAAAGATTCTTTTTCCATAACCTCTTCGTTTCCCCCCATCTGGCGCTTCACGTGTAGAAAGTTCACGTGAATCAGAAATACAATCATCACTTTCTCCTAATTCATCATTTTCCATTATAAAATTCGTTTCAGTTCTGTTGCCTTTCAAAAAAATGATATAGTACCAATTGATGATTGTAAAACATGTTTGATTAACGACACTTGTAAATTAATAACGATAAAGAGAAAAATATTGCTGAAATATTACCGCATAGAAACATGGCGAATTAATGTATAATAAACGGTATTCACAGTTAATACGAGTAGAACTAGTCAGATAGGTAAGAGAAATTATTAAATGTTTTAACCATAGGACGAACATCTCCGCAATAATATAATATGCATTTTTTCAAGTTGGTCTTCTACTGTTATTTATCCGATGACATTAATGCTTTAATGTATTAAATGGTTTAATTTTGGGCTCAAAAACAAAACGTATATCTTATTATGTCAGTTTTGAGTTTTCATTTCATACAAATATTTTCTAATTTGAGATAGCTATTTTGTGTGTCCCCTGAGAAGATCCGATATACACTTTGCTACGCATATCTTAAATATAATGTTTAAAGTGGCAGTAAATCTGTGAAAGGCGGAATAATGCGGTGTCATCAACCAGACTGATTCAGACTTTCTAAAACAGCTTGAGTTACGGTCCTTGTGATATGCACAAATAACGGTTATTTTGGTTGCTGACTAATATAACAATTAGTGATTTAAAAATAAGCAGATGAAAATCAATAAATTTGTAGCAGAGTATGTTTGGTCCTATGCAACAAACAATTGAATGTAGTTTTCGAAACATTATCCCAATTTTATTTTTCCAAATGTGTTTAATCAAGTGTTAAACTTTTTAAACATGTATTGCGAATTTATATCAAATGAATAGATTTTATTGTCTTCAAACAAGGTTAATCAAATACTTAATTTAATTTGATTGATAAACGGTGGTCGTGCAGCGTGGTGTCAATTATTTTACAGAAATAAGATCGTCGTAGGAACAATTGCAAGAGCGAGGATGCAAATATCACAAATTCGACATATTTTCATTATATTCCCTTAAGCAACCCAAAGTTATTTTTTGCATAATATAAAATCCAAATTATTTTACTTTAATTACATTCGGCTACTCCTCTGTACTCTTATTTTACCGTAGCATTTTCATTCACTTTATTTCTAATTCAGTTATTGATGAAAGTTGTGTTCATTTTCAGGTAATTAGACTTTATTTTTATTATTACTGGTTTTTCTGCCTGAGTAGAGACCTAACACACAAAATCACCACTGGGACGATACACCTGATTCATGAATATTCATGAGTCATTTAATTAGCATACTCTATTCTCACGAGTTGTAGGTTTTATTGTGAGTTAAAACTAAGAGGCGTGTATGCTAGTTTAAAAACGACAATTTGAATATGTTTTAATTTCTTTCATATTTTTGAACAAGACCAACCATTGATTATTGAATATTATACACAATACAATAAATTCTTCGGCAATGTTAATTTCTTTAAAAGCAATTATGACGATTTCGCATTAGGGGTTGGGATTTTTATTGACACAATTTAGAAAACAGAAATGTGTAAAGTATGCATAAGTTTGTACGTTACATATCAATTAATCTATATTTCTCATTAAAACGATATTTCATTTATTTCTCAAAATCATCTTTCATGAAAACCTCATCTGAAGTATAAGAAAAAAAAACTAATGATCATAATTCTTCGAAAAAAAATGTCTGAATTGGTCGAAGCGTTAAGAGGTTATCTGACAAATACAGGCAAAACCGAGTCCATCCAGTGTTGGGTGTCGTATATAAGACATAGTATTGATTGGTTACAATTTTACTTTCATCAACAGGGATAGTACACTAGTAATCAGACGAATTACTATCAAATAAAGTTTTAAATACCAAATTTACCAGGTGCGAGCTGCAAACATCTTTGTAAACTTGTATTTGTGAGATAGGTATAGAGAATGAAGAGAGGTTTGTTTTGTGTAGATATTGTGGGGAGTATTTAGTTTAGTAGGCGATACAAACTGTAACACTAGGTATTCGTCACTCAGTAATAACCACCTCTCGTTAATATTAAACCGGTGTTGAATCAGTTGTTAACACTTGGTTCAAACTACCAGTCGAAAGCTTTGAAGCTCTTTCTGTCGGTTTAACAGGTAAATAAAAAATGCTGGAATTTGCGGTGTTAATGAGAGCATAGGGGTTGAGCGTCCTGTAATTTTGTTTGTTTTCTTTTCTGTATACGTGAAAGATCACATTTACTGCACTGGTCGACAGTATTTTCATATACAGTGGATTTTAGCTGTATAAGATAACCAAAGATTAAGAAAAATGAGGTACCTCCTGCGCGAGTATCTGTTTCAATGATCCTTGTTTAAAAGAGGATGCATTTTGAAAATCTGGTTAAAGTTTATAGACATGTTGGTCAACAAACGTATTTCAAGCCGCGGTGTTATAAATATGTTAGGCTTTACTGTTAGATTCTGGGCGACAATTCATTGAAACATTGGTCGGTTCTACAAACAGCATTTTGGTTTGGGCGGTTCCGATCCATTCGCATGATTTTCTCTTAAAATGCAAACTTTCCCAGAAGTAAAGAATACCCCATTTAATAACATTCGAATGATTTTATTACCCATTTCCAAACATCAATGATTTGAGTCACCTTTTCCGTTGCATATTATCATCCAAGAATCGGTAATCAAAGTATGAACATTCTCTAGATGTTTTAATGCGTATTTTAAAATTCATAGTTTAACATAAGGGAGACAATATAGAAATTTGGACGACGATAAACAAAGCAAAGAAAGGGCCAGATGAACTTCCCCGAGTCAAACTATTGAAAATAAGGTCATGATCGAAGGGTTATTTATTTATTCCACGTCGAACAAATGGGTATTTAAGTACAATTGTAAAATACATAATTCATACTTACTTCTCCCAAAGAAAAAGAAATGTTCCAACAACACACTTCAAGTTTTGTGTAAGTTCACCAAGGGGGTGTAATTGTACCTTTTCGATTCATTTTATTTACAAACGACACAAACATCAATGGAGCGGTATAGCTCATCACATTATTTACTTGTGAAAGCAAATTTAATATACCCATGTAGTTGTTATTCAATAAATTGTTCAGTTTCTACCATTGCTTTACACGCACATGTTACATTACGTATTGTGTTATGGTAACCTCTTCATGTAATTATAAAAATGTTGTTCAATATATACTCAAACTCAGTACAGCCTCGACTGTAATAATTTTATTGCCTTTAATGTCGTAATCATGCAGTAAAACGTATGGGTTGTCAGCCTGGTGTCATCTAACCACTTACGTCCTTCTTACCCTCTCGTGTAATTTTAGAAACGAATTTAATATTTATTTTATTGTGTCACACTGTGCTTACAATTTAATTAACCGCATTGACTTATAGTTTCTTTTAATACTTCGGCTTATGGCGTGGGTATTTTGGTTCAGATGCGCCCGGTGTTGATGTTTGTCTTGGTAATCGGTTTGTCTCGGCTCCTGGCACGATATGATTTTAGATACCTAGAAGAAGGCGTAGATTCTCTCCTACGAATTCATAGTCTAAAATATCCGTAGATTTATTGTAATGTTAAGCTCGGGCTTCTCTTGTAGGACAGAAATTTGTTTAAGATGTCGCTGTATAGTTTAAGAAATATACACACTAAACGGATGACTGTGCCTACCAAGAAGCTTTAATAGAACCTCTTGGTGCACACTTACATTAGGCGGTGACAATATAGTATGACCACAACAAGCTTTGGGGACGCCCAAAACCGTAATCTGAAACTTTCTTCATTATTATCAACCTTCGTCATTGTACATATATATTGTATTGTTATATAGACGCAAAATTTAAATGGCCATTTTATATACATATTCTCTGATCACTCAATTTTCTGCCGAAAATCATTGAACTAAATTAGCATTACACCCTTTCCCCAAGTATCTCAATTGAAAACTGCAGCATTAAATTATGGACATCATACATATTATATAGTATTGATATGGATTTAATATGTTCCCCAAACATTCCATTGCCCAAATATTTTTATTATTAGTGCGGGTGGCGCTAAACAAGTAGCATTTATAACAAAATCCTTGATCTACATATCACCCAGTACATTAAATTTATAATTTGGCCAAGTGACTAAGATGCTGGCTCGCTAACCCGTTGTTACCGTGTTCGATCCCGAGAAAGTTCATCGGGATTTTCTGATATGATCCTCACTTGTCTGTGGTGCAGACCGGGAGGACTGGTCAGGGACAACGTATATAGAAATAATCTTTCGTATGGAACGAAAATTTGAGGTCCCGTGAACACATTGGCGTTGAAGTAAGATGCCTTGACGGTTGAAATTCGAAATAAGAGTAGGCCGTAGTGCAGCTGTCAAGGCAAAATACCCTTCATAGCACACTGTATCGCTACAGTACAGTAGGGAGTTAAACTCCATTACATCTATAATTTGTGTTTGTTTACTTCATTGATACGCTAACTAATATCGGCGACTGCTGCGCTTTGTGGCGTTACGGGAATCTTTATATAATACATTGACTACCCTTTTCTCTTGTGGTCCACATTGGCTAAGTGAGTACGATGCTGGGTCACTAACCAAGGGTAGATGGTTCGATCCCACGACTAGTCGGGAAATACCCCAAATATTCCCTCGTGTTCCTCTTGTCAGTGATGCAGCACAGAGGGAAACAAAACAAGTCCTATAAACACAACCTTGTCAGCTGGAATTGGACGAACAGTTGTCGGCATAGCCGTTGTTCAGGAAAAATTTGTCTCTTACTGCATGAGATATGCACGTCTTCATTAGCCCCGTTGATGTTGAAAGACCCATTTCATAAGATTTATTTTCTCGTTTCAGGGTTAGTTCCTGTCTTGCACCAAAAGAAAGGTCAGAATGTTTTCAATAAAATTGTCATTTATTATTTTGAGAAATAAATGTTTTGAAAAATATCACAGTTGTATTTGTTTTCATGCTAATGCGAAAACGATAAAGTGTTGGGGTCAAGGTACTTACATGTTCACAATGTTGAGACTTATCATGTGGCTATTTGTATTTACTCATGGGTAGATAAGGAATTTTGCCCAGACTGGTAGAACAGCAGCGTTTCTCTTCTTCGATTTCCAAATTTCAGTGAGGGTAGTTGTTGGCATATATGTATTAATTCCAGATACCCTTTAAGAATGAAAACAGTATTGTGTGTTTCTGCGCCAGAGTCAAACTCTCGGTAATCCCTACCCATTCACATACACCCAGCCCGTGCGTTACAATTCCGTGCCCCGGGTAAGACGACTTTTCAAGAACGCTAATGCCGCTTTCCCTATCTAGTCAAAATAATTTGGATCAAACAAACAATCAAGAATAGTTATATTTGTTCGCACAGTGAAAAGGCAAATGGGAATATTGTTTTTCACAGATTGTCCGAGATAACTAGATATTTTGAGTCCAACTGGATACATTAAAATATATTCCCACGAATCTCGTACTATTTCCGTCCTTCGATTTCTAAGATGTAGAGGCCACTCTTTCCAAATTAGCTAATACCAACTCACGTGAGGTGTTCGCATGCCAAACAAACCTACCTTGTACTTTCAAAGATATTGTTGAGGAATGGAACTGGGCTTGTTTAGTACATGTTGAGTTTAACCCCCCAATTATGGTAATTAAATGGCTTCTGGTGAAAAAAATAATCAGAAGAAAACATTCAAATAAAGATCAGAATTTACAAAGAAAAACACCTAAAAAAAATAATAAAGTCGAAAAAGTGGTACTTTTTTTACGTTAAACAAAAGCTTACTGAGATTGAATTGTTAATTCTACGTAAAACATTGGGGCACTGACAAACTACGATTGTAGAAAGATTTTCAATTATTGACATAAAAGAAGAAGAAAACAGACTTTTGTTCTTTCAAGAAATTAAATTTTCCGGTTGCTGAAGAAACTGGAGACCAAAGTAAAGGAAGACTAGAGAAACCACAATCAAAGAGCACTAATTTGAAACAAAATGTATGCTCAGTCACGACATTGAAACCTAATCTCTTTAGGTGTTGAAATTGAAAAACATGATATTCCAGCCAAACTCCCTACACGGAGACTCCAAATATCGTTTTCGAGATTTCAATACATTTTTTCGATATTATTTGTCAATGGGGGACATTAAGACAAAAGATTTGGAAGGCCATTATCACTTGAAAGTGTTAAGATTGGATTTATCTATTTACACGTACTATACGGGCGTCTGTGACTCGCTCCACCGATCTATTTTTTAACAAATCAGCATAGCCTTTTTAATCAAACCAATTGGCGAGTCAATAGAGCGACACACGCTATAATTTCCCGACTCCGCGATTCTAGCTCAGATGCTTTATTAAAGCTGGCATGATTCGTGCTTGTGCATCTTTTTCTGCTGTTATAAAAATTCTATAGACCGAGGGAAATTACTTCCTCTTTTGATTAGGCTTCACTCTCGAACACCAAGTGAAAAGTTTCATTTACCTAATCAAACGTAGAAACATTAATCATGGCAAAATTGGATTCATATTGGTGGTTTCTTTCAATAAAACCATTGAAATAATGCTAATATAATAAAATAGCCTATATGAATTATTACCCTACTTGTAGCATCCATACTGTCACTCCACATCTTGAATGATCAGAGGTCTGGTGAATAATACGGAGCCATAGAAATATGTCTTTATCGTTGCTTTCATTTTACATGTATTAAACTTTCAGTTAGCCTACCATTTTAATTCACATCTCAACACTCATTGATGTTTAATTTAAACACTGCCAACTACTACAGAAGAACAAATGGAAGTTTAGTCACGTCACTTTGTTATTTATTTCGCAAGCTAAAAACAAAAATCGACTTTTTGTCATTCTGTAAAAAATGCGACGTAAATCATGTTTTAATGGCTCTTGTACAAGTCCTTGGAGAAAAAAGAAATTTCTTTGATTAGAGTTATCTCCCCTTAGAGGATCCTAATTAAACACGTGCTCAGTTAAATGTTTTATGTTTTCAATCAGTCCGCCTCATGCTTGCTCATGTCTTTAAATATTGTTTTTTACCGTATGACAATACAAGTCTGGCACTTATCAAATTAAAAGATGTTTTCCGGTGACTTTGATTTCGATAGCGGTAATTGAATAACCGGAATTAATGTTTAAATAACCGAAAATCGGGTCAAGGTGTCAGAAGTCTATTAATAACCAATAACTTATCAATTGACAATAGGCGCGCAAAAAGTTTCGTTTCGGTAGACTCAGATTAATCATATATCAGTTTAAGTTGCTTTAGGGAATCGATAACTTTTTTATTTGGTTCTTTTGAAGTTTTAAAGTTGGCAATACAAAAATTAGAAAAGGCATGTTCTGGTTCCACAGTGAGTTGGCTTAAAAAAGAAACTTAAATTTAACATTATGCAACTTACAGAATTAACAAATGTAAGATATTTCAAACGGGAATTTCGTTCAGCCTTTTAGAAAGATCGAAGCATTCATGAAACACGTATCGTAATTGTGTGACCTTTTGGACAAGGTCCGAATAAAGTTTCATTACGATAGACTCGGATTAATCATTTCAAAATTCGATTTGCTCTGGGGAACAGATAACATTCTTGTACTCGGCCCTGTTTAATTTTATTCTTTGGCAACACAAAAAGTAGTTAAGTATGGTGTGGTCCCACAGAGAGAACCACGATGTCTACGGAAATTATGCAAGAGATATTGGTACATCCAGATCCCAGATTCAAACAATCCAATCGTCTTCCATTTTAAATTTAGCTTAATTTCCACACATACACAGAAGCACTTACATAAGTATCAATGGAAAGATCTGTACCATATTTCAAATTAGAATCACGCTAAACCTAGAGCATACCCTCGCTCGTTTATGACCTACGTCTTACATTTTAATCTAACAGCATTGCATACCTAAACAAAAGAAAATTTGTAGAATATTGAAGAAGAGATGTTTCTGACATTCAAAAGCATACTCTAACTCGTTTATCACCTGGTGTCAGCAACTTCATGATTTGTTGAACACATTAAACGACATCACCCGCGCGGGTAAACTACGAAAAAATTGTACCGATTTTTCGTAAGCAAATATCAACAGTTAACCATACAACCCGAGGTGCGTATCAGCCAGCGTCACCAGATGATATATGATAACGAATTGTGACGTCTTATAAATGTTTGTGTTTTCAAAGCGCAATTTATCCTCACCGATTTTCAATTTAACCATCGTTTAAGTGTTAACGCTAGAGATAGATAATTATGGCCTTTATCAGTGACTGGTTAATAATTTTTATTAGCTGATTTCGATCTCTACACGACGAGACCCAGTGATTTCAAAAATCTGATATGGTTCTAGTCACACGCACTTGACTCCATTGAAGTAAAAATAATCATTCCGTTAATCATACTATTAACCAGCCTCATTTTCACAGAACACGTGATTGGCACCATCCATCACTTTAGGACAGAAGAGTTGATTGTCAAGGGAGATAACAATTTGATTCGTCAATATGAATGACAAGTACTGTGCTCCCGCGAAGAAAGCATTGTAATCGGTTTAAAGAGATTTCACGTTTTCGGACATGTGCTATAGCAGAAATCAGACTCAAAACATCCGCTGTTCACCAGTCAAAAACATAACAAACATTGTCAGTAACTACTAAGGGGCACAGTGGCGACATCACATCTTCCTTCATTTTGAAATTACTTCGGCAGGATATCTACTAGGGTTTTATTATTATGATTGTCGTAGGCGGGGAATCATTAATATAAAGGAAAACTGATTTATGGACAGTCATGATATAGGGTACGTTGATAGCCTGCTGTTGATAAAATTATAGATATCGAAGAGAGGTCATACTATAGTTCTATAATCAGATATTATGACTATTTTCTGGGGTCTTTACACAAGGAGGTCCTTTCATTTTACGTTCACCTGTACGTGTACTTACTTACCCCGGACTCGACAGAGACATAGTTAGTATCCGTGTGGTCTAGAATACCCGTGGGACACGCACGGCGGGTCAATGTTGTTTTACAAAAAAAAAAAATTCTGTTAGCGACCAGCATCTGATCGAAAAAGGAAGTTATTGCGCTATGATGGTTAAATGAATTCTCTTTTGCAAAACAAACACTTTGTGGGGATTAACAATAAGTGTTTCATTATGTTTTTAGTCCTTTATTTAGATTTTTTAAAAGAATATTAACAAATAAATAAAAAGGGTTTGGCAAAATATTTCCTGTAGGGTTTTATTGTTTTTTGATTAAAGCATGGCGATTTATATATATTCAATATCAGTTAAAAAGCTGTTGACCACAAGATGACCACCCCATTTCTTTATATTTACAATATCATAATATATTTAAATGACCACCGTATAAACATTCACACTACAGGTAGGGCGGTAATAGGTTCACTTACCAGCGGTGTTCTACCGTTACGCCTGTCTTTATTTCACACCTAGGTAGATTAGAAGTTGTATGATATACTTTTGTCCCCAGGGTATAGTTCTCTATCGTTTAAAATAGGATTAATAGCATAATGTAGTCCATTAAACACCCTTTATATCATTCTCGTAGTTGTACCTGTAAAACAATAGACCACACATTCGCTGAGCGGTGGGGTAGGGTATGTACTCTAATAAGATAAGACGAATACTGATTTTGAATATTAATACATACGTTCAACCTCTACATGCGGAAGGGAGTTGGGACAGATTGACTTCCACAAGGCATGTGATTTAGGTTCTAGTCAATTAATTTGGGGTATAATCAATTAATTGTAGATGCTTTTTAACGTGTAAGTGCCGACATTACACAACATCAAGGCGCATTGCGAGTGTTAGTAGCAACACTGTGCCTCTTAGGTACAATGGGACGTAGATAATATATAGATCATTTTTGTTTTTGTTTCTGGGCAGACTATCATTAATAAAAGAGGTCCAGTACTAAATACTAGTATTATGTGGATATTAACAAGTTGATGCCTGTATTAAACATCTTTGATTGTTTTAAGATCAAGTAAAGATAAGACTATAAGGTAAACAGAAGTTATCTATTGATCTCCAGACGTTGTCATATTAATGACACGCTTATACTTGACATAATATATCCTGGGATAAACTTTATCAAATCACTCCTTATCATTGGCGACTAGATAAATAGTTATAACTCTACAAGTCGTAAAGGAATGGGGTGTTAGTAATTTGGTCGCCCCTGCAGGCTGATCGGAAAATTCTAAATTAAAGTCCATTAGAACAAGTACGGGTAATTTATGGACCAGGATCTGAGCATGACGTTATCGTTATCATCTGGGAATTGGGATATCATATCAAAATTAGAAGTCCCCGTATTGCTGCACAATTGTAGAAGGAACGAGCCGTGGGCTATTTTCGAGGAGTGTCGCTCCATGAAGGAGAATGAAAACAACAAGATGGGCCGCACTTGGGACCAATTTCCCGATCCTAAATATTTAGAGAGTAAGAGTCTGGATATATTTTCTTAGCATTTTGTCTGTTTCAACCCGGATGTACTTGTCATCTGGATGCCTTTCGGATGTAGATTATGTTCATGGATATGGTCGTCTGTAGATTATGTTCAAGGATATGGTCGGAAGTGCCACCCGAACATAACACGGTCTGGAACACTGTCTATTCGATATGACAACTCCCACCACCAGTCCCATGCCTTCAGTTACATCTCGATCCGCTTATCATTCCAAATACTGGCTTAAACTGTCTACTATATTCACAGTTTTGATTATTACTATTGTTATACCTTCGTTTGCACCAAGAAGATGTTAGGAGGGGCGGGGAGGGGCGAAGTGCAGGTGAGAAATGCCAGATAGGTGTACATTGCTACATCCTAGATTGACTTATACATCATATAACAGAACGAATGTTTTGTTCCGACACTCTATGGGTGGAAAATCACTGAATTAAAGAAATAATAGCATTAATAACTCATTGTAAGTCACTGTTTAATTTCGTGTTGCTTTCTTCTAGAACCTATTGGACGGTCTTTAGTTCCATGCAAATAATATCGTCGGTCCCATTTGTCTCTTTTAATTTGTTGCTGTCAGTAATAAGTAAAATGGAGTTGGATGGCCGAAAGGTTAGAGCGTGTGCGATGTATCATAAGGTCTGCCATTGAGGTAACTGTCATTGCTTCGATTCCCCTTTGTACGTGGGAAGGAGTGAGGTCGACTGCCCAACTTCGAAGGTTTTCCCTGGGTCCTTCGGGTTCCTACCACTGCAAAAGACCCATATGCGCAAGCGAATTATTGAAATAAAATTGAACCATAATATGTGTGTCCCCAAATAACCTAGTTTGTGTCGAGTGGACATTAAACCACATTTTCCTATCTCTATAAGTAAAAAATAAAAAAAAATAGACTGCCTGGGCTCAATATTGATATATGTGTTTTTTAAAGCTAACCACACCTCCATTTCGTCTGACCTGTGTATTTAAAGAGTGGGTAATTCTCAATCGTTATCCCTTTCAGAAATAACTAAGGTCACTGAAATTAGGACAATATCTTTATCGATAAGATTGTATTCGATGCAATACAAACCTTTCTGCTAATATAGCTATGAGCCCTGTA
Organism: Patella depressa; assembly: GCA_948474765.1. Taxonomy (NCBI): domain Eukaryota; kingdom Metazoa; phylum Mollusca; class Gastropoda; family Patellidae; genus Patella; species Patella depressa. The sequence goes on from OX419718.1 coordinate 41,457,845, forward strand.
ATTGCTAAACATGTTCTAATGAATCTTCTTTCGAATTTCCAATCAGCCACCCCTCAATATCACAAAATTTTCTTATGCATGTTTACAAATCTAAGGAGCTTTTATTTTCACCAGAACTAAAAGTCGGCTATTTTTTATCGTTTAGGACAGGATGAGCACTAATACATCACTTTAGTTTGATTGGTTCTGGTTTAAGACATGTAACAAAATAGGCATTTTAAATTATCCCTAGTGATAAATCACCCGATTTCTCACAATACTAACAAAAGACCACTCGAGATGTGATAGAAAAGCGGAAATTGGTTAGTATCCTACGCATGCGCCTTTTTACCCCTTGTCTAACATTCCGGCTAATGTCAGGAACATGGCGAGGTTGCGTAGCTGAAATTGAGCAGCTTCTGGTTCCGCATCACTGAACACGATTAATTAATACATGTATCACAACAGTAATTATATCATTAATTTTATTTGTATTGTTCGATACCAACATCTGTCACCTATAAGTTATCTGTTGGTCAACGCTTCTGTGATCTTTACTAATTAATACATCATGACAACAGTCTGGAATCATTTTTATGGACTTCACGTCGATATGCGTGGTTTTTATAGTAAAGTTAGTTTAACATTTGCATAACGGGCGTTATCACTGATCTTATCCAATATTTGATCAGAAACGGGTGTTACAGCAGATCGTATCCAATACTGGATCAGAAACGTAGAAAACAATTCCAACTGAATTTGGGAAACTCATAGACTAGAATGCAGTAGCTTATCTATATATCAATTAAAGATCAACCTTTTCCAGTTGGCATTAAAGGACCTAAGTCGCTAACATTTAGGACACAGAAATTGACACAAGTGGGTCGCAACGCATAAAATACTGTAATATAAATGTATCTTAACTGATTTACATTCAATGGTTCCGTTTTTACACTAATTTCAAATCAGTTTTGTTCGGCGAAATAAGCCAGCAGTGTCAATCGAGTGGCTATTTCGAGTGTCTGGTTATTCCAGTCTACATATGCCGTTTGATTTGGTGCAAAGTTTCTAGCCCCGTTCCTCGAGTCTCTTGTTAGAACTGGGGCTGAAACGCATTGTGGTACACGATTCGTGCACCACCGGTAAAATATTTATTTTGTCTTTAATATTGGATATCAGAAGCTCATCATTTTCCGGTAAGATCACAGCATCAATGTTGATTTAAATTGACAAATAATTCGTGTTTTCAATGTTGAAGATTTTGGATGATATTGAGTTAGAGACTTAGTTCCTTTAAATGGTCATCGAATCGTTTTTAATATCAAAATGTAATTCTCAAACGTTGTAAAAGCATACAAGAATACAAAATTTGTTAAGGTATGAAGCTCAAAAGCTCCATAAATCTGTCGTCCAATTAAGTGTAAAGATTTATTTTAAGATGGAAAAACATTAAATTGTAGTTCGATAAATTAATTGATTTGAACCTTGACTGTCATCACAAACCATAACTACTTCAGGCCTAAATGATTACAGGAATGAAGTGCATACTGCTGGAAGTCTTGAAATCAGACAGACGTCTTCTTAATATTCAAAATTATCAAAAATAGAACGACATTAAACGTAAATGTCGATCAACTACAACACTTGCTCGTGTTATGTGATAATTAAGCCATTTATATGTTTTTGTTTTTGCTTATAAATTAGACATCTTTATTCTTCAGCGAATATTTCAGACGTTTATAGTCTTGGAACAAGTACTAAAACAGACCCATTAGCTATGGTGACGCAGCCAATTGTCCTTTTGTAAAAGACAACTAAGACGTTTCCGATGAATTGTTCCTGTCATTGTTAACGATTTCAAAGACTCGAAGGAAATGCTAGACGACAGAAATACGGAACTAATACCCTGTCTGAGAAGGCGTAAAGCAAGACGAGGAAGAGATGATAGGGAACTAGTTAGAGTTGTCGAACTTGATTAGTTTCTTGTTCACATGATTGTACCATTTGATTGGATGTTTGCAGGTTGATTAAACAAGGTGAATAACTATTCCTTCTCCATGACTGAAGACGTCGAAAGCATATTGCCGTCTGCTTTAAGTGGCAGTCATAGTTAGATAAGTGTTTGCCTTTAAATCACTATCAAAAATATTGTCTGGTCCGATAGCCGTCTATTGTGGTATATGAGAAGAAACTTGGACACTCAGAAGGCAAACAGTATGGGGCCAAACGTCATATCAAAATAGTTGCTTGACTAAGAGTTTCATACTTCTTGCATTAATAACTAGGATAGGAATGTACTCTCGAATAGCGGTCTATGACTTATAGTCGTGTTTTTTATTACAAAATCAGCAAAATAACTATCTCAAAAATATGCAAAATTGGAACCTTTATATTATGACAAAGTACAACAGTATGAGATTAAATCAGTATGTCTTTATTTCGAAACACAGCATTTTACCAATCTATAAAAACCAAAAATACTTAATGTGTGAGCGTTGGGGGATGTTATCGTCGTTTTAAATGGTACCAGATTGAATGATTCCAACTCAAAAATTAAATCAATTAAACGATATTGATGGAATAGGACCTGGTATTTGGCAATTTACAGTCTTCAAGATGGTGATTCTTTATGATTTTATCATTTTCGGCCTAAGCAAATAAAATTATTTCTGAAAACATAATCAGAATTTATGACTAGCAGAATTATGGAAATGGCCAAGGTATAAAAGAAATGTTCGTTTTTTGGGTGTAATATGACTATAATGTCTGTTTTGATAACTGCCATCTCTGATTTTTATTGTGAAGACGTGGATTTTTACAATAATTGAAGGATACTGCTTTTTCTCTCATTTATAGCGTCCTTAATCCTTATAGAGCTCTAGTCTAATAGGAAGCGGCTTTTGATGTTTCTTCGGGCAATTAATGGCGATTCGAGCAACAAAACCACGTAGTAAAACTCATAAAGACAATCTACACGAAATCTTGACGCAAACAATATTTTCCATTTCTGTCGAAACAAGAGAAGAACGGATAGTTTGTAAAATGAATTGTAGTTGAGGGTCACGACCATGTCGTATGTTGCTGGTATGATTGGTCTAAAATTCCTGCGATAACCAACCGACTGACAGCTACTATTACCGTTGGACTAAATCTCATAATCACTCTCAGATTACCGCGTTACGTTGTAATTGACCAATCATGACCAGAAGGCTTGCGATATTTGATTGGTGTCATAATTCTTTAAGTATCTCCGTTGATGGAACGTAATTCTTCTATAAAGGGGATTTACGACGAAAGACAGGGATTTTATGGTCTATAAATACACTTTTTTGATAAATAGAATCTGACTAGTGTATATATATCTAATATCGTTAAAAGGAAAGATCGTTTACAAAATACTAGCTTTAGCCTGTCTCTATTAACATTACAAACGGTCTTAATTACTAAATGCGACACAAATGTAGGGCTGTCAAAATACCAGGCATGATTTGATTAAATTATTAATTAATATGATTGTGCATTTGGAACTGAACTAGATAATCGCCTTATGATCCTGTATATTACACTTTAACCGTCGTCGCATTTAACTAAAATATATTTTCACGTCATATGATGAAGGGGTCATGTGCTTATTCACGCTGTCCCGAAATTGACCCCAGATGGACACACGGTAGAGTAAATGTTCAAATTCGGCTCTGATCACAAAACATCGGGCCATCCGTGGTGGCAACTAAGCCAGCGTATGTCTCCGGCCGTATCTTCTTGAGCGATGGCAAAAAAATTGCTTTTTGTTTTGAATTCGTGTGTCCATTTTGTCCTTCATGAGGCTATGGTGAGGGTATCTTGTATTTACTACGTCTGATTATCGGTGGAATGGGGCATTCTTATACGCTCACATTTAAAGGTGGGATTATAACTTGTGGACATTCTGCAGGTCACAATTTTCATCTGATTTTGACCAAACGTGAAATAAAGGGTTATCGCCCAAAAGATCTCGATTACTTTCGACATTGTCAATAGTTATTGCCTTGAGAGGTCTGACTTATTTTGATGTAAAATCGCTTTCTTTTGCTTGCCCTCTGACCATCGCTTCCAAAATGTGGACGTATCTTGCATGACAACCACGAGCTTGAAGGCGGTCAGACGATGGCTCAAGATGCTCTCACAAATGACACGACGATTTTACAATAAGAGCCGAATTCACTCCATCGTGTGACTATCCGGTGTTAATTGCGAGAGATTATGACGCATCTTCCGGAGTCAGTCCTGAGCGACTCCACAGAGCCACCGTGTAACCTTCGTGTGGCCTGCGGGTATGAAGTACTATATAAATTTCACATCTCCGCATTGCCTTCATGTGTGGTTTGGGTATCATCGTGTGAATTTCTGTAGGCGTCGCACTTGCTTGATTGATTTTGGACCAGAGATTGGACCTTCTTCATCTGTCCATCTGGTTTCAATGGGTGAGACAAAGACAATGGAGAAAAACGTAAACCATTTTGGGGTCCTTGTAGGCTAGTTTTTGTAAAGACACACCGGGGGTTTGAATACCAAACTAGAACAAAAACAATATGACATATTGGAAGTCCTAACATTAGTAGTATTATCAGAAAGGATAACCATACCCTTGGATATCATGTCTGTTTCCGTTACAAAATTATCAATTTAATTTTTTATTCATTGTTGGGGACAATCACAAAGTCTAATATACAATTTGGTGATTCTGAAAATTTATACACATGCATATTTCTGAAAAGATTTAATAACATCAAACAGATTCTGGCAGGAATTTCACGATTCAGATGTTCTCATCATATTCGTCATTGACTTTCACGACCTATGAAAACAAGTTACGACCCCATGCAAGACTCATAGGTCTGAAGTATGCGTATTGTACTAGCATTAAATTTCAGTTTGTATACAGCTACGAACCAGAGAAAATATATCTTACAGTTTAATGTCATCCTTTTTTGAATGATATTCATTATAGCTGTGATAATAAATAATTTACTAGAGGACCTCGAGTAAACTGACAGACTAACAGTAAGAGATTGGACGTCTATCGGTCATTCTGCTATTCATAAAGTCATAAACCCGTCCTATTAGACAAGCGTTCGTGATACACTTGAAAAACTATGCCACCATGTACATACCGATAGTTTTATAAAATATATAAAATTGGGACAACAATCAAGACGGTCTAATTTGTTCGGATGGGGGGAGAGAGAAATGGGGTTTAACGTCCACTCGACATAAACTAGGTCATTTCGGGACTAACATGGTTTTAATTTTATTTCAATAATACGCTTTGTACACATTGGTGTGCACGTAAAAGATCCCTTGACAGCTGCGATTCGATATAGAGTAGACCGTAGTGCCGCTGTTCAGGCAAAATTTCCCCTCAAGACACGCTGCATGGCGTAAATGTGTGTTTGTCTTCATTAGCCCAGTTCAGAGCAATAGGACGTTAAACCACAGTTTTTACATCTTTTCTGGTGTTATAATAATTGGATGTCATGATTACGGTTTGCTCGTTTTTTTTATATTTTTACTTCTGGATACAAAAACACGTGCATCGATAAAGAGAGAAAATGAAATAGAATTTGACGAACACAACTTCATAGAATATTGTATGATTTGAAGGATTTCATTTAAATTTATCCCAAAAATCAATGTCAGAAAAAAAAGAAATTGATGATGTTTCTTTGGCTTTTAAGAAGCATGATGTTTTGTTCTGAAACATGACGTACATTTGCCGAACTCCATATTCCAGTGTCATTACAATATGTCCAAGCTGGTGAAACGGAAATGACAGCAAATCCTATAACAAATACGAATACACTACCTCATTTACATATTCCTGCTATTTTGATAGAAGCTAGCTGAGCTCGTGATGTGAGTCTTATCCCTGTAACATTAAGGTGACGTGTATTTACTATATAAGGTCGGACAGGTGTGCCCCGTTCCTAAGCTCCAATATTACATTTGTAATTCAAATTCAGCAATAGCTGGCTTAGAAGGAAATTAAGCTCATCTTTTCATATCCGCTATCAACGGAGATATTTATTCTTAAAAACCAAGCAAGTGAACTTAATGTATCCGATGAAGAATAAAAGAAATCCAGAAAAATAATGGAAAGCAAAATGTGTTGGTTGTCTTTTACAGATTTACAAGTAATTTATACGGACTCACTGTTTTCATGGAGTAATAAAGTCATATATTTCATTGATTTTTACGTAAATCAATCGCCCCCGTTAGAGTTTGAACGACGATGAAGTTTCCAACTAGTAACGATATGCGGATAACTATCATCTGTTCTTTATCGGTTCTTAAAAAGTGAGGCGAAAAAGAGCTTTATAAAATCAGTTTTGATAAATGACATAGTCAAATAAATAACCTAGAAAATATGTCTTTCGTTCTATTCTTTGATATAAATCCACCGAGCATAATTACTACCAAATGAAGAGATTCGCGGTCAATCTGATTTTATATGATTGATTTAATACACTTTGTATCTAAACATAGATATATTCCGCTGTCAGATATAAGTGCATTAAATCAGTCATTTAAATGATCCACGGTTCCCTCTAATTCATGGTTAATACACACCGGATCAGTTAAATTTTAGGGGCCACAAGCATGATATCCATTTAAAAATGCAAAGAATTGATTTCGAATAAACCATCGATAGTTAAGAGCTAAGTCTCGGGTTCGAGTCTCAACTTGTTCCATCATGCCCAGAGGTCGCGAAGTCTACACTCTTAATCTGAACAGTATCGAGGTTAAATATTCCTGTTTGACCATATATATCAATAAATTTACTCTTACAGATAAGGAACAAAGATTCTCAAATTAATCGCGGGAATGGGGTGAGGTGGGTGGGGGCTTCGATCAGCCCACGAGGATGAGGGTGCAGTCGGTACAGGTGATTATGGGACAAAACTCCGCCACAGATACAGGACGAGTAAACATATATTTAGCATGTAATTATTTTATTGCACGCGCCATCCCCTAAAACCTATTAAAAGACATATTAGAAAACCATTTTTTTTTTCAAAAATCCATTTTTGGCCAATATGACCGCCATTGGTCGCCATTTTGGCGTCCATATTGGATCCAAGATGACCGCAGATGCTCGAAACGCGTTGGAGTATAATTGTTTGAACTCGGCATACTCGAAAACATGTTAAAAGACATACTGGACCACACATCTGACCGGATGCGACAACAAAATTTAACAAAATTTCAATTCAGTTTTGGCCAATATGGTCGCTAGTGTGGCCGCCATATTGGATCAAAGATGACCACCGTTGCTCGAAATAAGTTGGTGTATAATGTGTTGAACTCGGCATAGACGAAAACATATTAAAATACATATTGGACCACATATTTACCGCATGCGACAACAATATTTCCAAAAAATATATCTTTGGTGGCCATATTGGATCCAAGATGGCCGTCATTGCTCGAAATACATTGGAGTACAATAATTTTGTGAACTGGGCATACTCGGTAACCTATTAAAAGACATTATTGGAAATCGTTGGAAACACATATCTGCCTCATTCGAGACAAAACTCTTGAAAAATAATTTTTGGACGCCTTTTTGAAAAATGCCAATTACCCGAGCGAAACAATCAAGATAGAACAAACATTTTCCAAAGATTTGTTGGTTTTTTTTCAATCAATTTCGACTAAGAAAAGTAAACTTGGTCTCGTCCCTAATGCCACCCTCGCTTCTCTTGTATTGGCGGCACATGTGCTTGCTGTCATGATTCTCAAGAATATGTCAATCTTTACCGTTTAATTTGCCCGCTACATATACAGATGCACGCAAAAATGAAAGTGGACTGGAAGTGTGAATGTAAATTGCCATGTGGTCCATTTCATTTTATAGCGTACTTTGTTGTGGATCATTTTTGTATTTTTGTAACATAACAGACCTGTAATACAGATAGTCTCAGACGCGGATACAGAGGGGGGCGCACCCGGCGCACGCACCCTCTATTTTTTTGCGGCGGCGAACAATTTTTAGCTCCATATATTCTTGCGGGAAAGGAGAACAAAACCAGTTTAGGTTGGAAATCGTAATTTACAGTACTAGTATGAAATTAGTCCTTGTGGGCATTTTAGTCCACTCAAAAATCACGGGCCAGGCTTCGCACTCCCAAGTGGATGTAGCACACCCCCCTTTTCTGAAAATCCTGGATCCGCCCCTGAGTCTGTTCATTTTCTGTGATTAAAATGCCGTTTCTAAAATATAACAAGTAAGACTGATAACCAGGCTAGAACGACAAAACATTGGTTAAAAATCTGAGCATATAATATATATTAGATATGAAAAAATGTGTTATTTAACTGACCATTCTCTTTTATTTAGTATAATTTGGCACAAAACTAACTGAGAATTAATCTGTGGTCAGCTGTGTATTGCCGTGGTTAGGATCAAGCAGTGCTCACTCTGGGTTCAATTTTTCTTCCGCCAATTTTTCATTTTAATTTATTAGCCATATATTTTTTCCGCCAAAAAAAAGAAAGAAAAAAAAAGAACGAATATCTATTCTATTATATTTTTTCAGTAATTTTTATTTACATATAATATACATATGATATTACAATTTACAAAATTCTTCACTGCTTTGCAGAAGCCCATTTTTTTAGAGCTTTTTCAACATCTGGGGTAACCACACAGTGTATTTGTTTTTAATGAATATTTTTCTTTATAACAGAAATTGTGACCAAGCACTTACTGATATATCAAGGATTTGAACATTTTCATTCATCTTTAAGAGATCTACATTTTTCAAATGCACAAACATCAAGTTCAAATCCGCCCACGTATCTTTAATACGGAGGGGCTAAATTAACTGTGGTCTGACCCCTGATTGTATTTCGGATAACCTCCCTTCATAAAGCTCTTTACAAACGGTGGTCCAAATAAACCATAGACCAAAACACGTGAAAGATAGTAAATAAAAATAAATAACTCTGTTTAATTTTACTTTTAAGATGTCTTCCTGGAAAAAAGTTAGTAAAACAAAAAGCAAACAACATAGAGAGAGAAGTCAGGTTAGTTAGAAAGTGTTTTGATTTTAAGTTTGTTGCCCCAGGATTATTTTTAGCGCTGTATCATATCGTCATACGGTCTGTCTGAAATAAAACTAATCCATGCATGTGTTAGTCCCGAAATGATCTAGTATCTGTCTACAGTGTCTAGTGGACGTTAAGCACCATTTCTCTCATTCCCTAGAAACTAGAATTAAAGATACAATATTGCGATGTGCCACGATCCAGTCGCTTCTTCCCATTCCCCAAGCCAATTCATCACATCCTAGTAGTAGTAGTAGTACCGTAGCAATGCCTACCAAACCAATCTCTTTCAACCTTGTTTTTGATAAATATATGAAATGGAATTGGATTTAACGTTTGACTGTTCTGCTCAGACTGGGATAATGAAGACGGGCATACACCATACAATGAGCTCTTATTGAGCCTTACTTACATGTATATCAATTTCCAACTGTTTAGGGATCTTTTACGTGAGTGCAAATTTAATGTGTACACAAGACCTCTGTTTTCCGTCCCACCCAAATGACACACCTTTCTTGATCAAACTCGAAGTGTGATTCCAATGTTGATTGATCGAAACCATTTGCACAACAATAAATCTTCCTAAGTTAACATTGATGTTGTCATCTTGTACTGTGAAAAGATGGGCTTCTAGTTCTGATATCCAATATTTAAGACAAAATGAAAGTTTTAAAATTGAAATTGACACACAAATAACATTCTAGAATACTTTTGAGCACTATTTGTGATGAAGCAAGTTGATGAATGAGGCTAAACATACCCCAAAATAGAATACTACCTGTATACATTGGAATAAAGACAGCCATTTTAATTGTGACTCATGGTGTATTTTGCTGAACATAACTGATTAGAAAAAAATGGAATGTAAATCAGTTTATATACATTCAAATTACATTATGATATGCACTGAAAATCTTTTGTGCCCATTTGTAGGTGCCCTCTTTATTGAGTTAACTCTGCTTTATTATCAGATATTTCTCATCATTTTACATTGTAGCTTGAATCAAGGAGATGGCTGGGTCCCTTAGAAAAGAAGAAAGATTACAAAAAGAGAGCAAAGTATGTTCATTCTATCTTAAAAACTCAAAAACTGCATGTTTGCGTACTGTTGTATATATTGAATAAGTAAAAATAAATATCCTAAAATTAAATTTATATATATTATTTTATTAATTATTGATTTGATTTTAATTCAGGGAACAGCACAGAAAAGATGCCACAATTAAATATTTGAGAAAAAAGGCAGAGAATAGAAATCCAGATGAATTTTATTTTAATATGGTTAAAACTAAAAAAGTGGTAAGTTATTCATGTAAGCACATTCTTCTCCAATGTCAAATCCAGCAAAGAAGCAAATCTTGTTATGATGTTTCCCCTGTCTCTCCAAACATGTATTTGCCTTCATTTGTGTGCACTCTACAGGATAAAATGTTTTTCTGATATTGACCAAACTTAAAGTATATTTATGTTGTTATCCCAAAGATCTTGGTTCCTTTTCATACTGGCTTCTAATTCGGTGTGAAGTATGGGGACAGTGAGAGGATGAGTCCTATATTTATTTTAGTTTTTCCTTGTCCATTTCTTGCATATCTTGCATGACAACCACATGTTTGTTATTTCGTAAGAGTTTGTTTTCAGGCTGTCTTTTTTATATCTCAATAATTCATCTTAGCTTTAATAAACATTTTGCTTTTAAATTTTCTAAAGTTCAAAATTTAATTGTTTAGGATGGAGAACATCAGGCGCGAGAAACAGATGAACCAGAATTTACAGATGACCAAATTAAAATAATGGAATCACAAGACATTAGATATGTGAATTTAATGAAAACAGCTGAAATGAAGGTGATTTATGGGATATATAGTCAGCAGTCTTTATTTTAAAACTTACGCTTGCAAAAATAAAAGATGACAAGTCATCTTCAGAATTGCAGTAATATGTTAATTTATTCAAAATGAACTTATATTTTTAAGGAAACTAAATTTGATATGAGCATATATTGCAGAAAGAATTGTCAGTTTTACAGAAAAAATTGACATTTAATGAGTGATAATGAGAAAAACATGTAAATATATCGATAAAAACCCTTTTTATAATTTTATAACAGAAAATAGAAAAACTGAAGTCCTCTTTGCATGTGATAGAAAGTCAAGTGAAACCTAAAAATAAACACATTATATTTGTTGATAGTAAAAAAGAAGGTAAGTGAACCATTTAAAGATAGGTTACCAGAAAAGTATTTATCAGGTGGTAATTTCCAATAAAAGTATAGCAATTTGGTATATGTGTAAAGTAGAGATAACCAATCTTACTCTAAAAATACTGGGCCCTGTTTCACGAAATTTTAACTTAAGATAAAATCCAATTTTAGTAGATACTTCAATTTTGATTGGCTAAGCACTAAAATCAATCTAATATTATCCAATCAAATTACTAAAATTGGGATCTTATCTTAGTTAAAATTTCGTGAAATAGGCCCCAGGATTCCCCGAAAAACACTCATGGAGGGTGTACAGGACAAAAATGTCAGGGTTCCCCTAATCAACAGCCTGGTGAATAGGAATATCTGCATGCGTGACGTCAAAGGTTGCACATGAAATTGAGTGCTTTGTGTACATGTTGATATGAAGAGCTAGGCATACAACACTTTCTGGGATAAATATCATGGAAAAGGACGCGGGCAGTGATTAATCTGAGTATTTAATTAGGATTCGATATTTGTAATAAATAGTCAGCGATTAAAGACAACATCGTCTTGTGTATACAGTGAATTCTCCTCCGACTTTACACCCTCTTTGGATCAATTTTTTATTGCAAGGGTTCTCCTGAAGAAGGATTTAAAACAAATTTATGCTAATTAATTAGTTGGAATATGTTTTTACCTAGAATTGCAACAAAAATATAAATCTTGTTCAGGCAGGTGTGCACTATGCAATAAAGAATTCATATTAATATAGCATAGTCACAAGTGCCTGTGAGCATAGTTAACATTAATATACCATAGGTTGATAATTTTCCACAGAAGTAGGGCCATCATCTTATACTTCGCACCAGCTTACATATGAATGAAAGTAAAAAACATGCTGTCCTGAATTCCCATAAACTGTCACTCTTTGATGTGACGTCGTCTGCTAAATAATAGCATTCATTGTATATCAAAGCGCATTTGTCAGGTGTTTTTCTATACTGCTTACAATAACAATATCACTATTGCAACCCAAATATTTTTAGTCAACTTTTTGTATATTTTGCTTTTTCAATTTTTATTAAAGAAAACATAACCACTATGCTGCAAAGTGACATAAAAATATAATTTTTCTTCTTACATTGATATCTTTAAAGGTCATTTGATTTGGGTAAAAGTGATATGTAATACAGACACCTTTATAATGAGGACAGTCTCTCAGTTATCAAACAGAAGGCAAAGGCACAGTGATATGGCGTTAAACATTAGTCAGACCTTATTTCTAAGAAAACTATAATCAATAAAGAAAACCTACAATTCAAGTACTTTCCTGGGGATTTTTCTGGTGTTGGTTCCAGCTAGCGTCCATGGATTGGCACAGTATTAGACCCCATATAGCATTACAATCACTTATGATTGCTACTGATTTGAAAAGCAATCGTATTATACACTGTTTTGACTTATGTAAGGATAAACTGTAAAATATGACGATTTAACTTACACTGCACAGCACATTATACCCGGTAAAATATGGTATGTTCAAATGATAAACCATTGAACAAAGTATTGAACACTATGATTATAATATACATCTCACAAATGTTTCAAATAACCTGATTTTCATTGCAGCCAAAAATTTTGATGCAGCAAAGCATTTTGATACACACCCTTCTTTGATGGATCGAGTTTACAATAGACCTACATTTGATATGCTAGCAAAACAAGATCTATCTAAAACAATGGATGATAAAACTTTATCGGTAGGTGAAAGTTTATACTCTTTAATCTACAATGTAATCGTTAGACTATTGAACTAAAATAATATTGCAGAAGGAGACGGAAAATATTTTTCACTTCCAAATTCCTTGATAACCGTATGAGTCTGTTTATCTATGATCAATATAATATAGATAATAGCTTGTCTGTCAGTATTTGTTAAATGATTAGTGTTATTTTTATGTCTCCTTTAGTCTGTGGTACATTTTAATTCTGAATTTATTGGTAGACCTGTTTGTATCAGAAGATATTTCACTCTGTTAGTGATGAAACAAATAATTATTGAGTTTTGTTGTGTAACTCAGGGAAGATTAAAGCGAGAATTTCATATTTTCTAAGAAAGTCAAAACATAACTATTTCTATGTCTTTTGCTCAGACAATAGGTTGTCAACTCACTTTTATAGCATCATAGGCAATATTCCTAACTAACACTTAAAAATCATTGACACTGGAAATGATAACACAATTACCTCCCTTGTTTTCTATTCCCCCCCTCCCCCCATGGAATAACTATCTTCAAACGTTTGAATTTGAAGTTGAAAATGATATATTTGCCAATTTCTCAAATGGTGATAGTGAATTATTGGATTAATAGGATTATTCTTTAACAAGTTAGGACTGTTTATAGATACCATCTATTTTAAGGCTTTATTTAAATGTAACTCAAAAATATGAAATTGTAGCTTTAAACGACACCAGTCTAAGATTATTTTGTCTCTTATCAAGATAACATAAGATCTCTAGATCACTAGACATTATCTCATTTCAATCGAATGCCAATATTTATAATTTGTGTAAACTTTAAGTATTTGAGCGAGGACGTAAAATATTATTGTCATCGACCAGAGCAAGTTTTGATAAGTTTATTGTGAACACTATTCTTAGTCTTAAAGGTAAATATGTATATGAAAAATGAAATAATTACTCAAAACCTGTTCAAAATTTAGAATAATCAATTAGTTTGGGCGTAAATTGAGTGATCTCTCGGAAATTTGCAGTCAAAAAATTATCTAGTAGAGTTCTTCTTTCTTGCCACCACATACACAATCTCTGTCAGTAACAATGTGATAAAACAGTAAGTGACAATAATCAACATCCAGATTAAAATCTATTGTAATGATAAAACCACATTTTCTTACCAATGACTTTATTTTGATCAATTTAGTTGGGGCTGTAAGGTCATTATTTATTGATTTTAAATGAGGTACCTCAGATGTTGTCAGGGCATGTTAACAAGCTTGTAATTAGTTTTACATGTCTGTCATTAAGTAATCAGCAGAATTCTCTAGTTAGACAACTTATCAACTTAATTAGTTAGGTGGTAGCCCTATTGATTAATATTGATTTATGCTATGGCCTTAAATTTGTAATGGCTGGCCTGGGGGTAAAGTTTGAAACTAAGGGCTAAATTACACAAAAGGTTTAATTGTTGTGCTGCTGAGGGGCCTACCACGAAGTCATCAGATAAGAAAGTCTGTCATTGGTGCAAGTTTCATGATTTTCGATCCCAAAGAAACTTTTGGGTTTTCCCTGGGTTCTTCAGTTTTCCCCAATTGCGCAATACGTCTGTGCATATGAATTAATGAATTACAAATGGAATGACCTTTATTGAGTGGATTTTAAACCACCAGTTTTCTTTCTTGCTTAAGATAAAGTACTTTTAGTCGGATAACAAAAACCATTAGCAGAGATGACTTTGAATCTTTGAAGAAATTTTAGTTATCTTGTGACACATTTTGCTGTCACTGGACCTTTTGGTTGTGCAAAACTTTTTAAGATATAAAAATTTAACAAGCCAAATGTTTGCATTTTATCAGATTTCAGATTTAGTTTCAGTTTTACAACAACAAAAACACATTAAAATGTGGCAGTATCATAAATCAACACAATATTACAGTTGACACAAAATGTTGAAATAATATAGCGAATGTATAGTCATTGGAGTGAGGCATATTATTATGGTGTTAGAATTGATTGAAATAATGTGTGACATTATGACATTCACTGTATAAGTCATCCAACCATAGTGACTATTTCATGGCAGAGTCTGTTAGGAGGTTGGAAAAACATTTTACCACATTAAATTTATCCAGAAATATTACATGAACTTATTATTTTTAACCCCCAAAATCCAAATCATCCCAGTAAAGATATTTTTGAATAACAATGCATTCCAGAGTTCATGGACGAAATATTTTTGTATTCAATTTTCACTTGTTTTTTTAAGAAAATATCAGCAAAAAAGGAGCAACAATATAAAGAATTGTCGAAAAGAATTGAAAGAGAAAAAGAACTGAACATCATTTCTCAAAAGATGGAAACTAGTCGTCATTTATTGGTAAGATTATTTATTCCCCCGATCCATTATGCAGCAACTATATAAACTTAATTTGTCAAATTTTGAAAGATACTGTTATTCTACAGATGATAATACCTAGAGACAGGACATGTCTTCATAATAGACATGCATTTACTAGTATTGTGAAACTTTCTAAATATATAGCTAGTGTTCTTAGGGCTTAAAGGACAATATTGGTGCCAGTCATTATCACGTATGTGATAGAACTGATTAAACCCTTTCCAAATATAATATTAACACAGAGATCATCGCTACCATAGAGGAGTAATAAAGGATTCATGAATCGGAAGTGACGAAAAGGAAAACACAAGTTATCTCTCTATGTGAATGACTGAAGTGACGAGTGATGACAGATAAACGGCCGAATTTCTGCTCACTAATAATTCCTTCGAAGACAAAAAGTTGTTATATGGGACCGCAAGAGGTTATCTGACGATACAATAAAGTAATTAAGTGTCATAAGATAAGAAAACACAGGGAAATATAAATACTCCGTACAGCCCCTTCTTTTTATTCATTCTATAGGGGAGACCGGGCCACATTGAACCACTTTGTTCACATACATGTTTGTCCTCATTTCATATCAAATGTTTTTATTAGAAGATCTCTTTATTTCATGATCAAAATTAAAAAAAAAAAAATCAATATGCCCCCTTATATGGATCAAACCCCGGTTTATCTGGATTGTATAGATTAGACATATATGAACTTAAGTACAAGAATTTCCTAAGCTAAGAAGTTAACATGTATGGAAAATTTTTCTCTTTTAAGCGCTTTTTTGAAAAATTCACTGCGTAAGAAAATAATTGACAGCATGTGGCTTATCTCACTTCTGTACAGTGTTTGGTTGTATAGTATTATTTATAAAGGATATATCCATGGTGGTTCAATGTACCCTGGTCTCCCCTACCTTATGAAAACATGGTAATGCACGGACTTTTAATCTGTTTTTCTTTCCTGTTCTCTTATCTAGTGGCAGTCAATTCTTTTTATGAATTGTAAGATATTCTCTCACAGTGTCACACAGCAACTGTAGGTCTTCGAGGGAATTATTAGTGAGCAGATATTCGCCCATGTATCTGTTGTTATCACTAGTCACTTCAGTTAGTTATATAGAGGAATAACTCGTGTTTTCCTTTGGCGTTCGTCACTTCCGATTCATGAATCCTTTATTACTCCTCTATGGTAGCGATGATCTCTGTGTTAATATTATATTTGGGAAGTGTTTAATCAGTTCTATCACATATGTGATAATGACTGGCACCAATATTGTCCTTTAAAAAGATATTCAGGATAAGGCATTAAAAGGGAGACAATCCCATTTGCTATGCTTCACCTGGGTTTTATTTAGTCTTGTGTATTTAGTATTTATTTCTTTAACATTCATTTAATATCAAAACTTTGTTTGATAATTCGTTAAAATCTCCCCAAATCATCCAATTTGTAGTTGTGTTCAGTTTAAAGCTTACCCTTTAATTTTGTTGATTTTAAATGATTTTTATGAATTTTCAAACAAATTCTTGATATTAAATGAATGTTAATAAAATAATGCGAAATACACAATATTGAATGATACCTGGTTTACAGTGATGTGATGTTTATTTTGTTTTTTAAAGGATAAGACAGCTAAAAGGAAAAAAGTTACTGATGGTTCCAAAGATCAAGCTCCCCAATACAGATGGTGTTTTCATCGGAAAAAATAGTCTATTCATATATACTTTGTAAATAGTATTATTAATAAACAGTGATAAATATGATAATAACGTTGAATTCTGTACTTAATACTGTCCAAGGAGTAAGTCCTTTTTGAACATCTTGGACATAAGTTAGTAGTGATAACTTGAACATCTGGTATAATTCAAGATTATGGACAGGGAAAGTTTGGGTGATGTCCTAAATTCCGCTTAACATTTGAACTTTGCATTTAGACCGGAGGCTCAGTGTGGAGGGGTGTCCATCAAATGGCCACAAAACCATACCCAACTTTTTAGAGTAAAATTTTGCATAGAATCTGATGCCGAGTGGTAATCAGTCTGCATGGGGTGTTTTCGAGATATCCAGGGTCAAAGGTCAAATGGGTTCATTTTCACTGAATGCGAATGGGCAGCCATTCTTGTATCATGAAAATATGCTGAAAATAATGAAAAGTAATCGCTCTTTCAATAAAAATGTAAACAAGCTAAATTCATCATTGTCTTTATTGATGCTGGGGGTCAAAAGGTCAAATTTTCCTTTTTAGCACTAGGAAGATTTAAAGCAATAAAATTAAAAATGTCAGTGTAAAATATAAAAACTAAAGCAAAACCTGTTCTAATTAACAGTAGGAGCATGTAAAACTAATCTTGAGGTTTACTTTGGAACATCGAAAAAGATCTTGCATAACAGAAACAAAACACTTTGAAACCAGTTTCAAAACTATGTAAAAACTGTCAAATCGAAATCTTACCGATTTAGTTTCACAACGATTGTTATCTGAGTACGTGATTAACAGTTTGCAATTTTTTTTATGAATTTCGCCGGAACATGGACACGGATAAAACCAACGGATGCAATGTACATAATGGCTCACGAGATATTAATGTCATATTGATAAATGCTACCAGAGAAAGTTTTGGCAGGTTTTGTGACGCGACCTGCTGACTGGAGTCCAGCCATGAAACTATTCAATTGTTTTTCAGACAACTAATATCATTATGTTTAACATATGTTGTGAAACTTAATCGGTGAGATTTTTTATTTGACTGTTTTTGCGTATTCTTAAAACAGGTTTCGAAATGTTTTGGTTCTGTTAGGCAATATCTTTTTCGACATTTCAAAGTTAAAAGTTCGGTGCGAAGACCACCTAAAGATAACTTTTAAATATTCATATTATCAATTAAAACAGGTTTTGCTTTAGATTTATATTTCACGCTGACATTTATTGCTTTAAATCTTCTTAGTGCCAAGACGGAAAATTTGAACTCTTGACCGCCGTCGTCACTAAGAACTAAGATGAATTTAGCTAGTTTACATTTATTTTGAAAGAGTAATTACTTTTGATCATTTTCAGCATATTTTCATGATACAATAATGGCTGGGCATACACTTCCAGTGCAAACTCATTTGAACTTTGACCCCGAATATCTGGAAAACGCCTCAACGGAGGACTGATTACCAATCGGAGGACTGATTACCACTCGGCATCGTATTCTATGCACAATTTTACTCTAGAAAAGTTGGGTCTTGTTTTGTGCCCATTTGATGGACACCTCCCCGCACTGAGCCTCTAGGCTAATTGGCTTGAATTTTTGTGCCGCCCAGGTTATTGTGCTTTCCTGGTTGTTTTTACTTTTTAGTATAGAATACTTTCTGTCTGTCTGACAATTAAAAATATTTGTTCCCAAATTCATGGTGGTTTGAATCCTGACAGTGTCGGGCTGAAAATGAGAGTTATCTTTCTTACACTTATCATTCCGTCGTCCTAATCAGCCTATTATAACTACGCGGGTTAAGAGGAGGATGACGTCATTTAGTGACCTTTTAAAATTTACTAGGAAATTTAGCTGAGACCTTTTTAATAATTATAGAATTTGGCAAAGTTTTATATCGTGAAACTAAAATTTTCAGATTACCACAATTTTATTAATACCAATAAGTCAATTGTTTTAACTGTATACTAAATATACTGTGATCAGACAAACTGTTTGTACGTTAATCCGATTACTTGGTAAAATTATATTAATTTATCACGTAATTAATCCCATATTGTTAATCCCTTAATTACTATTATAACCAAAGGTTTTGTATATTTGTAACTAGGTAACCCAGGTTTTATATCCTGTTTATATCTATTTAGTTAACAACAAATATATACCTATATAAATCATCATGTTAACTATTCTAATCATCATTTACTGACTGTTCTCCTTGTAAGAACATCTACATTCAGTTAAATCAGATCTAACTTCAGTTTATATACCAGATACCTACTACTACACTTCAAAATGGTAAGTAAATAATAATTTTCAGACAACAAAATTAAGGTTGTTTTGTGAATGAAGTTGAAATACACCTATTGTTCGTGTTAAGATATATTTTACAAATGCCATTTAGTATAGATTTCATAAAGAAGTATTGATTTTGAACTCTTTGACACTGAATACGCCACATATCCGTACTTAATCATTCGTTTCTCTTCTTTCAGCGTGAATGTATCTCCGTCCATATTGGCCAGGCTGGTGTTCAGATGGGAAATGCCTGTTGGGAGTTATACTGTTTGGAACATGGTATCCAGCCTGATGGTCAAATGCCATCAGATAAAACTATTGGAGGTGGAGACGATTCCTTCAACACATTCTTCAGTGAGACCGGTGCTGGTAAACATGTACCGAGAGCTGTGTTTGTTGACTTGGAACCAACCGTTGTAGATGAAGTAAGAACTGGTACATACCGACAACTCTTCCATCCTGAACAACTCATCACTGGTAAAGAAGATGCCGCTAATAACTACGCTAGAGGACATTACACAGTGGGTAAAGAAATCATTGATTTGGTTCTCGACAGAATCAGGAAGTTGGCTGATCAATGTACCGGTCTACAAGGATTTCTCATCTTCCACAGTTTTGGCGGAGGAACCGGCTCTGGTTTCTCTTCCCTTCTAATGGAGAGACTAAGTGTCGATTATGGCAAGAAATCCAAGCTTGAATTCGCCGTTTACCCAGCTCCCCAGATCTCCACTGCTGTTGTTGAACCTTACAACTCCATCTTGACTACCCATACCACCTTGGAACATTCTGACTGTGCCTTCATGGTGGATAATGAAGCTATTTATGATATCTGTCGTCGTAACCTGGATATTGAAAGACCAACCTACACCAACTTAAACAGATTAATTGGTCAAATTGTCAGCTCAATCACAGCTTCTCTAAGATTTGATGGCGCCCTCAACGTCGACTTGACCGAGTTCCAGACCAACTTGGTACCCTATCCACGTATCCATTTCCCTCTGGCTACCTATGCTCCAGTCATTTCTGCTGAAAAGGCCTACCATGAACAACTGACTGTTGCTGAAATCACCAATGCGTGCTTTGAACCCGCCAACCAGATGGTAAAATGTGATCCCCGACACGGCAAGTACATGTCATGCTGTATGTTGTACAGAGGGGATGTTGTTCCCAAGGATGTCAATGCTGCTATCGCTACCATCAAGACCAAGAGAACAATCCAATTCGTTGACTGGTGTCCAACTGGTTTCAAAGTTGGTATTAACTACCAACCACCAACTGTTGTACCAGGAGGTGATTTAGCCAAGGTACAGAGAGCTGTCTGTATGTTGAGCAACACTACCGCTATTGCTGAAGCCTGGGCACGTCTTGACCATAAATTTGATCTTATGTACGCCAAGAGAGCTTTTGTCCACTGGTATGTTGGTGAAGGTATGGAAGAAGGTGAATTCTCTGAAGCCAGAGAGGATTTAGCTGCCTTAGAGAAGGATTATGAAGAAGTTGGTGTTGATTCTGTTGAAGGCGAAGGAGAAGAAGAGGGAGGAGAAGAATATTAAGCTTTAATACAATTACTTTAGTCATTTATTTATTAATGTTAATAAAAGGTTTATTTGTTATCTCGGTCTCTTTGTTGCCCCTTTGTTTGTGATGTTCGTATCAGCTATAAATATATTATATAATATTGTAATGGGGTTTGTGGTGTGATATTTGTACAATAAAGTACAATAATTACGAAGGCACAGCTATTAGAATCCATAATTATAATGCATCAAAATTCGTGAGGAAGTATAATATCTAGCTAGGTGACCTTTATCAGAAAGGCATAGTCATACGTGAAAATTTGAAAATCGCAGACGAAACCATAAATCAAATGGGACATGAAAATCATTGATAGATTAAAGATGCATAAAGTAAGAGCCAAATCAGCCTGTTGGAGGTTAGTTTTTGGCTTCAAATATTATATGCATTTATTCATAGAACAAGTCTATAATCAGCTCACAAGACTCCAGACGATCGGTTGGCAGCGATTTAAACAGATTAAAAAATACATGTAACGTTGCTACGATAATAAACAGTCTGTACTACTTCTTCCAACTCCAATAACTTCACTCAGAATAATTTGAATGAAATTTTCAATATATTCATTTTGTATTATCTATTTTTGAACAATAATATAGCAAGAATGACCAACCCTTAATCTAAATCTACATAGTGCATCTTTAATATGGTACTGATATATGGAAGTCCATAAGACTTTATTGTAGAATGCAATATATTGAGAAACTCAATATTATGTTGAGTCACTAGGATAAGAAACCCAAGTAAAAGGATTACAGGTGGATCGGAAGGTAGTGTGTTCTTGGGAAAGAAATATTATTTGTACATGTAGGCCTACTAGGATCATTTAAATCACATTTTGAACATGTAGGCATATTTATCGTGTAATGTGGTGTAATTTCGGAGGCTCATTTGTATTGCCAATCTAAAAACAAGAAGTTTGTCTTCCGAACTCAAGTAGCACGACAATATGGCTGTCATATATGGGTGCATGTCGACTTAAGAGACTTGCTGACTTCTATCCCCGCAATCAGTGGTAACGCCAAAGACAAACAGAAGTAATGAGTACCGAGTGAAATCCACTTCCATTGAAACAGGAGCCCCAGTTGATCCGGGATTAATATATTGTTTCAATAATTGGCTTGCACGTAGGCGTCTATACCAGTGGGAGGGAACTGGAGTACCCGGAGAAAACCCACGAGGTTGGACAGGCGACCCTACTCCTTGCCACCTACAACCGGGGATTCGAAACCACGCCAGTTGACTCAATTGCAGGCCGTATGATACAGCACGCGCACGCTAACCATTCGGCCATCCAACCCGCGAGGGCCTGACAAGGACAGCTGTCTTGTCGTTCGGATGGGACACTGTCCGGCAAAATTTCCCTCATAGCTCACCGTGTTTTTGTTTACCTAATGACAATTTTAAAGAAATTCCTTATCTCTAGCGCATTTCGGCGTATATATATACACACTGAACTGTTGAAAGAGAGAATTCCAATACCCCATTTGACGTCAGGATTTATTATGAATCAATACTTTGACATTGTGATTCATTAATTCTAAGCATTTATTGTGATATCACATATGAATGCCAATCGCATCCCACCATCTGACGCTAAAGGAAAAAGCGCACGACCGTGAAACCTTTCTCAACAAAAAAGTGTTGTTTTTCAGATTTTGTATGTAGCTGAACGGGGGTCGGGGACCAGCCTCCCCCACGGGATCCGCAACTCAATTAAAGAAATGTTTTCAGTGGTTCAATAGCAGACCATTGGTCTGTGTAAAATCGTTACAGTCCAGAGGTAGAAAGTAATCAACAATCAACATACTTCTTTTTGTTTTCAAACAATCATGAAAATATTTTGTTTTGGGATATAGGTGGAATGACATTCGTATAATTTTTATTGTCTTTTATATTTCAGACAAAGCAAATTATATGAAGGAGAATGTAAATAAACCAGAATTATTTATGATTTATCACAGGAATAATAATTTAAAATTGTTAACAATCATACGCAATATCTTTTCAGTGGGATTGAAAATGAGAGACCAATGCACTTTACTAATAAGGCTATCATTAAGGTCTGGAAAGAGGGATCAAAATTGTTTAACCGACGCATTTTTGGAAAGCGTTTAATAAAACCATGTGAAGGCTTATATGTGTAAAATCGTAGTCGACTATATTCCCAAAGGTCAAAGGTTTGTTTCACTTAATGAAATGGTGTCTAGCGCACTACGGAAGACCGATATACGCAATGTAGTATGCTGTGGGGAAATTTGTCCGGACAGCCGCCGCTGTCCCTGTCAGACTATCAGCCCCGCACTATACTGACCAGGGAAAATAAAACCCCGAGAAAATTTTTCAGCCAGCACGTGAATGGTCGTGATCGAAAACTGTTACAGATGTCTACGGAACACGAATTGGTTGTTTTTCAGTAGTCAGATTGTGCCACGAGACATCATACGGAATTACACTACAAATCTCTACACGTTCAGGATAGGATCATAACAAGAATAGTGTGTGCTGTAAGCTAACGTAAGAGACACCTTTCAGGCAGAATACACCCCCTCTCCTCCCATACCATTGAAATGACCTTAGTAGGCATACATGGCTACAAATCAATATCTTTCCGATGAATACGCTATATATAGGCTTATCTATTTCGGGGAGCATGATCTTAGAAACCATCTGTAAAATCTAAACTGCAGTATGGGGGTTAGGGGATACACAGCTTTAAAATTTGCTTTTGTGTCCATCTGAACAAATTGACTCGAATATCTGAACTTCGATAGTAGATTTAGGACACGCAATATACAAATAATAATATCTCGAGTGCTTGAGAGACTAAGTCGAGCGCTCGAGATACTAGGTCAAGCGCTTTAGTCACTAAGTCGTGTACTCTAGATAATTAAGTCGAACTCTCGACTACAGCTTATTCTTCAAGTTTCATTAAATAATGCACAAAATTATAAAGCTTAACATCGGTTGAAACTATTCGGTTTTAGCCTATTATCTCGAGCGCAATACTTAGTATCTGGAGGGTTCGACTTAATTATCTCAAGCGCTCGATTTAGTATCTCGAGAGCTCGGGATATTTTTTTTCTTTCTTTTTAATGTTTAAAACACATTGTTTAACAGTATTCTTGTATTTTTTTTTATGTTATTCATAACGGCTACGAACGGGAATGTGGTAATGTGTCTGTTCCATAAAGATAACTATTAAATGTACAATTACAAATTTCTGTGGTTTATTCTCGCGAAGGCGCAGTTATTGACCGTAACGGATTAAAAGCGGTCGTTTTCGACGACTTCGCGGGAATCCAGTTCCTAGAGATCAAAATGGATTAGAATTGATTAAAAACGTAACAATGGTGTTATAGATTGTTATGATAAGAATTTACACTTTCATAATACCCACTGTAACTAATTAACCATCATTTTTAGCATAGATATTAAAACATAATTATACTAAAACAAAAATTAATTTAATTTCGACAAATAAGAAAAAAAAAACATAACTATACTCTAACAAATTTCGCCAATAAGAAATAAAAACATAACTACATGTATACTATAACAATTTAGTTTAATTTCGCCAAATAAGACACCCTGTCTAAATACTCGATTAAATTCAATTCTTTTTCCTCGTGTCTTCCTTTTTGTTTTGTTTTGTTGTTGGTATTTTTGGATATATTGATCGTCTGGAGCGATACAGACTATTTTTCGTAGATGCAAAGGTTGGAAATTAGTTGCCAATTGGCAAATAAAATTCAGAGTGAACATAATTTCATAAAATCTTTAACACCGTTAATTGGGTTCTAATAACAACAGGTCTCTATTCAAACGAAAGCCGACAAGTCGATATCAGACAAACCGTTAACTTTAACACCATGTCTTTCTATTAATCCCATATTGTTAATCCGTTAATCTCTATTACCTCAAGGTTTTGTATATCAGTAACTAGGTAACCCAGGTTTTATATCCAGTTTATATCTATGTAGTTAACAACAAATGTATACCTATATAAATCATCATGTTAACTATTCTAATCATCATTTACTGACTGTTCTCCTTGTAAGAACATCTACATTCAGTTAAACCCCATCTAACTTCAGTTTATATACCAGATACCTACTACTTCAAAATGGTAAGTTAATAAAACTTTTCAGATACCCCAATTAAGGAGGCTTTGTGAATGAAGTTGAAATAGACCGATTGTTCGTGTTAATATTTTACAAATTTCATTAAGTATGAATTTCATAAATAATTATTGATTATGATATATAACTGATACAGTTGATCGATTTTACACTGAATACACTACTTACCCGTACTTCATGATTCATTTCTCTTCTTTCAGCGTGAATGTATCTCCGTACATATTGGCCAGGCTGGTGTCCAGATGGGAAATGCCTGTTGGGAGTTGTACTGTTTGGAACATGGTATCCAGCCTGATGGTCAGATGCCATCAGATAAAACTATTGGAGGTGGAGACGATTCCTTCAACACTTTCTTCAGCGAGACTGGTGCTGGTAAACATGTACCAAGAGCTGTGTTTGTTGATTTGGAACCAACAGTTGTAGATGAAGTAAGAACTGGTACATACCGACAACTCTTCCATCCTGAACAACTCATCACTGGTAAAGAAGATGCCGCTAATAACTACGCTAGAGGACATTACACAGTGGGTAAAGAAATCATTGATTTGGTTCTCGACAGAATCAGGAAGTTGGCTGATCAATGTACCGGTCTACAAGGATTTCTCATCTTCCACAGTTTTGGCGGAGGAACCGGCTCTGGTTTCTCTTCCCTGCTCATGGAGAGACTAAGTGTCGATTATGGCAAGAAATCCAAGCTAGAATTCGCCATTTACCCAGCTCCCCAGATCTCCACTGCTGTAGTTGAACCTTACAACTCTATCCTAACCACCCATACTACCTTGGAACATTCTGACTGTGCCTTCATGGTGGATAACGAAGCTATTTATGATATCTGTCGTCGTAACTTGGATATTGAAAGACCAACCTATACCAACTTAAACAGGTTAATTGGCCAAATTGTCAGCTCAATCACAGCTTCTTTAAGATTTGATGGTGCGCTCAATGTCGACTTGACTGAGTTCCAGACCAACTTGGTACCCTACCCACGTATCCACTTCCCTCTAGCTACCTATGCTCCAGTCATCTCGGCTGAAAAGGCCTACCACGAACAACTGACTGTTGCTGAAATCACCAATGCGTGTTTTGAACCCGCCACCCAGATGGTAAAATGTGATCCCCGACACGGCAAGTACATGTCATGCTGTATGTTGTACAGAGGCGATGTTGTTCCCAAGGATGTCAATGCTGCTATCGCTACCATCAAGACCAAGAGAACAATCCAATTCGTTGACTGGTGTCCAACTGGTTTCAAAGTTGGTATTAACTACCAACCACCAACTGTTGTACCAGGAGGTGATTTAGCCAAGGTACAGAGAGCTGTCTGTATGTTGAGCAACACTACCGCTATTGCTGAAGCCTGGGCACGTCTTGACCATAAATTTGATCTTATGTACGCCAAGAGAGCTTTTGTCCACTGGTATGTTGGTGAAGGTATGGAAGAAGGTGAATTCTCTGAAGCCAGAGAGGATTTAGCTGCCTTAGAGAAGGATTACGAGGAAGTTGGTGTTGATTCTGTTGAAGGCGAAGGAGAAGAAGAGGGAGGAGAAGAATATTAAGCTTTAATTACTTTAGTCATTTATTTATTAATGTTAATAAAAGGTTTATTTGTTATCTCGGTCTCTTTGTTGCCCCTTTGTTTGTGATATTGTTCGTATCAGCCATAAATATATTATATAATGGGGTTTGTGGCATGGATTATTATTTGTGAATGCAGCTGCAACAGTCTGATTGGATGGTTGGAATTCAGAGCGGGATTTCGGTTACAAAACCATTGGATACTTTTGGAGTTGCTTATACTGGCTAGAATAGCAGAAAACGGATTTGCGGTGGTTAAATTTTCAAAATTTTCCCCGGGAGGATGGGGCCCCCATACCCCGCGACGATTGATTGATTGTTTGGAATTCAGGTCAGCCAGGTAGGCTATATTCGACCACATTGAAGTTGCCGTATTCACAACCTGAAATAGCCGGAAAACGCGTTTGTGGCAGTTAAATTTTCTCCCAACGGACCCGTTTTCGTTGACTGTAAACGAGTCAGCGAGCTTAATTATGCTGTATTAGACCACTTTGCAGTTGCTTTGTTCACGGGCTCAAATAGCAGGAAAACGTGTTTGCAGCCATCAAATATTCCAAAATTTTCTTGGTGGTGGTGGTGGGGGGGGCATACATGGTAAGCTCCGATTCTTCGCCTCTCGAGGATGACCGGAGCCACTGTTTGTAAACCCGAAATTTTTTCGGGCATTTCGGGTTCTGCCCCTACCTGTCATCGAGCCCGTACGCCTATGTAAGCCGTGAGTTCACAAACCAGGGGGCATTATATTCAAAGCAACTCTTGGCTAAAACCGTTTCCCTTGTCACGTAAAAATAACCTTAGGCAGTTTAAATTTCATGTAGAGTACGCGGAAACGCCGCTACCCGGACATAATTTTCCCAACAGAACACTGCCTGATGTATGCCTTTTCTTCAAGAGCCGGCTCGTAGCATACAATTACTACGTACATTATATAGATGAAACAGGTGTCTGGTTGATTGAGTCACTGGCGACAGGTTTGGCTATCCCGTATCTTGTATTATTGGTTTTATTCATGTAAAGATTGACGATTTAATTAAAAAATTGCCCAACGTGTGATGTTATAGTTATCTGTGGGGAGTATGTACTACTGATAGGCAGGTTTGAGCTCCCGACTTCAAGATTAGCCTTCGCTTACAATGCGTTGGTTTTAGTAAAATGTCGAGGTCAACAACACTTAATTTGAAATCTGATTTATTACCTGATTAACATTAATAGATTTATAAAAGACATAGAGTGTGATTTTGTAATTCAAAATTACAATTGTGGTTATTAAATCATTCTGGTTTATTACATTCTCCTTCGTGTACAACTTCCAAGAATTTGCCTTGTCTGAAATGCAAAATACAACAAAATCATGGTCCTTTAACAACACAGCAAAATTTGGTCAGTTTTGTGTGAATAGTTTCTTTCTAAACCGCGGAAATGACATGTAATTACAGTGGTCTACCATTGCGATCTTCTTGGATTGTCTTTTATATCACCAACTTGGGTTGATATAATTCTTATAATCAACTTCGATGGGGTTTTTTCTATCCATCAACAGGCTTCGAAATAATCGTTATATTCAAGCTCCGATGTTTTCTTTCTACCCATGTGCTCCCACTGGGGCTCATATAATCCCAATAGTCAAGTACCGGTGTTTATACTATTCACCAGCTGGGGTAGATATAATCATTACATGTTTTTGCTACCCACCAAATGTCAAGATTTATTACTATACGCATTTACAAGTGAAGATCTTACCTGCAAGATTCGGATCCCATGAGACATTCTGAGTTGTACGTATTGCCGTCATTAGCACAGACTGGTTTGTAGATAAATGTACAGGCACGTAGACAACTACATTCTCCAGCAGCAGGCTTTTTCACTAGACTGAAGCCCTTCTTAGCCATCCTAAAATATATTAATAAATACATGCAGGGTCCCTTAATTTTAGAGCAAATATTGTAAACTACCCATTGTAAACGATACCTTATAAATAGAATATTAGCAAACGTTATCATTGTTTGCCTTAGTTCCTTTTGGAACTGTCTTTGAGCGGACGATGTCCACTGACAGTTCCTATCTGGCCTTATATAGCTGCAGTATGAAAATACGATAAAATACCGTTCTTCCCTATCTCTGATCATGGGCTGATTTAGAACCCTAACCGTTTATTTTTTACCACGATTCTTTATTTTCCCCCAAAAGGAATCCCTTTTCACTATATTTGACACAAATTTAAAATAATTCAACACCATGTTCAGGTAGAATTTAGCGATTAAATAAACATGCTATCTGCGCATGTTCGTATATCGTAATGGTTGTTCAGTTCAAACGTATTTTGTGTATGTTTTCAATCGCAGAATTCTACTTGAAAATAGTGTTGTATCATTATAAATATGTGTCAGCTGTGTCAAGAAATGATTCCTTTGACGAATAAAGTAGATTTAAGGTGAAAGATAATAGGTACGGATTCCAAAATAGCCTTAGAACAGAGGTAGGTAAGAGCGGTATTTTCATATTGCAGCCATATAAGGCCCGATAGGAACTGTCAGTGGACATCGTTCGCTTAAACTTAAAGACAGTTCCTAAAGGAACCATGTTTGCCTCACCCTACAGCGGTTGTTGTTTTCTATAATACTTTTTCACTCTACATGTACACACAGAGAACTATCTACTTTCAGAATACATCTCTGCCTTGCAAGATCGCCATGTCGGAACATTTAATGCACTGTTTGATTATGTAGTTTTAATCCGTTTTACTTCTTTCATAAACCCAAAGTCGAAATAAACAAAGAAGCAGAATAAACATTTATAATTTAAAAAGAAGCACAATAAACGCTTCTCGGAATTCTCTAAGCAAACTTAGCGTTTTGGACTAAAATCGTCGATATTGGAATTACTTCATCGGTCAAAAGGTTCGTGTGTTCAAGCGGAGCCATGTTTCGTATATGGCTATTTTATGGCACTACCTTATTTGCAACTGCATTTCTTTAACCAGCAAGAGTTGTCTCTATACACACTCACCCACATACATTGGATATACATGCACAAAATATCAGATAGAATTAGATAAACACTTACTCGCAAGCATCGGCTTTCATCATACATTCATTGCCATATGTCTTTGTATAGGTAGCACAAACTGGGTCATTGATTAACTGACATGCTCTTAAACATGTCTCTTCACAGTAAACTGAAAAAATGTCATCTTTAGTACGGTGAGTCGAATAAAAAAATAAATGACATTAAATTATTTCTGCCATACACATTTTAGAGCTACCCAACCGCACCTGCTCAAACTCTACAAACAAAACTCAAAAAAGGTGAGAACACCTTAAATATCTCTCTCTAGTCAACAAATGATGTAATAAATCCCTAACGAGTAATATATTAACATAAGCTAGACCAAATACTTACCTCCCACCACAACTAAAACAAGAACTGCCAAAACTTTCATCTTTATGAATGTGGTTGTTTGTAAAATCTAGAAATGATTAAAACTCCCGATAGTATTTAACTTCATGCATTCTAGTTTATATAGTAATATATGTTTTTCTTACCCTCCAGATTACGATGGATTTATGGCATTTTTTAAGCT
This sequence comes from Patella depressa, assembly GCA_948474765.1. Classification (NCBI taxonomy): domain Eukaryota; kingdom Metazoa; phylum Mollusca; class Gastropoda; family Patellidae; genus Patella; species Patella depressa. The sequence goes on from OX419718.1 coordinate 41,488,093, forward strand.
AAGAAACCCTCAACTTTAAATTTATAATATGTACGTTGATATTGATTTTTAAATAATTTTCTTTGATGTCCTGAACAAAAAGTGAAATATTACTTTAGAGGCAAGAGCCAGCTAACGATATTTGTTGATAAATTATCAAAATATTATCTACCGTGCTATGAAACTCGGGTATATGTCGGACATAATCATTCTACCTTTGTTGGTTGTAAACATGTAGAAACAGTAGTGATCGGCGGGACTATACCTCATATAGCGAAGACGGAAATTATTGAGTGGGGACATTAAGGGGCCATAAATTAATGGTTTTTATTATTACAACAACGTTAAAGGTCCACAGAATCGAATGATAATAATTATATGGTAACCTAGTCAATAGTCTAAATGTTTATGACTGAATGTTTCAGTGCATATAGGTAAGTGAGTGGCACCAGGTGTTCTGCAAACAGTGACATAATTAAAGCGATAGTTTGAACCAGTGGGGTAATCTTGGAACAATTGTTAATGCTAAACTGTCAGTCCCCCCACCCCCTTAGCGCAGTGCATTTGCCTTGATGGTGCAGCAAAAAAGTAAGTCGTTAAACCCCTATTTCAGTTTGTGTTCATCCGGCCGCAGTTTATGATAATTGTTACCGGATTCAAAATTATTCACAAAATTGAACGGTACTTTTTTCGATGTCCTTGAAATTTATCAAAAGTTAATTTAAAAAAAGCTGGGTCTTATTACTTTCTTTATTAAAGAACAATTGATAACACTTTTGAATAGTTTGCTGGCTGATTTAATAAGATGTCGGCACCCGCTAATATTTATAACGGGTTGCATGTCTAACCTCGTCCGTTTCGCTGGGTAACTTTTAAAGGGTCTCTGCAGGCAATGCATCGGCCTAAATGTTGAACCCAACTATCTGCATGAACTAATACAGGTGCAATAATTCAGCCCTGTGGCACACCCCATCAACTGGATCTTAGATTATTCGGAAAGATATTATAATTATATAGTAAATTTATTATCTTCAATTTATAATACAATAGTTACAAACATAACATATATTTACCCTGATAGATGATTCATAATCTATAATACCCTGATGGAAGATTCATAAATAGATAATTCATATATTTTACCCTGATAGATGATTCATACATTTTATCTCTAATACCCTGATAGATAATATATATGAATCATAACATTTTGATATAAAACTCTGATAGATGAACCATAACATATATAATTTTATATATTTATAATACCCGGATAGTTGACTTTTAATTTAAAATATATGTTGAAAATTAAATTTAGATATAAAAAACAAAATGTTATGTATCTGAGATATATAAGGATCAAGAATTTCACTCAGTTCAAGAATTTAAACAGGTAACGTTATTACACATTGTACTGATTGTAAACGTTCTTTTCAGAATCTAGTAGTATCAACATCCCAGTGACGGATCCAGGATTTTTTTGAGGGGGGGGGGGGGGTGACAACCCCAGGTTTTGTCTCTCCAACCGCGGTTTACGGAGCTAATTTCTGCCGCTAGTAACATAGATACTGATTGTGTGTCTGATAAGATGCGCACCGTGTGCTATATAATATATATACGACCATGCGTGCATGTCCCGGTGGAAGCTTGTAGGACCCGGGATTCCTATGCACCGGTGTGTGTGGGGGGGGGGGGGACTATTCACCCTAGTCACACACCCCTGGTCCGCCCCTGCATCCATTTCTGTGCATTTTTAATTTAGTACAGCTATGTATCACAAATTGCTCTAATTATAAACATCTCTTTCACAGACGAGTAGTATCATCACACATAGTGTACAATTATAGAAATTTATTTCATATTGCACTAATCACTTTCAACATAGTAGTATTTGTTCATAAACTGGAAACGGGGCGATAATTTTAACAATTACATCTGGTGATGTGTTTTTGATACAATGGCTAATTTCTTTGTAGAATTATATTTCTAGAGATATTAATAACTGATTAGAAAATATTTTCACATTTGATTCTTCTGTAAACTACGGGCTCAAGTAAAAGGAAACCATTTTAGGTAGAACAGCGCACCATACTTGCAACGCCGGATTAACCATGGGGCACAGGCCCCAGGGCCCACCACAAAAATCTCAGTTGCGCGCCTTGGGCATGGTCGGACCGAGGACTCCAACGGCCGGTGATCTGGTGACGGGGCCCCTCCGATGCTTCGACGGCCCTCCATCGGAAGTCCCTGGGGCACCCTCAATCCATGGTGTGTTGCGATCGACATCCGAGAATTCGGTGTAATCCAGTGGTGTTTTTTTTTTATTGTCGTGAGATCTTCTATCGGACCGACCATCGTCTATCTCGAATTATCGTATAACTCGAACAAATTACACGTCCCTATCATTTCGAGTAGCGCGAATTTTGCCTCATGTTGACGTACGATTGTATATAAGCTGTAGTTGTTGTTGTTGTTGATATTTGTTGTAGTAGAAGCTGAATTTGATGAGATGCACAGCATGATCACACGAAATATTCATATTTCTTGATTAAATCTCGTATTACCATTTTGTTTGTCAAACATCGAGTCCGGCTTGGTCGTAACGTTACGGCCTCCATTCATCAAATCATCGTGGGTTATAATACGATTCCGAATCAAGTAACCCCATTTTTTAAAACTGAGCGACTTCAAAATTAGCTTTGATGTCGCTCTGCACACTTACAGTCCCCTCCTCTAGAAATATCATCATTTCATAGCACTCGCATGGATTGGTCCACTGAAATAATGACAGAATGCGCTAATTTGGTGGCAGAATTTTATTTTTTTCTGGGGGAAGTACTTCTAAATGGCTCCAAGATAAGTGCCTAAAATGCCAGGAAATCACGTTTTGGCCTTCAATTTCTGAAAATCTCTTGGGGGGGGGAAACCAAAAGCCCCCCCCCCCATGCGGCGCTTCGCGCCTTTGGCGCTCAAGGTCAGTGATCAGGGGCCCCCCACATGTTCCAGGCCCCAGGGCCCCCACCATGGTTAATTCGGCGTTGCATACTTGTCTTGAAGGTGATATTTTTCAGTGTGCCCTATTTCTCTCGAGGCGTACACTTGTGTAATCGTTTCGGGCCGCTATGGCACGCGTACTGATATTCGCTGACATCTTAGTCTTCATAAGATCTGGTACAACATGTAAATATCTTTTTAAAACTTCGCCAACTTTCTACAACTCTTTTTCTCCAGGATACGCGGCGGAAATTTCCTGAAAATTGAAATGATGAAATAGATTACGACCGAGATCAAGGTTCATTGCTAATAAACGCAAAGCTTCTTTAATAGTCGTAATAAACATAGTATCATAACATTCTATGATACTTCCAAAGAATAAATAAAATAATATTACAATGATAACAATGAACTCACCATGGTAATGTGGCCGACATGGTAAAATATCTGATGAATGACTTGAAATTGATCTATAATCATCAGTATGTCTATCTGATGATGATGTACTAAATGGTGTATAACTACTACCAGTATAATCAGATGTACTAGATGACCAAAGAGATATCCAGTCTGGTGTTTTAATAGGAGTACCTGGTTCAGAATCTGAAAAATTCAGATTTAACCTAGGAATAATGACTCCGTTGACAATAATGTAATCACCGATCTCTTGGTTTTCAGATTCTTCATCATTATTATCATGATCCTCGTTGCCATCATTTCGGCAATCATTAGCCTCGTCCTGATCATTCGTAATGTCACCCCCATTTGTATCTCCACCCACAATCATAATATCTTCATTATGATCCCCAGCTTCGGCGTGAATTAGCCCCCTATGGCTATCGACAATGCTATTGTCGACTGTATTTTGAAGTTTTGCTGACTTTACAAAAGTGATTTTTGTGTTGACTTCTGTCGGGGTACTTGGCGATTCCGGCATTATTGAAATATCTGAAATACAGAACATATTGATTCTTGAAACACCTTACGAAAAATAGTTTGTTATGTAAATTTCAGTTTGTATCTAGTGAGGTTACCATTTCTCAACTTATCATAATGTAGATCTGTGCATAGATCTCACAATCTTTGGTTTTTGTATGATTCCAGAACGTAATGTGTAAGAAATGAATACAAACAAAAATATAATGTCAACAAAAAAATGAAAAGTGATATCGGCAATCAACTGATCACTTTTTAACTATAAACTATGCATTATATCTAGTGATATTAGAACTTACCTGATCTCCGTAATTAGTTTTCAGCTCATAAATATTAAAATTAAAGCGTTGAATAGTCTTACACGTATAGATAATTCCTCGAAAACGTCCGATTTGCAAGAAATATACAAAATCTATGATTATGACGTCAAACGTTTATTAATGCAATGACGTTACAATGCAATACGTTGAAATAAAAATCTTCTTTTGTTGTGGGTGGTGGGGGGATGGTGGACAGCCTCTCCGATGTTTATAAGCACTTTGGTTGCTAGCATTTGGGGTGTAATATAAATAAATGAAGGACATGGAACCACTTTTCGAAATTAACGAATTGTATCATTTTCCCGTAACAGATATGCTTTCGCATAGTATGCCTATGTTTATTCTGTAAATAATTTGATTTGTCATGGGTGAAATCCAGACAGACGGCATTGAATTTTGTATATTATGTTCTTCAGTCGAAAAGGTCAAAAAGATAAGTTTTCGTTGGCATTAATTTCACAATAATTCCCAGTTAATGATTTTATAGTTTTGAGAAGATGTTATTATTTAAAACGAGAGCTTGAACGTCACAGCAAATAATGTTATAATGCATAAATTATTTTGATTTTAAGATGTTGGAATTTGTCTAAAATACAATTAGGATATCGGTAACCAAGCGCAAAATGCTTTACATTTCCAAACTGTTCAATTATATCAACATACATCGAATCAAATCACCAAGTAGTACAGTGGGCTTCTTCCAGGCAACAAGGGGCTGGGTATGGGAGTTACCCTTCTTACATTTGAATTGAAAGCAGGACAGGGAAATACCTAGTAGGAAATACCATGGAAATACGAAGGCAATCTGTTTCACAGGGGTATTGTAAAAGCGGCTTCTTACACTGCATTGGCCAGGTTGTAACAAATAGTTTATCGTTATGATTTGCATTCCACCATAACATTTATTACAAGGCGTGCTTGAGGAGGGTTTTGTTTGCCAGTTTTAAAAATTTACTTTGAAATTAGCGAAGACCTTTTTGTGCCTGTAAAGAAATTAGCATACTAGTTTACAGAATTAAAGCGTTAATTATGGAATACGTTAAGTACGGTGACTTATTTACGACACGCAAACAGAAAGAAAAAAAAATATCTCGAGCTCTCGAGATACTAAATCTAGCGCTTGAGATAGTTAAGTCGAGCACTCCAGATACTAAGTATTGCGCTCGAGATAATAGGCTACAACCGAATAGTTTCAACCGATGTTAAGCTTTATAATTTTGTGCATTATTTAATGAAACTTGAAGAATACAGATATTCATTTGTTCGGGGTTTTTTTCAACCCGTCCAAAGCTGTGGTCGAGAGTTCGACTTAATTATCTAGAGCACACGACTTAGTGCCTAAAGCGCTTGACTTAGTATCTCGAGCGCTCGACTTAGTCCCTCGAGCACTCGAGATATTATTTGTATTTTGCGTGTCCTTAATCTACCATCGAAGTTCAGATATTCGAGTCAATGTGTTCAGATGGACACAAAAGCAAATTTTAAAGCTGTATATCCCCTATCCCCTATACTGCAATTTAGATTTTACAGATGATTTCTAAGATCATGCTCCCCGAAATAGATAAGCCTATATAGCGTATTCATCGGAAAGATATTGATTTGTAGCCATGTATGCCTACTCAGGTCATTTCAATGGTGTGGGAGGAGAGGGGGTGTATTCCGCCTGAAAGGTGTCTCTTACATTAGCTTTCAGCACACATTATTCTTGTTATGATCCTATCCTGAACGTGTAGAGATTTGTAGTGTAATTGGGTGTGATGTCTGGTGGCACAATCTGACAACAAATTCGTGTTCCTAGACATCTGTAATAGTTTTCGATCACGACCATTCGATCACGTGATGGCGTAAAAATTTTCTCGGGGTTTTATTTTCCCTGGTCAGTATAGTGCGGGGCTGATAGTCTGACAGGGACAGGGGCGGCTGTCCGGACAAATTTCCCCACAGCATACTACATTGCGTATATCGGTCTTCCGTAGTGCGCTAAACACATTTCATCTCAGTGCCCAGTGGGTACTATAGTCGACTACTATTTTACACATATAAGCCTTCACTTGGTTTTATTAAACGCTTCCCATTTCTTATGCAAAATACGTCTGTTAAACAATTTCTATCCCTCTTTCCAGACCTTAATAATAGCCTTATTAGAAAAGTGCATTGGTCTCTCATTTTCAATCCCCACTGAAAAGATATTGAGTATGATTGTTAACAAATTTAAATTATTATTCCTGTAATAAATCATAAATAATTCTGGTTTATTTACTTTCTCCTTCATATACAACTTCAAATAATTTGCTTTGTCTGAAATATAAAAGACAATAAAAATTATACGAATGTCATTCCTCCTATATATCCAAAACAAAATATTTTCATGATTGTTTGAAAACAAAAAGAAGTATGTTGATTGTTTATTACTTTCTACCGCTGGACTGTAACGATTCTACACAGACCAATGGTCTGCTATAGAACCACTGAAAACATTTCTTTAATTGAGTTGCGGATCCCGTGGGGGGGGGGGGGGGGCGGAGGGGGGGGGCTGGTCCCCGACCCCCGTTCAGCTACATACAAAAACCAAAAAACAACACTTTTTTGTTGAGAAAGGCTTCACGGTCGTGCGCTTTATCCTTTAGCGTCAGATGGTGGGATGCGATGGGCATTCATATGTGATATCACAATAAATACTATGAATTAATGAATCACAATGTCAAAGTATTGATTCATAATAAATCCTGACGTCAAATGGGGTATTGGATTTCTCTCTTTCAACAGTTCAGTGTATATATATATACGCCGAAATGCGCTAGAGACCATGTATTTCTTTAAAATTGTCATTAGGTAAACAAAAACACAATGAGCTATGAGGGAAATTTTGCCGGACAGTGTCCCATCCGAACGACAAGACAGCTATCCTTGTCAGGCCCTCGGGGGATGGCCGAATGGTTAGCGTGCGCGTGCTGTATCATACGGCCTGCGAATGAGTCAACTGGCGTGGTTTCGAATCCCCGGTTGTAGGTGGCAAGGAGTAGGGTCGCCTGTCCAACCTCGTGGGTTTTCTCCGGGTACTCCGGTTCCCTCCCACTGCTATAGACGCCTACGCGCAAGCGAATTATTGAAACAATATGTTAATCCCGAAATGACCTAGTTTGTGTTGAGTGGACGTTAAACCCCATCTCTCTCTCTCTCTCTCTCTCTCTCTCCCTCTCTTTCTCTTGTCAGGCCCTTCGTCCTGCATTACAGACAATGTAGGGATCGAACACCCGGCATACCCGGTTTGCTGACCGATACGGATACGTAGTTAAAAGATAGGCTGGCACTGCCAGGCAGCATACGCCCACATTTTCGAGAGATGGATAGAGAACAAGCAATACCGAAAGTGATTGTAATATCATATGTGCAAATATCGAAATGAATTAAAATCTTTGGGTTATAAAGGTGCATTTCAGTAGGCTTCGAATTCGACTGGTGATCATGTTGCTAAGTGGGTAAGATGCTGGCTCAGTAGCCTTGGGGTTGGGTGTTTGATTACTGCATTGGGTGACAAAGTTCATCTAGATTTTCTGGCGTGGTTTCCCCTTGTTAGTGGTGTAGGATGGATGGCCTGACAAGAACAGCTGTCAATTCTGGTTCGATTTTCACGAAATTCGACCTCAACCTTCATTACGATGTAACGGTGATATAATCAAACGGTTTACAATCCGATATGCACAAATATCGAAAGGAACTAAGATTGTTAAGTTGTAAACATGTGTTTCAAGTTTCATCAAAATTGAATGAAGATTGTGACCTCTACAGGGTTCACAACCTTGATATACCATATTTTTACACTCTTCGCGTAAAAGCAGCGGCCAATTTTGGTACGATTTTCACGAAATTCGACCTCAACCTTCATTACGATGTAACGGTGATATAATCAAACGTTTTTTTTAAATGGGATAATAATTCTGACCTCCAGAGGGACCACAAGCTAAAGAAGGTCATTTTTCGGACAATCAGGGGCCATAATTCAGGAAGTTACGATCCAATGGGCACAAATATCGAAAGGAACCAAGATCTTTGGGTTATAAACATGCATGTCAAGTTTCATCAAAATCGGTTCAAAATTGTGACCTCTATAGGGTCCACAACATTGATATAACATATTTTCACACTACACATGATGTAGGAAAAATCACTCTCGGTATTGCTTGTTCTCTATCCATCTCTCGAAAATGTGGGCGTATCCTGCCTGGCAGTGCCAGCCTATCTTTTATATTATTCATAACGGCTACGAACGGGAATGTGGAAATTCAATTTCTTGTCTGTTCGGTAAAGATAACTAATAAATGTACAATTACAAATTTCTGTTATATTGTTAATTTTATCGTGAATCTATAATTTTCATAGAAACTTAATTAATTCCATTAAGCTAATTGTTATATCTGTATACTTAGTAATCAGACAAACCGTTAACTTTAACACCATGTCTTTCTATTAATCCCATATTGTTAATCCGTTAATCTCTATTACCTCAAGTTTTTGTATATCAGTAACTAGGTAACCCAGGTTTTATATCCAGTTTATATCTATGTAGTTAACAACAAATGTATACCTATATAAATCATCATGTTTACTATTCTAATCATCATTTAATGACTGTTCTCCTTGTAAGAACATCTACATTCAGTTAAACCCCATCTAACTTCAGTTTATATACCAGATACCTACTACTACACTTCAAAATGGTAAGTTAATAAAACTTTTCAGACACCCCAATTAAGGAGGCTTTGTGAATGAAGTTGAAATAGACCGATTGTTCGTGTTAATATTTTACAAATTTCATTTAGAATGAATTTCATGAATAATTATTTATTATGATATAATAACTGATACAGTTGATCGATTTTACACTGAATACACCATTTACCTGTACTTCATGATTCATTTCACTTCTTTCAGCGTGAATGTATCTCCGTACATATTGGCCAGGCTGGTGTCCAGATGGGAAATGCCTGTTGGGAGTTGTACTGTTTGGAACATGGTATCCAGCCTGATGGTCAGATGCCATCAGATAAAACTATTGGAGGTGGAGACGATTCCTTCAACACTTTCTTCAGCGAGACTGGTGCTGGTAAACATGTACCAAGAGCTGTGTTTGTTGATTTGGAACCAACAGTTGTAGATGAAGTAAGAACTGGTACATACCGACAACTCTTCCATCCTGAACAACTCATCACTGGTAAAGAAGATGCCGCTAATAACTATGCCAGAGGTCATTACACCGTGGGTAAAGAAATTATTGATTTGGTTCTCGACAGAATCAGGAAGTTGGCTGATCAATGTACCGGTTTACAAGGATTTCTCATTTTCCACAGTTTTGGTGGGGGAACCGGCTCTGGGTTCTCTTCACTTCTCATGGAAAGATTGAGTGTGGATTATGGCAAGAAATCAAAGCTTGAATTCGCCATCTACCCTGCTCCACAGATCTCCACTGCTGTGGTTGAACCCTACAACTCTATCTTGACTACTCATACTACCTTGGAACATTCTGACTGTGCCTTCATGGTGGATAATGAAGCTATTTATGATATCTGTCGTCGTAACCTGGATATTGAAAGACCAACCTATACCAACTTAAACAGATTAATTGGTCAAATTGTCAGCTCAATTACAGCCTCTCTAAGATTTGATGGTGCGCTCAATGTCGACTTGACTGAGTTCCAGACCAACTTGGTACCCTATCCACGTATCCATTTCCCTCTAGCTACCTATGCTCCAGTAATTTCTGCTGAAAAGGCCTACCATGAACAACTGACTGTTGCTGAAATCACCAATGCGTGTTTTGAACCCGCCAACCAGATGGTAAAATGTGATCCCCGACACGGCAAGTACATGTCCTGCTGTATGTTGTACAGAGGTGATGTTGTTCCCAAGGATGTCAATGCTGCTATCGCTACCATCAAAACCAAGAGAACCATCCAATTCGTTGACTGGTGTCCAACTGGCTTCAAAGTCGGTATCAACTACCAACCACCAACTGTTGTACCTGGAGGTGATTTAGCCAAGGTCCAGCGAGCCGTCTGCATGTTAAGTAACACTACTGCTATTGCTGAAGCCTGGGCACGTCTTGATCATAAATTTGATCTTATGTACGCCAAGAGAGCTTTCGTCCACTGGTATGTTGGTGAAGGTATGGAAGAGGGTGAATTCTCTGAAGCCAGAGAGGATTTAGCTGCCTTAGAGAAGGATTATGAAGAAGTTGGAGTTGATTCAGTTGAAGGTGAAGGAGAAGAGGAAGGAGGAGAAGAATATTAAAATTTTGATTACTTTAATTATTTATTTATTTATGTTAATAAACGGTTGGTTTGTTATTTAAGTCTGTTATCTTATCTGTTTATTGTTCTTTTATTTACGATGTTTGTTTTAAATAGTTGTAAACATTATGACATTTTTGAAAAGTGTGATACATATGAACGATCAAATAGTATTTTACTCCGTTACCTGACCGTAAAAAACTACAAATGTTTATCATTGTGTGCATTAGGGAAATACTCTTTGTATTGATAATCCTTACCATTGAAGAGGTAAATCTGGCTAAGATACCCATTCATTACCAACCCCAGCTCCGACATAGAACATTATAAACCCACCTCCAACATGCAAGATATTCATATTATACCCGATTCAAACTACGTTTGGCTAATCTCCCACACAGGACATTATAATAAAATTAGACAGTTTGCTAAAGCTTTTCTTATTGCAATACTCTAACCAGGGGAGGGTGTTGGGGTCTTTATACATGATGATGAAGTACGTACACACTTCGCGACGAATTAACAAAATGATTTATTTATAGTATGACAGAGGGGTATACGAGCTTGTGGAAAAGGAAGGGGCATCATCCCCCAAAATGGGAACCATATCGGAATGTATCTGTTTCGGGGTAGTCCTTTCAGCTATACAGGATCTTGATCACTGCCCTATAGCGAGTTCTGTCCATTTTTGTTGACAAGATGGTTTGGCACGAAGACAATTATAACACTACAGACGTAGTTCTTATATCAATAATTCATTCAATTTGATGATTGTACTTTTTGACCGGTTTTGTCAATCCCGTCTCTTATGAAACTACAACATGACATATTGCTGTAAAGATGTTCCAGTGTGTGGCGCTATCCTCCAAGTTTGATTGCCACATTAGAACATGATACACGCAGTGTATTAAAATGGTCTTGTGAGGCCAGTTTTCCTATGGAAATGGTGATCGTTATTCTTGCTAAATACGATATATCATATTATGTTTATCAAAGTTTTATGTTGTACCACATGTTCTTTGCCCCCCAAAACCTAGGAAAAGACACGAAGATCATCAAATTTGAGCTAATAGTTACATAGTTATGCTCATTTTAAGACGTTTCGGTGGCCATTGGTGACGCCATCTTGAAAAAAACACTTTTCCGGGGGTCCTACTTTGGTAAACTTTTAGTATGTTATAAAGTACACTAAACCCTGCCAGAATCAGTTGACAAACCTTTTGTGGCAATTTTGGGGGGATTGAGGGGATATTTTCCATATATTGACCTGACTAGTATTATAATTTTTTAGTAAATTTATTACATTCACTTTATAATACAATAGTAACAAGCATAAGCTCATATATAATACCCAGAAAGATGATATATAAGTATATAACATAATTTTATCTATATGATACCCTGATAGATGGCTCGTAACATATATTTTATTATCCTTAGAATAAGTTGATATATGGCATATTATAGTTTATAGAACGCTGATTAGATGACTCTTAACAAAATTAGTTACTTCTAAAAATTCATATTTTAAAAATGTAAGAATCCAGTATTTCATCTAGTTTTATGTTACACCGAATCTAATTAACTGAAGAATTAAAATCGGTAACGTTATCACATATTACACTAATAGTGGTAGGTATATGATGCATCTCTTTCATAAACTATTGGTATCATCATTCATTTTTATAAAGATATGTTTTAAAACATCTATTGCACTAATTATACACATCTCTTTCATAAAATAGTAATATCATCATCCATTTTAGTTAACTTTTATATACATGCATGTATCACATATTGCACTAAATATAAATATTTCTTTCACAAGCTATTAGTCTCATCATCCATTTCTTTCACAAACTACTGATGTCATCTTCTTTTTCTTTCATAAACTAGTAATATCATCCGCGGTTCCTTTCATAAACTAGTAATATCATCGGTTTCTTTCATAAACTATTCATATTATCATCGGTTTCTTTCATAAACTAGTAATATCATCATCGGTCTCTTTCATAGTAATATCATCATCGGTCTCTTTCATCAACTAGTAATATCATCATCGGTTTCTTTCATAAACTAGTAATATCATCATCGGTTCCTTTCATAAACTAGTAATATCATCATCGGTTCCTTTCATAAACTAGTAATATCATCATCGGTTTCTTTCATATACTAGTAATATCATCATCGGTTTCTATAACTAACTAGTAGCATCACCACCCATATCTTTCACAATCTAGTATATTATCATTATCCTTTCATTTTATAAACTAAAAGTATTATCCATTTCTGTAGTAATATCAGCCTCATTCTCGTCTGCTTTAGAACATCTGTGTATCGTACTGCACTAATTTCGCATATTGCGGCAATTTCTTTCAAAAAAAGTATCTTCACCCTTTTTAACAGGTTCATCGTGTGGTGTTTGATGCGTAATTTAAGTCATTACCTTGTATAATCTTGTTACAGAAGCTATCAACTGCCTAGAAAATATTTCGTATTCTTAGTTGTTTGTGAACTGCTGGCACAAGTAAATGGAATCCATTTAGGTAAGACCGCCACTCATTCTTGTGTTGAAGATGATTTCTTTCTCTGTCGTGCTGAATTGCGATGGTTTCACGACACGTACCGATATTCACCGACATCTTTGTCTTCATCGGATCTGGTAGAACATGTAAATATCTTTTTAAACCTTCTCCAACTTTCTACAACTTTTTTTCTCCAGGATACGCGTCGGAAATTTCCTACAAAATGAAAGATAAAATAGATTACGTCCGAGATCAAGGTTTATTGCTAAATAGCACAGAGCTTCTTGAATACTTGTACTAAACATAATATCATAATATTCCATGATACTTTCAAAGAATAACATAATAATATTACAATGGTAACTCACCATGGTAATGTGGCCGACATGGTAAAATATCTGATGAATGACTTGAAATTGATCTATAATCATCAGTATGTCTATCTGATGATGATGTACTAAATGGTGTATAACTAAGCTACCAGTATAATCAGATGTACTAGATGACCAAAGAGATATCCAGTCTGGTGTTTTAATAGGAGTACCTGGTTCAGAATCTGAAAAATTCAGATTTAACCGAGGAATAATGACTCCATTGACAATAATGTAATCACCGATCTCTTGGTTTTCAGATTCTTCATCATTGTTGTTATGATCTTCGTTACCATCATTTGGATGGATCTTAGCCTCGTCCTGACTATTGTTAGTCTTATTTCCATTTGCAGCTCCACGCAGAACATTAATATCGTCTTTATGATCCCCATTTCTAGCGTGAATTAGCCCCCTGCGGCTATCGGCAATGGTATTGTTGACTGTATTTTCAAGATTGGCTGACTTTACAAAAGTGATTTTTGTGTTGACTTCTGTCGGGGTACTCGGCGATTCCGGCATTATTGAAATATCTGAAATACCGAACACATCATTTGTTATGAAAGCGTTCATCAAGATCCTAGAAACACCTTATAGATCTCACAATCTTTAGGATTTTATTATAATTTCAATAGGTAATTCGTAAGAAATGAATACAAACAAAAATGCAATTAATAAATGAAAAATGATATCGACAGTCGACGAATACATTTTTATCTACGAACTATACAGATCTAGTGATATTAGAACCTACCTGATCTTTGTAATTAGTTTTCAGCTTACAAATATTGAAATTTAAGTGTTAAATAGTTTTACACGTACAGGTAACTCCTTGAAAACGTCCGATTCGTAAGAAATAAACAAAATCCACGATTATGACGTCAGACAATTATTAATGCACTGACGTTTCAATACATTACGTTATAATCGCTTATTTTATCTGTATAGAGCTAATAAAATAAAACAAAAATCTTTTTTTTACGGAATTTGGGGAGCCTTTTCTCAGCTAAATCCGCGCTTTGGGCCTAATAAATGTATGGCATAGTACCATTTTACGAAATAACAGGGACTTGAGCTGCTTTTTATATAAAAAGAGCTATAGAACCATAACAAACTGGTTCTATCTTATATAACAAAATACATGTGGTTCGAGATATTCCTCTTGCGTCATTTGGCTTGATTTAACCAATCATTTCGTTGATTGCACAGGTCCATTTTCATGAACACGCATTGCTGTGTGTGTGATACCCATGAGGCTTTAAAAGAAGTCATTGTAGGTTTTTAAGACAGACTGCATTTAGATTCCAGTAAGAAAGAAAAGATGCATGGGTCAAAAGTACTATAGGATGTGGCGACCGGTTTGATAACGTCCGCTCTCCTCGTCAGACAAAAAGACCTATGGTGCTACAGCGTGAAACTTGAAAGAAACCCAATAAGGAGGCATTGAAATTGAATTGTGTATGTTCTTCGGTTCCGGAGAAAGGTGGAGCAGACCGTTTTTGGTTGGTTCCGAGTTAATGACTTCATAGTTTTGAGGAGATGTCCAATTTCTTTCTTCTTTTTTTTTGTTTCTTGTTTCCAAAAGCATGCTTGAACGTCACTACAAATAGAGTTATAATGCATATTGTTTCGATTTTAAGATGTTGGAATTTGTCTAAAACACAACTGGGATGTCGGCAACCAAGCGAAAATTGCGCTACCTGTTAAAACTGTTCAAATATATTATATCAGCATACATCGAATCAAATCACCAACTAAATCTGTTAAACTTGAGTCCGAGATACTTTAGTTACGACTTTGTTTCTCAATAGATCTATTTTTAATTCTAAACTGTCAAGTTCTAAAGTCTTTTGTAGTTGTCGTTTTTTATTTCGTTTTTTTTTCTCTCTTGGGAATAGGGTAACAGTGGGCTTCTACCAGGCAACACGTGACTGGGGATGTGAGTTATCTCTCTTATACTTTTGAATTGTAAGCAGTACCAAGAAATAATATTTTTACTAAGGTTGTATTTGTAACAAATAGTTTATCTGTGTGATTTAAAAGTAATAAATCGGAAATCTGCCTCTCGCATTAGCTTCCAGCACACACTCTTCTGGTTATGATCCTATCCTGGACGTGTAGAGATTTGTATTTGTAATTGGGTGTGATGTCTGGTGGCACAATCTGACTACTGAAAAACAACCAATTTGTGTTCCGTAGACACCAATAACTGTTTCCGATTACGGCCATTCCGGTGCTGACTGAGAAATTTCATTGAGGTTTTATTTTCCCTTGTCAGTAAAGTGCGGGGCTGATAGTCTGACAGTGACAATGGGGCGAAAAACCGAGCTATCGAGTACACGCTGGCGTGCACGTGGTGAAACCCTTGTTCGAATAAAATAAAAAGTAGGCGGTTGTGTGGTTCGCTACATAGATTGTAGCTTCCTGAATTAGGGGGGCAGAACCCGAATCGCCCGAAAATTTTCGAGTTTACAGATAGCGACACCACCACCCCCACCCCCTCCCCCAAGAAAATTTGGGAATATTTGATGGCTGCAAACACGTTTTCCTGCAATTTCAGCCCGTGAAAGCATCTTCAAAGTGGTCTTATATAGCTTAATTAAGGTGGATGACTCGAATTTCAATCAATCTCTTACAGTCCACCAAGACGGGAAAATTTTGAAAATTTAACTGCCGCAAACGCTATTCAAGACTATGAATACAGCAACTTCAATTTGTTCCAATACAAAACTAGAAATGCCCGAAAAAATTGCAGGTTTACGGACAGCGGCGCCGGTTATTCTCCTTCATGTACAACTTTCAATATTTTACCTTGTCTGAATTATAAAATACAATAAAAATTATACAGATGTCATTCCTCCTTTATATATATATAATTTGGTTTAAAGTTAAAGTTAATATGCCCACCAAGTCTGTTATTTGGATGGGTTTTGGTATTATAATTTCAAACATAATTGTTCAATTCAGTCAAGTAATTTGTTTTATATTGAACATGTATTCATCCAGTCCCATACTTTGGTGTATTGTCTTCAAGGATACCGCTATCTATGAAGTTCCTGGTTTCTAGTCGGGGAGTACTAGTAAGTTGGAGCTTTATGAAGGCATCAGAAATAGAAACTTATGCGCGAACCACACGAGCAGCTCATCTCGATCTCCTTGGAAAAAAACCGTGTCTTCCCCATATTTAGAATTTCTAAACGGTATATCCCCAAACCAATCCAATAAAATATTTATACTGAAAAATACAATTGTGAGAATTTGTTAAGAAAGTATAATAAATTTTTAAGAATGATAATAAATCATAACTAACTAATCTTATTATCAACAATTCACTAAAAGACCTGGATGAAAATTAATTGACACTAAAACTTAGGGTCAGGTAACTGAAACCGAATTCTGTTGTATTTACTTAGTTCTTTCAAAGCGCTTGTAATGGATAAATATGACAATTTCCTCAATTGTTTAGCTCAATTGATGTTTAACAATATTTTGGCATTTTTACATTATAAAGGCTACGAATGGGAATGTTTAATTTCAATTTCTTGTCTGGACTAGAAAAAAAAACTAATAAATGTACAGATACAAATTCCTGTTAATTTTATAGTGAATCTACAATTTTCATAAAAAAAACTTAATTAATACCATTAATCTAATTGTTTTATCTGTATACTTAGTAATCAGACAAACCGTTAACTTTAACACCATATGTCTTTCTATTAATCCCATGTTAATCGCTTAATTCTTATTACCACCAAAGGTTTTGTATCTAAGTAACTAGGTAACCCAGGTTTTATATCCAGCTTATATCTATGTAGTTAACAACAAATATATACGTATATAAATCATCATGTTAACTATTCTAATCATCATTTACTGACTGTTCTTCTTGTAAGAACAACTACATTCAGTTAAACCAGATTTAACTTCAGTTTATATACCAGATACCTACTACTACACTCAAAATGGTAAGTAAATAATACTCTTCAGATAACAAAATTAAGGGCGTTTTGTGAAAGAAGTTGAAATAGTCCGATTGTTCACCTTAATATTTTACAAATTTAATTTACTAAAAATTTCATAAACAGTTATTGGTTATAATATAATATATAATTAATATATTTGATATCTTTTACACTGAATACACAACCTACCCGTACTTATGATTCGTTTCTCGTCTTTCAGCGTGAATGTATTTCCGTCCATATTGGCCAGGCTGGTGTCCAGATGGGAAATGCCTGTTGGGAGTTGTATTGTTTGGAACATGGTATCCAGCCTGATGGTCAGATGCCATCAGATAAAACTATTGGAGGCGGGGACGATTCCTTCAACACATTCTTCAGTGAAACCGGTGCTGGTAAACATGTACCAAGAGCTGTGTTTGTTGACTTGGAACCAACCGTTGTAGATGAAGTAAGAACTGGTACATACCGACAACTCTTCCACCCTGAACAACTCATCACTGGTAAAGAAGATGCCGCTAATAACTACGCTAGAGGACATTACACAGTGGGTAAAGAAATCATTGATTTGGTTCTCGACAGAATCAGGAAGTTGGCTGATCAATGTACCGGTCTACAAGGGTTTCTTATCTTCCACAGTTTTGGTGGAGGAACCGGCTCTGGTTTCACTTCCCTTCTGATGGAAAGGTTGAGCGTCGATTATGGCAAGAAATCCAAGCTTGAATTCGCCATTTACCCAGCTCCCCAGATCTCCACTGCTGTGGTTGAACCCTACAACTCTATCTTGACTACTCATACTACCTTGGAGCATTCTGACTGCGCATTCATGGTAGATAATGAAGCTATTTATGATATCTGTCGTCGTAACTTGGATATTGAAAGACCTACCTACACCAACTTAAACAGATTAATTGGTCAAATTGTCAGCTCAATTACAGCCTCTCTAAGATTTGATGGTGCTCTCAACGTCGACTTGACCGAGTTCCAGACTAACTTGGTACCCTACCCACGTATCCATTTCCCTCTAGCTACCTATGCTCCAGTAATTTCTGCTGAAAAGGCCTACCATGAACAACTGACTGTTGCTGAAATTACCAATGCTTGTTTTGAACCCGCCAACCAGATGGTAAAATGTGATCCTCGACACGGCAAGTACATGTCATGTTGTATGTTGTACAGAGGTGACGTTGTTCCAAAGGATGTCAATGCTGCTATCGCTACCATCAAGACCAAGAGAACCATCCAATTTGTTGATTGGTGTCCAACTGGGTTTAAAGTCGGTATCAACTACCAACCACCAACTGTTGTACCTGGAGGTGATTTAGCCAAGGTCCAGCGAGCTGTCTGCATGTTGAGTAACACGACTGCCATTGCTGAAGCCTGGGCTCGTCTTGATCATAAATTTGATCTTATGTACGCCAAGAGAGCTTTCGTCCACTGGTACGTTGGTGAAGGTATGGAAGAAGGTGAATTCTCTGAAGCCAGAGAGGATTTAGCTGCCTTAGAGAAGGATTATGAAGAAGTTGGTGTTGATTCTGTTGAAGGTGAAGGAGAAGAGGAGGGAGGAGAAGAATATTAAGCTTTTACTTTATTTATTTATTGATGTTAATAAAACGTTTTGTCATCCCAGTCTCTTCGTTCTCCATTTTGAAGTAAGACTTGCAGTGTTCTAATGTTTTAGAATTCCGATACTGAAATAATCTCTCGCCGGGTTTAAGTCGATAAAGTGAGAGTTTACGAACGCCCAGAAATAGGGCTAGAATGTGAGGATATCGCCCCGAGAACAAGAGATTTGTTTAACCTCGACTTCTCACTCCCTCGACTTGCCTCTTCAAAAAACGTCGCAGTCTCGCAAGCCTACCGTTGTATTTCCTTGACAATGACCAACAGTCATTCTTGCATATTATTACGATACCCCTCGAACAAAAATAAAAAAAAATCCAGCCTGTCATTCGACATGCGTACCATTCAATGATCCATATAGACTTTTATATTGATACTTCTTAATTTGTCTGTCTATCTATAACGTGCCTAGCATCGTGGGTTTTACTGGGTAGTTTGGGTTCTAAAAGCCACTACAGACAAGACAGTGACCAAAATTCTAAATCGAACTCATCACCAATGAATAGAGAGAGAGAGAGAGAGAGAGAGAGAGAGAGAGAGAGAGAGAAATGGGGTTAACGTCCACTCGACACAAAATAGGTCATTTCGGGACTAACATATGTTTTGGTTTTATTCCAATAATTCGCTTGCGCCTAGGGGTCTTTAGCAGTGGGAGGAAACCGGAATACCTGGAGAAAACGCACGAGGTTGGAAAGGCAACCCCTCTCCTTGTCTACTGGAAACCACGCCAGTTGACTCAATGACAGGTTTTATGATACAGCACGCACGTGCTAACCATTGCCCCCCCCCCATCACCAATAAGGATACACACGACTTTAAAATAAAATCTGTCATTGAGTCAACTGGCGTGGTTTCGAGTACCCAGTTTGTGACTACCAGTAGGGTCGCCTGTTTTATCCGAGACCTCCGGTTTTCTCCCACTGCTAAAGACCCTACGCGCAAGCGAATTATTGAATTGACCTAGTTTGTGCCCACGGGTAATCTATGGAACATGAGATAATGATATTTATTAAATATATTTACCTTTACATTTCAATACAACAGTAACAAGCATATTTTATATATATATATAATACCCCAAAAGAAGACTTATAACATATATTTATCTATATAATACCCTGATAGATGACTTATAACATATATTTTATTATCCTTAGAATATAGGTGGCATATTATTATGGTTTATCTATAGAATTCCCTGATAGATAACTCTTAACATAATCGGTTGTAGCAAAAAATTCGGAAAATATAACAATTTGAGGACCAAGTAACCTATTTCACTCAGTTTTATTTAACGAATTTATCGGAAGAGTTTAAAACATAAGTAACGTTATCATACACATATTGCACTAATTGTTAACTAGTAGTATGATGCATCGCCAACCTCATTCATAAACTGTTAGTATCAGATATGTTTTAAAACATCTATTGCACTAATAATAAACATTTTCATAAAATAGTAGTATCATCATCGATTTTAGTAAACTTGTACTTCTATGTATCACATATTGCATTAAATTTAAACATTTCTTTCACAAACTATTAGTGTCATCATCTATTTCTTTCACATACTATTCATATCATCTTCGTCTTCTTTCATAAACTAGTAATATCATCATCGGTCTCTTTCATAAACTAGTAATATCATCATCGGTTTCTTTCATAAACTAGTAATAACATCATTGGTTTCTTTCATAAACTAGTAACATCATCATTGGTTTCTTTCATAAACTAGTAATATCATCATCGGTTTCTTTCGTTAACTAGTACTATCACCATCGGCTAGTTTCATAAACTAGTAATATCATCCTTCATTTCTATAATAAAATAGCAGTATCATCATCCATCGTTATCCATTTATTTCAGTATTATCCATTTCTGTAGTAATATTCTGATGTGCTTTAGAATATTTGTGTATCAAATACTGCACTAATTTCGCATATTGCGCCAATCTCTTTTAAAAAAGTATCATCACCCTTTTTAACAAGTACATCTTGCGGTGTTTCATGAGTAATTTAACTCATTACCTTTTGTAATCATGTTCCAGAAGCTATCAACTGTCTATAAAATATTTTGTATTTTTGTGGACTGTCGACACAAGTAAATGAAAACCAATTAGGTAAGACCGCAACTCATTCTTGCGTTGAAGATTTAATTTTTTTTTTCCGTTGTGCTGAATTGCGATCGTTTCACGACAGCCAAAAATTTAATTTTTAGTGTTTTTTCTTTAATATTTGAATTTTACTTATATGTTTAACAGTAGGTTAGATCGTTTGCGTAACACCAACTTAGTAAAGCTGATTACTAATTAATATCATCATCCATATCTTTCACAAACTAGTAATATCATCACCCGTCTCATTCACAAACTAGTATTATCACCATCCACTATTTTACAAAATAGTAATATCATCACACATTTCTTCCACAAACTAGTAATAACATCATCGGTTTCTTTAATAAACTATTAATATCACTTAACTATAGCACATACATATAGAAGAACAATTGCTGATTTATTTAGGCGACGTTTCGAAGAGTATTCCCTCAATGTTGTCAAGGAAGTGCAGTAACAAATGTGTAAGGCAATACATGTATCCATGTTATTTTCTCTAGGACACACACACTCAAAGACCACTCGAACGCGAATGGTAAACTCCAACCCACCATTCCAGGGATGTGTCTATGAAGTTGTGTGTTCCTTTAACAGCACATATTATTGATGAAACCCGACAGCCCCTACCTGAAAGACTCACCCATCATCACTCAAGATCCTCCACGGCAGATTTAGCAGTTGCTCAATGCCTGCAGTCAAATACAAGTCACAAAAAATCCATTCGTGTAAGACCCTAGCACTCAACCAACACAATGACAAGACAGGGAAAACCAGACCAGGAGATCTAAACCAGGCCTTATTCGCGACACAGGAAAATTCCTCCCAAGAGCCCATGGCGTACTAATTCAAAACCGGTGTGTACATGCCTAGACTTTCCTTCATTTAATCTAAGAATGACATGTATTATTTGCGAACATACCAAAATAACAGTTGAAGAACTAAATTTAATAGGAATGTATATAAAAATAGTTTGCTGTTACTATTACGGTTTACCCCACCAACTTGTGCGAACATGTGTGTCTCTTGGGAGGAAGTGTTTCGGGCTATAATTATCTAGGAGCCTGTGGCTAGGACTTTGGTGTTGCTTTCTAATATTCATAATGTAACGTCATTTATTTAATTATCTTTAGTAAACCAGTTAACTGTGTTTTTATAATTAACCTGTGCAGGACTGTTATTGATATTTTTACTTCAGAGCATGTGGGTTGGGTTGTTTTGTGTGCTTTTTAATATTCATATTTTATATTTCACTTAATTATGGTCTAAGTATTTAATCCTAATTTGGTTTATTTGGAATTACGTTACTACTTCTCTGGTGTTTAGTATTATGTATAGTTTCCCTTTCGTTTGTTTTTTTTATGTTATTTGTTAATACCTATTTTCAGTCCTTTATTTTGGAGATAAACACTTCCTGCTTCGTATTTAGAGGGGGTTTCTTGTCCATTTAACCATGCTTGGATTACCCATTAGATCACAAGACGCGACAGTTTTAAAATACTCTCTATTATGTATTCTGCTTCAGATGACTTTGCTTCACCTCAATACCCTAGAGACCTTGTAAAACCCTCCCATGACAATCAGACAACCTCTTAATTAAGCCTTTTTATACGCCCACATTTTCATGTGGACGTATTATGTCGTCGCCCCTGTCCGTCCGGACGTCCGTCCGTCCGTCCACAATTTGTTTGTGGACTCTCTACAGGTCACAATTCTTATCCGATTTTGACGAAACTTGAAATATAGGTTTATCCCCAAAAGATCTCGGCTGCTTTCGATATTGGCATGTATCGGATCAAAACTTCATGGATTATGGCCCCTGATTGTACGAAAAATCACGTTTTTAGCTTCTGGACCCTATACAGGTCACAATTTTGAACCGATTTTGATGAAACTTGACATGCATGTTTGTAACCCAAAGATCTTGGTTCCTTTCGATATTTGCGGCTATCGGAATGTAATTTCCTGAATTATGGCCCCTGATTGTCCGAAAAATCACCCTTTTTAGCTTGTGGTCCCTCTGGAGGTCACATTTATTATTCGATTTAAAAAAACCGTTTGATTATATCACCGTTACACCCTAAGGAAGGTTGAGATCGAATTTCGGGAAAATCGGACGAAAATTGCCATACAAAATGGCCGCCGTTTGTACGCGAATACTGTTAAAAAATGGTATATCAAGGTTGTGGACCCTGTGGAGGTCACAGTTTTGATTCGATTTTGATGAAACTTGAAATTCATGGTTATACAGGTCACAATTCTTATCCGATTTTGATGAAAAGTCACATTTCTAGGTTGTGTACCGTCACACCATAATCATTGTCGGTTTCGAATTTCATTAATATCAGACTGGAACTGACCAACTAAATGGCTGCTCCCAATACAGTATGAAATACAGGACTTAAAGATGTAGGAAAAATCACTTTCAGTATTGCTTGTTCTCTGTCCATCTCTCGAAAATGTGGGCGTATCCTGCCTGGCAGTGCCAGCCTATCTTTAAAACAACCAAAAAAAAACAACTCCGGCGATAGAACTTTCGCAGTCGGTCTTCCAAAGTTATGGGATTCAATATCAAGCGAAACCAAAAACGCAAATTCTTTTAACGATTTGAAAAGTTTATCAAAACCGAACTTTTTAATCAGATATACAACTGACTGAATACGATTCAAGCTGTGTTTGTGACAGACTTTTACCATGGGTACTAAAATGTTCTCCGATTCTCAGTAAATGAGAAAAATAACTACTAAATGTAGAGATACGAATTTCGATTCTTTTTGTTTATTTTGGTGAACACGAGTCTCTTGCAGATCTTCAGATTATCGTGAATTTCATATAAACGTCATTAATACAATTATGTCACCAGAAATAAACTTGTAAGTTCGAAACGTCGCCAAAAATAAACTTAAAAGTTTCCATATGGTTGTCATTCTTTGCTTGATAAAGATGCGGAAACACTCATCGAAACGTCGCCAGAAAATCGGACGAAAATTGCCATACAAAATGGCCGCCGTTTGTACGCGAATACTGTTAAAAAAATGGTATATCAAGGTTGTGGACCCTGTGGAGGTCACAGTTTTGATTCGATTTTGATGAAACTTGAAATTCATGGTTATACAGGTCACAATTCTTATCCGATTTTGATGAAAAGTCACATTTCTAGGTTGTGTACCGTCACACCATAATCATTGTCGGTTTCGAATTTCATTAATATCAGACTGGAACTGACCAACTAAATGGCTGCTCCCAATACAGTATGAAATACAGGACTTAAAGATGTAGGAAAAATCACTTTCAGTATTGCTTGCTCTGTCCATCTCTCGAAAATGTGGGCGTATCCTGCCTGGCAGTGCCAGCCTATCTTTAAAACAACCAAAAAAAAAACAACTCCGGCGATAGAACTTTCGCAGTCGGTCTTCCAAAGTTATGGGATTCAATATCAAGCGAAACCAAAAACGCAAATTCTTTTAACGATTTGAAAAGTTTATCAAAACCGAACTTTTTAATCAGATATACAACTGACTGAATACGATTCAAGCTGTGTTTGTGACAGACTTTTACCATGGGTACTAAAATGTTCTCCGATTCTCAGTAAATGAGAAAAATAACTACTAAATGTAGAGATACGAATTTCGATTCTTTTTGTTTATTTTGGTGAACACGAGTCTCTTGCAGATCTTCAGATTATCGTGAATTTCATATAAACGTCATTAATACAATTATGTCACCAGAAATAAACTTGTAAGTTCGAAACGTCGCCAAAAATAAACTTAAAAGTTTCCATATGGTTGTCATTCTTTGCTTGATAAAGATGCGGAAACACTCATCGAAACGTCACCAGAAAAAAACTTTTTAAGTAACTTGTATTCTATATATTTGTCATGTGTTTATATCATTAACTGTATACTAAGTATACCGTAATCAGACATCCCTTTTAGATTTAACAGCATACACTTCTGTTACCCTTGTGTACGTTTATCGGATTATCACTGGAAAAGTATATCGATTTTTCTCTTAACACGTCTAGCTTGTAATAATATTGTTAATCCGTTAATCTCTATTGCCACCAAGGTTTTGTATATATGTAACTAGGTAACCCAGGTTTTATATCCAGTTTATATCTACGTAGTTAACAACAAAATATATACCTATATAAATCATCATGTTAACTATTCTAATCATCATTTACTGACTGTTCTCCTTGTAAGAACATCTACATCCAGATAACCCGATCTAGCTTCAGTTTATATACTAGATACCCACTACCACACTTCAAAATGGTAAGTAAATAATAATCTTCACAATAATGTAGTTCGTCGATATTAATAACTTTAAATTTTTTAAAAAAAGAGATAAAAAACACTTTCCATGTCCTAAATTAGGTTTTTGAAGCACATAATTCATTTATCATTTATGTTGTGGATTACCTATACATAACATATACAAAAAAAAACTGAAATATATTATTATATATTTTATGTTTCTCCTAGACTAATTGTTCGTGTTAAAGATATTTTTACGAAAGTCGTTTAGCATAAATCTCGTAAAGAATCATTGATCATAATATGCAACTAATAATAGTTGATATATTTTACGCTGAATACACAACATATCCCTTACTTATTCATTCGTTTATCTCCTTTCAGCGTGAATGTATCTCCGTCCATATTGGCCAGGCTGGTGTCCAGATGGGGAATGCCTGTTGGGAGTTGTATTGTTTGGAACATGGAATCCAGCCTGATGGTCAGATGCCATCAGATAAAACTATTGGAGGTGGAGACGATTCCTTCAACACTTTCTTCAGCGAGACCGGTGCTGGTAAACATGTACCAAGAGCTGTGTTTGTTGATTTGGAACCAACCGTCGTAGATGAAGTCAGAACTGGTACATACCGACAACTCTTCCATCCTGAACAACTCATAACTGGTAAAGAAGATGCCGCTAATAACTATGCCAGAGGTCATTACACCGTGGGTAAAGAAATTATTGATTTGGTTCTCGACAGAATCAGGAAGTTGGCTGATCAATGTACCGGTCTACAAGGATTTCTCATCTTCCACAGTTTTGGTGGAGGAACCGGCTCTGGTTTCTCTTCCCTGCTCATGGAGAGACTAAGTGTCGATTATGGCAAGAAATCCAAGCTCGAATTCGCCATTTACCCAGCTCCTCAAATCTCCACTGCTGTGGTTGAACCTTACAACTCTATCTTGACTACTCATACCACCTTAGAACATTCTGATTGTGCATTCATGGTGGATAATGAAGCTATTTATGATATCTGTCGTCGTAACCTGGATATTGAAAGACCAACCTACACCAACTTAAACAGATTAATTGGTCAAATTGTCAGCTCAATCACAGCTTCTCTAAGATTTGATGGTGCTCTCAACGTCGACTTGACCGAGTTCCAGACCAACTTGGTACCCTACCCACGTATCCATTTCCCTCTAGCTACCTATGCTCCAGTAATTTCTGCTGAAAAGGCCTACCATGAACAACTGACTGTTGCTGAAATCACCAATGCTTGTTTTGAACCCGCCAACCAGATGGTAAAATGTGATCCTCGACACGGCAAGTACATGTCCTGCTGTATGTTGTACAGAGGTGACGTTGTTCCCAAGGATGTCAATGCTGCTATTGCTACCATCAAGACCAAGAGAACCATCCAATTTGTTGACTGGTGTCCAACTGGGTTTAAAGTCGGTATCAACTACCAACCACCAACTGTTGTACCGGGAGGTGATTTAGCCAAGGTCCAGCGAGCTGTCTGTATGTTGAGTAACACTACCGCTATTGCTGAAGCCTGGGCTCGTCTTGATCATAAATTTGATCTCATGTACGCCAAGAGAGCCTTTGTCCACTGGTATGTTGGTGAAGGCATGGAAGAGGGTGAATTCTCTGAAGCCAGAGAAGATTTGGCTGCCCTAGAGAAGGATTATGAAGAAGTTGGTGTTGATTCTGTTGAAGGTGAAGGAGAAGAAGAGGGAGGAGAAGAATATTAAGCTTTAATAACTCTAGTCATTTATTTATTGATGTTAATAAAAAGTTGATTTGTTATCCCAGTCTCTTTGTTGTCCCTTTGTTTGTGATGTTTGTAATAAATATGATATTATATAATATTGTAATGGGGTTTGCATGCCCCTCGCAGTGTTTCGTTTTATTAGAACTCATCTCACTTAACACTGCTGTAAACGAAGTAAATTTATGTTCCAATTTATGACTTGTAAATAGTAGTATTAACAACCAATACCTAAATGCGTAACAATATAATTACGCTTTGAACAGAGCTCTAAATTGGACCAAATATGACTCACGATTTTATTATGCCCAATTTACCAGTGGATAGCAGAATATTGCACAATAATTAATTGCTTGACAAACGAGGCTATCAACACAGATACACTTTAAACAATACTGTTTGGGGACTAACAATACTTTCACCGTTTTTAATACCTTAAATCACTATCCAGAGTTTTAGGGAAGTCCCCAAATTAAAAGAAGGGCTGTCACTTTGCTGTTTTCTCCTGGCCCCGAAATGACCTAGTTTGTGTCGAGTGGACAGTACACCCCCCCCCCATCTCGGGCATGCGCCATGCAGAGACATTACAGTGTAACGTATGGGGATCACGTGACTAAGTAGGTAAGACGCCGGCTCGCTAGCCTGGAAGTCGGGTGTTCGATCCCTGCATTGGCCGAGAAAGTTCATCCAGATTTTCCGGCGTGGTTTCCCCCTTGTCAGTGATGCAGGTTGAAAGACCTGACAAGGACAGCTGTCTAGTCCTTCGGGTGGCACGAAAAACCGAGGCCCCGTGTGCACATCAACGTGTAAGTAAAAGATCCCTTGGCTGCTGGAAAGAGTGGGCCGTAGCGCCACTGCCCGGGCAAAATTTCCCTCATAGCATAATGTATGGCGTATGCCCGTCTTTATTAGCCCGGTGTCAGAGCGAAAAAACAGGGCTAAAGTTCGAGGATATCGCCGCGAGAACACGACATTATTTTAACTCGACTCCCCTCGCCTTCTCTCCTTTGAAAGTCGCCATTCGCCTTTTAAAACTGAAACCACTTAATTTGGTGGTCAATTTACCGAGGTCTCCCTACCCCGATCTATCTATAGGACTGTCTGCATAACCGTCAGTTTCCCTGTGTAGTTTGGTTTCTGAAAGCCCGGACGGACAAAACAGCGATCAGAATTCTAAATCTAACTCATAGCCAATAGGGGTGCACTAGACTTTACATGTAAATCAATATTACTGGTGAAC
Organism: Patella depressa; assembly: GCA_948474765.1. Taxonomy (NCBI): domain Eukaryota; kingdom Metazoa; phylum Mollusca; class Gastropoda; family Patellidae; genus Patella; species Patella depressa. Next base: position 41,516,453 of record OX419718.1, read on the forward strand.
TATGGAAAATGAAATAGTGGAGGTGTGATAATCCAGCCCTGTGGTACGTACACTCGGTCACAATGTTCTCGGATAGGTTGGAACAATATTATAATTATTAGTAAAATTTATTCACTGTATAATACAATAGTAACAAGCATAAATACATAACATATATTTATATATATAATAATACACAGAAAAATGACTGATAACATATATTTTATATAATACCTTGATCGATGACTCAATACCCTGGTGGAAACCGGAGGACCCGGAGAAAACCCACGAGGTTGGACATGCGACCCTACCCCTTGCCACGTTCAAACGTGGAATCGAAACCTCGCCAGTTGACTCAATGACAGAACCTATGATTCAACGAGCACGTGCTTAACCAGTCGGCCATCCAACACGCCTATTTCTTTTACAAACTATCTATAGCATCATGTATTCTTTTATCTTCATCCATCCATTTGTCTATAAACTACAAGCGGTATCATCACCCATTTCTATAGAAAACTAGTAATATCACCATTTGTTTTTTTGATAAACTAGTAATATCATACATCATCCAGTTCTTTTACAAAATAGTAATATCGCCATACATTGTTATGTGGTAATATGACCCTCTATTACTACAACAAACTAGTGGTATCAATACTCATCTCTTTCACAAACTAGTATATCATCATCCATAGTATAGTATTATCCATTTCTGTTGTAACATCACCCTCATTCTGGTGTTCTTTAGAACATCTGTGTATCATACTGCACAAATTTCGCAGATTGCGCCAATCTCTTTCGTAAAAGTATCATCATCCATTTGGTGTTTATTATCATAAATTGGAAACGAGGCGATATTTTTTAACATGTGCATAATCATGTTCCAGAAGATATCAGCTGTCGAGAAAATATTATCTATTTTTATTTGTTTGTGAACTGCTGTGCTGAATGGCTCTAGCGCCAGGGTCTCACGACACGTACCGATATTCGCCGACATCTTAATCCTCATTAGATCCTGTACAACATGTAAATATCTTTTTAAACCTTCTCCAACTTTCAACAACTCTTTTTCTCCAGGATACGCGTCGGAAATTTCCTATAAAATAAAATGACAAAATATATTACGACCCAGATCAGGGTTTATTGCTAAATAGCGCAAAGCTTCTTAATCAGTTGTACCAAACATAATATCATGATATTCCATGATACTTTAAAAGAATAACATAATAATATTACAATGATAACAATGAACTCACCGTGGTAATGTGGCCGGCATGGTAAAATATCTGATGAATGACTTGAAATTGATCTATAATCATCAGTATGTCTATCTGATGATGATGTACTAAATGGTGTATAACTACTACCAGTATAATCAGATGTACTAGATGACCAAAGAGATATCCAGTCTGGTGTTTTAATAGGAGTACCTGGTTCAGAATCTGAAAAATTCAGATTTAACCGAGGAATAATGACTCCATTGACAATAATGTAATCACCGATCTCTTCGTTTTCAGATTCTTTATCATAATCATCATGATCCTCGTTACCATCATTTGGATGAATCTTAGCCTCGTCCTGACTATTGTTAGTCTTATTTCCATTTGTAGCCCCACGCAGAATATTAATATTTTCATTATGATCCTCATCTTCTACACGAATTAGCCTCATGTAGTTATCGATAATTGTATTGTTGATTGTATTTTGAAGTTTTGCTGACATTACAAAAATGATTTTTGTGTTGACTTCTATCGGGCTACTCGGCGATTCCGGCATTATTGGAATATCTGAAATACAAAACACGCAATTTGCTATGAAGGCATTCATCTAGATTCTAGAAACACCTTAAAAGATTATGTTATGTATTTTCTATCCATCCCTCTATTGTATAAACAGAACACAAAAGGAATAATACCGAAACTACAACAACAGATAAATGAAAAGTAAAATCAATTTTTAAATATGAACTAATGGTTTATCAGATATGCGAATTAAGGTCGAACTATATAACTAGTGATATTAGAACTTACCTGATCTCCGTAATTAATTTTCAGCTCACAAATATTAAAATTTAAGCGGTGAAAAGTTTTAAACGTATAGATAATTCCTTAAAAACGTCCGTTTTGTTAAAAATAAAACGGATCTATTATTATGACGTCAAACAATTATTCATGCGATGACGTTACAATTACAATGCAAATGCGTTATAATCGCTCCTGTTATTTATTCATTTTTTTTTTTTACGAGATTTTGGTAGCCTTTCCCGTGCTTATTAGAACTTTGGTAGCTGACAGAATAGGCTAAAGACCTATTCTAATGTTGCTTACCTACATATTGGACATGGTATCATTTTAAGAAATTTACGAATTTGTCACTTAACAGATCACTTAAGCTTCCATCTATTTCAAATCTGTTATTAATTTACTCTGGCTAAATGAAATGGGCTAGGATGAAACGTTAACGTATGAAGTTACCACATCTTTAAAAAGAAAAATCAGTTTATAATATTTTATTTCAATAGAACATTTACTTGTTTAGAAATCATGGATGTTGGCAGATTTCTTTCGGGGATGGAGTTGTTTATAAAGTTCCCACGGACGAAATAAACTCGTAAGGGTTGAATTTAACATTGCTAAGTTTATGTCTTTAGATTATTGTTATTAAATAATAAGCTTATTTTAACATTTAATGTATACACATAAACTGCAGTTAAACTGGTTATAAATAGCAATCGCGCTTGAAAAAAAACGCTTTATTTTATAGGGTCAATCAAATGAAAAATAAAATTCTGATTATTTGCTAAATTAAATAAGAAATAATTATCTCGTTATTATAACATAATTACGAGATAAGTAAAGACTATTAGGGTCAATCAAATGAAAAAAATAATTATCCCGTAGAGATACAAATTTCACAACTGTAAATCGTAAAAGATTAACAATTCCTCAAATTAATAATGTTAGGGGACTAGAATATAAAACGCCTTGCAAAAGGCAAGTTTAGTTCTTGCATAATATCCCGCTTTGACCAATATATAGACAAGTTTTATCTTAAAATTATGTTGTTACTGATGGTTTTCTATCTCATAATTAGGGGGGGTGGAATGGCCTAGTGGTCTAGAGTGCCGCGCTTCGACCTCTAGCTGGCCAGTCACCTCTGGCTTGCGGCTGTGGTTTCAATCCCTGGTGTGAGCGTATGTGGCATAGAGATAGGGGCGCCTTCTCAACCTCGTGGGTTTCCTCCGGGCACTCCGGTTTCCTCCCACTGCTAAAGACCCCTATGCGCAAGCGAATTATTGAAATAAAATTGAAACCATATGTTAGTCCCAAAATGACCTAGTTTGTGTCCAGTGGACGTTAAACCCCATTTCTCTCTCTCTCTATCTCATAATTACGAAATAGCTATATTACAATAAGTTCACTATATCGTAATTACAATATTACCCTTTTCTCTTGGTTGACCCAAATGGTCTTCCGTAGCTGTATTAGGGAACTGGGACGATAATCGTATGCCTGCCATAGCGATGAAGTAACTTCAATATTATGCTTATTTTTGAGAAAATCGCGAAGTGGTACCCCAAAATAATTATAAATCAATTCACAACCACGGTACTGAATTAAGAAAGTCCATTAGACCTTAGTTAGTATTCGCTAATTTGGAATTCAATATACAGAGAGCGAGTCGTTGTTGTATAACCGTGAATATGATAGTGCTGAGATGGTATAAGACCACAGAGGAGTGGAATAATATTAGATTAATTATTTGGAACTGGGCCTGAAAATTTGAGTCAATTCCCTGGAAGTTTATGGGAGCAAATTCTTATGCACGAGAGGATAAGAAGGAATTTCAGATATGGGCATATAATAACGGAGTTTTTGATTATTTTGGATGGGGCCCGGGGATACAAAGTAGAACAGAATCTCAGGGCCTGTCTATTAATTCTACCTGTTTTGTGAGAGTTGACAGAGACCATTTCTACAGTTAGTAGAACTACCCACTCACTAGCCGTACTACTAACTGGTGGATTCACTATAATCGTAAATATGATAGTGATAAGATAGTATAAGACAGAGGAGTGGAAGAATGATGACATTTTGTCTCCTCCCCTTACATATTTTGTTTACATTGGTTAGGCATCTTAGACACAATAGGCACCTACATTTTATGAAGATAAGAGGATCAGGAGATGATGATGCTACGAGCCTACGTGTCGCCTACCAATTTGAACACCCTAAAAAAATCATTATTGTCGGCTAAATATTTGGAGGGGGCGCTAATTCGATATTTTGGGTGGGGGTGGGGGTTTAGCCGCCCAATAGCCACCCCGTGGCTACGGGCCAGCTTCACGGTGTATACACTATTTATTTTATGATCAGTAGTGGAATACCGCGTTTTATCAGTGAAATAAAAGTGTTATTCCACTGGCGGAAAAAGTAATCCATGTACCTAAAATGATTGTAAAATCATAAAATAAATAGAACATTTGTCGTTTTGTCATGAATAACATATTTTATTTCATCTCTAAGCTAGAAAACGTTTATATTTTCAGTCATGCTACGCATTCGTGAAAATATAAGTTTTCTTGCTTCTCGATGAAATAAAATATGTTATTCACTCTAAAACGACAAACATCCTCTATATATTATAAACACAGGTACTGAATAAACATGAGAAAAATCAAAGCGATTTATTACAGTAAAACACTTTCAACAAAACATATAAATATTAACGATGAAAAAATAGACACAAATTAAATGAAAGGATAACAGATATGGTTGTCTTTTATTAGTATTGCCCGACAATGTGTTATTCTTGACTGAAAAATAGTATTTCTTGATAGTTTTGATGCTGATTGAATATTAAAAAATACCATGACACAACATTCTTCTTTATATAAAAAACGATTATCTCTCAAACTTGGTATAGATTTCGAATAACGAACTGGCTTAATGATATAAAATAAATGAAGTTTGAAATCTAAGATGGAGGAAATTCAAAATGGCGACAAGAATTCGCCCTAATGGCAGACTTTTCATATAATTATCAGTGTTCTCAAAACATTTTATTCGCGAGGAAATAACCCAAGATATAAATAATATATTTTTAGAAGCCATGTTTATTATGTTAACAGGACTTCGGGAGGGCCCATTTTCAGAATTGAAGCCTAAGTAAATTCTTGGATTATCTTCTACCAACTTCTTTCTTGCCGTTAAAACCCCTCAATGTTCCCAAAACCGCGTAACTATTCGATCAAGAAATAACAGCCGCTCCCTAAATCAAACTGGCAGACATTAAGCAGTCGGGTTACCTTTTAGTGATATTGGCGATAATTTAAAAACCAACCAAACGGATTTCTGCCATCTTGGATTATCTAAATTCATTTTGGACATCAGCGACCTCAAAAACCATGTAAAGGACATGCTACCGGCCATTTGGATTCCGTCTTGAATTTCTGCTATGTTTGAATTTCAAAATTCATTATTGAATTCAGCGACATCGAAAACAATATAAAAGACATAGTAAAATTCACAATTTACAGTATAATATGTATCTGTCACTCGAAAGTTAAATATAGCTCTAGCAAGTAGAGCCATTCACATGAACCCCACTATATGACGTTGCGCATTCGGCCTGCGGTCAGAATTTTAGCTACATGGTCCTCTTAGCTTAACAAATTATACATCTTTGGAAAGTTTATAACACAAGGAACACAAAACAGTGAGTTCCAAAAAAATGTTTGCACAATCTCGACTTGGGGCCAGATGAAAAGTATGATAATTATCAAGTAAATGCGACAGTTAGGCCTTGGCATAAAATTAAAAGTTGGCGAAAATACCTAATGCCATTAACCTATGACAAGAATAGTGCATTGATTAAACTTCACCAAAATAATATATCATACAAAACCGCCGAAATGTAAAAAAAAATGTAATCATGGCAGAGTTTAAAACTTAACGTAGGTCAAGAAGCAGATCAACTTTACATATATCACAGGTTCTGTCTATCCTAATAAAGAATACACATTTAATGGTTTATGTAGGTAACGTGTCTTCTTGTAAATTACTTGGTACTATCTCGGATGATAAATCGATTGTTTCCCCATCGTACTGATGACTAACAACCGATGGTTTTAACCTGGCTTTAGTGTGTAAATTTACATACCTGAAAGGAATAATAAATATCAATATTAAAAGAAAACAAGTCTACTAGGGTTAGGCCTTGTCATCGAACTGGGCTTCACTCTCTAAAAAGAACGGTGAAAGCATCATACAACCGCATTTCAGTTAATAAATATGCAAGAGGGGCATTGACGTTTGATCCGATCAGTATGGTTCTCAACACAAACGTCATATTGTGAATAACTCAGATGGTAACCGGATGTTAAAAGAAAGTTTACATTTCATGGAAAAAGAATAACTGAGCTCTGGATAGCTGCACAGTTAAAGGTTCCTGAGAGTCTTTGATACAAAATTAACCAGTTTTATTCATTAATATATTATTATATCTGAGCGTGTGTGTCATTAATGTTGTTCGACTTAATCCACCAAACTGCAATAGGCCAATTGAATATGCACGAATGGCACTGATATTAGAACTTAAATAAGAAACTATAATAAGGAAATATCGGGGAAATCAACAGAAAACTAAAATAACCCTTTTACTAATCGTCAACCGAATCACCCCAAGCATATAAAATAATTCGGAAACTGTCTTTCCGAACTTGATCGATAACAATGGTGAAAGTTTCCCAACCTAAAAAACTAACGGCAATTCCATGAATTTTGATTTGAAACAGAGATTGTGTCGTAATTTTACAAGTTAATTATCATAAAAACTCACCTCGAGGTAGGGTCTATATTATATTGAAGGTGATTATTACATAAACTTTGCATGGAACATTGAGGTAGAAGTTGGTATATAGCTTCTCTTTCTGCTAAAACTTCCAGTGGTGTAAATTGACCAGAATACCATTGCTTGATCATCCAGGCTGTATCCATGACGCTGAGAAATCCATGCGCCGCTCCGGTACCCGTTGGCCAAAATGGCTGAAATAGAACGCAGACTATTATAAAATTTGTTCATTTTTTAAAAACCCCAAAACAATGCTACAATTTGAGAAAAATCAAATTAAAAGAGGCAATCCATAAATGTTTGGAAATGACGCTAAAAGACCCCTGTTAACTATAAGACCTTAGAATTTCAACCAATACTAATTAAACCATTCAAATATCTAATCAGAATACACACGACAGTAATCATGATTTGAACGTCTTCTGCTATCTGAGCTACTCAGGACGTAAGGAGTTTTTAGATAATGTTCCCCTTAGAGTTTATAGCCTGGATAATCATATATTAAAATATGTAAACTTCTTATAGGAGAAATAGTGTCCAAATTCTGTTGGGCTCTCACAAAACATTCAATTTATAGTGGAAGCAGACTGGACTATTGAGGGAGCTGAATATTATGAGATCAGTTTTATATCCATACGCATTCAAAATGATAATTGGGGGTCTGTTTGGGGCCATTTTCTTGGCGTTGCTGATATTGGCAAAATAAATCTGAAATATCAAGAGATTTTTTCATCAGTATGTACCTCTAATAAACTGTCGCCAACTATAGCTGCCAGTAACATGTGGCCTTTTCTCTCCACAACCCTAGACGAATATTCGGCACTACAAAGACATGTAAAATCAAACATAGCCACATCGGATTCGCCATACGTATTTAGTTGAAACTCTAAATTTGGTAACTTGAATTTTGTCGATTCGTTTGCTGTTTCTTTAGCGTAAGCTAATAATTTGTCGTGGTCCACATTTTCATTCTGTAGCAGAATATTCGGGTCAATAAAATTCTGGAAGAAAAAATACTATAATATATTAAACTATATAATACGCTGATGATGTACTACGGTATTTTATCTATGATGCTAGAGAATTCCGCTAAAGGAGAACTAGTTGTAGACACCTATATGTGGGCTTGCAAGGGCAACAGCCTACTTCTATCGGGCTATGTTAAACTTAGATAATTATACGAAATGCTACATACAATATTATGGCCCAATGACATTCCAAGTTTCAAATAATTTTATTGACACCCAAGTCCTATATCTTCACAAGTTTCAAATGTCAAAATCTAAACCAGAAGATAACTGATTCCCTTCCCAAATCTTTAGAATTTCGACTGGGTTAGTGCTCCAACCTCATGAAAACTTTACAAATTTCATATGGAACTCAGTCCTGAATCCGGTTTTTATGTCTCTGAATGTAAACGGTGAAAATATCCACGAGTTGCTCATTTCTATAGAGTTCTTTCTTCCAAATCAGTGAAAAATCCTTGAAATTTCGAAAATAAATTCTAAATTGTTCACAGGAAGTTTTGAACGCCCGCAAAAAGAGTCTACAAATTAATTGCTTAACATAAATGTATTAGATAAATCCTACCATCCACAAGCATTATTTCTTCATACATGTATTAGGCTTTGAACATCTGAATACAAAATACTTTTAACACTCGGTAATTCAGTAAAGTATATACCTCTTTCAATACACCCCTTTTCAACAAGCTTTCCTTTTTAGCTGTAAACACAAAATAATGTGTTTCGCCTTTAAAGTAAACTATGTTCTCCAATTCTATATCTGTTTTATTTTTCAGATCCTTAAAGAACGATTGGTCATAAAGATACGACAATCCACAAATCTCTGGTACCAAAGCATCACATTTGGTTCGTTTGTTGACAAAGTTGGCTGTTATGGCAATTGCTAATTTACCTCTAAATTCGTTTCGTTTAAATCCTTAAAAAATGAAAATATGTAATAAATTTCTTGAAGTCAATGACTTTGATCTGGTAACATTTCATTTGAGAATGGGTACGTCTATCTATTCGCCCGCCGGTTGTCCATAATGGAATAATTACAGGAATCGGGTCTATGGAGAAATACCAATATTGAAGCGCTTGTATGTACCGTCAATTGTTTTGCTCGGTCAGACAAGTTCAGATACGTGTTCTGGGCGCATTCATCCATGCCAATTCGAATGATGAGTTCAGATTCTATAGCGGCAATATGGTGCAATTGTGATGCCTAGTTAAATGTTTAAATACGTGTATTGGGTGAACCTGGGAACGTGCACCTTTGAACATTGGTATATGTAAGAACTCATGTTCAAGTGTAGAATCTTTTAGTTTGCGAGACGATACAATTTCCCCAAGAAAATTTTTGCATTATTCTAATGATTATTTAATAATTTTACCTTTCAATCCATGTCTTTTACCATCAGCACCAATAACAGTATTAAACTCATATTGAGAGACTATATGGTCTTCTGGTTCTGTTTTACATCGCCATCCAATACCTACAAATGTTGTAAAAGGTTCTCCATTTAACAATTTTTTTTATAATGCGCCATTAATATCACAACTTCTTTCAAAAATCAAGTTTTTACAAACTCATACTTAAACCTGAAACTATTTCATAAATATATGGAGGCGCAACGAGAACGCACAAACGATTTGAGTGGATGTGCTGGCGAGACATAACGCAGCTTAAAGGTGATTTTTGGCTGGATATTTACCGATACCAGAATATCAACCGACGTAAGGCTATAATATAACAACTTTACTTTACAGTGAAACTTAGGGACACGAGTTAAAATCAAACACCAGAACATGTGTATGCGTGCACCTACACCATCCATACATGGTACATCGCCACATCGACGAACTTCGGCTAAGAATGACGCGATTGTGGGATCCTTCTTCACTATCGCAGGAATGCTGCTTGCATGAGCTCTGCCGCCCTGGTGTTCATGGTGCGTTCCAGAATCAACCTTTGCATATCGTAGAGTTTTCTTCGGAACTGTACAGTTGATTTTTGTTGTGTAGACCTGATCTGTTTATTCCTTTGTCAAATCACCATTCTCACCTATTATCGTTGTGATTTGATGTAACATTAAGAATTGTAAAATAAAGTGTATTACTCAAACGAGATTTAATACAATCATCTATTTATAAAATTGGTATGTTTTCATTGCGTCTCAGTAGTTTAGCTATATATTGTTTGTTTTTTATGTGTATTTGAGAAATGAGCTCATAACAAGTATTTAGTAAACAGCCAACAAGGTTTAATCGTGAAACACATGTAATTGTTTCCAGTAAATAAACGTGTAATATCTATACCCGTTGTTTGGTCTTCAGGTGGTTCTATCAAATCATTAAATGCGACATTAATGTGAACCTCTACACCCAATAAGAGAGCGGTCTTTACCAGTATACATTGTAATTTTCGTATACCTGAAATATAATATTAAATCGGCACTATTATCATATCCTACAGTGCAGTAACATTTACTATATAAGTGTTGGAGATTGGCGTTTTTTGCTCTGAGAGCTATATAGGGGGTGGGGGCAGAGGGGGTGACGACACCGGACAGGGTTAGACCAGGTTGGCATTCAATCACAGATGAAAATAAAAAAAAATTAATTTCAAATTATCGCTGTCCCACTTAATTCATGCATTTTATCATCTGTTTCGACATAATTAAAATGCCGTCCTTTCTTACATTTCTGAGTACTACTAGTGGGTCTTATACTAAAATCGTGGGGCACACAATCAAGTAATTGGCCAAGGGCACTTTAGTACACGAGAATGAATGTTAAGTTTGGAACCGAAACCGCCAAGTCACGAGTCCAGTATCTTAGTTGGATTTGTTGGACAGGGCGTAAAAGATAAAAGTTAAGGGCCATTGCAGATTTCGTCATAGGTTACGAGTCGTAAACAGGGTTCGGGCACGTGATTGTTGATGGTAAGTGTTAGGGTTTGCCCTAGACTTAGCCTTATTTACATCTCGTGACTTATGACGAAATCCGCAATGGGCCTTAGTTTTTAATTCTAACCCAGTTGACAGAGGTTGAGTAGGTGTGATATTTTATTAATGCACGTCCAATGATATTTCATATCGATAGATACCGGTTATCAAAAGAGAAACTTACTTATATGTTCTTTTCCTCCTATACAAAATGCCGGAAAAAAGTCTTTAGCTCCAAGATTCTTAAGATCTTGTACCACGAACGGCCATAAACTAAGGACGTTGTTTCTAGTAATATCTTCTCGTTTTTCTACTACCACGGCCTTACCACCCATGAGGGCTACTTCTATAGCTGATCGTAAACCACACGGACCAGCTCCAATAATTAATGCCTTCAAATAAAAAAGCTATGTAGATAATGACAAACATTATTTTTAAAATCAGAATTTACCCACCAAACACTTTAAACTCCGACCTATTGTGCTGCTGAACTCGTTTTTAGAATTCAAAGTTTTCAATCGGGTTTGAAAAATAATCGGATTTGAAAGTAGTGGTAAAAGCCGGGTCACCTAAGACTGATTCCATTTTCCTTTAATTATCAATTTTTCTTTTATTTCAATTAAATACAAAATAAAACGTACACCTCTGAATCTAATAGTATAATCTAAGAGTTTACAGCACCCAACCATATTTTATTTCATTCAACTATGTGAATGTACCATAATAAGCATTTGGAAGTACACCCACCTTCAAATTCTTGCATGCCTCTCTATCTTCATAAATTTGTTGTGAAACTTTACAGTCTAATTTTGCCCAAAGCGCTCTAGCTCGCCAAGTGTTGACTTTATTTTTGATGTTTGAATATACATTACGATTATCTTTAAGGTCTACGTCAATTAATCCACTTAATATTTTAAATAAACGAATTGTATCTTTGAGTGTTTCACATCTTACAAATTTATCGAAGCACGTAGATAAATCGGCTTCCTCTGGATTCAAAGTTCTCGTTTCTTCCGCCATATTCTATTCCTGAAAACATATTGTATTGGTATTGAAACAGGGATAGAGAATAGGGTAGACCCCCTATTGCTCACAATTTAAGACTGCTATCTTCTAATCAAAACAGGTAATTCATATCCAGCTGCTATAGAAACGAGGGGGCTGCGGTGGAAGTCGCTTACTTACGCCGCTTAATATCAAAAACGTATAAATGTAAATGTTCTCAAATACAAAAAACATCTAGTATAGGACAAGCATTATTTGCAAAAACCGATTCAACCATACATATACCTGTTATTCATTGGTGCATACCAATTCTTCCCTACCATCCGAAGGACTATACAGGATTGTTTACACCCACACACACACCCACCCTCACATAAACGCTTTATATTAAGCACTGGAGTATTATATAATGCCATACAGACATAAACTTACCCTATACTAATGGTTTGTTGATAAAGACCTCATTCAGTAGTCGCTATAGTTAGTTGCGCGTTCAGAGATCCTGCGAGTGAACCTGCTATATATACCTTTCGCAATCTAGAATTAAAATACGTCAATCTCATCATAAGTTGGAGTAGCGTTTTATAGTTGTCCCATCGTTTCTCGTATCCCTATATAGGGTTATCAGATCTCCAGAATAAAAAAGTATATAATGAGCAATATTCTATAATAGATATGACAATTTTTATTTAGTATACACATAGCCTTATAAGTCTGTGTGTTTATGCACGGAGACTTGACCTAATTGCCCATATATGGTAATGAGGAATTCGCGAATGCAGAGTTGCGTAGTAAACTGCCTGTATTTGTTTGCTTAGGTAGTTTTGTATCAAATATGGTAATAATTGTTCAAGAGGCGATCTTCGACTTGCACCGCTAATTTGATAATTAGGTATTCTTTTGTATCGCGAGGAACAACTTAAGGGACATAACTCCATTTAAAGTTCCAATAGCATATTTTTAAGTTATATTTTTAAAATGTATTAAAATAAAGCTCTAAAGTAGAATGTACCTATAAACAGTCCTACTTTGTTAAAGAATAATCCGTTTAATCCTATAATGCACTATTGCCAGTTGAGAAATTGGCAAAAATATCATTTTCAACTTCAAATTCAAACTTTTGAAGATGGCAGTCCATGGAGAGGAATGGGAAAACAAGGGAGGTAATTGTGTTACTATTTCCTCAATCAGCCTGTGTCAGCCATTTTAATGCCTGTGAAATTTTGCCCATGATCGTATAATAGTGAGTTGAAAACCTTTTGAGCAAAAGACATAGAAATAATTATGTTTTGACTTTCTTAGAAAATATGAAATTGGAACTTTAAGGGCCGATTATTCGCACTCAAGACTTTACAAATTGACTTCGACGTTAACGTTAAAACCATGCATTTTCTTGGCCTATAACATTTTTGAACATTCTAATGATCTTAATCTTTATAGCCTGAAAGATCCCAAATGTGTCACTATTTAAAAGCACTGTAAAAGGTAGACCATCTCGCTTTATTTTCTATGGCTTGTTAAAAGAATCAATCGGCTGTGATGACATTTTCGTACGATATGTAATTTCCCAAAATAATCTTTACCTCCTGCACTTCAGTCACAATAATTCACCAAAAATGGTAGAAAATTTAAATTAAATCACCCCTCTTCAATTCTAAACCATATAAAAGTGGGGAGGGTGCTGGGTGAGGGATAATTGTTATAAAACGAAAACAACATCAGGTAAAGCAATTACTAGTCTTAGTCCGTACAGCAGATGGACAACCAAATACTCCTTATTGACTTGCTAATTCTTGTCTCTATGCCAGACTCTAACTTTCTCCCAAATTTTCGTTTGGCTGAACCACTCTACCACAGAGGGAGAAACATTTTGATCTTTTGATAAATGAGGAGGGATATATTACAATTCAAGTAAGATTTGATCATACTTTTCCTGTTAAATTCTCGTACTTCTAGATTAGAATTAAAATTATGAGTTATAATCTGGTAGAAAATCTAAATTCAAATACTCTGGACTTCAAAAAACTCAGAAAAAGTCTCAAAAAAGGTCGAAAAAGAAGAAAGAACCAAAACAAGGAAGGAACTGTGACCCTCATTAATGTCAAGAACTTCACCTTGATCACAATATGTACAGTTTTTCCAAATCTAGTTCATCTATTTATTTTCATACTATTGCGTATAATAACAGTTTATTTATAGCTATTGGTACCGGTGAATACAAATTTTGAGAGGGAATTGAAGCAAATTTTTGATAGATTGGTTCTCCATCCAAATATATCATCAAATCACAAAATCTGTACCTGGGAATGAATCTTTAAAGAAGTAAAAACACTTAAAGACTTTTTTTTTTAATTGTTACACTTATTTTATTCACATTACTTTAAAGTTCCAATAGCATTTTTTTAAGTTATATTTTTAAAATTTATTAAAATAAAGCCCCAAAATAGATTGAACCTATAAACAGTCCTACCTTGTTAAAGAATAATCCTATTAATCCTATAATTCACTATTGCCAGTTGAGAAATTGGCAAAAATATCATTTTCAACTTCAAATTCAAACGTTTGAAGATGGCCGTCTATGGAGAAGAATAGGAAAACGAGGGAGGTAATTGAGTAACTATTTCCTCAATCAACCAGTGTCACCCTTTCTAACCCCCCCAAAATTTTGTCCATGATCGTATAATAGTGAGTTGACAACCTTTTGAGCAAAAAACATAGAAATAATTATATTTTGACTTTCTTAGAAAAAGTGAAATTGGAACTTTAAATATTTTCAAAATAGGCAATCACATTTTAGTCTATAAATTTTTAAAAATATTATGTGTATAACTTTTCTTGTCATGAAACATAACAGTTTAATCCAAAGGCTACTGTAACCGTAGTTTAATATATGATTTATTTTGTGAACAGTCTTCTTCATCAATTACAATATAAATAATTAGCACTGTTCTTTTTTTCTTCCACACTTAGCTTTCAAAAACAAACTCTTTCATTCTAAGAATTTCTAACACAACTCAAGAAAATGGATTCAGATGACAAAAAAATGATGTAAATCCAGCTCAGTCATTCCATTCTGCCTGATTTTGTAGGATTTTCATAAAAAAATTAAAATATAATAGTCTTATCATATTCTACATTCACAATTCCTATCCATTATCTTCTTTTCCTGAAAAAATAAAGAATGTCAATATTGAAATCTTTACTTTACAATTATAGTCTCTAATCATCATTTTAGTGATTTTAAATCCTTTGTAAACTATACCTATAATATTCACTACAATATTTTGATTCACCTTTTTTTAATCCGATTAAATCCAAATAATGCATGCTGTAATATTTTTCGGTACAATAATTAAATATATTCCATTTTATGGCTTTTTTTCCAAAATTATGACTAATCCTGTTGGTGCACCAAAATTGTCTTTGACGGTACTTTGACCCCAGCGGTGGGTTCAAGCTTCAGTTAGGTTAAGATTTATGTGGGATCTCATCCATTCTACTCACATATTGCTACATCACAATCTGATTAAAATACAGGGCCCTGTTTCACGAAATTTTAACTTAAGATAAAATCCAATTTTAGTAGATACTTCAATTTTGATTGGCTAAGCACTAAAATCAATCTAATATTATCCAATCAAATTACTAAAATTGGGATCTTATCTTAGTTAAAATTTCGTGAAATAGGCTCCAGATCCATAGTTTGTTTCATTTCATTATACTTTTGATGGCCTACACTACATGAAGATGCAACTAGTTGTAGTAAAGGAAACATCAGAAGTCTATGAACAGCTTTGACCCTATGACATCAGACATCGATTAATCAATAAGCAATGGCATTTCTAGTAGTTTACCCTGTGCCTCGCAAGCCAAGAAATTCTCATAACAGATGGTTTTGTTTTGTTGGCTAATCTGTTATGCCATCCAGAATGCAGGTTATATAACAACTCATCAAGATCCAAGTGCAGTACAGACAATAAAATCAAATTTTGAACTATAAAAAACAAAACGAAATAGGATCTGTGTTTTAATCAGATTGGGTACATTATCAGGTTTCTTTGGCCTTTTTTTTTTTTTTTTAAACAATATTTTATTCAGGTTGTCTGAATGGGATTGGGGAACAGGCTTAGCCTATGTAAAACCCCTCTCCTTGGCCTTTATTGTATTACACAACCAGTAATTGACAATACATCAAGATTAAGAATACCAACCATGTAGGTTTCTTTCTAGCTCCTGGTTGACCAGGCTTCTTTCTTTCTCTAGTTCTTGGGTCTTTTGTTAATAATCCCGCTTGAAAATAGAAACAAAATTCAAATCTGCACCAACTAGAGCTAATGAAGACAGGCATATGCATTACAGTATACTAGAAGGAGAAATTTTGCCTGGACAGCAGCACCAACACCAGAACCTACTCTTATTTCGAATCAAACTGTCAATTCTAACAGTTTAAGCTCTGGTAAATTCTTGAATAATGCCCATTGTTTATCTCTCTATAACACCACTTACTGAGGTATCCAACCAATTTAGAAAATAGAGTTTTCAAACAATGTTTGAGAAATGTAGAGGTTTGTGGGATTCATTTAGATTGTAGATTATTATAATCTAGTATGTTTTAACTCCATGAAAAAACTAAATGTGTTTGTTTTTTTTATAAATAGATATAAAAAAGCTAAATAAGTCCATTTTTCCAGATACCTAACTGTTACTGTCACATAAAATTTTTAAATTTCTAGTGATACAGTCTCTAAACTGTGTCGTATATAACTTGTCTTGATCCATTTTTGATGTATCTAATTTAGCAACAACTGATCACAAATACCCTCAACCATACTCACCTAATCTTAGTCGTTCTATAGAATCAATATCAACAAAACTACATAGAGCATGAGCTAAAGCTAATCTAATAGCTCCTGTCTGACCTGATGATCCCCCACCTTCAACTGTAGCTACTATATCAACTTTATCTATCTTATTGACTAATTGTAGAGGAAATAATAACTGTTCTCTGAAAAAAAAATGACAATATCTTCATAAAACTTAAAATTCAGATCTCATGGCAGTTAATTCTTTTTTTTATGAATATGACTATCTTTAACATAGGCTAAATCCAACTATCTATTTAGTTTAATCATTACAATATACCTTTGATGAATATCTTTAAAGTAGGCTAAATCCTGACCATTGATACTGATCTGTCCCGATCCATTATTATATACAGTTACTTTAGCATTTGATGTTTTTCTTCTTCCTATAATGTATAACACAAATATTTTTTCCAAAACTACAGAAAGTCGACCATTGTTTTTACTCTTATTAATTCGTTTAACAAGTACATGTATAAAGAATAACCACATTTCCTCAATATGAAATATCAAAATGTTTTATATACATTGTACATATTTAACACTGTTGATATTTATGATGGCTGTTCGCACAAGGCTAATATTATTTAGACAGATTTGGTGTACAAGACAAGACGATGTAAGTTCAAAATTTATTTTGTCAACTCATATTTAGCATATATTTGTCTAGAATAAAATAACTAGTCCTACATGAAATATTAGGGGAGAAGGGGTTGGGAGGAGAGAGAGAGGAGAGAGAAATAAAGAAAGTGGTATGTCAAATATAAGAGGTACAATTGGACAATAACCATGATGTTGTCAAGTGAAAATCACACGCGTCTGGTTATTGGTACAACTTGAGAGGGCAAGACAGTTTACACTGAAACCCCAACTCTGAGCACTCTCTACACTCCCCAACCCAATCGAGACTCAGAAATTCTAGTACCTATCACCTATCTCAATAAATCTAAATAGACCATCAACTTACCAGTGGCTTCACTATATTCTCTACCATCACTATCAATTAATGGCTGAAAATAAAAAGTTTTAAAATATTCCAATGAGAACTTGGTCCTGAATCACTTCACAACCTTTCAAATTCAAAATGTGAACATTAACTCTACAAAATGCCATTGGAAAAAGGGTTAAAAAATCAAAATTTGTTCTCTGAGAACAAAAATTGTTACATAATTGTTGTCTGTCTGAGAAATACAGTTGTTGGTTATAAAGGTATGCAATCATAATATTACAATGGGTTTATTTTTGGCAGATAAAATATTGTATTTCACATAGAAAATTAAGGTAAGATTTCAGAATCAAATCCAGATATATTTTTGCTGATGAAAGCCAGTGTGAGCCTTGGTCCATATTCATTGTGCCTTGTTGAAAAAAAAGGACATATTGATAAATTCAATAAACTCACCTTTTCAATACTTCTAAATTGGGACATTGTCATTACTTTCTTTGAATATTTCAATAAAAATTCTTCTTCTTTATAAGACAATTTGTGCTTTAACAAACGATCCAAAACTAGAACAAAACGGTTATACTGTAAAAAAAAAACAAACCAAAATAACCTTTAGCTTAAAAGATATAAAACTTCAAACAGAGAAGAGATGGGAAATGCAGCATTAGTCCCTTCTTGCCAATCTGTCACTTTGACACAAACATGATCATTTTTATTTCTATGATTATGTGTGCCTTGTGAGGTTAGAGATTTTCGACCAGTCAGTATGATGTTTCTGCTGACTCATTACTGATTTCTAACTGTCAAGAGTTCTTTTGCAGGCAAACCAATGTGACCATTTGTCGACTTCTGTTTATTGTCCCATCCAAATTACAGAGGTTAAAGAAAAAAACCCAGAGAGCCTTCTGGCAGTACAGGCCAATCTCTAGCATCCTATAATTTAATATATCAACTTACTTCTTGTGGACTAATTTCCTCTATTAATTGTTTTGTTAATGTTTTATGGTCAATCCACTGAAAGCCATGAAGAAATCTACAAAATATATAACCATATATAGCACCGATTATTTAAACAATAAAAATAAATCTGACACAAATGATTGCAATAATGATGACACATGAAATATATTTTCTTTCCTAAATACTAGACAAACCTTTACTGGATCTTCCAGTAAAAGACAGCCACACAATTCATATCCCAATGAGCCACGCCCAATTTTAAAAAAATCCATTCTGTACTACAGCCTTTATCGCACCAATTATGAAAAATATTATTCCAGAACAGAGGGCTGCAGAGTGTTGTATATTGATAAGTGTTTGTCAGTTGTAGATGGAAAGAGTGATAAAATAATACATGTAAACAGAAATCTGAGCATATAAATACATTAATCACCCAATAACACAGTATAGTTCGGCAACTATTGCTTGTCTGATAAATAATAATCTACTGCTATATCTCCTCATTTTTTTTCTTTACTTTATCAACTTGTATTGATATTTTTTACTATCAAAAAAGACTTGTAGGAGATTCTCTATGTATACAGAAATTTGGGCATATAAAGTCACAATGTATGAGTACCAAAATTAAAGGAATATCAAGATGAATACAAATTTGTCAGCTATATATATCATTGTGCATGTATATTATCTATTATGTACATCAACCGGGTCCATTGGAAAAAAGGACGGTGCTCTAGAAAAAGTAAATTTACCCTGCCTCTTGCTCAACTAGTAGCTATTAAGTCCCAATCCTGCTACAGTTTAGAATAAGAAGCTACAATACCCCAAAACTATATCATACATAAGAACATAACTATGTATAAAAAGCAATTTTTCCAAATCACATGGCAAATAACTCACAGTTTTTTGTCTTCTTCGTCTGCCATTTTACCATTTTTGTACAATTCTGTTTCTGTAGCATTTAGATGTTCGTATTTCATATTTATATCCTAATATAAAGGGTAAAAATGATTTATCTCTCTGATTTTACTATATATTACATACTCAAATCATCATACGCTCCTGGTGGAAAACTAACATACAAGGGGGTTGGATGACCAGGTGGTCTAGCATGCACTTTAGATGTCACTAGTCAAGTGGCATGGTTTTCATCCCTGGCTTGTATGTCACAAGGTAGTTATAGACCCTAAGCACATGTGAAATATTAACCTAGGTAGAAGTGAGTTGATGTGAACTAGAAACTCATAATCCAGTCATGGGAACATAATATATGAATTAAATGATATATCACCCCCCCCCCCCCCTCTAGATATTAATTCTGATTTTCTCTGAGAACTTACATGTAAAAGACCGTGATAGTTGGGTTTTCCAGTATAAAACTGATAATGATGTGGTCTGCCATCCTTTCCAAATAGTGCCTCTGAAAACAAGTGTTATTTCAAATTATAATTTGAACAGTCATGAACAAAATAACATTATTGTTGTGACTCAACCATTTTTAAAATGTTTTTAAAATATAAGCATAAAGTTACCTTTTCTTTGTGGAAATACTTCATATGGATGCTGAAAAAGAAATCATTTTATGAAATAAAATGGGGTTTAACTTCCTACTGTTCTGCTTCTAAACTGGGCTAAGGAAGACAGGCATACCCCATACAGTGTGCAACGAGGGAAATTGTGCCCGGGCAGCGGCTCTACAGCCTACTCATATATCGAATTCCAACTGCCAAGGGATCTTTTACGTGCACACCAATCTGTACACATGAACTCAGTTTTTAATCCCATCCAAAAGACTAGACAGCTGTCCTTGTCAGGCCCTCCATCCTGCATCAAGGGGAAACCAAGCCGGAAAATTGGGGTGCCAAGGGATCTTTTAGGTGCAGACCAATGTGTACACATGAACTCAGTTTTTCATCCCATCCAAAAGACTAGACAGCTGTCCTTGTCATGCCCTCCGTCCTGCATCACTGAACCAAGACGGAAAATTTGGGTGAACTTTCTTGGTCAATGCAAGGATCGAACACCTGACCTTCGGGCTAGCGAGACAGCGTCTTACCCATTTAGCTACCGTGATCCCCTCATTGTATCATATAATAATAGATTTATAATGTAATATATTGAGCTAACTTTATAAGCTGGATTTCTTGGAAAATTGGAATTGTATACATTCAGGTAACAATCCGGCTAAATATAGTAACATACATGCTAATATGCTGACTTCAATGCATGCAAATTAACATAACATAGTAAATTGGCTATTTACACAAGTAAAACTACTGATCAATATGACATTTCTTACATATTACTTACAGTTATTTGTTTACAAACTGGTGACAGTCATCTGGCTATGAGAAAACCATTGCTATTTTAGGAATTTCAAAGTAATCGCACACATACTTTTAGACATATTATTTTTCTTATAATTATATTTGTGTTCTTAGCTAGGACAACATGTCAATTTAGAAAATGATTAAGTAAGAGGATACTCAATTGAACGTTAACGAATTAATTTCTCAATCCCCAAAATAGTGACAATTGAGAGAAAACATGAACAACTGCAACAAAGCATAAAAACATATCTCACCCAACTATGACAGCTGAGATATTGAAAAAAAATGAACACAACTTTATGGATAACAAACAATAGCAACTTTAATAGTGCAACGTTTCAACAAGTGTCCTCTT
The DNA here is from genome assembly GCA_948474765.1 of Patella depressa. NCBI lineage: Eukaryota > Metazoa > Mollusca > Gastropoda > Patellidae > Patella > Patella depressa. Next base: position 41,537,697 of record OX419718.1, read on the forward strand.
GTCGTTATCAAGCACAAGGTAAACATATTTTTTGTGTCACACCTCCGTTGTCAGGACTGCCAGAAATGATACAGATCCGAATTCCTCGTCAATCGATTGCAATTCTGTCAATTCGAAACGTGCCAGACTGACAATCAAGCATTCCACTCTTCAATCAATTCATATCTCACCTTCATTTGTGGTCTGGCTCTTTTTTCAAATAATCCAGATGGTAAAAGATACTTAATGGCTCTCTAAAATAGATACAAACATTTATCTTAAATGTATCAGTTTACAAACAGCTGTATTCAACTTATAAAGATTTCAATGTGTATTTCTTCAATCTATGCAAGTGATTCAACAATGCAACAACCAAAGATAGGTTGCCTGGCAACAAAATATACGCTCACAGTGGCTAAGACGTCCGGGCAGTCTACAAGTGTTGTCGTAATAAGGACATACAACGCATGAAATAATTATTAGGAAATATTAGAATTTGTTTTGATTGTTTGTTTCATGACCTTAAAGGGACAATAACATTCTTGCTGGCTTGGTAGCTCCAGAAAATAAATAATACCCTTATTCTAAGTACTAGATGTTTAAATGTCCTACCTGTTGTGTAAATTATCCATTACAACCTATTTTATTTGTCCAGAGGGTTTGAAAATATTTAAAAATCCAAGTCACATTTGAAAATGTTTACGTTAGACTTTTCAAATCAATTGGTTGAATTTTCCAATTTTTAAAATTAGGTGTGTTAAGATGAAATTTATATCATCATTTAATTGGAATATTCTAAAATAATACGATTTGTTGACCAGAATGAAGATTGGGACATATTTTTCAGTTACAACAAGAGTGTTATTGGGGCTTTAAGCAATTTATATTAACAATAATATCTACAGTGAGTGAATGAAATTGAGTTCTAGCCTCTTGAGCATCCACAAGAATTTCAAAGTGATCAAGGTCAGAAATTACCGAAAATCATTCAAAATGAATAAGATTCTTTGTTTCATGACCATAAACACTGTATTCATTTTAGCCTCAAGAGCTTTTACAAGATTTTTTAAAGGCGCTATAACTCGAAAATAGTCGAAAATCAATAAGCTTTTCTGTTTCATGGCCTGAAACAGTGCATATAAATTTTGAAATCAATCAGATATCAACAAGAAATTTCAATGAGATCAAGGGCCATAACTCTGACATTAATTATTGAAAATCGCTGAAGATCAATAGGATTCTTCGTGGCATGACCTTAAACTCAATGTGTATAAATTGAATTCAATCATATATAAACTTTAGCTTCTGGAGCATCCACATGATATTTCAAAGTGTTCAAACTCTTGTAGTAATAATTGGAAATTGTTGAAAATCCACAGATTTCTTCGTTTCATGACCTCAAACACTTTATAATATAAATTTAAAATAGGTTGCCAGGCAACGAAACATACACCCACTCAGCAGCCAAATCGTCCGGGCAGTCAACAAGAGTTGTTGCATTTTAAGTAATCATCAGAAAATCATAATTCAAACTCACCGTTAACTACGGTGTAACTGTGATTTAATCAAACGTTTTTTTAAATCGGATAAAAATTTTGACCTCCAGAGGGACCACAAGCTAAAAAGGACGATTTTTCGGACAATCAGGGGCCATAATTCAGGAAGTTAAGATCCGATGGGCGCAAATATCGAAAGGAACCAAGATCTTTGGGTTATAAACATACATGTCAAGTTTCATCAAAATCGGTTCAAAATTGTGACCTCTATATGGTCCACAACCTTGATATAACATATTTTCACACTATTCGCTACAAACGGCGGCCATTTTGTCCGTCAATTTTGGTCCGATTTTCACGAAATTCGAACTCAACCTTCATAACCATGGAACGGAGATATAATAAAACGTTTTTTTAAATCGGATAACAATTTTGACCTCCAGAGGGACCACAAGCTAAAAAGGGCGATTTTTCAGACAATCAGGGGCCATAATTCAGGAAGTTACGATCCGATTGGCGCAAATATCGAAAGGAACCAAGATCTTTGGGTTATAAACATGCATTTCAAGTTTCATCCAAATCGGTTCAAAACTGTGACCTCTACACTGTTCACAAGCTAAAAACGTGATTTTTCGTAAAATCAGGGGCCATAACCCATGAAGTTACAGTCCGATACATGCCAATATCGAAAGGAACCGAGATCTTAGGATGATAAACCTATATTTTAAGTTTCATTGAAATCGGATAAAAATTGTGACCTGTAGACTGTTCACAAACAATTGTGGACGGACGTCCGGACAGACATGAAAATGTGGGCGTATAAAAAGTCAATCACATGGACAAATGGATGGTGGTCGACATCAATGTAGTCGTATAAAAAGTAATTCAACATGAATAACTCACATCTATATCATCTTGATTAAAGGAATCAGGATCTTCTCCCATAATATTAGCTAAATGTCTTTTACCAACTTCATATTCATCTATTTCTTTGTCAATCATAGAATCTGCAAAAAATGACATGTCAGTTCATTAACCTGTGGGAAAGGCAGCTATAGTATAAAGAGAGGCAGTGAAATACCATGTACATCATTTTTTAAGCTGGATGACTGAGATAAAATAGTTTAGATAAGATTATAACATGACCATGGTCAAGACTGTTCATCAAAAAACATAGCTTTGTCAGGCAGCATACCAGCAGCATTTTGAAGAGTATCAAGAATGTCATATTTTGCTAAATAGGCTATAAAACTATTTCAAAAAATAACAAATACACTAAAAGTCTGACAACTATATGACCATTTTTGTGACAAACAATTATCTAAACAAATGGTTGCCATGCAAGATACCCCAACATTTTGCAAGTGATGGGCAGAAAACAAGTCAAACATGAGATTTATGTCCGCCACCAAAATCCCAAAATAAGCAGATGACACATATTAATTTATCTTCACTCAAAACGCCCAATTACATGTATCAAAAAATTCAAAATCAATCATCATTATGGTGTAACGTTGGTATATTTGAACGTTGTTTTTTTAAAATGAAAATGCGGGCTTATATAAAAAAAAAAAAAACTAATACTGTGTGTTTACATTAAACTTTGGTGACACCACATAAATTGATTTGAATGTCAAATATTTTGACCCATACACAGTTTACAAGAAATGTGGACTAACGGACAGACAATATACTCTCACAAAAAATATTGCTATATAAAAATGACAATCTAATTAAAATATAGATTTATATTTCGTTCCGTTTTTTATACTTTCGATGGCCTACACTCAAGTTATAGTGGGAGCTCACTTTCTATGACGTCAGGTATCAAGCACGGGACATTTGACCCGATAACGTCAGTCATTCGATTAACCAATTAGCGACAGCCATGCTTTTTAAAATCTACTTTTGTTTTGTTTTGATTTCTATCCACTGGTAATATCTACCCACAGTTCCACGCATGAAAAGGTCAAAGGGTCGATTCGACAGACCATTTGATTGGCTGACCCCTCATTTCAGGTAGAACACAAGTTAAATAACAAGTCCTCCAGATCCAAGAGTAGTAAAGACAAGTAAAAACGAAATTTTGAACTATAAAATACGAAATGAAATTGGATCTGTGTTTTAATCAGATTGATAAAAATGAGTAATATTACTATAATTTTTTGCTCTTTCCATATACAATCTCATTGCTTTACTGATTTTTTCAGCTTTATTCTCGGTCTTTTGTTCAAATGTCTCTGGTATGACATCTGCCAACAGTCTACAAGATGTATGTACCCCATTCTGAAATGACAAAAACAGAATGTTACCATCTCCGATAATCAATTGTAGTTCACAGATTCACGATCCACCCTACACCTATATCAGACACATCTACACAACAACAGTGTTAATAATACAAATTCTAAAATGATATCAAGACAAACGTGAATAAGTGTGAATAGAACAGTGTTGATCAGAATTATTGTGCAAGGTTAGATTACTCACAGTATTCAGTCCAATTTTATCAAGTTTCTCAAAGCAGCACAATATAATACAGTGAGATAATTTCTCTCAAAACAGCACCAAGGCCATGTTGGTCAAAATTATGATGCTAGAAAGTTTGATAACCTAGAGTGGTAATATAATGAACTATAGATTTCGATAAATTACATGTATCCTGACCGTAACAAAATAAAGTCAGTAGAAATTGTATGAAATGACTGAGATCATCTGGATATGAACATGAACCTGTCTTCATTTAATTAAATACACTATAGGCCTAATCCTTCAGTCCAGAGAAATAGACAATTATATTTTTGACAGAAACAAAACACGTCCAGTTATATTTAAAAGATTACTTTTCCAAAAATTTATCTCAGATACCGTAATTTTATTATTAATTATATGTTGAAAGCTCAGTCCTTCACGTCTAAGATGAGCTATCGCTCCTGCTCCTCTCAGTGCACATCAGCTGGAGTCATCAAAGAATCCTACAAATTAGCTAAATCGCTCTCTTAAATACTGAGATTAATAAACTTCTTTTAGTTTTTGTTTACTTTTAAACTGCATAAATAATAAACGTGAAGGACTGAAACTTGTGTCCAAACCAATTAACACTTATCTGTCTGACCCCCGAAAGTTAGAAACGGAAAGATAAATGATTCAGTTTTGGAAATGTCTGTGTCACAATCCTGTGTCAACATTTCCAACGTGAACGTATAAACTGTTGGAGGTAACAAATGACATATAAGATTCTTCACTGCCACTGGCTATCAAAGAAAGAGTCTGACATTTCACACTTCTTTAGTCTGAATAGTGAAATTACAACATTTTAATTATAATTCAGTAGAATAAATGCCTCGAATCGTGTGATTATGGCTGAGTCAACAGCTTCTTTTTTAATCGCCTATTTTGCCATAATGATTTGGTCCGTGTTTTTGAATCAGTGATCTGCGTCTTGGGATTTTGAAATTAGGTAGCAAACAGTCGAATTTCACATTTTGTATGTACCTTATGCCTATCTAATGCACTACATTTCGTAATTTGCCAGCGTATTAATTCTTTTATGGGGTGTTTTGTTGAGCAAACTTTGCTGAAAGTCCGCATGGATGCGGCCATGTTGCCAGGGAGCAGTTAATAATATTGAATTCCATTCATCTGGAATCGCTCAGATTTGAAAAGAAAATTAGCTCATGTTTGTAATCTTTTATTAAAAAAAACAAATACAAGATATACATATTAGATATATCAAATGGGTTTTCAAAAACATTTTCTTGATTCAATCAGTGAACAAACCTACTGCAATTAATGCTCTAAATGCAGTTATCTCCCATGGTATGTTTTGCAGTTTTTCTTTCGCGCATATTATGATTTTCGTACTGGCAGCACAGATAGAACTGTACTAGATACGATCTATGCTGCCACTATCTTCACGCTGAGAGAAAAAAAAAAAAAAAAAAATCAAGAAACGATCAACTGTTCAGTTGTTCAATCATTGTAAATAATTTTTACAAATATTTTAATATCTACATTCATTTTATATAATACTTATTCCATTCATTCGTCAAACGTGCAGGTAATTGTTTGAATGCCGACGAGAGCGATAACTCTTGATGTCTTGTTGGCTTTAAAACCCGTAGCATAGAATACGACACAAAATAATGATTCCAATCAATTAATGTAACCTATATGGCGATGGGTTGTGGTCGAAAAAAATGTTTAGTTATAAAATGTTAGCTTGAAATATTTTGCGTGGACAGCGGCGCTACGGCCTACTCTTATATCGAATTCCAACTTTCAAAATGTGTATTACAGAACCACGGTTTTACTTCCCATACACAGCTGTCATTGCATCACCGACAAGGGGGGTGGGGGACCACGCCGGAAAATCTGGATGAATTTTCTCGGCCAATGCAGGGACCGAACACCCGACCTCCCGGCTAACGAGCCAGCGTCGTACCCCCTAAGCCACTGTGAGCCACTGCTGGTTTAGTAAAAAAAATGTTTGTACCATGTACGGCGAAAGACGACTTAGATATCAGGTGACACTAGAAGTGAGATTTTCTTCGGGAAGCTTAATCGTGATGAAAAATAACAACCTTTCTTTTTTTATTACCATCTTGTCTTAGTAGTCTTTTGTTGCACATTAAACTTAGCAATTGTTGCAACAATATGGAGACAACAGGGGCGGATCCAGAGGTGGGGAGTCTAAACCCCACCCTGCTCAACTACATAAAAAAAAATTAATGCCTTGCATCAATGAAATTAATTCACATTGTGATCCTACATATTTACAAAAATGGTTTCTTTCTTTAAAAAGCCCAATTTGTATGTATGCCTATGTAATTTAGAGACGATTATGGCAGATGCCCTTAAAATGAACCTGGCTAACCCCCTCCTGCAAAAATGTCTGGATCCGCCCCTGGACAAGCTGCAAATTTTACCCCCGTCCCGCTCTTCCACACATGCACATCTGCAAACCACCTCCACACAAATAAAAACAGTTGTCCATGGGCATCATATACACTTATTTAGATATGGACAGTCCTAGAAATTTATGTTTTATTAATATATAATATTTCCATTCATTTATGTGAACATAATCACATTTCCCCGGGGGGATATCCCGAAAAAGCCCCCCAATCACCACACAGATTCAGAATCTACACAAAAAAAAAACCTGATCAGCCACCGGACAACTACATAGCTCACAGTTTTGATTGATCCGATTTGGACGAAATTTAAAATATATGTTTATATCCAAAGGTCTGGGTTCTTTTCAATCCTTGCGCATATCTGGTCCTAACTGTCTGGATTATGGCCCATAATTGTATGAAAAATCGCCTTTTTAGGTGTTCTGTCCATCTCTTGCAAAAAATGAGTGTATCTTGCAATTATTCTTTTTATTTTTAGCAATGTAGTTACCCATTACATTGAAAGTAATTATTTCAATTATCCGTTACTTTGTGCCATTTAAAAGACAACCTTATGCATTTTGGTATGAATTGACATTTCTATAAAAGATCACATCTAAGCAAAAGGAAATTTTCAAGCGAGGGTCGGAATGGCTTTGAAAAAATAATTGAAACTGTAGCATGAATATATTTGATTTCAAATAATTTACGATAAGAAACATAATCAGGGGTAGGGAGTATTTGAATGGAACCCTACAATTTCTCCTACGTCCCATTTCGATAACAGCTTATAACAACATATTATTTGAATGTGGGGAATTTTATTTTAGAGTAGGGGATGGTGTCTTTGTTTCTGAAACGCAATCCCACTACCAATCATACCTGGCTTTTTTATAATTCAAAATTGACAGTTGATTGCTATATATAAACTCCTGACTTCCTTCTTTAAAAAAAAACCTTGATTTAATTTATTTGATCAGTCCTGTATAAAAGCAATGGTCATAAAACTAAATTTAACTATGACGCGCATTGTGCTGCTGTACGAGTGTAGGGTTATAAATATAAATGACAGATAGAGAATGGAGACATCTTTTATTTATGTCATTAAATAACTGACAACAATCACTAAGATATATTTTGTTATAATGACAATTAAGGTATGATAATAACATATTTACGGTGCAATAAAATATCATTACTTTATGCTCATTATTCTATTCGTCTTCTTTTTTAAAGTACGTTTTTCGTGTCTATCAAAATCTCCCAATAATTTTACTTTCGTCATGTTTAGCCCAGCAAGGATGGGGTTTGGTTCTTTCGGTTTACACCAGCTCATCAATTTACCAATCTTAAATTCAGTTTTCGATACCTTCACTAGATATGCTCCAGTGTATACCCACAAAAGTCAAGATGACCAAATCCAACCAACTTGAAAGTGATAATATCTCATCCAACTGAACACTGCTGTAATGGAAGCTAATTTCTGTTCCATAATATTATGACTGGATAATAGTCTGATTAACAACCAATAGCTAACTGCGTAACAATATTTACACTTTAAACAGAGCTCCAAATTTGACCAAATATGTTTACACAACGTTACATTGCTCACGATTATGCACAATACCCAGTGCATAGCATATTATTGCAGAAAAACTAATTGCGTGACAAACGAAGCTACCAAAACGGATACAATGTAAACAATTCTGTTTGGAGACGAACAATACTTTTACCGTTTTTAATATTAGATAAAGAGCTGACAGCTCTCACTGTCACAGTTAAAACTGGATAATGTAAAGGAGATTTGCTGAAAATTTCAGTCACATTGATCCCCTCTGAACCGAGAAGTCAGTGATTGAAATTTTCAGCCGGTACGATAAAATATAGTCCCGATTATCCAGTTAATGATTTAATCATTATTATAAATAGCCGAAATCGGTGACCCTAATTGTCAGCTCTAAAATATTATTCAAATGAAATATGAACTCTTCCAACGAAAAGTGGTATCCGGTGGCGGATTACCCATGCATAGTGGGTATCCATTTCCTATAACGGTAATATATATATTTATTTGCTCTAACGTCTACCCCTTTTTGTAGATTTCGGGGATTTTCTGGTCCACGCGCGGCCATCTTGGATTTATGTTAATTATGCAAATTTCCCCAACGATAATGGTTGCTCTTGTTATGGAAGATTTAGAGACCACCAACGAACCCCACCCCATTATTGCTATCTCTATCCTCCTAGCTTAGCTTAGAAAGTTATAATACAGAATATAAAAAATAACAACTACATAATCATATAAGCGTCTGAGTAAAATAAAATTGTAATATTAAACATACAGTTATGTATAACTTTATTCACTTCGGGCTTTATTCATGTGGTAAATGAAATCCCACACCCAGCCCTCCTCTGCTGAATGCCAGACGACAGAAAGTATTTTCGATATTGCAGCTTTTTACTGAGATCGAATTGAGCAACACACACTGGCATGCCAATTGAAAATTAAAACGAAATGAAAGGTGGCTTAATTCCTATTTTTCCTCTGCTGCATGACTGGGCTAATGAAGACGTGCGTCGCCAATATATTGGGACATTTTACCCAGACTGAGGCGATATGCCTATGGCCTATACTCTTATTTTGAATTCCAACTGTCAACGGTTCGTTTACGTGCACGCCAATGTGTACACATGACCTAGTTATTATCCCGTCCGAACGACCAGGCGTGCTTTATCGAACGTCCTGGTTAGTGTATGTTCTTGAAGCAATGGCTGTCAGTTTTTTACAACATCTGGACATTGCTGGATTACTTCACAATGCCCGAACTAATAGCTACGTTATCTACAGATACGTGATTTTACGTGAACAGTAGCGTCCAATCAGGGGTTGTGACATCGCGAGCTCCATGGAAATCTTGACATTGAACGAACCTTGAACTCTGCTACTCGAATGTCACAGGTAGACATGGTAGCTTGAAAGTGCGAGACTTGGTATTTGCGACGACGAAGGATTCAGATAGGCTCACATTTTACCCATTCGAAAGTGCCGAAATATGCAGAGTATTACGCGAGGGCCTTTATAAGATGTACGTTAAAGCGAATTCAAAGCCTTCTACTGAAAATGTGATTAGTGAGGCACAGCTTGACCCACTGAGTCACCGCAGCTCCACCCAATTGCAAATAAAATCCCAAACTGCAATCTTGTTGATATTTATCTTGGCCAACAATCTGATCATTGCGAAATGTCATACTGTTCTGCTCCGAACTGGGCTAATGAAAACGGGTGTATGCCATACAGTATGCTATGAAGGAAATTTCGCCCGGACAGCGGCACTACGGCCTACTTTTATATCGAATTCCAATTGTCAAGGGATCTTTTACGTGTACGCCAATGTGTACATGGTACCTCAGTTTTCGTCCCATCTGAACGTCTACACAGCTGTCCTTGTCAGTCCCTCTGGAAAATCGGGATGAACTTTCTCTTCTCGGACAATACAGAGATCGAACACCCGACCTCCAGGCTAGCGAGTCAGCGCGTCTTACCATTAAGTCACTGTGAACCACCCCCACCCCACCCACCCCCGAACATTACAAGAGGATTTCTAAACCCCTCTAATTACAATCCGACGACATAATGTAGTAAATAAGTTTTTTTCCCGTATAACAGATACTTTAGTACTTCTAACACGATAATGGTTCGACAAGTTGAATGAGGTCACACGCGATAGGGGAAACATCAATTCACATGATATATGAGTTGCAAATGGGTTGAGCTGATGTCTTCAAATCTGTCATTTTCTGTAGTGTTATGACAACTGTGACAATATGACGTCTGTGGAGGCAAGGCTATGGGTTTATGTTCATTGGTTGAAGCAAATAAGAGGCGTTACACATGGATATATAAGCGACACTTCACGACTGTTTAGCAACAAATAGTTTAGTTTATTTTGTCGGGCTTGTAACAAAAGAACTAGAAAAATGATGGTAAGTAATGGAAGTTAACATATCTTTATTTATCCATATCCCCGTATGTCTTCGGCATTTAATTTTCTTGAAAACAAACACAAATTCAATTTAATAATTAATTGCCTGCAGCTTATTGTGCTAAAATTTTCTATCCGCAGATGTTTGGACTCTTGAGTATAATCCTGGCTGTGCACTCAACAAGTGCCTTTTTTGATTTGCAAAGTATATTTAATATTGATGTTCTCCCAGCTAAAGTTCCACTTTGCAATTGGGATGCTACAACAGTACCCGAACAGACACCGCGAGGAATAGATGGCATATGTTTTAAAGACACACCATATTATGACCAGTAAGTACTTAATAATTTCGATCATGAAATTTGTTACATCATTGCCAAAGGGAAAACTATTTGGCGTGGGCATTTTTTCTGAAAATATAGTGGACGAAACGTTTTAGATCAATATTTGCACGCTGTATTACAAACACCAACTCATAAAAACTTGGCCTGTTTTATTTAAGAGATAGGCTATACACGTAGTTACTGCATACAACGGGGTATTATTATTCGACACCACATCCGTATAATTTCACAATTCAAAAACCCGTATTATGTTGATAAGACTTTTATTGAATAATAATCAAGAATAGCTTTCCATCTTGTGATTTCTTAAGCATATATATTCGAAAATATGTGTAATAGCCGAATCTATTCTATTACTCCTTACAAATATTACAACAATTCTTAAGTTGGCAAAGCCTTGTTATTATTACATTTTCAATAGCTTCCATAAATTCGTCAATGGAAAAACCTATCTTATCATTTCTTTATTGCAGCTTCGAGAGCAATCTGTAGTTATAGAACATCACAATTTACATGTTCCAATTATTCTACAAAACAAATTAAGTCCATTTGATTATTTTCTGAACAGGTTCAAACCATTTCACAGCAAAATATATATATATCTATATATAAAGACTGATTTGCAGATATACTTAGCTTAATTCGTAAAGCGATGTATAAGTAAAAAGCTTAGTTATTTCCGACAAAAATACACCCAAACTGATCATCTGTCTTTGAAGACGTACTTCATGTTAAATTCCCGCTATTGGTCACAATTTCCATTCATAAGTAATACCTAATAAGTTTGGTAACCCAGCTATCCTTTTTCTCGTAATCTGTGCAGTAAATGATTTATAATGTGGCATAAGAATACTAACCTAATCGGGGCTTGCATTATCTTATAGTCTTACATCATCACATTTTAATAAATTCCAAAGTTGTGTTTTGAAATTGATCATTTTTCTATAATACATGATTCTTTTACAGGCAACAAATAAACGATGCTTTACATAAAGATCCTAGTGCTAGATTTTTCTACGATACCGTTATTAAGATGTACCAACCTATGAATGAAACATATTTCGGGTAAGTGGTACTAAGTACATCTATATAAAAGGTCACTTAATTTATAAAAGGTCACTTAATTTATAAACATTAGCATGTTACCTTTACTCGAATCCCCAAAAAATCATACTCAGAATGAAATATGTACATGTATGAATTATACAGACATCATTATTTAGATATATAAAGATATCATTATTTAAATATATAAAGACATCATTTTTTTGAAAAATAATTATTTTACATTTAGACTTTACTATATACATTTATAATTATATAAATAAATTTGACATGATTATTTATGTTTATGTATATAGACATACATATTTAAATTCATGTATTAGTAGGTATGATTATCTAAATTTATGTGTTAAATATAATTATCTAATAAATTGGTGTATTATAATCTTTAAGTGACATTTAGAGATCAGTAAACACATTAACAGAACACAGTTCTAGAGATTGCATCCCATAAAAACTGTGTTCTGTTGATGTATTATAGACACAACTAATTAATTGATGTATTATAGACGCAATTATCTAATTAATTGATGTATTATAGACATAATTATCTAATTAATTGATCTATTTTAGACGTACTTATTTATATTTTGGTGAATGAACTTACGGTGATTAAATATGTTGTTTAAAAAAACCTTAATCTATCCAATGATTTAAACGTTGTTCTATTTCTTTCAAATTTACCGTTTCAACATGTAACATAGTTTGAGAATTTAAAAAAATGGAGTATGTGTGCGGAGGAGGGGGTCATTCGATAAAGTAGGCAGCGGTGCTCAGTGTGGTGGGGCCCAGTTTCGATCCAGTTATTGCCAAGAAAATTCTTTGCGATTTTCCATTCAGAGGTGCAGGAGAGATGATCTGACAAAGGCATTCTAGTCGCTCGGATGGAACGAACAACCGAGGCCGTTTACATTGGCTTGCACGTAAAAGAACCTTTAACAGTTGGAATTCGTTATATAGGGAAAAGTTTCATATGCTGTATGGCCGTCTTCTTTATCCCGCAGTCACCGCAGACTGCAAGTAGGACGTTAGACCCCATTTCATTTCTATACAAATCGCGTAATGATGGATTGCTTATTATTTATGCAACATTTTTTGTTTATTATTATAGTTCAAGCAACAGTTACACATATAAAGATATGTGTCAAGTTAGGCCCGAACTAGTGGTGAGAGTTAATTCCATTGACAAAAAAACTGGTGTTGTGGAAAACTGTAACATCGTCAATCCCTACGAACAAAATATCTACATGGCTAGATGCGGGTACAAATTCATTTTTATATTCATTAATATATCTTTTAAAAATAAATAAGTTTTTTTTTTATTCCATCTATTAGCGTTTTAACATTATATGATTATTATGGATAATATTGAGTAAGAGGTTTAGCCCCTTTAAATTAGATTTCCGGGTGACGCATACGGCGTTTTATATAATCATATTGTCGTTTATACCCATAAATAATAATTTTGGTGTTCAATTATTTCAGAACCAACTGTATGTATGGTAGTAAAACTGCTCCTGATAACTACTGTGTTCCAGATGGCTATGTTAAAAGATACGCACTCGCCTTCTGTCCTGGCTACATCGTAAAACAGTGCCGAGCCGTTCTTATCAACATACCAGTAGGATGTAGTTGTAAACGATACACCTGTCTCAAATATTCAAAATAAGTTTATTTTCAATATTTAAAAGTACACAAAAACCTTTGTTTTAACCATGTTAGAATTAGTCAATTCGCGCGAAAATTATAAATTCTACAAATTTTAATATTTTCAATAACTGAAAGTGTATATTACAAAGAAATGAACCGAAAATCACTTGATTTAACACCGCTACATATGAGTATATATGTTATGTTTACTTATAAAAATGTATAATATTTAATTACTCAGTTTGTATATTCTGAAAATGTACATAGTGTCAATATATGTAAATATGTATATAATATTTCACACACCGTTCATCATGTTTTTAAATGTTTGTACATAATATGAAATAAAACTGTTATAAGCAACTAGTCGTCCAATTATCTAGCTGCATTTGAGCAATATAAAGAATTGTATTCCAACTCTTGTGACATTGTAAATAAAATAATTACTTATGTGCATATTAAACTAGTCCAAAATGTGTTTTGTATACTGGCATGGCGAGTAGGATCGTTAAAACGTTAATGAGATGCTAGAATAAATTGTTGTCGGTATCACGGGGACCCGTGAGAGTGAGGTGGTATGCTGAAGGATTCGATCTCACGACATTATTTATAGAGTAGTTATTACCAACATTTGGTATAATATGGAAAGTAGAGACTCCCAATCTTACTAGAAAAATACTGGATTCGTTGGAAAAACACCCATGGGGCAAGTACTGTTAAATAAAAATCAGGTGTCATTAGCTGTCAGCCCAACGGTTTATTGTCTGCTATATGGACTTAGGGGGCGGTTGCTATGGTTGGGCGATTTGGGGAACATAGAGGAGTTTGTACAACAACGACATACATGCTTTATTGATCAAGTTACAACACAATCATGGCTTCTAATATATATATATATATAACCGGGGCAATAGGCAGACCATAAATACATATATACACATGTATAGCCATTAAGCAGACCGATGGATTAGGCAGACAAAAACCGGTCTGCCTAATATTTTAACCGATGAATTCTACAAGTTAAAAAGTGAGAAACCACATTTCTATAGTTGGAATGGATTTTAGTTGTCCCTCGCAGTAATTTTAGGCATCTGGGCCCTGGGGCCTATTTCACGAAATTTTAACTAAGATAAGATCCCAATTTTAGTAATTTGATTGGATAATATTAGATTGATTTTAGTGCTCAGCCAATTAAAATTGAAGTATCTACTAAAATTGGATTTTACCTTAAGTTAAAATTTCGTGAAACAGGGCCCTTAACTAAAGATAAAATCCTGATTTTAGTAGATACTCCAATCTTTATTGGCTAAGCCCTAAAATCAATCTAATATTATCCAATCAAATTACTAAAATTTGGATTGTATCTTAGTTAAAATTTCGTGAAACAGGCCCCTGGATTTTAAAAATACAAAACAATGAAATTTATTTTATTACCTTAAGTTTTGACCTGAGTATATTTCTTTATTTATTATTATAGGCATTATAGGCAGACAGGCTTTGACCCTAAACAGCTTTCTTAAAACATATGAATGTCTATATTTTTTTGTCATTTTTTCATTCAAGAGACGTTGCTTTTAATTTTAAAAACAAATTTGTTTCGTGGTTTTGATTAATTTCGAAAATAATATTTTGTATTTTTTTACCGTCTAAATTTCGTTTTGACGTGAGCGATCATTATTAATTGAAACATGCACGGGTATATGACGTCAATGTCTCGATGACGTAAACGGCAGGTGTCAACCCGGGAACTTTCGAAACTTTTGGTCTTTTTCTTCTTTGCTTGTGAAAAATGCCAATGTATCTTCCATATGGAAAACGGATGGTAAGTAAAATTATTATTTCGAATACCGAAAGAATTTTAAGTGAATAAACTAAATCAAAATGAGTATGATTGAGTATGGATTAGTCTTGTGTGGGGTTTATTTTTGCCAGGACGGTGTGGGGCTCACTTTAATACTATTATTAGTAATATTAGCCTACTATGAATGATCATAATCTTAATTTACATTAGGCATAGCCTGCGGAATTTCTACAGGCCTAGCTATCTCGAATAGGCCTAAAGTAGTCTACAGTTTCCATTTCGAGCCACCACAACTTCAAAATATGTATAATTAAAACCAATAATGGCCTTTCCATCCAAGCAAGTTCAAAAATTGTCGTCACGCAGGGTTCGGTGCTAAGCCCTACACTGTTCATTGTATTTATGCTCGATCTCTAAGCTACAAAATCGGGTATACTTGTGTTACTTTTGATAAATCTAACAAGCAATCAGGTAGGCTTTCATCGTTCGCAAATATAGGCTCTGTATCTATATGGTATTCCTTTTGTTGTGGCGTATCATTTTGTTTTTCTGTCTTTACTTGAATCAAATTTAGATTTAATCCATGAATTATTTTTTTTTAAAGACACAGAGATCAACAATGAAAAAGAAAAATGAGGAGGCTTTATTTTGGATAAGAAATGGGATTGATCAGGATGGGCTCGAAGTCAGACCTGTTAGTAGAGGTAGGTGTCCTATCTAATAATGCTAATTTAATAGTAATATAGTCAAATTATGATTCTATATTACAGCTATGAAATATAAATTGAATGTGTAAATTCTTAATGCATTCTGAAGACTTAATTAGATTACTTTGTAATTCTTTGACTAGGAATATCCGGTGTGTATAAAAATACAAATTTATGGCTGGAGACTTTTTGTTAGAAATTGTTGGCAGCTGACTGAACAGTTATTCTAAGCGGGTTGAAACTGAAAATGTCATGTCCTTCAATTTCGATGGTAAAAAATATGTGTGAGTATATATTAATATCAATTATTACTAATTACTAGCCTATTGATTTGAAAAATGTTACTTAATTAACATCAGCACTTTAAAAATAAAGTATTCGATAGGCTTAACAAAATAAACAGAGTATTACGTTAGAGACCATAACAGTAGACATAAGTTTCTAAAATAGAAAATTTGTCAAGTTGCTGAATACAGTACCCGGTATTGAGAAGTTTTAGATCATAATCGTAATTTCTAATCGGCAGACACTCTAATTGGCAGACACTTCACACTTCTATGAATCAGTGTGAACCAGATTTCCATATTTTGTGTACGTGGAAGTAGCAGTTATAAACAAAAAGATGTAAGTAAGTTGACTTAGAACTTTATGAGTATAATGTGCGCTGTATCATAAAGCCTGCATGCCATTGAGTTAACTGGCGTGGTTTCGAGTTCCCGGTTGTACGTGACAAGGAGTACACAGAGAGAAAAAAGTGGGCCAGTTGACTCATTTGGATGAGTATCAAAAAAAAAACCGACTCAGTTTTCGGTGACTACCTTGGGACTACCTTGGAACTTACTTGGGACTCAAATAATGAGTCAAAAGACTCATTTTTGTGACCCACCAAAAATCCATAAAACGACTCGATAAGTGAGTTCGACTACTTTAGTGAGTCTAGTGACCACTTTATATGGTGAGTCTAGCGACACAGGAGATGAGTAACACAACTAGGTACAGGGAGCCAAGTGACTAGTAAAGTGAATCAATGCAAATATATTTGAGTCACATAATTAGCTTACACAACGAGTCAAATGACTCCACACAGGCTGGAATCCTAATTAATTAAAAAAAAACGTTGGACTCTATCGCCATTACACATTAATGATGGTTGAGTTTGAATTTCTTGAAAATCGATAATTGAACAGCTAAATCAATATTATTAAATGTTTCGTATACTAAACGTTAGCATGGGGCAGAACTTTATAAAAACCTTATAATTACTTAATATGCGACAGCTCTTGTTGATTGCCCGGATGATTTAGCTGCTGTGTGGGCGTATGTTTCGTTGCGTGGCAACCTATTTTTTCATATGTATATTTTAAGTTGCATCTAAATCGGACAGAAAATATAGGTTATCTATTGTGTGTCAAAAGTTTGCGTATAAGGCATGGGACATAACCAAGAAAGTTATTTCCGTAAAGGTGGGATGGACAATTTGATTTTCACGCAATTCAAACTCAAGCGCGATTGTTGTGCAATGATTATATTTGAACGTTACTTAATATCAAGTGACCTATAATCCACAATATTAAAAAGGTTCAGTCATTCAGGAAGGTAAAGACCGATATATATGTGTATAATTCCAACTCATCCCAAGATCTTTGCCATATATAAAGTTACGTTGGGGCTTATTAGTGGATGAATTTGAAAATAGTACAAATCAGACTGCATCTTCTAGAGATTCCAAATATTGTGCAAATTCATTTCTCGATATTTATGACTAATGAAAATATTAGGATTTCAAAATCCTTGATACAGCAGAATATTCAATGAAATAATGTTTGCACAATGATTTCTTCAGTTAAATGGAATAGTGAGGAAACAAGTCTACTCTGTGACTATTTTAGTACAACAGTATACAGCACTGAAAACAGCCATAAAGTTTCTTTGCCCAGTAAGTTACATAATTGTTTTCTTAATGATTGAATCAGTTGAACTCGATCGTTCTAGTATAGTTAACCCTTGTCGGTGCACGTGGGGTCTCCGTGGACCCCATGCACTTGTTTTATAGTGTTTTGTAATAACTACTGGGCACTGCTTTCTGCAATTTAGTGACTTTGTCTCCAATATATTTTTAAACATAGCAAATAGATCGGTATTCATCTGCTTCCCACATGAAGAGATATGTTACAAGCCAAACAGGCCCAACGCTTGTAGGGCACAAGGGGTCCAATCGGACCCCAAACTTACAACTCGCAGTAGGAATTTTGCTAATGTGTTTGCTGCCTGATACCATATTGCGTATGCCAGACTATTCTCTCTTTCAACATCTGCATGTTACAAAAACCAAAAATTAAATGATGAATTCCAAAAATTCTATGGTTTTTGTATCAAGCGTGAATCGCCATTTAACCTCGTTATAACATAGTACACAAAGTAGCAATTTTGTGAGTAATATTAAATCTGTTCAAAATATCACTTAAATGTTTTTGTATAATAATTTAGTTATTTTTCAGTTGTCAAATATAAATGCAAATAAAAACTTAACCGCTGCTTTTAAATTCAAATACATCTGTACGTAAAAACTTTGAATTACAACTGGGGTCCATACGGACCCCTTGTTACCTGCTATGTGATTCTCACCACGTGCACCCACAAGGGTTAATGCAACACTAACGGCAGTTGATTTGAGACAAGCATATTAACCAATGCAGTTGTTAGAGACTCACACGTTATCGGCGATGGTACAAAAGTGTTTAACATAATGAATGTATTAAATTGAAGCTTTTGGGCCCTTAACCCTTTAATATTTTTCAGTTCAATTGGATCAGGACTAATATATTGTGCAATTTTATTTCGTCGGTCTCCCCATAAGGACCTTTAAAAATTTTAAAACACCATTGGCATATTGTATCGTACTTAATGAGAATTACATCATTTATATTCACAATACGTTATTTGAGTATACACCGATAATACACAGTAGACTGGGCAATATTGATGTAATTAACAAAATATTTAAACATTGTATATTTGGATGGCTTATGGACATATTATGTTTTATTACTAAGTGGAATACTGATGTATGGGTTGCAGTGGATATTTGAAAACACTTTCTTTAGTAGTTATTTGGGTAATGCTCTATTAGACTTTCAGATAAATCAGAATTATTTCTTTCTTTCAGGTAAAAAGGAAATAAGCAAGTTTTTGAGTGAAAACAAACTATTTTTAAGTGCGGTAAAGTGTCTATCAGCAGCCGATGCGTACAAAAAACACGAGTAAAACTATTCAATGTACGAAAAACATACCGAATGAAAGCATCCAAAGCCCTTAAAAAAATGCCTCGGTAAAGAGATGACAGCTGTCGCCATGGGCGTCACACATGGGGGGGTCCGGGGGGGGGGTCTGAATATACTTGGACCCCCCAAAAATTTGGCAAAGTAAAGTTCCCGAAATCTAATAAAACACTAATTTTAGGACTGGAATAGCAGTAAAACGCGTTTGCGGCCATCAACCTGCTTCGGGCATTTCTAGTTTTTCTTCCCTAACTGTCATTGAGTCCTAATAAAACACTTATTTCACTTTTCTTTTAATTGAATACCACGAATTTGTACTGAGTTGACTATTGATTAAAACATTTTGTCTGGAGCCACTCTACTTTGTGAATGCAACTGCAACAGTGTGATTCGATGGTTGGAATTCAGAGTGGGATTTCGGTTACAGAACCATTGGATACTTTTGGACTTGCTCACACAGGCTAGAATAGCAGAAAACGCATTTGCGGTGGTTAAATTTTCAAAATTTTCTCCGAGAGGGTGAGTCTCCCATAGCCCGCGACGATTGATTGGTTGTTTGGAATTCTGGGCAGCCAGGTAGGCTATATTGGACCAAATTGAAGTTGTTGTATTCACAGACTACAGGCTGGAATAGCAGGAAAACGCGTATGTGGCAGGTTAATTTTCAAAATTTTCTCCCAACGGTCCCGTCTTCGTGGGTGTAAACGAGTGATTGGAATTCGAGTCAGCAAGCCACCTTAATTAGGCTATATTAGGCCACTTTGAAATTGCTTTGTTCATCGGCTGAAATAGCAGGAAAAAGTGTTTGCAGCCGTCAAATATTCCAAAACTTTCTTAGGTGGGGGTAAGTAAGCCACGCTTCTTCACCTCTCGGGGAAGACCGGTGCCGCTGTCTGTAAACATGATAAACGTTGTATTGGTGTGATGTTTTAGTTTAACCCCGTAAAATATGCCTAACAATGTTAACAGAAGACTGAGACTTTAAACAAAATTTTTGGGGGTACCCCCCCCCCCACTCCGTTGCGGACCCCCCCCCCCCCCCCAATATACATTTTATGGCTACGCCCCTGGCTGTCGCTATAAGGGAATAGTCTATTCTCAAGAAATTTACTGTATGAATGTATATAAAATGAACTATATTCAATGTTTAAAGATCAAGATGGCGACTGGAGAAAGTCGTTTTCATCAGCGCTCCGCCTAAAGTTTCAAAACCCTACTGCAACGTAATCAAATAAATGAATATAATGTGAATGTAATGTATTAACCAATGTGTATTCTTACAAAAAGGATGTATATTTAGTGACCTTTTGTTGGATTTTGAAACACTTTAAGAATGTATATCGATGAATTGGATCAAGAAACTACTCAGGTGAACACCATCTCAGGTGATGTGGGAAGTCCTTTGTTTGACGTTGTTAAAATAAACTCTATAGTCGACAAGGCAGTGAAAGCGGCTGTAAATGAACCTAAAATTGGTCTTACTGCAATCATCAACGAACGACCTTCGAAAATAGAAGAAAGAATAACAGAAGTTGAAATGACCCTTGTAAACGTAGGCAGCGATGTTGATAGCTTCCATGAACGATTCGAGAAGATTGAATCCAGTATAAAAATTAACGATGAAGAGGTAATGTTACTTAAAAATAAAATTAACAATCTTGAACAATATACTCGTAAATCGCATCTAAGAGTTTTTGGCGTCAAGGAGACCGCTGGAGAGAGTTGCATAGAGCTAGTCAACAAAATAATTAAAGAACGATTAAAGATTGATCAGCCGATATCGATAGATGCCGCTCATAGAGTCGGACCCAAATCGAAAACAAACCAGGCTGTTGTAGGACAAGTCCACCCAACACCAATACATCATAGAGGCATCATTGTGCGTTTTATGAAACGCGATGAAAGACAACTAGTGCTGTCTAATAGGAAAAAACTAAAACAATCTGGCATATCTATATCAGAAGACATGACACAAGTCAATGTGAAGCTTCTAGCAGCTGTACAAAAACACCCCCTTGTGAAATCAGCGTGGTTTTCAAATGGTAAGGTTCGAGCAGAGGGTCATAATGGCAAAACTTGCCGTTTTGAATTATACCCTGATATGGATGATCAACTTATAAAGTATTTATCTGACTGAAGAAATCTGAATGTGTAATCTGATAAATATATGCGAAAATCCGATTGTGTTTCTCAAAATGATAATATGTATGCAGATATCTTCCTCCACAGTCGATAAACTTAACATCAGACACAGTTCAACTGCTGAACACACTTCGATGCCAATAATTGGCTACCATACTTTTTGTCGTCCACTCGCTTGTTTGAAGTACATGTAAAATCCATGGTAGTTATGATAGATGTGCGAATACTGTTATAAAAATGTATGTCGCTGTGTCCTCAAGCACTAAACAATACAGATGATGTGTTCCACCCCTTTATCTCATTTCCTTGTTATCTTATAATGGTGTTTATAGATTAGATTCTGGATATAAAGTATTTATTACATAATCGTATTTATATAACATAGCTCAACCTATATATTCTTATAAAATATTGTTACAAATGTATAAGCACAAATTATTTATAACTGGAACAGGCGCGGATCCAGATGCTGTCATTGATGACGACGTCAATTCTATGAGTTGTAGGTGTTATTTTTGTGAAAAAAATCATTGGAAGAAGAGAGAACATGTTGGGACTGACTGCAGGAGCGGATCCAGAGGGTTTTTTTTTGGGTCCACCCCCCCCCCCCTGCTCAGCTACATAAAAAAAAATAATGCCTTGCATCAATGAAATTACCGTACATCACAAAGTGATCCTACATCAGTATAAAAATGATTTCTCTGTTTAAAAAACTCAATTTGTATGTATGCCTATGTAATTTAGAGACGATGATGGCAGATTCCCGTATAACAGAAACCTGGCAAACCCTCTCCTGCAAAAATTCCTGGATCCGCCCCTGTGGAAGTATGCTGACATACATTTGTCTTTATGATAACTATCCCCATTTCTTTCCTTGTTCACAACAAGCGGATTTAATGAGTAAAATTGTATAGTAGCAGACATATTTCTTTTTTTTCTTCTGAAAGAGCTCTAAAATATATATATTAAATCTAATCAGTAAAATTTCAAAGAGCATATTTCAAACAAATTTTATCATACATATACGAACATATACTTCTAGCTAAATTTGTTCATATTTAAATACTTCTGTGCATATACATAAGTATATTGTATATTCATAAACTTTCTACCTCCTTTATATGTGCCTTTGTATATCTTACATCATTCCACTTAAACTGATAGAGAGAGCACACTTAAGTTTGTGACGTCATGTTTTTCTGATTGGTGGAAAATGGTATCGTCCCGACGCCTTAGACTCGTCCCGTCTCGAGCTATAAATAGGAGTGTCAAAGCCCAAAGAAGTAGGGGGGTTGGGATGGCCTAGTGGTCTAGAGTGCCGCGCTTCGACCTCTAGCTGGCCGGTCACCTCTGGCTTGCGGCTGTGGTTTCGAGCCCTGGTGTGAGCGTATGTGGCATGGAGATAGGGGCTCCTTCTCAACTCGTGGGTTTCCTCCGGGCACTCCGGTTTCCTCCCACAGCAAAGACCCCTGCGCGTGCGCTAAGATAATGAAAATGAAAAATAGGACTTGTCTGCGATATCACCTTCGGTGGAAGCGGACGTTAAACACCAAGAACAACAACAACCAAAGAAGTAGGCCTACCTGAAGTACAAAAGAGTACACGCAGGCAACGCAAGAAGGGGGGTTGGGATGGCCTAGTGGTCTAGAGTGCCGCGCTTCGACCTCTAGCTGGCCGGTCACCTCTGGCTTGCGGCTGTGGTTTCGAGCCCTGGTGTGAGCGTATGTGGCATGGAGATAGGGGCTCCTTCTCAACCTCGTGGGTTTCCTCCGGGCACTCCGGTTTCCTCCCACAGCAAAGACCCCTGCGCGTGCGCTAACATAATGAAAATGAAAAATAAGACTTGTCTGCGATATCACCTTCGGTGGAAGCGGACGTTAAACACCAACACCAACAACAACCCAAAGAAGTCACAAGCAAAATGGATCGTAAAGATTTTTGATTTTGCGCTACTTGTCGGGGGTATTACCCCATGTTTAGGGGGAACCGGCCCAATGCCGATTACTTGGTTTGTTTTTGGTGCGGGACAGAGATTGGCAACACCTGTCATAGACGGAGCAAACACTTGCTCAAATGCACCAAAAAACCCAATCGGTGGGAGCAGCCGAAGTGCTCCTGCTAATCCTCACATTGTGTGGACCAACGGCCCTTTTCAGGGCCAACTTAATCAATGTAAAAGAGTTGTTTCCCCTTCCCCTTTCTTCTTCTTCTTGTCTCTCTCTCTCTCCCACTCTCTCTCCCTCTCTCTCTCTCACTTTCTCTCTCTCGCTCTTTTTTTCTTCGTACGTGCAATCACACGTACAAGGTCACCCCACGTGCAAGGGGTCACGCACGTGCTAAAGGTCATCCAGTGCAAGGTCACGTGTACGCCCATGCACCCACGCGCATGCGTGCACGCACGTGCAAGAAAAAATTGCCAGACAAGCGCCATAACTACTATATATACTATTCAAAAAAAGTAGGGGATATTTGATTTTTAAGTGTTATTAAAGTCACCTAATGAAACTGACGAAGAAACAAATGACAAAATGAAATGAAGTTCACATTCATGGATTTATTCCAAATGATCGTTAGACTAAGTAAGGCGCAGACTGACCATTATAAGGGTAAAATGATACCCGGGGTCAAACAGCAAAGTTACCACAGCATCACAACAAAGTCAGTAACGGGAAAATCCTCCTCTGTTTGCCAAACACGCATTGATCCGACGTGGCATACTCCTAATGAGACGTCTAAGGTCATTTTGGTCCAGATTGTCCCATTCCTGTTGCAACGCAGCAGCAAGTTCTTGGACATTGGCAGGACGTTGTTGACGTTGACGTAACCTCTATCCAAGCATGTCCCAGACATGCTCGGTGGGGGAGAGGTCGGGACTCAGTGCTGGTCAAGGTAATGTGGTGGTGTTCTGTTGTTGGAGGTAACCTGTAACGATCCTGGCCCTGTGACATTTTGCGTTGTCATCCTCGAAGATGAAACGGCGGCCATGACGTCGTGCGAACGGCACAACATGGACTGCCAAGATGTTGTCCCGGTAGTACTGGCCTGTAACACGCCCTGCAACAACATGTAAAGCCGTTCTTCCAGCAACAGTGATGCCTCCCCACACCATAACAGAACCACCCCCAAATCGATCATATCTGATGACGTTAACGTCTTAGAAGCGCTCGTTTCGACGACGCCACACCCTCCTACGTCTGTCCAAAAAATCAACAGTGAACCTTGACTCATCTGAAAACATCACATTGCTCCAGCGTCGATTATCCCAGTGTTGACGATCCCTACACCAACGACGTCTTGCCTGAATGTGATGATCTCTCAAACAAGGGATCACGCGAGGACGTCGGGCGCGAAGGTGATCCCTATGCCGTCGATTCCGAATCGTCTGGCCACTCACTCTCACACCAGTGTCTGTTTGAAGACGAGCACTGATCTGATTTGCTGTGATGACACGATTTCTCAAGGCCAAGGTACGCATAAATCGATCCTGGGCTTGAGTTGTCGCCCTTGGTCGACCTGAGCGTGGTCTGTCCTGTACAGATTGTGTATCACGGTATCTGGACCTTAGCCTGCTTATGACAGACTGAGAAACATTCATCGTCCGCGCCACAACCGCCTGTGTTGTGCCGATCTGTAGCATGCCAAGGGCACGTAACCTTTCATTTTGGGTAAGCCGACGCATATCAAAATTTGTTTTCTGGTCACTAAAACAATTAAACTGATGTTTCCACCCTGGAATTCAATGCCACAATGACTGTAACATTCAAAGTCAGAGTCGTGCAAATCTTGGGTTGGACCCCCATGATGATCCCAAGCATCACCTGCATTCCATGCGGTAGCTATTGGTGCGTTTGGGCGTTACATGTAACTGGAAATGTTTCTTCTGTTAGGTTCTACATGTATAGTGACTTTTTTTCGTAGCCATTTGCATATTTTAGTATTATGCCCCTAAAATCAAATATCCCCTACTTTTTTTGAATAGTAAAATAGAAAAATACGTCCAGGTAAAAAATTCTCCACTTTACTTTATTCTGACATACATTTAATTATATAAGCTAGCTGTCTGCCCTATCTTGCGGCATTTCCTCGCAATTACAATGTTTTGAGAGGAGTTGAAGCATAGATTGATTAGTTTGAATGTGTTTTTAGTCCAAATGTGTCATACAATTACCTCGTTTGTACACGGGAAGGCATCTCTTAGCAATATATCAAGATTACATTATTTATAAGAATAATTGGGTGAAACTGGTGGGTGCTAGAGTTATATTTTTACTCGGGAGCTACGGTGGGTAAGTGATTAATTAAGAGGCTGGTTCGATAACTTGGAGGTCATTGGTTCGATCATGGTGTTAGTCGAGAAAGTTCCTAGGGAAAAGGTTAGGCGATTCTAGTTGTCAATATGTAGGTCTCGTGTACACGTTGGCGTGCATGTACTAAAAGAACACTTGGCAGCTGGGATGTATAGTAAGAATAGAAGGAATCGACACCGTTCGGTCAAAATTTCGGTCCGGCATATAAACTGTTTGATCTGATGACATAGTTGGACTAAAAACATAGGCCATTCAGACTAATATATCAGTCAATTGTTTTCTGTAGATCCCTCTCAACACATTTTAATCGGAAGATAACTACCTCTTGCTATGAGATATATTTTATCAGCCTTGTTTATCACGTGACTATTTATTGACGGAGAATCTATATTTAAAGCTTGTTTTTTTTTAGTCACTGTTCATTTACCGTTAATATCGAGGTCTATAAGTAAATTGCTGGATTAGATTCTGCCAACTTAAGTCACAGAGTCTATTTGGCGTTTGATTCTTTCGATGTTCTCACAGCCGTTAGACATCGGATCAAGAAGCGCCCCATACGTCACTTAAGAAGATAGACTGGACTGCTTTTTAGGGACACCATCACTTTTTTGTTCTGTGTGCACCATAGTTGTGCTTTTTCAGGGGATTCAAAAACCATAATTGTCATACTTTGAAATTCAATGATTGCATTCTCATTCAGCAATGGATCCGACAGTAAGAGTGTATAGAAGACGATTAACTAGGACTCTGGGCCCTTTTATCAGACGTGGGGCCCTTTTGTCTGCCTTTACCCCCCCCCCCCCCTATAACTAGGGTACATTTTCATTTTTCTCCCGTTTTATTTTTCCAATTTCTTTGATTTTTTTTCGCGAGGAGGCTGGTGCCTCCAGTGCCTCAGCTATAAAACGCCTTTGGTTATGTTCGGCGAAATAAGCCAGCAGTCTAGTATCTGGTTATTCCAGTCTATATACGCCGTTTGTTTTGGTGCAATGTTTCTATCCTCATTCCTGACGTCTCGTGCTAGAACTGGGGCCGAACCGCATTATGGTACACGATTCCTGTACCAATGAGAAAATGTTTATTTTGTCTTAAATATTGGATATCAGAAGCCCATCTTTTTCCGGTAAGATCACACATCAACGTTGATTTAAATTGACCAATAATGCGTGTTTTCAATGTTGAAGATTTTGGATGATATTGAGTTAGAGACATAGCTACTTTAAGTTGACTTTTTGACATAGATCCGAGGAAGTCCGTCTGAATTTGCATTTCCCGTGTTTTGATAAATAGGCTCGTGGAGGTTATGAAGATTAAGATTATCCGAATGTTCAAGCCTAACCCGTTCGTTTATCAAATCATGATGATATATAATGATTACCTGACATATAGAAATAATATAACCCATACATCTAGAGCGCTCTCATCGAAGAATTTATAATAAAAGTCAGCAATATGATGGGTTTAGTAGCCATTGTTGGTACCAATTTATCTCGTTTATGTGACAAGGTTTTAAAAACTCTGCTAATTTACTAATAAATAACATTGTCATATACTGTCACACGCCTTGATCTATAGCCCATTATTTTATCATTATCGGTTTTTATTCTTTATCCACTTTTTATAATTTATCCCATACTTTGTACATTTTTAATTTATAGATTACATGTACATATATCATACTACTTACACTGTGGTATGCGAGTAATAGCAATCGTATTAAAGTAGCCAAGTCTTTAACTCGGTACCATCCTGTGCAGTCTTAAAAAGTTGGGCTTCTGGTATCTAAGACTAGAAAATGTTAAACTTAGTACACGAATCATGTGATAGAATGCTTCCGACTGCCATTTGTTATGACGCGACTCGATGAACGAGGCAAAACATATCCCAAAAGGGGAGACTACCTTGGTAGGCTGGAATAACTAGACGCCAAAGGCTGTCATTCAGTTTGCGCTCGCGTTTTTTTTTGAACATAATTGATACGCAACTGCAGTAAAAACAAAAACGAATGAAAGTAAATCAGTTATATAATATTCATATCACATTATTATGCGTTGCTACCCACTCGTGTCCATTACTAGATGCCAAAGAATAGCGATTTAGCACCTTTAATAGCAAATTACACAGGCAATGCTAATATCAACAATAAATATCAAACCAGCCCAAGGCCTGTGGTGATACAGAATTCTTCGCTTTGAAAAGCAAAGACGAAACTAACAGTACAACCGGTCTTGACGGCGGTCTTCCGATGAATGGCGTTTCTTATTGACTGCGAGAGTCTGTCAGTTGACGTCATGATAATAAAAGGGATAATCCTAATAGAATTTGGTAAAATGATATAATTAATAAATATAAATGTACAGTTAGGGAAAAGAAGCATATCTCAACATCTAGAATCGATGACTCATAAATTGCAATCAGCATTGAACCTAGTTAGGCGTTAAAATACAAAATCTATGTGGCGAAACTGAGTGAAGATTGGCATAATAGAAGAGAGTATCAGGACAAGGCCTCGAGTTCACAAAGCATTCAAATAATTATTCTACTGTACATTTTACCCGAAATTTCCAAATCATCATATAGACTTTATATTTATATAATGACTATATACCCTATATGATTTGAGTTGGACTGCATCTAAACGCATGGACAAATGCCAAAGTTTTTAAATACGTTATAGTTGGAACTGATGAACTGATTGTAACTTGGATTTATATCTTTTAATTGTTAAATTCTTGTATCCGTAGAATATTTTTCTGGCCTACAAGTAAAGGTACCTGTTACGTCATTACCATTACCTAAAATGGCCAATCGTCATCCGATTAAGCAATTATGATTATACAATAATAATATAGTCCATTATTGATACGATTATAACTCAGGCGGTGGTGATGCTAACATTTGCCAATTTCAATCATAAAGTTTCGAAT
Source organism: Patella depressa (assembly GCA_948474765.1). NCBI lineage: Eukaryota > Metazoa > Mollusca > Gastropoda > Patellidae > Patella > Patella depressa. Next base: position 41,566,274 of record OX419718.1, read on the forward strand.
TGTACAACATAATATCGTACCATAGGAACTCTTATCAAAATTCTGGGTTACAATAGTTTTGGCCAATTTTTAAAGAAAAGAACCCTTTCACAATTCGCACAGCGTTACTGTGACCAAAAATTTATAAACACTCTGTTGCAGATTTTTTCTTTGAGTGTTTATCTATCAATTGTGTAGAACTATATGTAACGGATTAGCATGTTCATTTTAGACAGTACATTTTCCAAATTCACTCCTGAAGGACTGTTAAGGAATAGTTGTGAGACGGAATGGTTAATTTTTTTCTAGTTGTGTCAACCTGTCATAATAAATCAGATGTCATATGGCTAGAGGGAAAATGATCTCCCACGGTGGTTGTGGTATGCTGGAGTTCGTCGTTGTCCATCTGTCCCTGTGAGCTTTGTGATCATCAATCATCGCATCATGTTAGCCTCCATAAGTAACTACCAGTAGAAATTAAATTATTACAGCTAGCTTTGGTATCAGTGTCTCATGTTCAGAATTGTCAGACTCTAGAATATAGTACATGTATACATAATAATACCTCCGTCAACATTTAAACACTCGATCGTTTTATCTTCATATCTTCAAAAGCCGCCTTGATTGAAAAACACCCTGGAAGAGATTTCATATGTTATATGAAGAACATATGAAAGGTTACTTTGCCAAAGCGCAAAACTACATCTTTTAATTTGTATATATCAAGTTAAAATGATTTTTTACGGTTTATGTGTCAAATTGGTTATTGTTAACCACGAGATCTTTAATATATTCTGTTATATACCGAATAATGGAAATATTATATTTTTAAGACATTTTTATCCGATTTTGATGAAAATTGAAAAGTATGTTAATAACGCAAAGATCTTGATTCCTTTTTCGATATTCGGGCATATACATGTACCTGGATTATGGTTCCTCTAGAGGTCGTTATCTGATTTAAACAAATAGTATATCAACGTTATACACTCTAATGATGGCTGAGTTCTACATCGGACCGAAACTGCCCGATAAAACGGCTTCTTCTCGCACGCACATAGTGTAAAAGTATGAAAAGCTAAGGTTTTAATCCAATCCAATCTCCCAAGAAGAAAAACGTAAGTCAATAAAGGTTTGGTAGAAGATAATAAAAAGATCAAAATTCACACGAAACAAAGAAATGAAACGAAATATGGTTTAATGCCTTCTGTACTGCACCAACTCGGTCTACTCTTATATCGAATTCCATCTGCGCAAATGTGTACACGGGGCCTCGGGTTTTCGACGGCTATGCGTTATCCCTTGCCGGGTCTTGGGCCCTACACCACTGTGTAGAGAACTTTCGCGGCGGACAACGTAGAGACGGTTGAGAACAATTTCCGTTGCCGCTAAAATTTGGTGACATTTGTAACCATCATCGCAATACTCAGATACGTCGTCCTTTCGTGGGGAAGTAATTCGAAATATTGTCAATTTGAAGGGACAGCTAATTGGAGAATTAAAATAAATGCAATTTACAATGACCGGTTGAAAAGTTTTACACCCATCTGTGAAAGACCTGTACAAAGTCGACAGTTTTCATTTAATTTTCTACACGATCCCCTTCGGAGTGTACACCCACAAAAAGGAGGTCATTGCTATCAAAATGACGACCGGCTAGTTCTTTTTTTAACTTTTGGAACAGGCGGAAGTCCAAAATGACCAGGATCTGTTTCAAAACAGCGCAGATGGGACATCAGGAATCTGACAAGTGAAAAGTTTCTGATACGCAGTCAAGAACTTTGGGACCATCTTGCAGAAATTTTTGTCATTCCTATCTTTTGGCTATAATGTGCTCAGCCCTCTCAACACTGGAAATATGTCAAGTGGTCAATAGTCGATCAACCATCACCATTCCATGCACCGGGTTATAATGTTATCTTGAATATTTTTTGTTGATGGTCTTCCAGGCCGCGGGTCATCGCCAAAACTCGGAGAGGTGGGGGGGGGGGGTAAAGTGGGAAAGGAAGGGACAGTTTTCTCCACTTCTGGTGATTTCAATTTTTAGACTCACAAGATGATCTTGCACGAAGACATTAATGACACGGCAGTTGCAGTTCTTATGTCTATGATTATTCAGTGATTGTTGGTGACAATAAAATGATTCAACCAATTTGATTTATCCTTTTCAAACTTAGAACTTTTCAGCCATGCAGCGTCTATTACCAGGCAAAACAACCTAAGTCAACGGTGCAGAAACAGAGTAACTATTCAATGATTAAATCATTTTTCAGATAATATTAGAGTTTTTTATTATCAGAAGTAGTATTATTCATATTCTTGACAGATAAAATGTCAATATTCAACTGAAATTACCACGAAAATGTGGTCTTAAGGCTTGACCTTGTCACTTTCTTACAGCGACCTTGTGTCTAGTTTGTACTTGTAAACCTCCTTTACGTGACGTCCAGGCAAAATAACCTTAGTCTGACTTAGGTCATTTTTGGACTAGGGCTTTTTAGGTGCATTATTATGTCAAAACGGTTTTGCAACAAAAAAATACCCATTATAATTAATGTAAATTCTATTGAAAAACACATGGAAAGTTTTTCACTCGGTAGGCATTCTGTGGTTTTAACTATAGTTGTACTGCATATGAGGACTATTGAAACTATTCTGTGTGCTCGAACAATTAATGAAGTAAACAACCGTATGTTCGGACACATTGTATTATTTCAAAACATTTTTAATAGCAATATGGTGGGACAATGGCCATTGTATTATATACCAATAAAGTCTATAAATTACAAGACAAGAGCTATAATTTATTAAAAGTTAATTTATAAGATATTTATACTAAAGAAGTCATTATAATACCCGGTGTCTAGGATAATTTGTCACTGTTAAACCCGTCATCACCAGTTATTCAATATTAGAGTATGTTCCCTTTTCTGGGCATATTTTATTTAATAGTTTCTTTCTTGTGAGTCTATTACAGTTATAACAATTTTGTTTTTATTTGCTTTTGAAAGCGTATATACTGAAGGTGGTCGGGTCCCGTAGCCAGCCTGTAAAATTTCGTGGGGCTATGGAATATTTTGGAGGGGCTGACGATGTGACCAACTGAGCCGGCCACTGCGAAGCGCCCAAAGCGAAAGTTTAGATGAATTGGGTGCTCTCTCCTAGCATCTGCGTGCATTCCTGGGCCTCAAATTGAGTACATTCCTGGGCTGCATTTTCTGAGAAAAAAAATTCTTTCACTCCTCCCGTCGATATCATCTTGACTGGTAGAAGAGCGCATCTTTTGATTTACGCGGAGAACTCAAGTTAACCTAGTCGTTTAGCACAACTAGACAGAATGTTCAATGTGCATACAGAACGATTCAAAGCTGTAAAGGACCCAACTCATATATTCCTTCCAACATGTTCCAAAATCCTTACCATGGTTATGTGTAGGATAAAACAAGAGATTGAGGTTACGCCGTGGAAAGAAAGACAGAAGAAAATAATCCGAGAAAAAGAAAAACCGAGGCCAAGCATTTTTTCTGGAGTCTTTCTTCCCCAGCATAACCAAAGTCGAGGACTTAATCTTGTTTTTAAACCGCAGTAGCGGATTCAATGGGGGTGCAAGTGGCGCTCCCCCCCCCCCCCCAATTTTCAACGTTGCCTTTTCTTTACTACTGAAAGTGCCTTTCAACTAGCTTTTTTGCTCGATTTTGAGGCTCTTTTTCTACAATTTCCGAACGTTTAGACGAAAATATCAGCCAAATAGCTCTTGAATTGGCTACAGATGCAAGGAAATGACGGATAATTTTCTTGGGGCCCCCCATCCCCCTCTCAGCGGCGTGCCCCTTCTCCGTGGTCAGTGCCCTCATTTTGCGGCGCCACCCCCCCCCCTTTTCAAAATTCCTAGATCCGCCCCTGAACCGTCTATGTTTACATGTACGTAAAATAAGAATATCCAAGAATTCCAGTAGGAAAACACTTATATCATGTTTTCTTAAGGCAAAAAAAAAAACTACCCCGGAAGAATAACCCGATACAAGTTGAAAGAAAAACTTTCAGACGAATATCCCCAAATTCCTCTTTAGACCGCAAGTTATTCCGGGCATAGAATAATACCCAATAGATCAAAGAGGTTTACTGTTAAAGGTTTATAAATCGCTAGATTGCGTTAGCTTTAAGGTTGAAAAGACCCGCAAAGTAGTTTTATCACACCGCATCAACGCCTATCCATCTATGCAATATGCAATTATAGCAATTGCGAAACCCTTCAACACTTTCCTAGGGATAATAGCTCTTTTCATAGATTTTGCAGGGTCGCTTGAACCCAAAATAAACCAAAAATAAAAAATGAGATAATCAAACAGTGAGTTTATTCTTTTTTACTTGTATATTTATGTACAAAAGTTCCAAGATATAAATTATACATAATATTACACACACCTTATTCAACATGATATGAAAACAATGGTATTTACAAATATGAAATAAAACAATATTATAAACAATATTTTACAATAATTACACCGTTAACAACCGTTTCTTTTTTTTTTTACATAATTGTTTCTTTTTCCTTCAAAATCATTAATTAAGCTTTGTTACATATTTAAATCCAAAATCTGAATTTGTAAAGATTGTTCTGCACATTATTTCATAAGATTTAAAATAATTTTAATAAAAGTTGGTTTTCAAAGATCGAACTTAGTAATTTTTACATAGTAGCTTTCAGTAAGCAAAATTATTTGCAGAAATATCCTCGACAACCACAATAAGTTGGTAAAGTTTCTTTCATAAAGTAGAAACCTCCAATGCCATGGCCATGGAACTGCTTACCATGTGTATACTGCATGAAAGCCTCGTTGTTAGCTTCACAATAAACCAAGAAATCTCTGTTTACAAAGCCTCGGTTAACACAGAAATATCCTTCAAGGTAACCATATGCCAAATTACAGCGACCACTGAATTGTGAAAAGAAAAAATATTTTTGATTAAAATAGAACAATATTTTGTTTCATGACCATTAGTCTATTTAATGCACGATTGGTGTTCACGAAAACATCCTATAGGAATCGACCAAATCAACCTATCTAGCCAGCTCCGGACCTTTTGTTCTTGGGTATACTATATAGTGCACCGTTTACATATCCTGGGCCCTGTTTCACGAAATTTTAACTTAAGATAAAATCCAATTTTAGTAGATACTTCAATTTTGATTGGCTAAGCACTAAAATCAATCTAATATTATCCAATCAAATTACTAAAATTGGGATCTTATCTTAGTTAAAATTTCGTGAAATAGGCCCCTGGATATTAGAACGTTCTTTCCTGACCGGATGCATCAAATATGCTCGTTCTTTATTAAAATTATATAATGACAATTTTATTTCGTTGTGCCGTTTCGAAAATAAAATAAAACAAAATGGAACTAAAAAAAAACAAAACTACAAACATAACCTGATATGATGTTACATGTTACGTTCATTTTAACCACCAAAGCTTACCTGCACTTAGCATAGTAGATCCTTTGTTTTAGGGGACTAACAATATGACATCTTTGGGTACTATAATTAACCGACGTAATGATTCGCCTATCACTCTTACATACGCAGTTATATGAGTGCGAATCGTTGACCACTCTGAAAAAAATAATAAAGATACTCAAATAAATATATAACATTATGTAAATAACGGGGAAAAGTCCCCTAATTGCAATTGTAATAATTTCTATTTTGAGGGAGTTCCAAGGCATACTTGATTTCAGCTCTGTAAAAAAATTGAAGAATTTGTTAAAAACAAAATTATATATAAATCAAGTTTAAAGCTAAGCTATAAAACTATTTTTAAATTTTGTTAATAAGAGTAACGGAATATAAAGGGATGAACGTATTTTGAAAATGAAATAAAATGCCCATGTATTTATATTGTGGTTACAAGGGGTTAGGTGTTAAGCAGTTTAAAAGTTAAACTGACTGGGGTGAATAATGGTATATAAATCAAAAACGCAAATTACTTACTTGTGATCCGTGACGTAATTTTCTTCCGTAAAACAACGACTAGCAATCTTCATAAAATTGGCATATTTTCTATTTTCTGGGAGTCTCAAGGCGTAATTGATTTCACCTCTGTCAAATAATTGAATAATCAGTTAAAAACAAAAACAAAATTCGTTTAAAATATATTGAATTAATCAATAAGTATCCCCTCTTCCTATTATCTATTTACTCGGTGTCCTATTTCGAAATTTTGGTAATTCATTAATTAACTTCGAACAAAGTTTGGTCATTTGTTCGACCCACAAAGCCTATTTTTATCTGAAACTATTTCTAATAATCATGACCAGTGTAATATTGAACGCGTAATTATATCATTCGATTGAAACCAGAATACATTTCGATTTGCAGTATACTCCATAGCCAGTTTTACAAGACCGGTAGCCTGTCTAAATTCATGGTTTTCCCGGGCTCCCACAATGATCATTGTTGAGTGTAGACGTTAAACATGATTTAGAACTTGAATTCAGTTCATGACAAAATCCATATAAAATATAATAACTTACTCTGGGTACTTCAGTGTATCAGTGCATATGAAAGAATCGTCAAAATATTGATCTCTACGCACTTGGTGGTCATAACAGAATTCTGGTCTGTTTGGTGGTCCTAGAGGCTTTAGTGAGGGGAAGGGTGTTCGATTTGCAGAAACTCCTTTATCTCCACGTGGTAGCACAGCATAGATGCCACAAATAAGGCTGGTCAATACAATTACGTTGTAGATATTCTAAAATTTAATAAAAATAAGACACGTAACAGATGAGCCAGTGTACAGCTAGTGCGACAAACTTCTACATGAATAAACACAATAAAAGAAGTAGGAGTTGTCGGGGGGGGGGGGCAATGGGGTGAGTAGGGGTACAGAATCACTTAATTTATGCAGCCTTTGGAAAAACATAAGGTTAACTCCACTCCAGAATAAATGAAATGAAATGGAGTTTAACGCCCTGCTATTCACCTCCATCTGGACTAATTAAGACGCGGGCATACGCCATGCAGTGTACACTGTCAAGTGTTTTTTAATGTGTACGTCATGGTGTCCACTTGGCTTCTTTTTTTACCATCTGAATAACTAGACCCTGTTCCTTGCGTTCTGCACACCTAAAATGTGGAAACCACGTCGGAAAACACCGAGACAATTTCTCGGTTTATACCGAGATTAAACCCGAAACCCTACATTAGCTAGCGAGCGCATTTCCGCGGTTCCCGGGAAGACATAAGAAATAAGACGATGTAATTTCAACGAAATGTCTCATGGAAGTGCGAACACACACACAAAAAAAGCAAAACAGCATAACAGTTGAACGTTTAAAATCCTTAAATATACATTATGGAAGAGCAAAATCTGCCTATTGTAGGTCTTTCTTTAGGCATGAAATGTTATAAAAAAAAATATTAATTAGACATTAAATAACTTATCCAGACCGTAATCCATTCTCGTAGTCAAGACTAGCCTGTGAAAATTGCTTGATTGTAGTTCGATTTGCAGCAAAATTTTCTATCGTGATTAACGATTAATTGGATAACCGAGACTACCAGATTTGTCTTACCGACTTTAGTAATGATGACCGAGGCTAAGTAGAATTTTGATTCGCTTAGTAATCGGTTCATAGAGGATCAATTTGACTGAAATTTTCAGCAAATTGCCTTTACATTAGCTACTTTTCAACTATTATAATGAGAACTGCCAACTCGTTATCTAATCCCCCACAATGTGTCCTTAAGCTCTTGAAATAATTTGACTGTACAAACTTACCATGTTATAACTTTGACTTTTACTACAATTAGATAAAGATACTACGAAGAAGACTGACTTGTTTCGGGTTCCAGGCGCTTTTATACCCTAGTCGCCGTCAATCAACTTGTATAATTGACGTCAGAAACACTTTCTCTCTCAAGGGGTGGAGCTTGATCTGGTAGATTACTGTCCATCAAAAGTTGAAGACTTTCTCAACAGTTTTTGGCAGTTCCTTTTACGTCACGAAGAAGAATAATTTGCGGTGACACAACTTCGACGTCAGCATTAATAAAATCTAATACTTGTCCTTCAGGGGTCAATCTTGTAATTAATCACAGCATTGTGGTAATGGTTTAACCATTTTAATATATATAGATAGATTGATACATATTGTATTGGGGGTGTTGTTATGTTTATTATGGGAATGGTGTGCTGATGATATAATTACTCCAGTAGCAAGGAAATCGTCAGATGAACCTCTTTCATTAGATACTATACTAATTGTTTACAGCCACTTTTTATGTTTGCCGCGTCCTCATTACCGGTTTGGTGCTGCAAAGTAGGACGCTAAACCCCATTTCATTTCGATAGCTGCGGTTTTTCTATACGTTTTCTGCACGAAAGCACCAAATATTATATTGAACTACGGTTTTTAAAACTTTGCACTAACTCCAATTCCTTACCGAATATCACAGATATTAGTAGTCTTTGTACATTTACTGCGCCACTGACACAAAATAACCCTGTAGTGGAAGTGCCCAGACAGTTCCAAATAAAACTGATTCTACTCTGGAATTGGGATTCGGTATATATCTGCCGTTGGCAGGTTCAAATAAGACTTAAAGGAGCCAAGTCTTTAACTCAATGTCATCCACTGTCTTCGACATCGCAAACAAAACTTATATTGGTCAATTTATATCAACATTGATGTTGTTATTCTACCGTGAAAAGTTGGGCTTCTGATATCCAATATTCGAAATTAGAAACACGACTAAGAATTCAATATTGATCAATTTTAATCCATATTGATGTTGTTATCTTGTTGAGAAATTACGAGATCCGAATATCAACGTATGGCATCAGTTAAGAGTATCTTCTAATGCTAATATAAGAGGTACCAGATGTTCTATAATAGAAATCAAAGACCATATATACGGTTACCCCGTTTAATGACTGAAACCGTGTCACGTAGCTCGAATAAGAAATGTTAATAAATAACTGTCCCCAGACTATTTTATCGAGAGCGAGATTGACCAGTGGACAAGGCACTGATTCGTTAAAGCGGGGGGGGGGGTCTCGCGATTTTCAGGTATGGTTTCCCATGGTCAGCGATGCAGGACATGGAGTCTAGGAAGGCACGGTGTCAAGTGGTACGGATGCAGGTACAAGAACCTGTGACACTTGAAATTCTTACAAAAGAGGAGACTGTATAGCACCACAGTCCGTTCAAAATTTGAACATTTTATGTGTCATCCAGGGGCGCCGGAACCCGGGTACCAGGGCATTAAAATGGTACCTTGCCCTTTCTGAGGTATACATGCATGTATACCCATGCTCTAATAATGAAAGTTTTCAATCTTTTTACTAACACTTGCTCCTGAATATGAGCTCTTGCAAGAATCGTATCTCTAAATCCATTGTCTCGTTCAAAAACTTAAGCCAGGCTGACACTTGCCCGATTCCGTGGCACGCATTGGCACGGCTCGAGTCGGCACGACACCGTCCGATTTGCGCAAAAGCGTCGTGCCAATGTGGGAAATGAGTAAACAATGCGCAAACTATGCGTGAACTCGCCGTGCCAGTTCGTGTCAATGTGGACACTGATGGGCACGACAAAATCGTGGCCAAAAGTCGTGCAAGTGTCAGCCTGGCTTTATTCTATTTTCTTCATGAAGATTGGTGTATTGGACGTCAAATTAAAAAGAATTTTTTATGAGATGAATTGCTCATGATTCGAAAATTGTGAAAATCAGGCTTACATGTATTTTAAAGGGTTTTGTGTTGGAATTTGGAATGCTGGACCCCTCTCCCGATCTTTTGGTGCCCTGGTGTCATTCTATTACAACGGTATTCAAGTACCTTGGAAAAATATGTGACTTTTTAAACACGGCATTCGCATTTAAGTTTACGTTCCAGTCCGTGATAAGTAGTCTATAGATTGAAACGGCCATCCAAGCACAACGCTTTATGATCAGCGTCCTGGTCTTGAAATCGTTCCTAGCACGTAACGTTTAAAGTGATTATTTAAAGAAATTTGTCAAATGAGGGTGAAAGTGTTGCAGCACCAATTTAATATCCTAAAGTAAAGTACGGAAACATTTACATAGAACTATTTGTACATAACCGTCCTATAATACTTAGTCACCATTCATGCACAAAGACAAGAAAAAAACACAAGAAGATTAATGATACAGACAATCGGTATGGTTGAATCATCAATTAATCATAATAAGATGACATGAAGTGAAATGGGGCTTAACGTCCTACTAATCATAATAAAGAATAAAAATAAAAATACGGATATGAAAAAAAATATATAGGTGATCAATTATCATCAGTCAATCCAATCGATCACAATAAACCATTATCAGGAAATGTTTTGTTTTGGTATTTTTTTTTCAAAAAACAAAAACATATATTTTAATATGCATTCTTCTAAATACATGGCCCACCTCTACGTTTCCGATTAATCGATGTTAATGTGGCTGTGATAAATGGTCGTAGCATATTGTACAATTTTATTTCACTTCTATAACTCTAAATTTATAGACCCAAAGAGAGTATTATGTAAGATGTTATTGCATCTATAACCGTATACCCCATGTCTTCGAGTATATATATTAATCTTATAATCAGGGCCGTGCATACCGGGGGTGCAGGGGCAACGCCGGATTAACCATGGTGGGGGCCCTGGGGCCTGGAACATGTGGGGGGGGCTGATCACTGACTGCGAGCGCCAAAGGCGCGACGCCCCGCATAGGGGGAGGGGGGTCTGGGGCTACCAATCTATGCGAGTACTATGAAATGATGACATTTCTAGAGGAGGGGACTGTAAGTGGGCAGAGCGACATCAAAGCTAATTTTGAAGTCGCTCAGTGATAAATAACGGGGTTACTTGATTCGGAATCGTATTATACCCCCACGATGATTTGATGAATGGAGGCCGTAACGTTACGACCAAGCCGGACTCGATGTTTCACAAACAAAATGGTAATACGAGATTTAATCAAGAAATATGAATATTTCGTGTGATCATGGTGTGCATCTCATCAAATTCAGCTTATACCCACAACAAATATCAATAACAACAACAACTACAGCTTATATACAATCGTACGTCAAACTGAGGCAAAATTCGCGCTACTCGAAATGATGGGGACGTGTAATTTGTTCGAGTTATACGATAATTCGAGTTAGACGATGGTCGATCCAATAGAAGATCTCACGACAATAAAAAAAACATGTGTTACACCCACCACCGGATTACACCGAATTCTCGGATGTCGATCGCAACACACCATGGAGGGCCGTCGAAGCATCGGAGGGGCCCCGTCACTAGGTCCGACCATGCCCGAGGCCCGCAACTGAGATTTTTGTGGGGGCCCCCTAATGTGGTGGGCCCTGGGGCCTGTGCCCCATGGTGCCCCATGGATAATCCGGCGTTGTGCAGGGGGTACATCGCAGCCTCCGAACAATGAGGCGTCCCGAGAAATATCCCCCACATCCAAAAAAATATGATTTGACAACCATTCAATTATAAAATAATACACTAGATTATGATCACACAAAGATTGTCTGAAGGCACCAGCCAGTCGGTTGGTTTTAATAGCGCCCACACGCCGATGGGTTCGTTTGCTCTGATCCAAACTTTCTTATGTACGTGGAGGTTATATCGTTTAATAATTATGTTTTGCAGTAGGAAGTGGTCGAGATTTTTGCCCATACTTTGATTTATTATTAATCATATCACAATCTGTAAGTTTCGTTGAAATCGGGTGATAATTGAGGCCTGCAGTCATAAAGCTATTTTGATATTCTGGCCAAACACTTGTGGTATATAGCCACTACCATACTAATTATGTGCATTCAGTAGATAGCCTATTTTCATAGATTGTGTTTCCCTTGTAGATCTCTTATAATTTTTTTTAATAAATCTAGAATTAGTGTGTCTGGAAGTAGACTGCAATTTTATTAAGCGACGATAGTTAAAGAAGTTGGCAGAAGACAGTCAGTCCAGGAATCAACATTGTCTTCGATCTTTATGGTAAACAGGACAGCGACTAAATAAACGACGGCAGTGGCTAAATACCATGAAGCCGCCCTAAACGACCAATGGGCTTACACGCACTAAAAATGGATTCTCGCTCAATCAAGTGCCATAGTATACAAGAATGATAAAACCGATTATCGGGGCATGGGATAGTTTCCTTCTGATTTAAATGTTTTCAGAGGGATTTAAAGCAAACCTTTGATAGATGAATTTGTTTGAATATGTTTTTAAAATTGTAACTTGTATTTATAATTGTAGATTAAACTAAAGCATACATTTCATTTTTTTTTTTTTTGCATATGTATGTATATAAAAGAAACTGTTCGCTATATCAGGCCTTCTATGTTGTCGAGTATGGTGGAATTAACACTCCACGTCTAAATAATGCAAGGGAGGTAAATCCAATGAAAGATGTTAACTTATCAGCAGGCCCCTAGCTAGCGGCGGGCAAGAGGAACAGATCCCCCCCCCCAACCCTGAAAAACCAACGTCTCCATAATAGTATGGCGTCGCCACATAAAATCGAGTGACATTGGTTGGGGGCCCCATGTTGATATTGGCACCCAACCAGTGCCACTTGGTTTTATGGATGGCGAGGCGCCTCATAATGACCCACACGATTAACACCACAACAGAAGGGGCGCCCATACACCACAACAAGAGGGGGACCCAAACAATGTTGGGCCGCACATAGTGCATAATATCGAATTGGTGGGACACACATAGTGCATAATATCGAATTAGATTGGTTGGGCGCCCACTAGATCAATGGGGCGCCCAAAACGGCATGATTTGCGGGGTGCCTTAGTCACAAGGGGTGCCCATAATGCCAAGATCATGTGCGCCCATAATGCCGAGATCACGGCCGCCTATAATATAATGCTAGTGAGATTGGTTAGGCGCCCACGAATGAATTGGGCGCCCAAAACGGCGTGATAATTTCCTAAATTCAAACGACATGTTTTGTGGGGTACCTCATCCCAGAGGGACGCTTATTATGCCGAGATCATGGGAACTCATAATATAATGCTTGTGAGATTGGTTAAGCGCCCATGAATGATTGGGCGCCCAAAACGGCTTGATTATTTTCAAAATTCAAACGATATGATTTGTGGGGTGCCCCATCCAGGAGGGGCGCCCATGGTATAATGCTAGTGAGATTAGTTAGGCGCCCACGAATGACATTAATGGTGGGGGCTTGATCTGTGGAGTGCCTTATCCCGGAGAGGCGCCCATAATAACATGAATGGTGAGGCGCCTTAAAATGTTGGGCCGGGCGAGGGCGGTGAACCCCAAATTTTGACCTTTGACCATTTGATTAACCAGCTATGAATATTGAATAAGTAGGAATATTTTCATTGTGATAGAAGGCCACGAGACACATTGGTACAGAGTGACGTAAGTGAAATTCATAAGGCTGTTTTTTTAATTTTGGATTCTGGCGTATCCCCACAAACAGGGGATAATTGATAATTGGTAAATTTGCGGGCGACAGTTTCGGGTGAATCCGATGAAAGTCGATAATACCAGCCCATTCCAGACTCCAGTGATGGCGTCATAGCTATGATGCAGCGTGGCGGCCCGTTAAAGCCACCGGCCACATACAACATGATCATCATCGCTCCATTAGCTTACCATGGCACCGGTCAAATACCCCCCTACCTCATATCATTTTCAAAAGAATTGGACGAAATTTGGGGGGGTTTTCAGGGGTTTTTTTTTTTTTTTTTGGTCCCTACGACCCTTCCGACGATCGTCCGACCGACCTTTCATTTTTTTTCAGTTTTTTTCTGACAAGGCCCTTCGGGCCATAGAAATACTTCGGCCAATCGCCCGATGGCCCAATCCCCCTGAGGTTGTATTCGAAACAGTGTTCGCGTAGGTTAGTGAACGACAGAAGAACGCGAGAACACAATCACGAGTCTCGAACATGAGAGAACGGTATCTATGGTAACACATCCGCGTTAACATGGCGTCAGGTAGATATTCCAATCCCGACACTAAATCTTAGCAGATAAACTTGAACAAGTTGTATTAAATTTAAACAAACTATTACCATAACTTTGTAAGGGCCATGCCGAAAACTCGAAAACCTCAACAGAAGGGGCGCCCATACACCACAACAAGAGGGGGACCCAAACAATGTTGGGCCGCACATAGTGCATAATATCGAATTGGTGGGACACACATAGTGCATAATATCGAATTAGATTGGTTGGGCGCCCACTAGATCAATGGGGCGCCCAAAACGGCATGATTTGCGGGGTGCCTTAGTCACAAGGGGTGCCCATAATGCCAAGATCATGTGCGCCCATAATGCCGAGATCACGGCCGCCTATAATATAATGCTAGTGAGATTGGTTAGGCGCCCACGAATGAATTGGGCGCCCAAAACGGCGTGATAATTTCCTAAATTCAAACGACATGTTTTGTGGGGTACCTCATCCCAGAGGGACGCTTATTATGCCGAGATCATGGGAACTCATAATATAATGCTTGTGAGATTGGTTAAGCGCCCATGAATGATTGGGCGCCCAAAACGGCTTGATTATTTTCAAAATTCAAACGATATGATTTGTGGGGTGCCCCATCCAGGAGGGGCGCCCATGGTATAATGCTAGTGAGATTAGTTAGGCGCCCACGAATGACATTAATGGTGGGGGCTTGATCTGTGGAGTGCCTTATCCCGGAGAGGCGCCCATAATAACATGAATGGTGAGGCGCCTTAAAATGTTGGGCCGGGCGAGGGCGGTGAACCCCAAATTTTGACCTTTGACCATTTGATTAACCAGCTATGAATATTGAATAAGTAGGAATATTTTCATTGTGATAGAAGGCCACGAGACACATTGGTACAGAGTGACGTAAGTGAAATTCATAAGGCTGTTTTTTTAATTTTGGATTCTGGCGTATCCCCACAAACAGGGGATAATTGATAATTGGTAAATTTGCGGGCGACAGTTTCGGGTGAATCCGATGAAAGTCGATAATACCAGCCCATTCCAGACTCCAGTGATGGCGTCATAGCTATGATGCAGCGTGGCGGCCCGTTAAAGCCACCGGCCACATACAACATGATCATCATCGCTCCATTAGCTTACCATGGCACCGGTCAAATACCCCCCTACCTCATATCATTTTCAAAAGAATTGGACGAAATTTGGGGGGGTTTTCAGGGGTTTTTTTTTTTTTTTTTTGGTCCCTACGACCCTTCCGACGATCGTCCGACCGACCTTTCATTTTTTTTCAGTTTTTTTCTGACAAGGCCCTTCGGGCCATAGAAATACTTCGGCCAATCGCCCGATGGCCCAATCCCCCTGAGGTTGTATTCGAAACAGTGTTCGCGTAGGTTAGTGAACGACAGAAGAACGCGAGAACACAATCACGAGTCTCGAACATGAGAGAACGGTATCTATGGTAACACATCCGCGTTAACATGGCGTCAGGTAGATATTCCAATCCCGACACTAAATCTTAGCAGATAAACTTGAACAAGTTGTATTAAATTTAAACAAACTATTACCATAACTTTGTAAGGGCCATGCCGAAAACTCGAAAACCTCGGATTTTTTTTTCTTTTTTTTTTTTCGAGTTTTATGTTTTGACTCATTGTTTACCGAAACACGGAAAAGTCGGGTAAAATCTCGGATTTTTTTTTTTTTTTTTTTTTCGAGTTTTATGTTTTGACTCATTGTTTACCGAAACACGGAAAAGTCGGGTAAAATCCTATGCCGAAAAATCGGCACAGGAAGAAAAGTCGAGATTAATTTTCCAGAGTTTTCGGCAATGGACGAAAAGTTCGATTCCCCCCCCCCACCCCCGAGTTTTCAGAAAAACATCGTTACGGCCCTTTATAAACGGTGTGTACGTATTACGCATGTATGACCTTGCTATTGAGCATAATTTTGATAAAATTACTTCATTTTACTCCATTTCAATATTTTCGGTCACGATTTCAATTCATCGCATTTTACTTGATGCTATACTGGCTACAAACTACATGCAGTTATCGAATAAATGCACGCGATTCTGTTTTCTCCGGCATGATGTTCTCGCCTCACACCAGCTGACGAGGTACCTAGTGTGGGATTTGAGAACGGGAACGTGTTCGCAAACGCATTCTCAACTGTTCGAAACCGACAAGAACCCGTTCTCAATACGTTCTCTGAACCGGAACCATGTTTCGAATACACCCTGAATAGAACCGTTCTCGAATGTTCGGCATTGGAGAATGCGTCGCTACGTAACTAGTCTTGATCAACCAAACTAATAAAATGTATGATACATCCTGTTCATGGCCCTGTTAAACGAGACACAAAAACGATTGTGCGCATGTATACCGGAAACAGTATGGCTGATATTTGTTTACATGTTTTAACAAGTAAACAAGCAAGATTTTGGCTTAATTTACTTCCCACACTTATTTAAGGATACATTTTAGTGAACATATCGACAAAGATCATATATTTACTATCCAAGAACGTACGTATGTTGTAGTTTTACATCAGATTGAGAAAATAGTTGAGCTACTACAGCTAGAGCAGTATTTGTGTAAGTGAAATCTATGACTTAGAGTCTATACTCTATGGCCATGGGCCTATAAATTCATATCATTTTCTAATAATTCTATCTTATCTACTGACTGTGCTGTTACTAATCCATTTCATTTCTTTTATTTTATGGCTCATGTAAATGTGGGTTTTCTTTTTCTCTCATTCAGGCTTCAATGCAAACTACAAATTAGGCGATTCTTGAGGTATCAAATGATTACACTACACACAACCTCAGAGAAATATGCGTGCCCAACATACTGAATACTGATTCAAGAAAAGTTGTTCTTGACACGTTGATTATGCACGCTTTAGTTGAATCACTAACTACTGATTTCTGACAGTCTTGCACGCTCGTTGAGGCTATAAATAGCAACAGCATGCGGAAATGTTCAAAACACTATAAACTACTACAGTCGTAAAAAATCTATTGTTGACGATTCTGAATAGCAATAATATTTAACTTTTTGGTTGTTACGGCATCTTTAGAAATTACGCTCGTTTTAATTTTTTAAATTGCCTTATAATTAACTGTACCATTAGAAGCTGCATATTTTGGTTTAGTACAAATAATATCTCTGACTCACGTCCGTAAAGCAAGAATATGATACTAGCATTAGTTTCATTTTACTTTTACTAGGTTTTTAGAAATATTGTTGAGTTGTCTAATGTGTGTGTTTCTAAATTCAATTTCTTGTTCCATGTTTCGTAAAAAAAAGTAGTCTTGATTATCCCGAGCTGTCAATTAGACGTAGAATGATCGGTAGACTGGTTAAGCGAGACTAATTTCAAAAAAAGGGCACATAACCTATCTTTTACTCAAAAGTGTCTGGATGTTATGGACGCCACTCCAAACCATTTTTCAGTATTATTTATGTATGGTTAAATGGTCAGAGCTTATCAAGTACAACATGGTCGTTTATTTAGTGACTATAAATGTGCGAAACAGATTTAAAGCTTGGTAAATATATTAGTATTGTGGTGTAATTGTCGAGATATTTGGAGATATTCATTTGGGGTGGGTCACCCTACCATTTTGAGATCCCAAAATGTGGAGGAAAAACTCTTAAAGAAAATATGATTAAAAGATCAGCATCATTGTTATATTTGTATATATTTTTCTAGGTATTGGTACACAGTTTTTCATTTCAAATATATTATTCAAACACACAAAATGGTGAAGATACATCTCAAGAAAGGTGACGAAAGTCAGTTTTTATATGAAACACCAGTTGACACCCCTGTAGATGATGTTATTAAAGATGTAACTTGTATTTATAATGGTAGATTAAAAGTTCAAAGACTCTGTGCAGGTAAGATTTAAAATATCGAATTAGAAATAACATTGCTTTTTATATTATTGTAAGGTAGCTTTTTTCACTCAGGTTATTAGCAGAGTGATTAGCAATTTTATTGCTCAAAACTTTATGAAATAGGTAAATGACATGTAAGTAATTAGGAGGGTTTGGATGGTCTAGTGTGCCAGGCTTCAAGCTCTAGTTTTGCTGGTCACGTTTGGTTTGCCATTGTGATTTCTATCCCAGATTGGTTTACTCTGATAGAGATAAGACAACATGTCTGAGATATCACAATTGTTGGAAGCAGAAGTTAAACACTAATGATAGAAGAATGTACATGTAAGTAATTACTGTACTGTAATGGGACTTGTTTAGTTATTTTGTGATTGAGGCAGGGGATATTTCATCTTCAATAGAAGACTTGATCTCGCCTTAACTGCATTCATTTTATCAAGCCCTTCCTGAATACCCTGCATATTTTGCCACTAAGTTCAATTGGCACAAGCCCAGCTTGGGAACCTATCAGATTCATCGGTCGTCGTGAATACCAAGTCTTGTGGTTTTAGCTAAAATGCCTGCATGTGACAATCGAGTTGCAATGTTCAAACTTCAAAGATCAATTAGTATCAAGGTTGCTGGTTTTCCACTAGTTTCTCAATTTATAAAAGCCTGTTTGTTTATAGTGTGCCATGAACTCTGACTGGACAATGCTAATTAGTCACATGTAAAAACAACGAACTTAGTGGCAAAATATGCAGGGTATTACGTGAAGGGCTTGATAAGATGTATGTAGTTAAGGCGAGATCAAGCCTTCTATTGAAGATGAGAATATTTATAAATACATTTTTTTTTTTATTATATGCTTACACTTTTTTTGCAGATATAGAAGATTTAAGTTTACATGGTATAGTTTTACCACCTAACATGCAGGGTTTAACAGATGAACAGATTATTGAGTTAAAGTTACATGATGAATGGGCTGATAAATGTATACCTAGTGGTGGTGCTATAGATACGAAAGATAAATATGGTAGAAGAAATGGAAAAGGTAAATGATGTTGTTAGCAGTTCCCAGAAAAGTATTTACCGGGTGGTTATTGCCTATAAAAGTATGACAATTTTGGTATATATGGAAAGTAGAGATATCCAATCTCTACTAGAAAAATACTGGATTCCCTGAAAAACACTCATAGGGCGTATAGGAGACAAAAATGTAAGGATTCACTTAATAGACAGCCCGACAATTAGGAATATCTGCATGCGTGACGTCGAGGGCTGCACACGAACTTGAGTACTTTGTGTACATGTTGATAAACTTTATGAAGAGTTAGACGTAGCCTACAACACTTTCTGGGATCAAAATCATAGAAAAAGACACGAGCAATGAATAATCCAAGAATTTAATTAGTATTCGATTTTTGTATTAAATAGTCAGTAATTACACAACATCATCTTAGGAATGTAATGAATTCTCCCCTGTCTCCGCCACCGTTGCTACAGGTATGGGGAGGAGTAATCCCCTGACGCAAACATGACCTCTTTTGATTGATTTTTATAGCAGGGTATTCTTGGCAATTACGATATTTTAAGAAGGGTTTGGAGCAAAATTATGATAAATTAATTAGTATGAATATGTTTTTAGTCCTTATCCCAGTTTGTACCAGGGAATGTAACTTTAATAATTCATTGGATTTAATATCATAATATCCTAAATGTAACAGATAATAATGTGGGTTGATCTGTCCAATTTATAAAGTTTGAAATGTCCATATTGAAATATGGTTACGTTGTTGTCCTGTAAGTTTGGTTATCGATTATAATTTCTGTGAGTAGTCTACTTTTAGCACTAGATAAAGATTCCATTGTATTTAAGCTATTTCTGTTAATTACGAGTAAGGATCTTTGCTCATTTTGTAGAATCTTGTGAACATTTCAACTTCAAGCAAAAAAGTTGAAATGCATTGTTCAGACACAAGGAATCCACTTGAATAACTTCCAGAGCTAATGCACTTACTCACTTTTGAGAATCGTGGGAATATTTTAACAAGAAGAATCACCACCTGATCTGCCTTGAATTTATCTTCATTGTTTTGATTACTGCTACAAAATATGAATAAGTCTATATGAAATAATTGCTTCTGAAACTATTGGAGTATTGCTTTTGAGTATGCTGTACATAAAATTTTGTCAATTGTTAATTGATGTTTAAGGTATAATAAAGATCATGCTTTTCATTAACTTAAAAGGGGATAATGGAAGATTAGATAATTTGTTGACAGTTCTTGCTATAATAGTTAGAAACTAGATAACGTAAATAGAAATTACTGAAATTTTCAGTCAAATTGCCCCACTCTGAACCGAGATATTAGCTTTTGAATTTTAGGCTAGCCACGATCATCATTACTAAAGTGAGTTTGATAAAAAAAACCAGTCTCAATTATCCATTTTTACATTTAATCATCCTTCCCGAAATGTATTCCAATCCAGTAAATATCACTGGCTGGCATCGAGAGTTGATTTTTGTCTGGATAAGTTAAGTAAGGTTTAATTAATAATTTAGATAGCATTTCAGGCCAAAAGAAAGACCTACAAAAAAATCACAATGTAATAACTTATAAATGTTGACAGCTAGATTGACCTAGCTCCTTTGGTATTAGAATTTTGATGCCTATCTTATAAAAATAAATAGGTCCTACAAAAAGTGTACATAGAATTGGTATACTGGTATGTGTGTAAAATTTCATATTTGTTTATTTTCTGTTTGTTTTCTATCATTAGCACCTAATAAACAAATGCAGGAACTGTTAAATAAAACAATTCAAGGAGCTAAAGATATGATTTCTAAGGTAAGTATTCAATTTGATTCCTACCAACATTGTTTTTTTCAAAATTTAAAACTGCCATATTCCAGACTTAATAAAAAATACATGTGTACATAATAAAGAAGAGTCACAACAACAAAAATATTGGCCTAAAATTCATCAGTTGACATTACTTTGTATTGATTTTATGTCATCATCATTTTTTGCTTTAAGCACATAGTGAAATATTGGATGTTATCATTTCTATACATGAGCTCTAGTTTATATATAACTCAGGTTTTTTGTTAATGGTTAAGTTTCTAGCTAAAGAAGCCTTACAAGTAATTATTTTTTCTATATGTAGAAAAAGGTTGATGCAAATGTTCCAGTGACACAAGCCACTGTAACAGAAGCTATAAGTATATTAAAAGGTGCTGTAACTATAGTTTATCCAATGGGATTACCACCACATGATACAGTTAGACATGAACTAGAAAATACAGAAGATTTATCTGGTACACAGGTAATGTATCAATAACAATTCCTTGGATTGCTTAGATTATTCCCATGCCGATCTAGATGATCTGATCAAATGCGAGGCCTAGATGCAATCTATATTTCCTTACAATCATTTTGCAAAGTGAAAGGAGATTAAAAGAATTTTATCATTCTAATGTGATTATAAACGTTGTCAATTGACAGAATCAGAATTGAGTTCACAGATTTACTTCAGTAAAACTATTAATAGGATTTATAATATATGAAACCAAAGCACCAAAGATTCCCGGAATTGGTTAGTCAAAAATGTAAAATGAAATATATGTAAAGGGTTTAACCATTTATTGCCCTACTGCTCTGCTCCCACTCGATACTCACAAATGTAGTTCCTTCTATTATAGTCCTTTCTATGATCATAAAAAAGTTTATGATTTTTCCACCAGGTTTTAGTAAATATTCTTGATTTTAATTTAAGGCAGAAGGATCATAATGTTCTGCAAATGGATACATGGTTACCAGTATGCTAGTTAAAATTTGTGTATCTTCAAGCCTTTCATTTTAAACCTCAAACGCCATTTAGAGCAAAATGTTGCAATACGTTGCTCCGTCTATCATACACATTTTGGGAAAAGGTTAGAACTGCGGCAAAGAGGCGAGAACTAACATTGAAGTCAAATGAGAAAGTCTATGATTGACTTATTTATTTTGAAACCTTCATACTGAGTTTTGTAGTTATTCCCCTTAAATGCACGGTTGAATTTGATTTTAATCTTTTTTTTTTTGTTATGTACCAGGCCTCAACAGAAATTATTGAAGAACCCAATGCTTCTTTATGGTGGGCAGGAAAAGAATTCCTAAGAGGCAAAAAATTGTCTGATTTTGTTGGCAAAAATGATAAAACCAAAATTGTAGCGAAGATTCAAAAGGTATTTATTATAAATCTATTTCATTTTTATACGCCCACATTTTCATGTGGACGTATTATGTCGTCGCCCCTGTCCGTCCGGACGTCCGTCCGTCCGTCCGTCTGTCCGTCCGTCCGTCCGTCCGTCCACAATTTGTTTGTGGACTCTCTACAGGTCACAATTCTTATCCAATTTTGACGAAACTTGAAATATAAGTTTATCCCCATAAGGTCTTGGTTCCTTTCGATATTGGCATGTATCGGATCAAAACTTCATGGATTATGGCCCCTGATTGTACGAAAAATCATGTTTTTAGCTTGTGGACCCTATAGAGGTCACAATTTTGAACCGATTTTGATGAAACTTGACATGCATGTTTGTAACCCAAAGATCTTGGTTCCTTTCGATATTTGCGGCTATCGGAATGTAATTTCCTGAATTATGGCCCCTGATTGTCCGAAAAATCACCCTTTTTAGCTTGTGGTCCCTCTGGAGGTCACAATTATTATTCGATTTAAAAAAACGTTTGATTATATCACCGTTACACCCTAAGGAAGGTTGAGTTCGAATTTCGGGAAAATCGGACGAAAATTGCCATACAAAATGGCCGCCGTTTGTACGCGAATACTGTTAAAAAATGGTATATCAAGATTGTGGACCCTGTGGAGGTCACAATTTTGATTCGATTTTGATGAAACTTCAAATTCATGGTTATAACCCAAAGATCTTGCTTCCTTTCGATATTTGCGCATATCGGATCGTAACTTCCTGAATTATGGCCCCTGATTATACGCAAAATCGCCTTTTTTTTTAGCTTGGAGGTCACAATTATTATTCGATTTAAAAAACCATTTGATTATATCACCGTTACACCCTAAGGAAGGTTGAGTTCGAATTTCGGGAAAATCTGACGAAAATTGCCATACAAAATGGCCGCGGTTTGTACGCGAATACTGTTAAAAAATGGTATATCAAGATTGTGGACCCTGTGGAGGTCACAATTTTGATTCGATTTTGATGAAACTTCAAATTCATGGTTATAACCCAAAGATCTTGCTTCCTTTCGATATTTGCGCATATCGGATCGTAACTTCCTGAATTATGGCCCCTGATTATACGCAAAATCGCCTTTTTTTTAGCTTGGAGGTCACAATTATTATTCGATTTAAAAAACCGTTTGATTATATCACCGTTACACCCTAAGGAAGGTTGAGTTTGAATTTTGGGAAAATCGGACGAAAATTGCCATACAAAATGGCCGCCGTTTGTATGCGAATACTGTTAAAAAATGGTATATCAAGGTTGTGGACCCTGTGGAGGTCACAATTTTGATTCGATTTTGATGAAACTTGAAATTCATGGTTATAACCCAAAGATCTTGCTTCCTTTTGATATTTGCGCATATCGGATCGTAACTTCCTGAATTATGGCCCCTGATTATACGCAAAATTGCCTTTTTTTTAGCTTGGAGGTCACAATTATTATCCGATTTAAAAAAACGTTTGATTATATTACTGTTACACCGTAAGGAAGGTTGAGTTCGAATTTCGGGAAAATCAGACCAAAATTGCCACACAAAATGGCCGCCGTTTGTACGCGAATACTGTTAAAAAATGGTATATCAAGGTTGTGGACGCTGTAAAGGTCACAATTTTAATTCGATTTTGATGAAACTTGAAATTCATGGTTATAACCCAAAGATCTTGGTTCTTTTCGATATTTGCGCATATCGGATCGTAACTTCCTGAATTATGGCCCCTGGTTATACGCAAAATCCCCCTTTCTTTAGCTTGTGGTCCCTCTGGAGGTCACAATTATTATCCAATTTAAAAAAACGTTTGATTATATCACCGTTGCACTGTAATTTCGGGAAAATCGGACCAAAATTGACAGACAAAATGGCCGCCGTTTGTACGCGAATACTGTTAAAAAAATGATATATCATGATTGTGGAGCCTGTATAGGTCATAATTTTAATTCGATTTTGATGAGGATGGTTCAGTTCTAATTTCGTGAAAATCGTACCAAAATTGCCGGACGAAATGGTCGCCGTTTGTACGCGAATAGTGTAAAAATATGGTTGTGGACTCTCTACAGGTCACAATTTTTATCCGATTTTTATCATGGTTGTGGACTCTCTACAGGTCACAATTCTTATCCGATTTTGATGAAAAGTCACATTTCTAGGTTGTGTACCGTCACACCATAATCATTGTCGGTTTCGAATTTCATTAATATCAGACTGGAACTGACCAACTAAATGGCTGCTCCCAATACAGTATGAAATACAGGACTTAAAGATGTAGGAAAAATCACTTTTGGTATTGCTTGTTCTCTGTCCATCTTTCGAAAATGTGGGCGTATCCTGCCTGGCAGTGCCAGCCTATCTTTTAAATAAAGAAGCTGGGTAATAATCTATGTTTGTAACTTATGTACCCAGCTTGATATAAAACTGTAGAAACTGTACAATATTTTTGGGCTGATGAAGTGGGATGTCAGAGTGACATTTAATGAAGGCATTGTCCATATCCCGGATGTGGCAACCCATGGTAGTTCACTATTTCTCATTTACTGTCATATCTCTTGTTTTGTCTTGCATCAAACAAAGTTAAGGAAGTGGTTATGAAATGACTCGCATCCACAAGTCTTGTTTTTGCTTCTTGATATCTCAGTATATATTTACAAAACTTTGTGCGCACATTATCCTATTATTGTAGTTGTTCCTTTTGCAAATTAGAAATTTTGTCATGTGTTTTATTTTTGTGTTTCCATTGAAAAAACTTTATTCCAGTGAATATCTCATAATATCATTACGAAACTCAGAACCCATATCAAACCATTTTAGTAATTTTACTAATTGGATAGATTTTTTTATTATTGAATTTAATATGTTTTGTGTACAGAGTCTTCTTTTTTAATATAGTTTATTTATATTCTAGAAAGGACAAGGGGCTCCAAGTAGAGAACCTGTAGTTAGCGAAGAAGAACAGAAAAAGATGATGGCATATTATTATAAAAAACAGGAAGCAATGAAGGTAAGATTGATAATCAGGAATTAATCGAGGGGTCCAATGGCCAATTGGTCTAACCCATATGCTTCAGGTCATAACGTCTGTCATTTAGTCAAATGGTGTGGTTTCAATTCTACGATTATACAGGTTTTCTGCCTGTGCGCTCATACAAATAAAAATGCACATATTAGTTCTGAAATGAACTGTTGAGTGGATGTTAATACTTTTTCTCTGTCTTTGTCTGAAAAAAATATGGTGACTGGATAGGATTGAGGTGTTTGATCTTATGATTACTTTTGGCAAATAAAAAAACATCTCAATAAGAAACATCTACATTTTGGAAACTTAGGCATAGTCGGAATATCTTTAAGGAAAATTTGTGTTTTTAAATTGATTGACTTGTTAATTTTTAACTATTACTTTTTTTTTACAGAAATTAGAAGCTGATAGCGAAGATTCATACCTTGATGCTGCCTGGGCTGACAGTAACCATTTAAAAAGACAATTCCATGGGATAAGCAATTTAAAATTCCGATAATAATTACATTTTTCCATTAAACTTCATCCGTCCATCAAATAAACAGTCAATGATTATATGTATTTACATTCTAAAGAACTGATTTGTTTTATTTTCATAATTTGTAAAATTTACCAGTGAATGTATTATAAATTTTGTGTTCAGTCATTCCTTAATCAAAGTATAGTTTATCCAACATCACATAGATAATAAAGTGCTCTATTCTGTAAGTTTCCTTGAAAATAGACAAATTGATATACATGTATCTACTTAACCAATGCTGAAATTATATATATCGATCATTGAAAATTTTTATTTCATTTCTGTTATTTTACAAAAATGAAATGAATATAAGGTGTTTTTCTGCATTTTGGGTGAAGAGCTCTCCATTCCTAGTTCATATTAAACTTGTGTAGCTGATATTTTATTTTTCTGGTTTAATTCCTTATATCAGCATTATGATGACTTGTTATTTATTTATCTTGTTTTTTATGTAAAAATAAAACTGCTATTCAATGAAAATTAATTTCTTTTCAACATGGTTTTTTTTATATATAAAATATGGCTCTTAGGAGGTAACAAGCATTTGGAGAATGTTGATATCTGCCTATAACATCTTAAAAAAATGCTGAAACATCTTCCAGCATTTGAAGTGGAGGCAGGCCACCATTACATTTCATCATCTGGTTACCCAGACTGTAGTTTCTTCCAATGCTGGTCTTCTTTTCCCCATCTTTTCTAACCTTTTGCAAAGTTTTTGGTCTAGAATCGAAAAAGAGAGTTCGCATTGACATTTTCTGCCAGCTTTTGGTAAATGTTCATGGTTTAGTTACATGTTTTTAGAATGATACTTCAAAACTTGAGTGGTCAATCAAATTTGAACTTTGGAGAAAATAAAATAGCCATTTCTTGCTGTGTCTGTTGAAAACTTTGGGGAAAAGTTGGAGACAATAGAGACCTGGGCCCTGTTTCACGAAATTTTAACTTAAGATAAAATCCAATTTTAGTAGATACTTCAATTTTGATTGGTTAAGCACTAAAATCAATCTAATATTATCCAATCAAATTACTAAAATTGGGATCATATCTTAGTTAAAATTTCGTGAAATAGGCCCCTGAATTAATGCAAGTCTGCATCCAAATATAATAAAATATTGGATTATCTCCCTTTAATCTTAGGTTGAACGTTTTTTGACATTTTATGGGAATTTTACGGTGGCTCGCTTGAGATAGTTGAGCACTCGAGTCGGGCGCCCGTGATACTAAGCTGAGCGCTAATATCAGCCAATGTTTTAAGCTATATGATTTTGTGCATTATATTCAATGATAAACTTGCAGAATAAAGATTCATTTGTTTATTTTTACAGCCAATCCAAAGCTGCAGTGATGGAGTGGATACCACTCCCCAACCCACACACACACACTCCATACCATCCTCCTCATCATCACCACTAAATATTTCCCGTTATATTTACCCCCATCCAAGTGGGGAATATATAGCATGTTATTATACGAATTGTATATATAGAGGGTACAGAGTTTTGCTATGAGATAGAAGCTAAGGTCTGATCCAAGGTTATTGTAGGGACTGATCATTGCCTAACTTACCCTGGTGCAAATGGCGTGATTGTGTCTTTATGTTTCCTCCCACATCAAGGACCCTGTATTTAATAAGATAAAAATTTCCCGGCTTGTGGAAGTGGAGACGTTGAATCCCCAGTTAGAACAAGGTGTGAGGACCAGTGGGGTGTGTGGGAGGGGTCAATGTAGAAGCCTGACACGTTCGCGTCACTTGCTTGCGCCAAGGTAAATTAGACATTGATCAGTTCATACATATGAAATAAATAGCCTTGGATCAGACCTGAGTTTTTCCATACGAAATGAAATGAAATGAGTTGTATGTCATACGGTTCTGCTCCTTAACTAAGCTATTGAAGGTGGACTTACGTCATACAGTGTGCTATGAGGGAAATTTTGCCAGGACAGTGACGCCACGACCCTATTTCTAATTCGAACTGTCAAGGGTGCTTTAATGTGTACGTAATGGTGTCCACTTGGCGTCCATGGGATCTTTAACGTGTACGCCATGGGTACACAGGACCTGTAAAAATGAACAATATGAATATCTTTATTCTGCAAGTTTATCATTAAATAATGCACAAAATTATACAGCTTTAAACATTAGTTGAGATGTGTTCAATAGTATTAGCTTGAGCATTCGACTTAACTATGTCGAGTGCTCGACTTAATATCTTGAGCGCCTGACTTACTATCTGAAGGTGTTGAGTGGACATTAAACCTCATTTCTCACTCTCTCTCTACTATTTGAAGAGCTCAAGATATTTTTTTTTTTGGCGTGTCCTGAATCAGCCATTGTAGAATTTCATTATTATTTCAAAATAAAGAAACGAGTATAAAAATAATGAATATACATCATCTTACTGTACTGATATGTGAGAATCTTGCCCTAAAATAAGATAATTTAAAAAATCAGATTGTTACAAAAAAAAGAACTGCAATATTCTCAAAAACGTCCATGTTTTTTTGTAACTATTTCTTCTTTGAACTATCCTAACTGTACCTTTTTACCATAGCGGACTGGAACAACAAAGTGATAAAATATCTTGATTGACAACAAGATTTGACACTTACTCGAGAGCAGGGGATGGTGATGCATAACCAGTTGACCAAGGTTTCATATAAAATGAGCAGAAGAAATCAAAGGCAATTAAATTTGTTATACATTTATTAAAATTCATTAATATTTACAAATATACAATAATAAAAACAGTAGCAAATAATCCAGTGGTAATTCCATGTACAAGAACTTGTTTATTCGTAGAGTGGTTTTAATGATCATCACAAAATAAACCAGTCGAAAGTAGTCAGGCCATCTTTATGCTTTCATATTAATTCTTATATTGTTTATACTTTTACCAATCAATAGTTTAAGTCAATTGTTAGTAACAAAAAAATGTATCAAATACATCACAATTATATTTTCTTCGAAAAAATAACTGTTGTTTTGGATGCCAAATGATTTTAATGAAATTTTTTACAATATGCTCAATGTTTAAATATACATATTCACATGATGGTATCGGAATATTAGTAAAACAAATATACACATATCCAATTTAGAATCCTTTTACTCAGTTGTTGGTTGAGCAACCAGATTTTCCTACATGGTTTCCCTTGTCAGTGATCCAGGACAAAGGGCCTTGCAAAGAACACCATCTAGTCAAGTGGATGGGATGCAAAACCAATATCGGCATTTCCTTAAATTAAGTGATTAAGTGTTTCTTAGAAGTCAGTAATAAATTAAGAGTTCTAGTAATTGTAACAACAAGTTCAACCATAATGATAGTCTGTTCTACAGATACAAGAAATTGACTACACATTTTGGCAGTTCTAATAATATTTACATAATTTATACATGCCAATCACAAATATAACAGACAGCAACATAAATGTCATGTTAACAATTTTATTTACAATTAACTGGAAAGAAAACACAGAATTCTTATTTTAAATTTAAAAAGTAGAAAAATAAAATTAAAATACTTTTCATCAAATTTAAAGCTAGTCTTAAATGAGCTTAAATTTCTGGCTTCGAGATTTCCAGGTTTAAAAGTGACCCAGAGTAAAAAATAAAATAAACTGCATTAAAATCAAATAAAGTATCTAATGTTGTTTATGACCGGGTTTTGTTAACATTATGTAACATATTAATTAAGTAGCAGGAAAAACATTCAACGTTTTTCTCTTGCAATTGTTTTTTATACATGTATAATTTCATAAAAATAAGAATATATCTTAAATATACCAATTAAAACTAATATTTAAAGATATTTCTTGGATATATACCTTACCAATTAAAACTGATATTAAAGGATATCTCTTAGATTAATTCTGTGTGATGAGACATTTATCCTAGTCTAAAGCTGTGTCACACATTGCCGTCTTCCATTAGCCCAGGTTAGGCGCAGAAGAGTAGGATGTTAAACCCAATTTCATTTCTGTCATACATTTTCTATGAAATTCATTTCCAACTTTCATTTGAAGTTTGTATTAAGTTGAGAAATTCAATGCTACACAAGCGCCTGGATAAAAAATTCCATAATTATCAAAGGATCAATTAATGGATACCCTTTGATATCTCTGACTGCTCCTTTGCACAAATAATTTTCTTTTCAATATGTTTCCAAATTATTATGCTTTATTCAACATTGATAAACACAAATCAGTTAAAAAAATAATTCATATGTTATATCACCAATATAGGTTTTGTTTTCAAAAATTCTATTAAAAGCTTATATCTAACATGGAGTGAGTTACACTATACATTTTATTATGTATGAATCATTTTACAAGAGAAAATCTTAACAATCATGAACTTTATATATAGTTAGATCACTTAATAAGAAGGAGAGTTATTGTGTCCCACAAAGTGTGACGAACAAGACAGACAGGCCCATTTTAATAGTCCCCTGCTTTCTTCGAAAACCGGTGGACAAAAATAAAAGGTCATGTACGAAAATGCTAGAACCAATGAGTAATCAGTCCTGTAGAGATATAATATTATGCATCTTTTCTTAATGTACAAATTCTATTTCAATAATTTCATGCTTCGTCATGTCCATGTATAATTTTAAGCTCCTCATCACTCCGGTCAGTTCACAATTTCCCTACCTTAAATTTTGTTTCTGGTAAATCTGCTTAGTATATAGTCAAGAGAGCCTGGAAACTGACCTCCTCTCACTTTCAGGGATAAGAGAGCAACAGTTCTTCAAGAGGGCTATTTATATTCATTCTCATAACAGTATATATACTGACTACCTTTTCTTAAAATGCCATTATGTCTGTAATACTTCTATATACTATTATCAATACATCATATTACTGTAAATACCATTCTTAGTGCCCTATATATATATACTACATGCCATTTTCATTCATATATCACCATCTATCATCATAAAATCTTTATTCTTAAAAATGTGTTATGTAAAAACTAAATCTGCCTACTGTATTGCAGGTCTTCCTTTGGCTTAAAATGTTATATCAAGTTTCATCAACATCAGAGTGTCCACAAGCTAAAAACAGGTTTTTCGTACAATCAGGGGCCATACATCCCAATATCAAAAGGAACCAAGATCTTTGGAAGATAGACATATATTTCCTGTCTTGTCAAAATCGGAAAAAAATAGTGTCCTGTAGAGTGTCGACAAACAAATTGTGGACGGACAGGGGTGACGGCATAATACATACGCATGTATATTTGAGAGTATAAAAAGAAATCATAGTGTAGATTGAATAATGATATTTTTGGTTGTTTTTATAAAACAAAATAATATAAAATAAATATTAAATTATTTACAAGACAGAAACAAGGATATATAAACATAAGTACACATACAAATCATATAAAACAGTAAGAAAATGACTTGATCCACATCTCAAAAGTAAGGAAATTGTCAATGGTTAAATTAAATATATCTCATAAATTTGAAATATGAAGAACATGGATTTCACTCCAAAATATTGATAGCCAGTCAACTTTATTATGTCCTCAAATTAGCAAGATATTTTTTTCAAAGAATATGATAATCTTTAGCATTTTCTCAAATTTTTTCATATATTTTGAAGTATTCTTCCACTAAAAAAATATAAATCTAAATGTATTATTGTGTTTTGAAGGCTATATTTTCACAAATTTCAATTATAGGAAATGTATACTGACTGACAGTTAAGTTATCCAGTTGGTCAAGACTGGCAGGCAAATGTAACTAAAGCCAGAGCCCTTACACAGAAGCAATAATTTTAATTTCTAAAAAAGGGTAATAAAAAGAGCTTTTACTTTCATGAATTTAACAACTGTGATTAGCAGCAAAACATAATATTTAATTATCAACAAATATAACAGAACATTTTTAATAGCAAATAAATATCTATGTACAATGATATTTACATAATTAATAAACAAAAAAAGGTGAATAATAAAATGAACACAATGATTATTATATGTAATAAGATAATGAACTTATTCAGCACTTTTCAATAGTTATAAATTATCATATATTTATACAAACTATTCTTATTTCTCGATAACATTATGAGTAAGCTAGCATCCATTAATGTGTGAAATAACCTTAACATAACAATATGTACCTATTTTTTACTCCACAGTCATAACCAGCAGAACAACAAGTTTGGAAATAAGACACCTATCACTGACAATGTCTATACTATATACAGGCTTCAACAAGTACCAATCCACTAGTGCCTGTCATTTTGTCTGGCTGATTTGTCTTTTTTTCTGTATTTTTATTAATATTTTAACATATGTCTGGCACAAACTTCAACAGTGCCTGACATTTGGTCAGATACAACAAAAAAATTATTATTTCCATGTCTGCAGAATTATCCATTATTCACAATTTAATTCTGACCTAATTGTCTTATCAAAAAAAGGGATTTTTCTTTATAATGAAAACATCTTAAATCCGACATTTGATTTCTAGTATTGACTAGGAACTAATCAAGGATATTTTAAGTTATCGAGAAATAAGCCGTCACTATCTATGATGAATTTACGATGAGAATTAAAAATATCAAAATTATGGATTTAATTTATATATGTTTACATTATATATAAATATTATTCCATAACATAAAACTTCCTGAGATAAAACAATGAAAACAATATGTGACATTATAAAATTCTGAGCTACATGTACAGTATAAAGTAATACATGTATATTGATCTATTATTTGTAATCATTATTTGAATCATCCATCTTGAATTCACATTACCACTTCATTCTCATAATCCTTTATGTATCCAATAGAAATTTTCCAAACATGATATTTTTCTTATTTGATGTACTGTAAGTGACTGGAATACAATTTCATAAGAATTTTTCCTCTTATTTGATCTTGTAGATAAATGGCACTTTTTTGTTTATTGTATGTATTTTTTTGTCTTTTTTGAGGTACACAAAATGTCCGACACAACAAACAAACAAACAAACATCTTTAATTTCAACCATAATAATTACTCAAACTACGATTTCCGGGGTCGTTATTACGCAGTGTTCCTCGCGGACTAAATCTCACAACCTCAATTCTATCTAAAGAATCGGAACCATCTAACATGGGTGTTTCTAATGAGTTATGATTATGTCCCATATTATGACTATGTGTTGGTTCAGTCACATCTAACTTTGCACGCATATTTCGTTTATAGTCTGCTCCTATTTTGATTAACATAACTGTTAGTAAAACTATAATACCAAAACTGACACCTATCACAAAATATAATATAGCCTTCTCTTGATTTCCTGAAATAAGAAAATAAATTTTTAAGAAATACATGTATTGCCAAATATAGTTTTATTCAATAATGTAATTTAAACCACTGACACAAAAACAGTTGGCTGTTAATGACCCAGTGGCAGTTAGAAAATGAAGAAACATGCTTTTTGCTGATGTTAATTATGAGATCGTAGTCATGCTTGCATTGTGATTTACAGCTTCATAACATTTGGTCACCTTAAAATGTTGTGTGACATTTGAAATTCATTCTGATATATCATATCTTAGCAAAGGGAGACAACCACAACAACCTTCACACGTCCACAACACCATCCAGTACATTTATTCTCCCTTCTTGGAAGAAATTATCAATCAATAATATTAATTACCTTTCAAGAAATACCAGGCATTAAATATATCTTGTAAAAAGCCCACAGGGGCATCTCGTTGATTTCCTACCGCCACGTTTGTGGTTTCGTTCATACAGATGACAGTTGGTACAGTTTCACCTCCAACTTCTTGTTGATCTTTTTTATTATTATTATTACTGTCTTTAGTATATGTTATATGATGGGTAGGATTTGGTCTATTATTATCAGGTTTTGCTGCATCTGAGAAAATTAATGAGTAAATGATACATGAATAATTTTACAAATGGGAAAAATATGGGTCTAATTAATTTTTAACTAAACATCTCCTGTGTTGCTTTAACGGGGACGCGATAGCTCAGTGTGTAAGATGGTGACTCACTAGCCTGGGAGTCTTGGGTTTCCTTTCAGGTGTTGGCCTAGAAATAGAAATTTCCTCAGGTTTTTCTGGCATGGTTTCCCCATTAAAATGGTTGCAGTATGCAGGGCCTGACAAGGACATTGTTGTATGCCAGTCTGGTCATTTGAATGGGATGGTGTTGATATTGAGATGCACATCATTGAATCCATGTTAGATGGAATTCGCTATTAGAGT
Organism: Patella depressa; assembly: GCA_948474765.1. NCBI lineage: Eukaryota > Metazoa > Mollusca > Gastropoda > Patellidae > Patella > Patella depressa. The sequence continues at coordinate 41,600,150 of OX419718.1, forward strand.
AGGCTGTAGCGCCGCTGTCCGGGCATATTTCCCTCATAGCTCAGTCGTCGCAGAAAGTAGGATACTAAACTCCATTTCATTTTGTTTTTTTAACAATTCCAATTATATACATGTATCAGTAACAACCATATGACTATTTGTGTATACAGTTACTGTTAACACTTTTCATATTATAGTCCTATTTGTATTCACACTTGTTACACACAATCAAGAATCAGTTGTACTAATGTTTCCAGTAATATTAATCATAAATAGGTAGCTGATTTCAATATTTCAATACAAGATCCATGCAGTGAATATTAGCCTGATATTTTCATGTATAGATGTTTAGTTATAATACCAATGTATTTGCAGTGTGATAGTTATGTTTGGATTTTACTGTATATATATATATATATACCTAAATTTATGACTAGACAAGACTTAGTGTCTATCATATTTAATCATCTATAAAAATATCATCTATATATATTAGAGTAATACTATGCAGTCTTGATACTGTATTATATTAACCATCATTAAATAGCAGTTAACAGACCATCAATCACATAATCTAATATACAGGTCAAACACTTTTCTACATATAGCTAGTTATTAGGTGAAACACTCTTCTACTCAAGCTATCAGTCAAATCTATGTGGAAACTTTAAAATGAGTCTAGAGACATACATGCCATACATGATGATATACCAATAATTCAAATTGATGAATGGATCTTTAGTTTAATATACCATTCAGACATTAATATCTTAGCTAGTTTAAAATGCTCTTGGCCATTTAACCACACCAATTGGCATTTGACAGGAAAATAACTTGCTGCACATTTCTAAAACAGCAAAGTTAAACTGGCATAACAATTTCCAGTACTTTTAAACCAGCGTAACTTAAGTATCTAAATGGCATATATAATATTTGATTCATGATTTTATGAGACTATACTTTATAACGAAGGGTGGATATGTAAGAGATATTTGTTGTGGGGTTGAAATGAGTATGATGTGAATGGGGAAAATCAAACATGCTTTATTCTATAATAAATAATAATAAAAGTGATTTGAAATATCTACAATAATAAAGACTAGTTTATACACCTAGATTTTGATGTAAACTCCAGGAATAGTATGGAATGGGGTTCACTGGCTCATCATTTTGAGACTAACATATGGTAATTTTCATTTCTATAGTTACATGTGCAATGCAAGGGGGATAAATTCTGCATGGATAGTGAGTTTTCGCCTTCTCTTATTCTTAAACATGCACACCAATGTGTAAAAGAGTGAAAATATTCAAGTCATAAGCTTTAAATTCTTTTTCCACTGTTTTATCACAGAGATTAATGTTCTCACTTTCCATATTGCCATACATTTATTGGAAATAACCACCGGATAAAAACGTTTGTGAAAATGTATCTTTAGACTATATAAGATTAAAATGCTTTATAAGTAAATATATATCTACATGGTATATAAACTAATCTTCAATATAACATAACATATATAATAAAGGGTGTAAATATAACATGCTGTAGTAGATGTTATACCCACATGTAGTAGTGTTACCTGCTGGTACCAACTCCGCCGTCGGTTCCGCTGGTTTTTGGTATATATAGGGAGTGGTAGTAATGGACGGTTTTGGAATGGGTTTTGTAAATATTCTATCTGATGAACTTGTAGTAGTAGTTACTTTATCCTTTTTATTTTTCTTTTTCTTCTTGTGCCGCCTTCGTAATTTCTTTAAAAGGTTCTTTGGAACTAAAAGATAAAACGAAATATATCATGTTAAAGTAGATTAAACAAAGGTTAGCTATATTCCAATTCATAATCAGATATTTGATCAAATGTTTCTTGGCTTTAACATGGTATATAAGATGACGTTGATAATACATTGCCAACTTCTAACAGATTGAGACAAACTATGTATTACAGATGATGGTCGCTGTGATAATTAAACAAACTGCCAGTGTAAATATTACATATAAAACTATTAAAACTCAGGGTGGAGGCTTTAACTTAAATAGTTTATCTAGTCTACAATTACAGTTTCAAGTTACTAAACATGTAACATGAATAATAATTAGCTTATTTAGCATAATAATAACTTAACATGGCCTGCAATGTCTAAAGCTCATGTATAACCTATGTTGATCCATTTCCTAATTTTTGCCCCATCTTCATTAGCACAGTTGGCGCAGAAAAGAAGGATGTTAAGCATTAAAATCTATTTCATTTTATTCCTAATTTCCTTTACAAAATTTGTATAATATTTGGCAAGAGCGAAGTAGTCCCAAGATGTAACGTTTTTTATTATTATGAATTAAGACAAACTTTCTTTCTAACTGAATAATTAAATGAATAGCTTTTATTCAAGAATTAGCCATCCATCTAAAAATATCTAGTATTTTCTACACTGACCTTCTATCAATACAATACAGGAAGATCTATAAATAATCTTCTTTGATTAATCTAACCCCGGAGCAAATGTAACCTGATGCAAATTGATATTTGAGAAGAAAACAAAGCGATAATAATATGTTATATTTGTTCTTTATATAACAATTCTGAAACTACATCTATCCTACACTGCTAGTAGTAATAAACTGTCACAGAATCTATCATGGATACAATAAACATTTTATTTCATTTTTACTGAATTATGATTTTCACCATATTTGTTTTCAATGTTCTTTGGTCAGGAACTTAAAATAATTGTCACTTACTAATTTGAGAGTCTTTTAATACGGAGTTTGAATTTATATGAAATCACAAATAAACTAATTTAGTTTTTAGAATAGAATGTAATCCTTTACTTCATCAGCTGTAAATCTACCATAATAAAACAACACCCAGTACACTATACTAGGTATATAATACCATCTGCTAAGTGCTAAATAACATCCCTTCCTGAACACATTACTCAACATCAGTTAGTTCTCACTAGTCCAGAGGTCAATTTTAATATGCTTTAAGTGGTGACTTATTCCTGTGAGAATGCTTGTGAATATCATCCTACCCGTTATTTGATGTAGAGAAATACGTTCGTAATTGACATCCGATAATTGAACTGCAAAGTTTACTTTCAAAGGGCAACATGATGTAGCATACAGGAACACATACATAACAAAGATTCCAGATATAAACAATCCAAAACTTTCATCAAAGTTAATTAGAACTTCAAAAGTATAAATAAATCTAAAATATGTCAATTGGTCCTTTAAAGGAGATGTTCCAGATATTTTTCAGCGAATCAGAGAAGCCTTTATTCTGGTCCTATATTGCTATCTAAAACTCTGTGTTTTTTTGCAGAAAATCAAATAAATCTTCTGTTTTCCAATGTTTTGGTGACTGGTCCACATTAAAAAGTCTTCTTGGCTCAATGTTTACAGTCTCAATAGTAAGTGCAGGAAAACAACACCACACAAACAAAATCCATAAGAAATGAATTGAATTTGGGTTCAACGTCCTACTGTTCTGCTCTGACTTAGCTAATGATGACAGGCATGCACCATATAGTGTGCAATGAGGGAATTTTGCCCAGTATGCACCACTGCAGACTACTCTTATGTCCAATTCCATCTGCCAAGGGATCTTTTCCATGCACATTAATGTGTACACAAGATCTCAGTTTTTTCGTACCATCCAAACTTCAGGTCCTCTGTCCTGCACCACAGTGGCTCCAAAATCAATAAGAGAAACATATGTATAACATACATTGATCAGTTACACAGACATTGCAAATCAAATATATATCAAATTAAACGAATGGACCTGTTTACAACTTTAATACATCTGACCAGGTGTACTTATTTGGCCTTTTCATCAAAATGTATTTCTCCAATGTCAGTACTTACCACATAAATAAGTAACATTAAGATATTTTTTGATTCCTGGAGAACAAGGATTTCCGAATCTATTTTCTGCTGCCTCTATAGAACACTGTTTACGTCCATGACATAAGCTGGTAACTTCTTGTACAACTTTCTCAGCTTTACAATCTGAAAAAAATATAAGATACTTTAATACACATTGTAGAAAATATTTCAATATTCTCATGAATTATGCGCATTTTATCTTGTGTTTCCCTTCAATGCATAATGCATATTCTGTACATTTAGAAAAAATTTCAGGAGGCACATTAAGGGAAAACAGACAATCTAATAACTGAGCTAGACGTTGGAACAGAGAACTCATTGATGTTACATGCACACTTTTTTCTATATAGAAATTATTAAATTAGTCCCACATGTACATAATGAAGGAACTTACACAATCCAATGGTCCAAATAAACTATCTGGAATACAATACTAATAAAAGTGCAGCTTTATTTCTGCATGAATTATGTTTCCCAGTGGAAATCAATCAAGAGATTTTCAGATGAATGCCATGAAATTCATCATAGATTATTAGATAGATGAAAAAGCAAAATATAATTTTACAGTAAAGTCTATATATAATGTGAAGAGTGGAACCATAAATCTTTCTTGGAAATGGAAGTTACATTTTAAATTGGTTAGATCTCATCATTTTATTTTAAAATTTTACCCTAGAGTACGTGTCTGGATTGAGCTTTTCCCAAAAGAAATATTTCCAGACTGAGAACTATATAGTTTACATTCCATTTTACTATATTTAATCATTTGAATTCAAAACATGGGTTACAAGGCTAAAAAATATGTTTGGTTTTTTTTTCTAGAAAATAATTTAGGCAAGATCTAGGGAGAAACTATTTTGGTAATTTGACTAAAATCACAGGATTTAGCTGAAAAGAAAACATCCTTAGTTTTCACATTGACTTTGTTGTTGCTTTCTTCGTACAGATTTTATTTTGCTACAGAAATCCAATACTAACATAGTTTTCCTGCAATAGTTACGACACACCTATAACACAACAATGCCTACATTTATTTGCAGACAGGATAAATTTAACAATCATTTTAAAGAGCAGACGAGTTAATGTAATCCATTTTACAGATTCCTGGTAGTTTTAACATCTGTAATCAAACTAAAAACCATTTCTCTGTCTAAATACATCATCATTTTCTGCGAGACACAGTTGGAAGTAAGCCCTGTTTAATTCTTGAGTCAAACAAAAAACATGTGTATATGGAATCTACCACAGTCTATAATTGGTAGCTCAAATTGCAAGAACACAAATTTACACAAATATTTTTTAAATAAGTCTTTCTGGCAGCCATATATATTGGTCATTTTAAATACTGCCAGTATTACTGAGATCAGAAGCTGAATCTCAGTTCCTCAAGATAATGTTGATCAGTCATCTTATTTTTTTATATCAAATATACAAATAAATTCAACCATGACTTGACATCATCAAAAATTCAAAGACTTCAATTTTCCATTGCCAACATCACATTTGACACTATGCAATGGAAACATTATTTCTCAATTTTTTTCTATGATTGAATAACATCTGTTTCTCCAGGATTCAGACAGTGAAAAGATATTTTAGATGATATCATAATGCATAATAGATAAACTATATCTATGTTTATGATAGATACATAAAAAAACAGGATAAAAATACATCTAGCTATAAAAATCAACACTTGCCTCACTGACCTTTCTTCAGGAATTAAAAAAAACATTAATTCATTTAAACTGTCTAGCAATTTATAGATTCAAGAAACTATTTATTTCCCATTAGAATTTCCTCGTCCAACTAGACCTCAAATACTTCCTGCATACTTGTGATGCTAAATTTCCTGTTCTTTACCATTGAGAATTCCTATATTATGTGTGTATCCTTAGAGTCATTAATTAGGGTTTCACACTGCGTAGCTTGTGTGAAACACTATTGTTTTTGTTCGGATTATTATTCTTATTATTATTATTTTTTTTTTTCCATTTTGATCATATCTCAGAAACTACTTGTCGGATTGATCCAATTTTTTCGGTTTTACTGGGAAAGTGGGTGTGACTTAGAGATTAAAGCTATTTCAAACGTTCTGCGACAATGCGAAATGTCCGAAATCACCGAAGTTGTCGTTTTTTTAAATAATGCCCTAATATTAACAACAATTGTTGGATTGTAACGTTTGATAGATTTTGGCATAGCCAGAGACAAGGCACATGGCAACGGTTCTTTAGAATTTTGAATTTCGACGAATCGTCGGAAATATTAGGCGCCAAAGTTTGGAAATTTAAATTTTGACAAAAAACTTTTTTATTAATGAATATTTTTTGATGGCCTTTTACCCACGGTTAAAGTGTCGTCTGATTTGGGCAAAAATGTTAACATTTTTTGTCCCGATAATTTTCCGTGGCCGCTATTGGCTAATTCAGTTGATCGGTTATAGATAAATTATTTATTACCCGATTTGTATAAAACAAAGTGCATATGCTTCGTGGCCCCAAGTGACATTTTTTTTTGTTACCGATGAAGTTTCCTGTCGGCACCGGAAGTGACTTTAATTTAGCAAAAACTACAATTTTGACAGTTCGGTACAACTTTTTGAAAGCAAATATTATTTTTTTCAAATCTTATATGACTGAAAAGATGTGCCATGTAAAGGCGCACAAAACATCGGGCTCAGTTTTTTTAATTTCGATTTCGTTTTCAGGCAATTTGGATTAAAGGATGAAAAAAGGTGTCAAAATAAGCTATTTACAACCCATCCAGCGTCATCATATTAAAAAATATATCTTCGTAACATTCATAATCTCGTAGTAATAACCCATACGAAGAGAATGTATGTGAAAATTAATTTGTAATATGCGCAGTTGCCGAGAAATAGGCAATTTTGCATGAGTCACTTTTCACGTAATTTTGGCTGTAAAAGAATCAATAATTATTCGATTTTCAATTTTCTTTCGCCATTGGATGCCTAATGCCATAGTGGACTATGTCAAACCATTTTACCTCTTACGCTTCCACCGAAAATGACGTCATTTGCTCAAAACATAAATTTTAGCCCTCAAAAACAATATTTTATTCAAATGAGTCGTACTTGTTATTTGTTTCAAATTATGATATTTGATTCTATTGATCAAATAGAATGAACCCATATGATCATACAGATACCACAAAATGGTTTCTAACTTGTACGGTTGCAGAGAAATGGGCGATTTTCCCTAAGTCATTTTTCAAGGTTTTTGGTCTATAAAAGTGTCAGTTATTATTCGATTTTCATAAAATTTTCACCATATGATATCTTATATCATTCATGATTTCATAGAACTAATTTAACATTTTCAGTATCACCGGAAGTAATGTCATTTTGGCAAAAACTGTATTTTTAGCCTCCAAAACAGACATTTTTTTCAAATGAGTCTGATTTGTAATATATTTAAAATTATGATATTTGATTCCAATCAACAAATAGATTGAACCTATACGATCATATAGATACCAAAAAATAGTTTTTATCATGTGCGGTTGCCGAGAAATAGACGATGTGCTACAAGTCACTTTTCAAGGTTTTTGGTCTATAAAAGTGGCAATTCTTATTCGATTTACACACAATCTTCGCCATATGATGCCTTATGCCATTTCTGATTTCATAAAACTAATTGAACATTTTCATTATTCATTGAAATTTTGCCAGGATCACTTACAAGTAACATATATATAAAATGAATTGATATTGCTGGATTTGGTTGATTCTTCGTCCATTTTATTTGATGTTTACAATGCTTATGTGGAAACCTGTTTAATGGTTTCATTGGTATCGGAAGTGACATATGTTCAAGGGCAACATGGCACCGAAAGTAACGTGGCACCAGTGAAACCCGTCATTCCTGCATGCAGGTCTAGTTATAATTAAAATTATTAATTAATGAAGTAAAGGAGATATGCTTCACAGGTGAACATAGTTACTCTTTTAAGCACATTTAAATATAGCTAACGTCACTCTGTTCATATATTAAAACAAAATTTTTAATTTCATAAAAATACAAAAAAAACCCACAAAGTCACCTTTGAATGCATCAAAATCTACAGTATATTTAAAGGTGTCTATCAAAGGTGTTGAGAACTCTAAAATAAACGTTTTAGAGCTAGAACTGTAAGTTATGTTTATAAGATATGACATTTTTTGTTATTTGGAGTGATAAACTACATATTAATCACCACAAAAATACTAATTTTATTTACCATGTTTCAAACCTAGTCCAAAAAGCATGACAATTAAGGGAGGGTGCTGCATGTATTTTCATCAAATTTGTCATGAACACTTCTAAATACAAGTCCAAGAAACCTATGGTTCACTGTTTAGCTATAGATGTGATTTGTCTGGTATCCATGGAAACACCAAAAAATCAGGATTAAAAAATGTCAAATCAAAGTATCTTAAAATTTTTGGTCATTATTTACCTTCCAACGAGATTTTATGATTTGGGGTAAATTCTTTTGATACATCCACAATAAGTTTTAAAATATACACATATGGTAGTCCTCAACCTTCACAACAAAAATTTAGCAATGTTCCAGTCATGATAGATGGTATCTTGGATAATCATAGAGTAATTCCATCTGATCACACGGCTTAATTGGGATACATCGTCCAGTGTGAAACTGTTGCTGGAAGCAATGATTGTGGATCTTGTGACCGATGTGTACAACCTCATAATTTATTCAAGGACTGATCTAGAATGGAGAAACCTTCTTGTATCTGACAAGGACAACTGTCTACACATTAGCTACATAAAAGATCAGTTGGCAGTTGGAATTTTAATGAGTACCCCTGTGAAAATACGCACTGAAATTTCAGTGAGATTTCAGTGAAATCTCACTGAAATTTCAGTGAAAGATTTGGTCAAAATATTATTGAAATTTCAGTGACATTTCACTGAAATTTTAGTGAGATTTCAATGAAATTTCGGTGAGATTTCAGTGAGATCTCACTGAAATTTCAATAAAATTTTGACCAAATTTCTCACTGAAATTTCAGTAAAATCTCACTGAAATTTCAGTAAAATCTCATTGAAATTTCAGTAAAATCTCATTGAAATTTCAGTAAAATCTCACTGAAATTTCAGTAAAATCTCACTGAAATTTCAATAATATTTTGACCAAATCTCTCAATGAAATTTCAGTGAAATCTCATTGAAATTTCAGTAAAATCTCATTGAAATTTCAGTAAAATCTCATTGAAATTTCAGTAAAATCTCATTGAAATTTTGGTGAGATTTCAATGAAATTTCAGTGAAATCTTTAACAATATTTAGACTAAATCTCACACTGAAACTTCATTGAGATTTTACTGAAATCTCACTGATATTTTATTGAAATCTCTTACTACATGCATTGTATTTCAAAGTCTTTATTAACATGCATTCTGAAAAGAAACTCCAAACAATTACAATATTACTCTATATTATTGATTATCCCTCAAATTTCTGTATTCATTCTTCTGATTTTCTTTTTCTTCTAGTAGTTCTAGTGAGACTATAGTGTCGTCATTTTCTTCTTCTTCCATAATACAAATATATGGCCTGAAATTACACAATCAAATAATATTAAATAAAGATAGGTATGTGTCATGTAATGTGCTATTTTACTACTATTAGAGCATTCAGAAGTTTCAAAATTATCCTGTCAAAAACAAAGCAAACGTCATTTTGGGAACCGGGGATAAATGTGCATCAACAGTCACTAGTGGCAGACATTTATAACACTGATGTGATAATTTACTCTTAATATATAAATATCTTTCGATATATTTTTAGTGGATCCGTAACCTAGACAGAACGGTTTTACTTTATATTTTAAAACTAAACATTCATAGCCAGGTCACACATATAATTAGATTCAATTTGAATGACGAAAATTACTACCAATCAATAGGTCGATCTACTAGAACTTTACTCACCATGGCTGCTTTGCATTTTATAATTAACTACTTCGAAATTTATCCAACAAACCATTCCGTGATAGGTGTTTTGGGGTCATATAATCCAGAAAATACCGTTTACAAACTCCACTTTGTTATCCAAACGCGCGCCCTTTTACCGGTAATTTCAAGTTACGGAAGCCGTAGGGAAAATGGTGAAAAGAACGTACTTTAACTTGCGAGTTAATTGTATAAAATAGCAGCACCAGTTTATCAGTTTAGCGATGAAACATGCACGTGAGGTCCTGTTTTATTTGCACAAGGGTTTAATATATTTACAACCATTATAGAATTAAAAATTTCTTCGTTTGTTTTCCATTCCAAAATTTTCAAAAACACGGCCACTCTTCTGGTGTAACCTGACACTGACACTGTATACGCTAACCAACAATGGGCTCCAAACTTAAATTTATGATGGTGTAGAATTATTGTCACATTTCACAATAAAAAAGGTTGATTTCAAGACATGATTATATTAGTTGATCGTAAAATATTTACTGTACATGAATTTTATGGCTTCCGTACTCGATGACCTCGTTTCAAAATATGGCTATTTAGCGATTGAAACACGTTTATTACGATGTGAAAATAGCCATTCTATCACAATACAATGATTATCGGAATATATTGGAAACAATTTTGATGTTGAGTCATAAGTTTAGACATCATTTTAAACATGTATAGGCTTCTAAAGTTATCATTACTTATAGGCACGTGTTCGTGGATTACACATACGGTGACGGACGAATAAAAAAAATGGTGGACGAATAAAATAAACGTCAATAATGAAATTGTCTGCTTCAGGAAATAGCATGATTAATTAATGGTAATTAAAAAAAAACACTATTAGGCCATAATTTCAAAGTGCTGTCTTTCACAAATTACAAATCTTTTATAGGCTATGCAGTTATTAAAATATTTGCTATGAAAAAATGACATTTTTATTTTTTGTAATTTCAATGAAATTTCAATGAAATTTGCAATATAAATATTTCAGTGAAATTTCAGTAGAAAAAAATATAATTTATTTCAATGAAATTTCAGTAGATCAAAATTTTTGTTTATTTCAGTGAAATTTCAGTAATAGACCGAAATATATTTTTATTTCAGTGAAATTTTGGTGAGATTTCACTGAAATTTGGTCATTTCAGTGGGATTGGGCAAAATTTCCAAATCTCACTGAAATTCACTGAAATTTCACTGAAATCTCAGTGAAATTTCAGTATCATTTTCTCTGGGGTAGGCCATAGTGCCACTGCCCAGGCAAAATCATAGTTTCTAAAGCCCCACAAAAATGTGACAGTTTTACAAAAAGCTTCAAGACGTGTTTCTCTGCAAGGTTCAAGATGTGTTTTGCATTATTTAACTTTCAACTAAAAACAAAACCATACTGAACTTCAAACAATACAAATAAAGATAGGCTGGCACTGCCAGGCAGGATACGCCCACATTTTCGAGAGATTGATAGAGAACAAGCAATACCGAAAGTGATTTTTCCTACATCATTAAGTCCTGTATTTCATACTGTATTGGGAGCAGCCATTTAGTTGGTCAGTTCCAGTCTGATATTCATGAAATTCGAAGCCGACAATGATTATGGTGTGACGGTACACAACCTAGAAATGTGACTTTTCATCAAAATCGGATAAGAATTGTGACCTGTAGAGAGTCTACAACCATGATATACCATATTTTTACACTATTCGCGTACAAACAGCGACCATTTCGTCCGGCAATTTTGGTACGATTTTCACGAAATTAGAACTCAACCTTCCTCATCAAAATCGAATTAAAATTGTGACCTATACAGGGTCCACAACCATGATATACCATTTTTTTAACAGTATTCGCGTACAAACGGCGGCCATTTTGTCTGTCAATTTTGGTCCGATTTTCCGTAAATCCAAACTCAACCTTCCTTAGGGTGTAACGGTGATATAATCAAACGTTTTTTTAAATCGGATAATAATTGTGACCTCCAGAGGGACCACAAGCTAAAGAAAGGGGGATTTTGCGTATAACCAAGGGCCATAATTCAGGAAGTTACGATCCGATATGCGCAAATATCGAAAAGAACCAAGATCTTTGGGTTATTACCATGCATGTCAACTTTCATCAAAATCGATTCAAAATTGTGACCTATATAGGGTCCACAACCTTGATATACCATTTTTTAACAGTATTCGCGTACAAACGGCGGCCATTTTGTATGGCAATTTTGGTCCGATTTTCCCGAAATTCGAACTCAACCTTCCTTACGGTGTAACGGTAATATAATCAAACGTTTTTTTTAAATCCGATAATAATTGTGACTTCCAGAGGGACCACAAGCTAAAAAAGGTGATTTTTCGTACAATCAGGGACCATAATTCAGGAAGTTACGAATCAATGAGCGCAAATATCAAAAGGAACCAAGATCTTCGGGTTATAAACATGCATGTCAACTTTCATCAAAATCGATTCAAAATTGTGACCTATATAGGGTCCACAACCTTGATATAACATATTTTCACACTATTCGCGTACAAACGGCGGCCATTTTGTCCGTCAATTTTGGTTCGATTTTCACAAAATTCGACGTCGGCCTTTATTACAATGTAACGGTGATATAATCAAACGTTTTTTTAAATCGGATAATAATTTTGACCTCCAGAGGGACCACAAGCTAAAAAGGGCAATTTTTCGGACAATCAGGGGCCATAATTCAGGAAGTTACGATACGATGGGTGCAAATATCGAAAGGAACCAAGATCTTTGGGTTATAAACATACATGTCAAGTTTCATCAAAATCGGTTCAAAATTGTGACCTCTATAGGGTCCACAACCTTGATATAACATATTTTCACACTATTCGCGTACAAACGGCGGCCATTTTGTTTGTCAATTTTGGTCCGATTTTCACGAAATTTGAACTCAACCTTCATTACCATGTAACGGTGATATAATCAAACGGTTTTTTAAATCGGATAATAATTTTGACCTCCAGAGGGACCACAAGCTAAAAAGGGCGATTTTTCGGACAATCAGGGGCCATAATTCAGGAAGTTACGATCCGATGGGCGCAAATATCGAAAGGAACCAAGATTTTGGGGTTATAGACATGCACGTCAAGTTTCATCACAATCGGTTCAAAATTGTGACCTCTATAGTGTCCACAAGCTAAAAACATGATATTTCGTACAATCAGGGGCCATAATCCATGAAGTTCCGATCCGATACATGCCAATATCGAAAGGAACCGAGATCTTATGGGGATAAACCTATATTTCAAGTCTCGTCAAAATCGGATGAGAATTGTGACCTGTAGAGAGTCCACAAACAAATTGTGGACGGACGGACGGACGTCCGGACGGACAGGGGCGACGACATAATACGTCCACATGAAAATGTGGGCGTATAAAAACATACCTTGATAAAATTGTTAATCCAGTTGTGAATATATAACCAAATGTACATATACATCACATAGAACAAACAAACTGTCTCCAATAAAACTAAACTATACTTAATATTCCAGGTAAGTAATGTTAAAACATATATATGTAACACCTACACTTCTATCTACAGCATAAAGGTGTCTTTACTTATCTACTACATAAATAATACATGTTCCACCCAACTCAAACATTGGTATGTAGAACTACTTCTCTCTAGTCGTGTTTCTATTTGCAACATAAACCATAAATCATTATCTTTCATTCTAAAAATATTTTATAACATCAAGGTAGAGACTAGAGTATATCTATTACCAAATCTAATCTAATTACTACAAGTGATATTTGAGCACATGTCTCTTCAAATCAATACTACTGGTCGATTTCTGTAAGAATTGAAAAGGTCACATTACCTGAATAACTTGCTTCAAAGGGAAAACATTAAAGTCAATCAGTAGTTGATAATGAATGTTAACACAGACTATTAGTATTAATTGCTTGTTTTAAATACCAGTCCCATGCAAAAATATCATTGTGTTATATATAATGATTTCTCTTTGATGATTTCCTGTTGCCGACCTTTCATTAAAAACGATATTTCAGGAGATAGTGGACAACGCTTCAAACTGAAAGAACCAAGTTTGATTTATAACATTTCTTCAGATCATGATTGATCTACAACATTCTGTATTTGGTGTCCTGTTGTGAACCTAGACCTAAACCAACCATCTCCAATATAAAACATGGCTTCTGAAATAGGATTATTAACCCCGATGGTTTGTCTGCGATCTATCTGTCACGAGTTATTGGTCAATGCTTTAAGTTGAAATAACGAAGTGTGTTTTATTTGCTAGATCATGATGGATCTATATCATTCTGTAGTGGTGTCCTGCTGTGAACCTCGACCTAATCAAACTATCTCCATTATAAAGTGTGCATTTTGAAATAAGTCATCACCTAGGATGGATTGTCTATGATTACGGGTATCTGTCGGACAATTCTGTATATAGAATAGAAAATATTCCCGGATGTGATGTTGCCACACAAAATATACATATTGTCAGTAATAGATGGGAACATCTCATTAACACAATACTTTGGTTATTTTGAGACTAACATATTGTATATTTCATTACTATGATTACAATACCTCCATTTGAACTAAATTAATATCTAACTAGACCTGCATGCAGGAATGACGGGTTTCACCGGTGCCATGTTACCCTTAAACATGTCACTTCCGGTGCCAAGTTACCCTTGAACATATGTCACTTCCGGTACCAGCGAAACCACTAAACAGGTTTCCAAATTAACATTGCACACAAATAAAATGGACGGAGAATCAACAAAATCCAGCAATATCAATTCATTTTATACATTTGTTACTTGTAAATGATCTTGAAATTACTCCCGGTGTTAATGCAAATGTTCAATTAGTCTTATGAAATCAGAAATGGCATACGATATCATATAGTGAAAATTTTATGTAAATCGAATAATAATTGCCACTTTTAAAGACCAAAAAACTTGAAAAGTGACTTGTAGAAAATCGGCTATTTCTCTGCAACCGTACAAGTTAGAAACCATTTTGTGGTATCTGTATGATCGTATGGGTTTATTCTATTTGTTGATTGGCATCAAATACCATAATTTGAAAAAGATTTCAAAACAGACTCATTTGAATAAAATATCTGTTTTGGAGGCTAAAAATACAGTTTTTGCCAAAATGACGTTACTTCCGGTGATAATGAAAATCTTAAATTACTTGTATGAAATCCCAAATGGCATTACGTATAACATGGTGTGACGTTTATGAAAATCGAATAATAATTGACTCTTTTATGGCCCCGAAACCTTCAAAAGTGACCTGTAGAAAACCGTCTATTTCTCGGCAACCGAATAAGTTAGAAACCATTTTATGATATCTATATGACCATATGAGTTTTGTTTATATGTGAATTTAAACCAAAAGTTAAAATTATTAATACATATTAAGTTATTCTTGGTTGAATAAAACATTGATTTAAAAAGTTTAAAATGCATTTTTTGACCAAATGATGTCACTTCCGGTGTCAATTTTAAATTGTAATCAACTTGATATGACGCTACGTGCTTTTTGAATCAAATGATGTCACTTTTATAAAAATCCAATCATAATTGACTATTTTACAGGCAAAATAACGAAAACAGTGACTTTTACAGAACTGCCCATTTCTTGGTAACTGCTTATATAACAAACGAATTTTAACATACATTTTCTTCGTATGGATTATAGCTACAAGTTTATAAAAGTTACGAAGAAATATCTTAAAATCTGAAAAGCCTGAATAGGTTGTAAATAGGCCAATTTTACACCATTTTTAGCCTTTTAATCGAATTTGCTCGAAAATGAAATCGAAATTAAAAAAACTGCTTCCTACATTTTTTGCGCCATGAAAAGACACACTCTTTGAGTCATATAATTTTTCAAAAAAATAATATTTGTTTTCGAAATAAGAAAACAACTGTTAAAATTGTAGTTTTTGGTAAAATTATGCCACTTCCGGTGCCGACAGATAACATTATTGGTAACAAAAAAAATGACAATTGAGACAACGAAGCATATGAACTTTGTTTTATACAAATCGAACAATAAAAAATTAATCTAGGACTGAAAAACTGAATTAGCCAATGGCGGCCAAGGAAAATTACTGAGACAAAAATTTTGAACATTTTTGCACTAGTCAGATGACTCTTTAATTCTGTGCACAATACAACTAAAAAATATTCATAAATAAAAAAGTTTTTTGTAAAATTTTAAATTTTCGAAATTTGGCGCCTAATATCTTCGAAGATTTGCCGAAAATCAAAAATCGAAAGAAGCGTAGCTATGTGCCCTGTCTCAGGCTATGCCAAAATTTATCGAAAGTTAAAATCCAATGATTATTGTTAAAATTACTGCAATATTTTCAAAAACGATAACTTCGGTGATTTCGGACATTTCGCATTGTCGCAGAACGTTCAAAATAGCTTTATCCTCTAAGTCACACCCACTTTCCCAGTAAAACCGAAGAAATCGTAACGATGCGACACGTAGTTGCTGAGATCTATTCAAATTGGAATCTGAATAATAATAATAATAATAATAAGAATAATAATTTTAACAAAAACAATAGTGTTTCACACAAGCTACGCAGTGTGAAACCCTAATAATGTATGTACAAAATCCCATTTGCTAGTTTCTGATGCATTTAGCCTGTGAAGTATCTATTTGTAAATAACAAAGCTCTGTAGCTATCAGCCGTCAAAATGTAAATACATATCAAGATGTGTGGCACACAATACAACAATTGGACTTACCTACATTTCTGAACCAGAATTAATTTTACGTATGTCATACAAAGTTTCTGAACATGATCACACTTTTTCCCACAAACAACATTTTCTTGGTAAAAAGGCATATACATAAACAAATAATGTGATCCTGTTGCCAACTTTTCCATGTCTATTTATATATATACAGTCTATATTTACATGGTATATGCGTCATACATGTAAGTTTTATCTAAATGTAGCGGGTGTAAACAGCTAAAAAGTTGTGATAACACTGATTACTTGGACAGTTATCTCTTCAAATGAATGGAAAATATTTCTATTCAAAGATTATCAACTAGCAATTTCCTCATCCATCCTATGTCAACATTTGTGTCTGGAGAAACCTTATTCAATTTGATGCTATAGTAAAACTCTGCTAGTGTAATATTCTAATAAAAATTTAAATGCTATCTAGACCCCACAATGATAATGTCAAAATAATATCATTAAATTGCTATTCATTACCAGTAAAAACTGGCATTAAACTGTGAAGGCAAACCCTGGGTAGATATAAATGTAAATAATGTACAATAAAAATAATACAATACTTTCGTTAATTTACAACTCTTATTTAATCCTGGTTATTTTCAAGATAACAGCTTAAAGTAGCTAAGTCTCTAACTCAATATCATCAAAAGTCTTCGACATTAAAAACACGAATTATTTGTCCATTTAAATCAACACTGATGTTATGATCTTACTGGGAAAGAATGGGCTTCTGACATCCAATATTTAATACAAAATAAACATTTTACCATTGGTACACACGAATCGTGTACCATAAGTCATTTCAGTCCCATTTGTAACAAGGGACTCAAAGAACCAGGCTAAAAGTCATGTCATTCGGTAACGCCATTTTTATCTGGAGAGCATGTGCAATAATTACTATGTAGACTGGAATTAACATTCGATTTCTGGCATATTCAAACAAACATAACTGATTTGAAATAAGAGTGAAAGCAGAAATGCTTAAAAGTAGATCAGTTTATATACATTCATATTACATTATTATATATGCAATGCTACCCATTTGTGTCAATTTCTAGGTCCCAAATTTTAGCGATTTAGTGCAGATTTGCACCTTCATTATCACATTATTCTGAACCACTGAAAATGGGAAACAAGGCTGAAGAATCCTTTGGACACTTTCTCAGCCAACACCAGAACATCATGGTTAGAAAACCAGTGCCTTACTCATTGAGTCACTGTGGCTCCATCATTAAATGAACTGATGGTCAAATCTTCAGTTTGTGTGTGCAACTAGAAGCCAACGTCATATTTGGCATTAAATATCTACATCATTTGAATAGGACACACTATATCTATGGTCAGCAGGGAATTTTTTCACAAACTAAACCTTTCCTGGATTTAACATTTTCTCAAGATGGCCCTTTTAGAGAACCAAACAAGGCTGTTCTGTAAGGCTAGAATACTTACTTTGGCAAACATAATATGATTCTTTTTCAGACTTTCCAATTGCTACAAACGAAGATTGTACAACTATCAAGGCTGACTAAAACACACTACACCGAAACACAGTATAACAATATCATGATAATCAATACAAATATTTACTTAAAATTATCCAAATCACCTTACAAATAGCAACACGAAATCAAACATAAAACATTACTTACTTAATGATAAACATCTTTCTTAATGTTTTCTATTGCCAAGAGCCTATTTACCAGTGAGTTGGTATGAATGGTGAATAAGATTACTGTAAATGGTCTAATATTATATAAAGCTTCCTAAAGCAGCATTGATCTAACTTAGACGAATCTTATAGCGAAGCAACAGCTAAGAACAAAATCCCCTTTATTCCACTCCAGTTCAAAAATCAATAAACTTCAAGACATTTTCTTCATATTAAATAAGAATGTCTACTGTGGCAGGTGCCAAAGTTTGGTTTCCATGCAAAAAATAAAGAGTAAAATATTGATGCAAATGGAAATAATATTTTTTCAATTCTCTGCATAAGAAAAGGAAAATCTATTAAAGATTACTGAATCGATATTCTACCAAACACAATTATTCAACACGTTCTGTCATTGTACAAATGACAAAAAATAGAGGAAATTTGTAGCACGCTCAGATTCACAGAAATAAATATTATAATAGAACTAAGTTAAAGTGATAGAGTAACCCCAAATGAATTGATCACTGATTATAAAAGAACTTCTAAATGATCCATTTGCTAGCTGAGGTAATTTTCGTTGTAACTTCTATAATACAATAACAAAGAGAGACAGTTAAATCCAATTTACTTGTTTTTGTCCTTGCTGTGAATGTGAGCCTCAAGTGAGTATCAAAATATAACACACTATCTTTGGGTAATCTAGTACAACACACACTAGGCCTTTGTTTAAAGTTGTCCTAATTTCCCCGAATTTGAATTGCATTTTTTTTCTTTCTGTAATCTTGAATAACATTTCTTATAGTTATTGAGTAATATACAGTGACAAAATTTTTATAAAATGGATGATTGCAAATCTCATTTACAAAATGCCAATCTAATTGAAATTCAGATCTATATTTCGTTTCGGTTTTTATAATTTCGATGGCCTACACGTAGATATAACAAGTTATAACGGGAGATCACATTCAGCCAGTTCCCATGTCAAACACGCAACATTTGGCCCTATAACTTCAGTCATTCAATTAACCAATCAGAATCGTTGTTGCTTTGTTTTGATTTCTATCGCTGATAATGCCTACCCACAATTCCACACAAAAAAAGGTCAAACCCTCGATTCGACAGATAATTTGATTGGCTGACCCCTCATTTCAAGCAGAACACGAGTTAAATGTAGTAAAGACAAGTAAAACGAAATTTTGAACTATAAAACCGAAACGAAATAGGATTTGTATTTTAATCAGGTTGACAAAATTCACTTTAATCTTGGAATTTAAAATGAAATAACAACAGATCACAACCATACAACAGCAGAATGGGAATGTTAAAAACTCTGATTTTTTATTCCTGGTCAGTGGTAGCAACTGCCGGCATGCCAAGCAAAGTGTTCAATAGGATTCAGGCGCGGATCCAGGGGGAGGCCCAGGGGGCCGTGGCCCCCCCCCCCCCTCAGCCCCAGTGTGACATAGTTGATTTTCGTTTTCGTTTGCTTTGTTACTGTCGTAGTTCACATATCTGCTCTTTAATAGATGATATAAACATGATTTTCGCATTATCTCCGCTGAGGACTACACCAAACCTGATTATTACCCTTTGCTCCAATGTATGACCCCTCCCTCGACAAAATCCTGGATCCGGGCCTGGGATTGAAACAAAAACCAAGGATCAGCCATGTTCATATTCACATACACATAAAAGAATCCTTGACAGTTACAATTCAATGAAGAGTAGATAAAAATGCTGCTGTTACGGACAAATTCTCATCCAAAGCACTGCACACTGACCATAGAAAATTTAACCAAAAAGTCTCAAAATTACTATAAACGCATTAAACTCCAATAGTATTCTCTCCACATCTCAAATTTGGTCAAAATTTCTTGATACCAAAATTCATACTAATTGGACCAGATACCCCTTATTAACAGATCATGAAGATTTAAAAGAAATCACAGGTTATATATAATGTATGTTTCTAATGACTCATTTAAATACTAGATTTTACACAAAGTTCTTTGTTTCTAAAACCTGACAGATCCACTAGACACAAATAAAACTTACTGAACTGTGATTCTGATTGCCCTTTATCAATAATTAATAGAACAAATACAGACATAGCTATTTTAAGCATATTTTGTCAGCAGTATAAATAAGCTGAGCACACGTAACAAATAACCTGTAAATATAATACGACATATGAGATGTCTCTAAATGAGCAAAGTTACAGTATGGTGAAATCTATTTTCCGCATTAATAATTCACAATTTATATACTCAATGTTTGAATGTTAAATCGAATGTCACATAGTGACACTTTCCAAATCTCATTCTGATCATCTGGAATCCATTAGCCTAATCATGTAATACCGGGTATGAAATTACAAAGGAGCTAAATAAGAATATTTCCAAAATAAATGCATGCAAATTCTTTCGGTGCAATGCTCAATCTTAAATCTACTTAGGCAGCTTTATCCTGCCTTAAAACAAATAATCCCTTCAGTAGAACTTTAAATAGAATAGAATACAGCTTGATTCTTAATTCAAATAATTACTGAACCAAAAGTTTGTTTGATTGACCTAACATTTGATTTCCATTAAAAACTCATTCTTCAGATCAACATTAATTCATTCTTCAGATCAACATTAATTCATTGAAACAGACCTGATTAATTTACTGCCTAAAAAAAGTAATATTAGACCCCAATTACAAACATAAAAGTAATTCCACTTATGTCTAGTATATCACTTTACGGTGAGATCATCATGAATATAAATGTCTGACTATAAAAAATAGGAGATGGAGCATTCAGATAGTCCACTTACCAAGTTAGCCTTGTGACCATGAATAAATGTCTTCCGTGTGACCTAATGTTAAAATGAACATATGCCCAACGATGTGTCTGGCATTATCAGAAGTTTTGAGCGCCAATGGTGTCCTTAGTATTGATTATTTCTTGTAGCTATCAATTCCAGGGAATCTTGCTGTTAACACAAGTCTTATTGATGCCCCATCCTACTCCCCGTCACACATCCAATTTACATTCCATCACATCAAATTTAGACTTCAATAACCACGAGTATGTCTAAGAAGGCAATTTTTTCCGCAACATTCGTAGCTGTCAGTTTTCTAATTTGGGTAATCAAAGAACCAGTGTTTTAGCCTAATTCACTTTCTAAGGGGATAGTCTTTCAAACGGCTTAAATATCCAGAAGTGTTACACTTAAAAGTCTAAACACAGGATCTGGCATAGAAAGTATTGAGAATTAGATGAATTCCAGTAGCTCTCAGCTAGAAGCAATAAATAAAACTCAATACACAACACTTCTACTATCTGATAAAAGATACTTGCATACATGCAGCGCTTAAAGTAAATTATCTAGGGAGATCTAGCTGCAACTCGAAGTGAATGTCATCTATTCTGTCACTACCGGTAATGTCTGTTTTAATGATAGCTAAATGCATCAGACTATTTTAAAGCCTGTATTATTCATGCAGTATCATACTTACTGATGTAGCCTTGTGTATTCGATTCACACAGACTTGTATCATTTGGTGTTCGACCAAACATGGCTGAATAGATAGCTATCCTCGTTGACCTTTTGCACCATAAATTCATCACCTCATCTTCACATACTGATTCACTTGTAAATTCATCTGAAAAACAAAAGAAATGTTTTCCTTACTCATTAACAAATGGTGTATTTGGAATAAAATTAACTGTTTCTTAGCTACTTTGAGACAAAATTCGATTCACCTTTAGTAAATGCTGCAGACGGCATTTTATCCATATATATACAATTGATAATAAAACAATCATTGGCTGAAATAATGACGGAAATAAGAAGCATAACGAAACTAAGAAAACTTAAATTGGTCATTTTAACCAATAGTTTCCATATCATAATAATAAAAAATAAAGCATTTGTTAAGATGAGAAGTCCAGGGACTTATAATCATGTGTGATTTGAATTGCCTTCAACCTGTTGCTTACTATCATATGGAAAACAGATTAAAAGTTAACCACTATTTATTTTATTTCAGTTTTCTCTTTGAAGCTAATTCTGATCATGTTTTAACACATTCAGCTGTGAATACACATCGTAAATGACTTTTGACCTGCATGTTTTCCTCTCCATACTTTGGAGGGAATGAAGACAACAAGAGCTGTTTGATGGTCAGAAAGGTAGAACAACATTCCCAGGTGACCGTTAGATACACTCAGTATCATTTACAACCTTAAATCAGATGTATTTACATAGCACTGATATACCTGAAATATATGTTCGGTATTTATATGTAAAGTGAAGACGAAGAATTTATGCCTCTGTCTTTGATTTTCTAAGACAAGATGGCAGATGTTTTCTCTCCCTTCATTAACTTCCTGATAGCTAGACAAAGATTTATTTTCATATCAAATTATTTATAATAAGCTTATGAACATCACAGTCTACTACAAGAGAAAGGCGGGTGTTTAGACAATTCCAATTATATCACGCTTGTTGAAAATAATTACCACTGATAAGCATCTTGTTGGTTATATTAAATGGGAGAGTTGGGGTCCACCGGTCAGTTATTAATCAATAAAGATGTTAACCTTTCTTTCATTCCTCAATTACTGACAATAAGTAGTTCACAAATCCTAATAACTTAGGGCGGCTTCCTAGGATGTTTGCAAATGTCAAAGGATTTATTACGCATTAAATGTAAGAGCATAAACGATAAATTATTCTAGATAAAAAAAAAGAAAATACATACACAATATTTATGTTTCTGGAAAGTTAGATAACAAGACCGCCAGATTCAATTGATCAGGTAATTCAATGTATTTTGTGGGACATATTATGATTGTGAAAAGGAAATATACCAAAATGTCTATTACTGTATGATAGGCAACAAATATCACTTTTTTGTGTTCATTTCATACAAATTTTCTAATGAATATATATAGAATTGATAAGACAAAAATAAATTAAAATAATTCTATTTTCTAAATTGAACCCTAAAATTACATAGGAATACATTCAAGTAGGTCTACACTAAAGGAGATGAATAAGGCTTGGACTTCAATAAGTACTACAAAGGTATATACTTGGAATCCCAAAAGAATGCAGAGCCATCATGTTTCCAGCAGAAGCAACTGACTTAGCTTTTTTTGGTGGGGGGGGGGGAGGGGCTGGCAACTGGATAGTTCTATTGTTTAGACTGAATTTTGGATGAATCCAGGTGCAGATTGTCAAAGGGCATCATGAATCTGACATGTTTCTTCTAAACCGCAGTCAAGAGCTTTGGCACCCATTTTGAAGAAACTTTTGTCATTCCTAACTCGTTGGCAATAACGTACCCACAACACTGGCAATATGTGGAGTGTTCAGTCATTGATCAGCCATCATCATTTCATGCACACCAAGGCTATCTCTGCCACTCTTATATCCTGCACCCACTTCTTTACTGTGGACAAATGGGGGCATCATCCCCTACAGTGGAGCCCATGCTGGTGAGTTAGGGATAGTCCTTTCAGTTGTAGGTACTTGATGACTGCCCTACAGCCAGTTTTGTCCATTTCTGGTGATTTCAATTGGTATATTCACAAGATGTACAGGAACCAAGACAATAATAACAAGACAGTTGCAGTTCTTATGTCTATGATTCATTCATCGATTGACAAAAGTTTGTTTCAACCCAATTGATCTATTCTTTTTAGGCTTAGAACTTTTCCGCCGACCCTCGCAACTTGTGAGTGTAGATCTTACCTAGCCATCTGTTATTCTAATGGTAACTGGATTACAGCAACAAAATTTATATGTATTTTTTTTTTTCTCTTTAAATCAATATTTAAGAAGTGACATTAGAGGTTTCCTAGTATATTGGGCAATAGGTTATACTTTCTGCAGTAAATTATGTTGTGGTTTTTTTGTGTAACCAGTATTTTATTTCAGAAATTCATGAAAAGGGATCAGGGAACAGGCAAAGACTATATCACTCCTCTCCTCAAGGAGATTTGGACCTAATTTAATAATGCACTTAGTAAATTATGTTTCAAATAGAATATTCCATGAAGAGTTTTATGATAGTGTTTGACACATGAGGCACTGCCCACCATTTCAGGAAAAACTCAAAGGTCAATTGTTATATATAAAGTACATGTATTTAAATTATCTATTCCATTAAATATGCCTACTTATGTTATATACTTTTTCGTGTTCATTTTCATACAAATTTACTCAATTTTCTAGTTATCTACTACGCCTGTGTAATAATCTGGACTTTTATCTGGTTTTTTTCCCCTTTAAGTTTGAAGAACATCAAAAGTATCTATTAGGTACATAGGAGACAATATAACATCGATCCAACCTTATTTTGTGTTTCCTTATCATGATGTCTATGGCTTTCAGAGCATTTTTTTACCAGTACAAATTAACAAAAAATTCATTCAAATAAAAAGTATCAGAACTTTAGAATTAGAGAGATTGGTTAAGGGCTCTTCATTTTGACAATAATAATGACTTTCTGTGGTAATTGACGGTAGGCTTATCTAATTGCATTATTAAATTAAGTCCGAAATTTCATTTTCTTTTTAAAATATACATTCCCATGAAAGCATTTGAACAAATATGGCATATTTGGTATATGTGGAATGTAGTGAGACTCGATCTCACAAGAAAAATACTGGATTTCTTGAAAAACACCCACAGGACATAACGGCAAGGTTGTCACTAACTGGCAGAAAGAAGCACTTCTTATGTGTTGATATATAATAGCCAACAGTTGTAAGGCTCTGCGAAGTTGGCAGGGGTTAATCCAAGAATTTGCTTAGACTTAGATATTTATGGCAAATGGAAATGAAATTGGATTTAACATTCTACTGTTCAGCAACGACTAGACTAATAAGGATGGGTATTACAAATGGACAGTGACTAAATGACAAATACAAGCTAAAAATGGATTCTCTCTTAATCGTGTGAGTAACAAGGCTTATCAATATGAGGTAGGTTTTTTGGGGGGGATTAAAATGTTTTGAGAGGGATTTAAAGCAAAGGAATATGTTTTTAGTCCAAAAATATCATCCAATCACACAGTTGTATGCAGGCAAGCATCTTAAATAAAAGATGTAGTAATTCATGTGAAAAGGTAGCTGATGAATACTTCAAAAAGAATTTTACTCACTCTCTAGTGTACATGTACTGTGGTGGGGTTTGTTTAATTGTTTTGTTTAATTTATTTGAATCTTTAATATGGGCAGCAGAAATATTACTTTGCTTGCTATCTTAATAGGACATATTTTCTTTACATACCCACATTACTTTTATTGGATTCATAGTTAAAGCTGCATTCCTATGAGAAAAGGGTTTTGTTTTTGCTACACCTCTTAAATTGTTGTATTTTTCCAAAACGTGGGAGCAAAAAAAGTTTATAATTTCAATATAAATGTTTAACATCCAAATATACAAACAACAAAATAAATTTGATACAATAGAAGGCCTAGATTGATGAGAAGAATGTAATAGAATTGTACACAAGACAGTACAATCACATACATGTCCAAGTTTCTGCAGAGGATTGTCACATCTGCTGTGGTAAGACCCTTCTTCTCTACATAATGTGTGAATCTGACATAATTAGAAAGAAAACATAGTTTTACCTGCATACCAATCAAAATGTGTTTCAGTTTTTTATTTTTGTCTTAAAGGGACAATAACATTCTTGCTGGCTTGAAAGCTCCAGAAAATAAATAATACCCTTATTCTAAGTACTAGATGTTTAAGTGTCCTACCTGTTGTGTAAATTATCCATTACAACCTATTTTACTTGTCCAGAGGGTTCGAAAATATTTTAAAATCCAAGTCACATTTGAAAAGGTTTACGTTAGACTTTTCAAATCAATTGATTGAATTTTTCCAATTTTTTAAAATAGGTGTGTTAAGATGAAATTTATATCATCAATTAATTGGAATGTTCTAAAATAATACGAATTGTTGACCAGAATGAAGATTGGGACATATTTTTCAGTTACAACAAGAGTGTTATTGGGGCTTTAAGTGAATGATCAACTTCAGAGGAGGGTGCAATTATAACATGGACCTTATAATACATTATGCCCATATTTAGGCCTATATAGAATATAATATGAAACATTTAGAATGTGGTGGTACTTTAGTGTGGATACTTTTATTCTAATATCTCCTCAAACAACTTCAATGTTTAAATGTTATTTTTCTTTGTATAATAAGATATCTTTCATACTGTAACAGAGTAATCCAACTTTATTGTATAATTTTAACCCTCTTTTCATTTTTTTTTCATTAAGAATTAAGTGGAAGGTAAATATTGATTTAAAATCAATGATGTCAGCTCTACAAATAAACTTAACTCAGATCCTATACTGCTGTAACTATCACTTCTACAGACAGGTGCTGGTAGTAAGTGGTACGTTTAATCAATAAAGGGAGGTTACTACAATCTAAACAAAGAACTTCTGACTTCGGCAGAAACAATAGCAACCATATGACACATGTCTGATATTGTGTAGATAAGGGTAAATTATCAATAATCAATGACAATTTGAAACAATGCACAGTCAGGTGTTCCCATTGGTAGCTAGATGAAGATGCTCAGAGGATCAACCCCACCACCACTGGTCTCAAAAAAGGCTTTGCCACGACAGGGATAGATAAAGTTCCCAAAGTGTACCCCTTACTTTACAATATCCTTGTTGTTAGTGCATTGAATTAAAAGATTACCTGATCAGAAAATAATCTGAGGTGGGGGTATAAGTTTATTGATATTATTGTCAAATTTCTTATTTATGTATTCTGCTTCAAAACAGTCTGATTTAACACAAATATTTCTAATTTAATAATAATAGAAGATCACATCAAATTTCAAGTATTATCGATAATTTATTACCCTTAACCACAAACATCAGGCTTACATAATGATCCCTGAACAAATTACATGGCCTACTATTGACCATGTTATTAATAATCACACAGTCACCCTTGTCTACTCGATCCAGTCAATACAGCCATTTATGTTTCTAGGGTTCACTGAAAACAAAAAACTTGTATAATCTTTAAAGTCATCGCCACCAGACAATGAAGCTAACTTGGCATGGAGTTTAACAGACAGTTATTGGTTTTTGTCCTGTTTAATTACACATCAACTGGTTTTTGTTTGAGTAAAGAATAATTGAATGTGCACATGTTGATTAAAATGTTAAACCATATGAACAGCTGACAGGTGTTATCTAAGGGTTATTAAATATTGTAAGATACATCTGATGTTCAAGATAAAGTAGCAGAAAAAAAGGTACTCTATGCGTTAAAGTTTTCTTTAACGCTTGATTGTAATACTGATAATGTTCATTTATTACATGTACTCTCGCCTCTCCCATCAGGGATTGTTGCATCCATATACCACCTTGCTATTGCAATTCTACCCCATATTGACGACACAAATAACCAGTTCCTGCATTTTTTTAAAGACCTCCTACATGTCAATCCATTGATCTTGATTAATCGTGGTACACAAATATACATCAGATTCAGATCAACTAACAAGTACATAAAATATTCTATTCTTTACTGTTTGACCGAAGTAGATAATCATCTTACTGAATGGACCTTTATATTCAAAGATAAAAGGTTCTTCAGTACATTTCACTTAAACAATTTAACCAGCATGATGAGCACAAAACAGGAAGATAATTATCAGAAACAATTGTGTCTATTTCTTTGTTTATTTCGCTAAAGTGGAGTTACTTTTAAATTTTCAATTATTAAAATTCAGTATTGAACAAGTCTTATGCTAAAACAATATGATATTTTTTTAAAAAGTGTGAAATCTCTAAAAATATAACATTTTGGTACGATATTATGAATCTCAACACTACGCTTTAACTCTGGAGCGATAATATATGATTACTGCACATTATTGTATCTATCTATAGATTAAGGTATAAAATCTTCTCTTGGTATTATAAACTAATGAACTATTAATACAAAATGCACACAGGGTGGTCAATAACTAGTCAATGTCCAGCAAGCGAGCCAGAAGTAATAAATAATTCATATATTTCTGTAATCTGGGAGGCAATTAATTAATTGACCATCCAAATGATTCCTTTCATAGTAGGCCATTTCAATCATTAATTGATCAATTTCTGCCCATTCAGCTAGATTTGAAATCTATTGGTAGTTAAAATGGACTATGATTATTAATTTTTCAAACAAAATTCTACACAATC
The DNA here is from genome assembly GCA_948474765.1 of Patella depressa. Taxonomy (NCBI): domain Eukaryota; kingdom Metazoa; phylum Mollusca; class Gastropoda; family Patellidae; genus Patella; species Patella depressa. The sequence goes on from OX419718.1 coordinate 41,628,663, forward strand.
ATAACATGTTTTCAAAGAATTTTTAAAACAAGCACATCATCCTCGCTTCAAAAAAGTTCATAAAAGCTTACTAGAAAGCAAGTTACTGTGGTCATATCGATATTACAGGAGGCAAATAGGCTAAGATCAACATTTGCATTTACAATGACAGGAATAGAATTTATATGTAAGCTGATAAATTGGATTATTTGTGTGAGAGATATCTTGGGAGAAGCAGCACGCTAATATCTAACATGGATTAAGGAATTGTTGGATTTACTTCAAGTTTCTACCCAACCTTCGAATTATAACCCTCCTTTTAAGTCAAAAGCAAATTAACTGAAGAGTCTGCGTTTACATACTCCAAGTGGATATTCATCCCAAGCAAATGCAGACATATTTATTGTTTTATTTACCCTAATCTATAATTTATAGCCTTGTTTCGTTTTAAAGTCTATGTTGTCATCTTTGACACGTGAAGCCAAACGAGGGACAACCAACGAACATTACTGTGGTCGCACTCATTACAAATTTAATTACCTTTAATTAAGAGATTCTTACTGCAATATTTCATGCAGAAAAGGTTTTTGATCGTAGTTAAGCAAGGAAAATTAACCATCAGATTTCTTTACTGGGGTGACTACATAATGACATCACTGAGGGATATAACCAATCAGAAATCTTTATAAGGTTATTAATTTATATTAACTCTTTCATCTTAATGCAGAACTCAAAGCTACTAGATTGAATAATTCCAGTCTTAAATGTGCAACAAATGACGGTTAACTGCACCAAAATGTCAGTGGTTATTGATTATAGAAGAATCTTCAGACAAACGGCAAATTAACCCTTCTTTTATTGAAATAAGTGGACGTTGTTTCCTCTATGATACAAGAAGACAGTTTTTAAAATCTAATCTGTTCGAGCCATAGCAACACACTTCTCCATGAAATTATGTCATGACTCCATGGTTTGTCTTAGCCAATCATCTGTTTTTATCATAACTACCAATAACGTGCCGATTAAAGTTAAGAGTGTTCGGTCACAATCGAGAGTGTGAAATTGTTGATTATGACAGTTATTTTCTGAAAAAATACCTAAAGCAAACAAAGGCTATTTGCCCGGCACCATTGAAGAACGTCGAAATATTGTGACAACATTAGTTGAAAAAAATTGGTAACGGCACATTTTTTAAAAATTATTAAAGGTATAATGAACAATTTACACTACGTATATTTTTTACTATTATAACATTAGAAGAGATGTGAAAAAAAAGTTTCAGATTTCTAAGAACAGATCTCACATGAAAAGCGAGGGATTTTTTGTTCTATTTTGGCATATAATAGCATCTTCAATCTTTAGATCTTTACGTATAGATATGATCTTTAACATCAAACCCTATAAACATGTCACAGAAAAAGCTTTCAAATCTTTAACATTTTCATTCATGTTATCTTGATAATATACAAAAGAGAACTCTTTGTTTGGCAACAAGAAACCTCCATAACTAGATACATGTAACACAAATTCCTTTTTGTGAAAGCTGAGGAGAGGACATTATACACCTGAAATCCTTGGATGGTGTTAGTCTATAATAAATATATCATTACATCTTGGCTTTTCTACCAATAAATTAATGACATTAAAGATGATTTGTGATGAAATAACTGCCCGACTGAATATTAATTGAAAATCAGCTTCCCTTTAAGCACTTAAAACATTGATGACTACTTTGATTCCTGAAAACTTTTTGATTTGAGGGATTTGAGTATTTTGGACAGTTATGGGTGATTTGGCTTTTTTTTTTCAGAATAAACATTATATGTAATGGTTGATACATGGCAGCTTAAATATACATCATGACATCATAGTAATTTGAATTCGTTTACAATTTTTAGTCTGTTGAACGAAACAAATGATATTAATGGGACCCCTTTTTAGTTCTATCCTTAAATGCCAAAATAGTACAGAAAGAAAATAAAGAAAATCTTCCCTTACAAGAATAAATTCAAGTCATTCATCAACAACTGACTTCTGTGTCGACACCTTGACCTTCTTGGTATTAGTAGCATTTAGAACGAAGATCTAATATTACACTAATTCCATGGAGATGTCAAAGAAGAGCGCCATGAAATTGATCATCTTATTCTATCAGATATATTTATACCACCTAGGGACGGAGCTAAATGGATTTTTTTCCTATTTATTGGGGAATTAAAGGTCAATACCACTATCTATGATATTGAAACTACTTATCACACATCATGATAGCTACAAGTATGAGCATTGGTACAAACTTCCCATTTCCATTGACAGTCAAGGGCCTTAATACATACTCATTGCATGATAGTAAAAAATATCTTAACAACTTGGAAAATATATTTGTTGATAAAAGCAGTGCAACAAAGTGTTGCTGCAACAAAAAATATTCATTGCAGGCTTACAGTGTTAGGGTGGTGCGGTACTGTCTATTACAACACTATCTGTAGCAAAACATATTTTTAAAACTATAATAAGGAACATAATATTTTATAATATTGACGCTCAGGACAAATTCTTAATATCTATATATTTATACCTGAAAATCCTAACACAATTTGCATAGACCAGCATCTTAACCTGGGAATAAATATGTAGTCTATCATTGCTTATCACTATAACTATTTAATAGTGGCTGTACTATCATAAGGAGGATAAATATTTATATATGGTTGACTGAAAGTAATAAATTATAGCTAACAATAGTGTAGTATGAGGAGTTAATCAAGAGGAATATTGTTTGCTTATTGTGGTATTACTCCATTATAAGATGATAATGATGCTTTAATGAAGGTCACAGCATGGTCACCCAGGGATCTAGATACTAATAGGTATTGCTCACGACTTCACATAAAATTTATCATCAAATATACTTTTGTTAAGTAATATATACAGTAATAGAAAAGTGGTTTAACAGTTCCTTTCACACTAAACCATTTCAAAACAAAATTATATATTTTTGTCTCAAACAAACACTGGATTTAACTCATGATTTGCATAGATACCAAGTCTAATAATCTAATGTGCACACAATCGACAACTCAGCCACACAACCGACTTCAGCCACACAACCGACAACTCAGCCACACAACCGACAACTCAGCCACACAACCCACCCTGCCAAATAAAGTATGTTTTATTGGAGCCCAGTATAAATGTCAAATTACTTACTTGGCCTACATTGATAATGAACTTCGAGGTATTTGGAGGTTTCTGGACAAGGATCTTGCTGAAATGTTTCTGTTCCTGCCATTAATTGACATCTATGAAGTTTTTCACATTTATCAAGCAAAACCTGAAAAAGAAAATATGTACACATTAACTTTTGAAAGAGAAAAATCCTTCCAACAAATGAAATACTTGTATAGGGCTATGTTGCACAAACAGGATTAGACAGTAAGTAGACAAAATGGCTCTCAGGTGGCACTGCCAATTATCATGTGATCTCACAAGACTAATGAAAAGTTGAAATATTATGTCAACGATATATCTGGAGAAGCAGCTTGCCCTCTAACATGGAGTAAGAAATTGTTGTGTTAACACGGAATTGCTAGCTGAATCTTTGGATCAAGGTATGCTCTTTACCAAAAGCAAATTACCCAAAGTATCAGTCTTCATTTACATCAGGTGAATTCTTGTCCAAAGTTAACGTCCAATACAAAACCCAATGTTGATGCAACCAATGATAGCGACAAGAATCAAATTAATAGTAAGTTACAGTATAAAATAAACCTTTTTCATCCATATAAATTTTCCATTTGAATAAGCAACTTGGATATTCAATAACAAACTCTAACAAAGTTATTATATTATCTTTAAATGTTAATAACAAGATTTACTTCTCTTTTTTATTAATATCTACAGGTTTTAATTAGACGAATGTAATAAATAAATTATCAAACTTTGAATAAATTTGACCAAAAAATAACATCAACACGATACCACCCACAATATCTTTCAGTATTCTTCGCTTAAAAATCAATTCTGCTTCATTAATTAAATTCTAGGTTGTTAATAATAGATTAGTATTTGAGGGTTCTAATTTAATGCTTCTATCTATGATTACAATTTTCTCAGCAACTGATTTGGAGAACTAAAGACGCCCCATTACTCAATGAACTGAGTTCCATTACACTGGACCTCAGAACGATATTTAAAAAATCATCAATATAAGCTATTTGGGAAAAAGTTGTTTGTCTTAAGATGTGTAGAACCAATTTTCTCTTCAGAAATCAATGATTAACTAATCATTATTGTACAAAAGCAAAAATGGGCAGTTAAACAATAATGGCACTAACTGTCAGTGATAGCAGCTGAAGTCCTGTGAGTAAGTGTTGCCATGTGAAAACCCAATTTCACCTGTGTACACACTGGTGTGCACGTAAAAGAACCCTTACAAAACTGTCCATTAAAGAAATAGATACCATATGTTGGTCTCTAAATGATCAATGTTGTGCTGACAAGCATACTCATTTGTCATTGACCACCAAATTAAGCATTTGAAAAAAGATTTATGGAACCGAATGTTGCTCTCTTTTTATTTAGCAATATAAATTGTTATTCAATGGAATATTGAAGCATTATTCTATTTGAATACTCAAATGGCCACCCAAAACAGTGTTGAAATGACCAATATGTAGTGGAAATTTAATTTCATGTTCACCACAGAATTAAGTTAAATGTATCTGTAGTGGTTTCCTATCAATTTATTGACAGTTGGAATAAAAGAATCATGGCAGGAGACATAAATCGATGGATCACATACACAATTACGTGATATTAAAATACGTCTAGGTGAGAAAATATGGCGAGTAATAATTTACTCAGACAATTTAACAAGCAGTAAATCAGGAATAAATGGATACAAAGCTATGATTGAACATGTTTAATATTGAGATAACTACTTAGGTCTCAATTTTACACATATTAATCATCAACAGTGTCTGCTGCATCACTCTATGATATATTTCAACCAGTGGTAAATTCTTCCCAATGACAACTTTACTAAAGGGAAGGTAATCTACTTAAATTCATTCCTCTCGACTGACTCGAACGGTTTCTTCTTGAACTTGTAGAAATATACGAGAGTGGATAAATGTAAAGAAATAACTCAGTGTTTAACATCCTACTTTTCTGTACCAACTAGGCTAATGAAAATGAACTTCCACCATGCAGTGTGTGATGAAGATTTTGCCAGGACAGTCAGGTTTCTGTCTACCAGGTACTTTTCACCAAATTCCAAATGGTTTTACCCATGCCATATTTGGTGGGATTTTTTTGTTGCATTCCAATGGCATGGCATTTTATATGTCAAGATGACTTCCACATGATATGGAGCCAAAGAACAGAAAATATGCAATGGTTTGTAATAATATTGCCATCAAAATAGCTATGGCCAAATATAATGATTGAAATTCAACCAAATACAAGCTTTGTTATGCAATACAATTAGAAGTTAGATAGGTACAGAATCAAGGTTGGAAGTACCAGAATTGTACACCCAAAAAGCTTAAAAATGCCATCTTTATTCGGCAAAGTTAACACAAATTACTATTTGCAACTACATGTGCACATGAGAAAGGTTCAGGTAATTATGGGTGAACAGAGTTGTAATTAGCTGCTTTCAACATGTTCAATTCCCTGCCAATAACATTTGATTGGTTTCCATCAGAGAATTGAATAAGTAACTTTGTAATAACGCTGTGGGCTATGACCAACTAAACTGGTTGATTTGCAGCTATAATTAGTTTATCGTAACAAATATCACTTAAGAGTATAGTTAAATTTCCTTCAAATCTGTACAACTATTGTTAGCATTATAGTATTGCATGTTATTCATTAAATACTACAAATTACTACACCATTATTTGAACCTAACCTCATTAGTACAAACCACAGTTATTGAAGATTGTTGAAGCACATCCAACAGATGTGCCTCAAGTGCAAAAAAAAAACCCTCAATGTAACGCACCAGTACTTTTACGATGTAATCAAAGTTTCAATATTAAGTCTACTACTATGATAAAAATAGTAACTATTTTCCTTTATAGAATTTAACATCTCAACATCAAACAGGTTTCAAAATAAAGCACCTAAGGGACAGCACTAGAGTTTGATGAAAATGCACATTACCAATAAATTCTAAAAGCTTTTGGAATTAGTTGTGCATTAACATCAAAAGAATTAAAAAATAGTTAGAAAGCGTTTAATTGATATGTGCATTGATCAAATTTGCATCAAGCCCAACATCCTTTATGTTCTAAAACGGTCATCAAATACCAATCTTCAATCATATGATTTTCATAAAATAATTCCAAGGGGCAAGCTTGTGGGTTTATCAATCTTGTAAACCTGTTTGATCTTTGATTTAAGGAATAGTGCCCAAGGAAATGTAATGTACATGTGTTATAATCTCTACATTAATCTGGCAATATAATATTGTACCATGCAATCAATGTCTGTAAATATAGTAAGGAAACCGTGGGGCTCTACTCTCCCGGACTTCACAAGAGTGAAAATGGTCTTTCCAAAACTATATGCATACCCTGTGTCTCATGATTGATATACAGCAACAGAAATTTGTGAAATTGATCCTGGCTCAAAAAGGACTTTCTTGATTTTTTAATTAATACATCATTAAACATGCACTTAATTTTCAAAACAGCGAAACACACCAGGTGCATCAGGAGAACCGATTCAGAATGGGTTCATTTCATCAGTACCAAGTTGAATGATGAAAAAAAAGACAACTGTTTATTATTTAAGGGACAAACATGTATGCCTTATATACCTTATGTAATACCATTCAGACGTTTATTTTTAAACCAGTCCAAAATCACCGGGGTTATTAAGACAGCATCATGTTGCATTTACAATTACTATAAGCCAAACCAGTTTAACTATTCTGACCTTTTCAGTCAGAGGTTAGAGTTAACTATGCATGGGTAGCTTCATATTCTTTATTCGGTTCTCACAGGCTTTCGATAACTTTGGAACTGCCTGATCCCGATATTTTCACAGGAATGTAACTTCCTGCATACTTCGAATGCTCCAAGCATTTGGAGCCAGGGTTTTAAAGCCAACCGGTTCAGACTGCCAAGATGAACTAGTTTAAAATACGACATGTCATGAGCTGGGGATTTTAAACTGGTTTATTTGCCCAACATGTGCGTTCAGACGCTTAAGATAAACTGGTTTAAGGCTCCCGGAGATTTTTAAACCAGTTCAACTTAAGCGTCTGAATGGGCTATAAGTCTCCCCAATATCTCATGGGCTTGTCTTTCATAACATATGTATATAAATACTAATATAGACACAATTTTGAAAAGAAACATGTTGCATTACTTAATTCATTTGACATATCAATCCCAAAATTAAATATTTAATGTAAGACGCACTCCAATCAAACATAAGATAAATCATCTGGCTTAATTTAAACGGTGAATGGCTTTAGCATATAAAAACTAAGCATGCTGTTCTTCACCCCTAATATTTACACCCCATACCACACATATAAATAACATGTAAAATATCTCGGGCTTGTTTCATTAACACAGGAGAAATGTTATTTACATATCTGTCTGTCAAAATATTTTCTGTACATAGATAGCCTTGTGATAACATTACTTACACCTTATTGGGACCTCATCTAACACTTTTATAATCAAGTAAGTTAAAAGGTTGAATTAAGCGACTGTAAGGAAAGGGATTCTGGATTCTTGATGATGTATTAAAGATGCATAACAATGTTAGATTTAGATAGACAGCTGACAGTTTTAACTATAATAGTTCAAAAGTAGACAACAAAAAAGAAAGATATTGAAAATTTATTCTAAGTGAAGTTATCAGTGGTTGAAGCTTTGATAAGATTAAAGTAGTCTCAATTTTCATTGCTACCACTGTTACGATAATAAACAATGTCTTGATTATCCATTTTAAAATTAAATCATTAAATGGCGACCATGTTGCAATCAATTAAAAATAACAACTATTCAATTGTCTAGAGATTATGGGCTTGTTATGTGAATAAATGTCGATTTAATAATTCACATGAAATAGGCAGACTTAGCTCTTACATAATGTATCTTTAAGACAGGTTGCCAAAATAAAAACCTCAACTGATTTGAGAGTTACTCTTGTTTTATTCAAACCATTTAGTGAAATAGATAAATCAGAAAACTGCATTCATATTGGTATTTGCATACCAAGTTAACTTCATATGCCAATCCACTAAACTTGAATGCAAAGTTAAACACTTTGGTCAATGGGCAGGTTACGCAATCTAGTTTGACACAAGTTGTCTACTCTTAGTAGAAAGTACTATCTTGGTCTGAAGGTTGAGGTGCTACAAAAGAAACTGAAAGCATTTCTGTGTGAGTGTTCACCAAATGGACTAATCTTTTTTATGAAATTATTTAAATTTTGAGTATGACATCTATAGTAACCATTTATTATACTTTAGGCACTACTGACAAAAAACGCTCGTAAGTTCTTGTTGGTTTTTGTCAGTGATTAGTGGGACTCATAAAAATGTGTAGAAATATCCACAAGTGCCATTAAGATTCTTTTAAAGACCCTAAAGTTTTAACAACTTGTTTGTAACTTTTAAGAAACAGTTTAAATTTGTACAGACAAATATAAATTGTATAACAAACAATCATCTAGTCTAGTTAGGCTTTTAGCTGTACTGCATTATAGTACTATTAAACTTACTATTGACAGTCCCCAATATAGTATTATCCAATTATATTGCCATGGCAACATCTTGTTGTCATGGTGAATTACAGAAATAGAATTCTACTTAACTGGAGTCCTCAAAACTCTTTGTCCTTATCAGTATTTATATCTATCATATATTAAAGAATAAAGGTCCTTCAAATGATAAATAAAACTTATATTAAACCATGGTGGATATATGTTTTTTTGTCTTCTAAAATTATATAATAGCTCTAGTCAGACATATTTAATTACATCATAGGTAACATAATACTATATCCATTCAAATAATTTAACAGATGGTGTAAGCTAAACATTAAAATATGAATAGTCCATTGTTCCCACCCATTAAATATTATTCAATAAGTCTTCTATTCAAATGAGAAAAAAAAATCCATAGCTGCTGACAAATTCTGTAACCCCAAACAAGGCCCATTCATAGTGCAATACCTGAATGGAAGCATGAGTGATCTAGTTTCTTTATGAACAAATTTTTATTAAGTCAAGCTTCATTGCATGGCAATTGTGTATGCTTGAAATTTAATTCAATTATGCAAGAAATAAATTATAAAATCAATATTTGCTGAATGCAATAACTTCATTGTTCAATGGGTGTACATGTATCATAAGGAATAAAACTATGGTATACATGTAATGGTCCTGTTGAAGTTTCCACCTAATTTAAGATCTTGGTCTGAAGTCGCATTGTTTAATTGATTTTAACATAAAGTTTTATTAGAAACTAATGTAATAGTACATATGTATGACTTATATGTGCGAGTCCCTTTATGAAAAGTTATCACACATCACTGTTCTCAAATACATATCCTCTTTTTAGTACCAGCATCAGCTAATCACAGTATAATTATAGCAATTACAAACACTTGATTATTTATCTAATGACTTTGTAATTCGATATATATGAAAGACATCCTAAAGTGTTTGAAGGTCACTTTATTTTATTCATAAATTAAGCATTAAACTTTAATATATATTATTATTTTAAAAGGTTATACTGTTTCGAGCATAATTATCATTTTGAAAAGTTACTTATTGCCACTCAATTATTGTTGTTCTAGAAAAAAAATTAATTTAAATCAAATCATCAGTTCAGTACTGTCTATATGCATTTTTACAAAATGTGTCAATAATGAGTAGAAAAGGAGGAACACACTTCTTTATGACGTCTTGGAAAATTAACAATGGTAAATCAACTATTTTAAGACTACTCAAAATGAATTGTTAGAACTCTTTTTCAATGTAAATATCAACTATCCCTCTAATACCTTTAAGTAGTGGTGGCTGTCATGCAAGAGGTCAGGTATGCTTACTTTTTCTAGAAAGGAGACAAGTTGGGTTCTTCGATTATCTAGTGTTGACAAATCACATGTGTTCAATTTGCTAAGTTTTGATCTAGGGATTTAAATGATATTAATACTACCAAGATAATATCATATAGGCTGTATCTTAAGACTAGGACCAATGGGAATGTTCTCTCTTTTTTCGGCGCTATAATTCTTCAACAATTGTTTGCCACTTTCAAAATATCATTAAAAGACTTAAATATTTCATCATTCTTCATAACTAGACAAAAATCTGTGAATACTTTGTGCTGGATATCGGGCTAAATTGCTTTCTATCACTCTCCTTAAATTGAAATATTTCAAGGTGTTCAGAATTGGCTACTGGAACAAATTACTGACTGGCAGCTAAATCTAAATCAGCAATCCAAACCACAGCCAGGGAACCAACCATCTAATTGTCTATAATTAATCAAATTACTGGCTCAATTCCTCATATATTACCCAAGATTTAAAGGAATTTATAAAGTATGTACTAAAATTTGGAGTTTATTTATGATTTTATTGTTCTTGGAAAGGAATTTGGATTGGATATTTATGACTCAAATGTTCTTCAAAAGGAATTCTGTTTTACAGATTGGAATTGAATATTTAGGATTAACATTTTCTTGTAAAGGAATTTTACATCACAACTCTGGGACTGAATATTCATGATTAACATGTTCTTGGAATAAAGTTCTCAAATTAAGATTGAGTAGTCATAATTAACATGTTCTTAAAACCAAGGTTCATCTAGAACAAAAAATATTCAATTTCTAATCTCTTTAAAAAATATCACTTGACTAAATGATTAAACAACCGGGAATGTTCTCCAAAATTAGAAATTTTAAGTGCATCCAATTTTAGACAAAACAGTGCACTTCCTTATACTTACATGTATAGCCAGTCTTTCCTGTTACTGGTGACAATAGTCAAGTAATGAATCACTCATGGAACAATGAATCTAAAAATTTTCTATGGATCATTTTCTCCAAGATACGATAAAACAAGATGTATTAATTCATTAAATACAGTTCCAGGTTTCAACTTGTAATAGCTAAGCAAAATCATCTGCTTGTCTTGTTTAACTTAAAATACTACCTTACTTAAATGAGATTTAGTACTAGGTCTTCAACTTTATTGATAGAATAAAAGGTACAGATCTGAGTGGAATTGAAATGTGTTTACTGTATTACTTGGTAATTAGAAGAAACCAATTAAATGATGCACTTTGGTCAGAGGTATCTGGAGGTGGGCAATAAAATTAGTTAAATTGGCTGCCAATAAATCAATCAATGTATTTTTAGCATGGTTTTATATCTATTCTTTGACCTTTTACTATTGAAGTAAAGATTCCAACTTTAACTGGAACCAGAAATTTGTTATGATAACCCTTGAACACCAAGTCAGAAGATCTTACATGATTCTAATAAAAAGCCACATGTTTTTAATCTTATGTTCCAGGTGATTTTAATAATACACAACATTTAAATAGAAACTACACAAATTACTAACATATACAGGTGATATTTATAACTTTATTAACTTCCTGCACGTTGGCGTATTACAAATTCAAAAATCAACGAAAAATTCTAGTTATTTGATCCAATGGCCCCAGCTTTTTCATTTATTTTCAAAAATTCAAACAAAATTAACCCAGTTATATAATCTATCACAATCTAGCATCCTGAACATTACAAATGATGTGTTTGACATTGCTGAGTGTCTTTATTGGATGAATTTTAGAGGTTTATGAATATTATCAAGCTTAACTGTTGTCTTTAATTTTATTCTTCCTGTTCATTAGAAATATGTGACAGAAAAAAAACTATAATAAATAACTTGTATGTGCATATTGTGAACAAATGACTTAAACACCTATACTTTTGATTTATTTGACTACTACACATGTTAAATTGTGAAAATTTCCAATTATGTTGAAACAAGGGTCCTGAATGATTTAAACAAATAAATATGTTTCAAAAGTCATTTGGTTCTTTTTAACTGGATATGAGAAACACTGGTTCATACAGCTTTCGGCTTTGGAACAGCTGCAGACAGATCCAAAGCTCAAATAAACACATAAATCCATACTGTTTCTATCAATAAATCATGACAATTGTCAGTCATAGAAATTTGGCAAATTCTGGTCTATTATCTGTTCTAATATAAATTTAAATACCACAGAAAATACTTAAATTTATCAAAGTATGCCGACATCTCTGGTTTGTAATGTTTTCATTTAAATCTGAATGTGAACTCAGTGAACTGGATATCATGCCATAGCTAAGTGATATTGACAGAAACAACATATCATCCATTAGAAAAATATCCCTGCTGTCAACTCTAATGAAATATTCTTAATATAAGAAACATTAGGAGTGAGAGACAAAGTAAAACACAATACAGGAGACAGGGAAAAAAATTAGGGTTTAAGTCCACTCAAAACAAACTAGATCATTTTGGGACTAACATGTTCACATGCTAACCATTCCGCCATCCTCCCCCTACAGAAAAGGAGTAGTTAGCTCAAAATTAGATTAGCCAAATATTAAGGGGGATAACATATTTAATTAGTGAAAATGTCAAAGACTGTTCAAGTCGAATTATTACAACAATCATTACTGTGAAACATTCAAGTCAAACACTGTCACAGTGTGTTGTAAGGCCTCTATATGCACCCCCACCCTTAAACAAACTTATTATGAACTCTGTATTAAATTTTAAAAGTAAAAAAAAGTAATGAAAAAAAAATTTAGCAAAATGCACTAAAATTTAAAATATAGAAATGTGTATTGTTCTACCCCAATGAACAATCTCCCCAAGTTTCAAGTGATTGTTCTTTTTTCGTAAGCCTCAGCTTCCATTGAAGGTGATATTGCAGACAGGACTGTGCATGCAGCATCTGATTTATTTAGAACACCTTGAAGGCACTTGTCAACCTGTCTGCACATGTATATATCTCTAATCAATATCATTTTCACACCAAACCAACATGTGTTTAACAGGTAGATACAAGTAATGTTCACCGTAATTAAATCTGATTTTCCTGAATTGGTAATTCAAGAAATATGTCTAGGAAACAATCCACCCATCTCTCACCTACTAGAAAATAATATATTTTTCATATAGAATTAATAGATATGTCTATAAGACTGGTGACTTGACAGAATATTCCAGAGACAAACGTTACAGTTATTCAATGCGGAAAATTCTGTTACTTAATGTTGAAAAGAAATGTTTTTGTTTTTTTTAACGTCCTACTTTTTTGCAATGATTGGGCTAATGAAGACAGGCATACACCTTAGAATCAATTGTTTTTCTAATGCCATAAAAAATAAATATGACTGGACTGTCTCATCAAGACATAACTAATCATTATTTCTATAAAACAATTAAACAATGTGAGGGAGTAGATTTCAGACATAACACCAACATTCTTGTTCTTCTTGGAAATCCAGTTGTCTTTGGATCTTTTACCTGCACACTTTGTATTTTTATCCACACAATAACCCAGTCAGGATATAGTAATAGACAAAGCATGTACTGACAGCTTGATATTCATCTGAATTAATCTGGTTTACTACAGACAGCAGATCATTGAGAAGGAAGGTTATTGCTTAAAGGGCATGACTTTGCCTTTATTTACTACTCTTATACTTAATGAAAACCATAGACAAACGCTCTCCCTTAAATCACTTGTAAAGCATGATATGAATAAAGATATGAACCATTTTAACAGATAGGTCAATAAATGTCACAAATACCATGGAGAAAGTTTTACAATGACTCCATGAAAAGGACTTTTCCTTATATAAACAAACGATGCCCCCACAATGCAGTCATATTGATTTAGCTAATCAGTATTAATAGTGTTTGGCATGTATTGTTCACAGCATATTAACCACAGCCGCCATCATTGATACTATTCACAAGATTTATAACTGCACATGCTCAATCATCGTCCACTAAATTACGAAATATCTACAGTCATCAGATTATACAGTACAGTCATAATGGTATCATGCATGAAATAACAATTCATCATTTTGAGGTTACATCCAGCGTCATTTGTCTCCATGGACATCTTCCATTCAAATCAAATACTAAAGGAATAGCATTTTTCATTCTAATATTGATGAAGATATTGCCTTCCTAAAATTGCACATAAACCAATGAAATCTACATAAAGTTTCAAAATAAAAACATTTACATATATATGGAGATTTTTAGGAAATAATATTCCAAACTCAAGCAGTATTTACAGACTAAGAAGTGTCATAAAACATAGAAGTCATGATTTTCATACAACTCATTCAGTTTTATCAAATACAGTCACCTAACAGCAGACATTCAGATTTTTTTTATCATCAAATCAATTTTCTGCTTTGATAACTTTCAAAAGCTTTTCCAGACTTTGGGGGGAATTCTGGAAATCTTAGGTAATCTAAACAGAATCACATTGAGATGCCAAGGAAATGGTTCTGTTAAAGACAGGGTTTAGCAAGTTGCAGAAATGTTTATATAATTAGATATCTGAAATTCTTGATATCAAGACAACACCCTACTGAAATCTTCACAGTAATATAAGAATGACCTTTAAATTAGAACAACAAATTATCAGTCTTTTAAGTTTATTTGTTCTATTTTTAGACACATTCTAAGAAGTTGAAGAATTTCGAGAATATGCAACTTTTTTTTTTATTCTAACTACGAACAAACCATAACGAATAGGTCAAATTAAGTAAATATATTTTCACTTTTATGACGGTAATTATTATATGCACACATATATTTCCTGAATTACTGTCGTCTCCACCCAATTTCAAGTAGAGTAATATATTTTCAATGGTATACATGATTAGTAAGTAATCAAACTCAATACTTCCTTCCAGTTGTATGTAATGTAATATAAAATATATACTATGTAGTTCCAATTACATATATCAGATCATTATCACTTTATAATAGGTAATGGTACATGTTGGCAGATCATTCCAAGATAACCAAAACAAGTTGATGGAAATTTATTAGTTGTGTAGGCTTAAAGAGCACATAGCTCTTTTTTTTACATCAACGAAAATAGGTCTAAAAGCATAAAGTAATTTACATTCCAATTTTAAAAGTAATTTCTAATCAATTATGTTGAATGCAATTCAACTCCAAGAAGTCTCATTTTTTTTTATCCTATCCAAATGACTAGATACTTTTATATCATAGTCAGGTCCATTGTCATGCATTGACTCAATACAACAAAATCATATAGATACAATAAAATCTATCTATCTATAATTTAAAAACAGCAACAATCTGTCCCATCCCAGTAATAAATAGTTGTATACAGATTTTCCCAGTTCCAATATGCCAACAGATGATTCTAATTTAAAAACATTGATGTCAGGAAACAAAATATGAAGATCATGTCCCTTGGAAATATGACCAAAGTATTTTATTATTGTTTTTCATGGTCACTTAATGCCCACCCACACTTTCTGATTATCACTACGGCCTGTTAATGGACTAACAACAATAGTGATATGTCCCAAGAGAACCCAAATCTTCCTTTGGGATGATTTTAAGAGGTTGATAACTATCAGATAGTATTGTTCTTGTCAAACCTAGATGATATTTGATACCATGACCATCAGCCATCTTTCATATCCTAAGCAACTTGGCCAATTAAAAGCCTTGTTAAAACAGACTAATTGATTGATTATGTAACTGTGAGAAGAAAATGCTGGTTGAAACATCACCACTGCTTTAATAATGATGATACTAATCCTCTTAAAGTATTTTACCATATGTAACTTTCACACATCAGATTACAATTATTTCAATTTCCCATGGAATCTATTTGAAAGATCTTTTAAACAGTACAAAAATTGTAAAACGTCAAGCTAATGAAAATTGTAGAGTTAAGCTAATGAAAAGACAAAGTACTGGGTAATGAAAATTATTTATAGAAAACAACATTTTAGTTTGATTAATTATGCTTTAGAAAAAATTAAAGTATTATTTATCTATTAGGAATGTCTACTTGGCTTTAATAGGTTTGATAACAGCTGCGATGATGACATCATAATGATGTAAAACAAGATACTGACTAAGAGTTGACTAACAATCAGAACAAATCTTTCAGAGTATCATAAAAGTGTAAAATATTTCTTGGTTCTTAACCAAACTTCATTGATAAGTATGTATAAACTACTATACCTGTGAACAACAACCAACAGCTATTATTGTTATGTACTTGATGAATGACATGGTAATCCAATACACTTTATCCTGATTCCGAAGCATCTTTCACAAATTTAAATGTTTTCTTCACAAACTTTCACAGACTATATCCAAAATATTTTTAACATGAATCCACTTCGGTCAAAAAGTTTACAATTTCTAATCTACTGGCACGGCCACTTCACCAAGGGAAGTCACTTTTAAGTGTTTCCAATTGAACTTGTAATACTCTTACTGCAGAAAGACAGACGGATTGGCGAATTTCCAATACTCTATCAGCTGATTGGACAGACAGAGTGATTCACAATACTATGATCATTGAACCTCTATGGTTAGCATCGTAGTAAATCTTATTAGCACACTTATTGTAATATGATTCATGATGATACTGTGACAATTTCAACACAGTTATTAAAACTTTATGATGTACAAAACCAGTTTTATTTATAACTTTGAGATAAGAATAAATGGTTTTAGTACACAAGGCATTAATAAATCATAGCTAATTCGCATTGATTATAAAACAGTCGTTTATAACTCTGCTCGAGATTGAACATTAAACAGTCAATTTTATGTCTGCTCCACAAAATCTTAGTTGACAGTAGAAAAACATATGCACATTTATTAAGCACCACCCATGTATGTTCAGGAAAACATGTGATTCCAAACAATCAATCAATTATTCTTTCAAAAAAAACCCTCTCAACATGTTGATCATCAACCACATTAAACACTCCAAGTCAGTTTTCCCTGCTATCAGATAATAACAACTGTTTACCAGTCAGCACCATCACAACCATTATACATAGCTCATAGTCAGTTCTCTGTTGTGACTACAGGGAATTCCTTTTCATACCTATACTATAATAATCGTTTCTACAGGAACAACATTAATAATGAGACAATGGTTTGTCCCATAATTCCTGGAGATTTTCAGTAACCAAAAGAAATTTATAGTCTCCAAAGTATAAGTTCCACTTTGTTGGTTTTTAAAGCAGCTGAAGCAGTAAGCAATTTCTGTTCATGGTTTACGGTACATTAATATGACAATCATAAAACAGGATTCTATATACTGATAACTCTTTGATAAGGTGGATCATTACTCCGAGCTGTTAATATGTGTACCAGGACTGTAATGGTTATTAAGTCATCTTATTATCATATATGTATTTGATTGGTTCTATAAATATGTTGATAAGTAATAAATATATCTGCTTGTATATTACTTACATCTGCCAGTAACTTTAATGAACATCAAATTTGATAACCGGTCGAATGAAACCAATATGTCATTTAATAAACTAAGTCAGATGAGGGCCCTACATTATTCTTCATCATATCAAATATGCAACAACATGGTACATCAAGATTTTAAATTCATTTTCATTGAAACTGAATTTTCAATTACTTATCTGTAGCACACCTAGCTGGCATTTCCTTTGATATTCTGTGTACAATAAATGCCCTTATTTACCTGTTTGAACTTAATAAACTGTTTAGTCAATTTATCGATTCAAGTTTTTAGGTTCCTTGATAAAACCATTACCATCATTTTGTCCTCCTTTCTTTAATGAACATTATGTAAATGGATTTTTTTACACATTTAGCAAACTCTTTCAAATATGTATCAATAATTAATTGACATCTTGTATTTTCAATCTTGGCCATTCCGCAACATTATTCCTTCTCAGTACTAACTACTAATGTTCAATCAGTAAGCAAGTGAATAGTGGATGTTTTCCAATATCAGCAGTACTACATGGTTCCAATCGAAACCATGACCTACTTTAAACTCAATCAAGTACTACTAATGCTTCTGATGTTCAATATCCTCTATCTATAGCTTTCAGTCTTTTTACTGAACAAATAGTAATCATCCTCAGAAAATCATCAAACAATATTATATCAATTGATAAAAAACATAGTTCTGTATAGAACTAATGGTGGCCAGCTTGCTTCACATTTACTATCTAGTCTATCTATACATACGATCCATCTACCACAGTCTTTCATTATAAGCTTTTCACAAACACAACACCATTTATCTCTTCACACAGTCAAAGCCAGATTAACACCTACTTCCAATGGTCATCCATCAAGTCCTAACAAACAACCAATACCTTCATTCCTTTCACTGTCCATTCTTGACCTATCACAACTAGATGCAAAGATGACCATCAGACACCTCATTAGAAATATCACTTCTGCACACATTTAGTAGCTGACTACTAAAAATTTTTCTAAATACATGTACCGTTACTCCTAACAAAAAATTGTGGTAAAGACAGCTTTCATAAGATCTGCCTTGTCGATGGAATGGGACGAAAAACTGAGGTCCTGTGTACACAACGGCATGCATGTAAAATGATCTGTTGGCAGTTGGAATTTGATATAAGAGTAGCCCATAGTGTTGCTGCCCGGGCGAAATTTCCCTAATAGCATACTGTACGGTGTATGGCTGTCTTCATTACCTCAGTCGGAGCAAAACAGTAGGACGTTAAACTCCATTTCATTTCTTAATTTATACGAATGGAAGAATTAAAGTACATGGTACTAAAATCTCTTTCACCATATCTTACTGGATCATTCTGAACTTCATTATAGACAACTTTGATTCTTTTTTGACAATTCTGCACTTTATGCACTATTTTAATATATAACTAACTTTTAAATTTGGAGCTTTCTTGAATAAATTCTTGAAATGATTTCATCATGTATTTTAATTTCCTAAATCATATAAAGTAGTTGAAAAATAGGGACAGACCAAACATTCCTTCCCCTTATCATAAGTGGTATCAAGGGATACTGTAGCCATTTTTAATTTGACATTAATTGCGTGTGGAGACTTTAAAATTCTATTTACTAAATTTATGGAACAAAGCCTCATTAAATAGAGATTGGATAGACTTTTCATAATGATGCTTAACATTTGTTACTTAACCTAAGTTATATAACACACATTCTAGTTCATTCAGACAATTAGAAAAATGGCTATGACTAGAGGGTACAGTTTATTGTATCATTTGTATGGAAATCAAGTGGTGAAATGAACTAAGCAGATCTGGAGGCTGCAGACCAAGTTCATACATTGTTACATACATGGATAACTGAGAATTTCTTCTCTTTAAATCTTATAAACTGCATGTTATTTTTCCTATACATATAAATAAAGTTCCAGACATGTAGTTTTACCAATTAACAAGATCTTATTCACCGAGCTCAGCTTTTCTTTGTTTCATTTTCTATAAGCCAATAAATTATTAAGAACCATTAAAATGGAAAAATATTTGTTTTTCCAAACAAAACATACTGGTACCTCAAATTAGATAAGATATCAGAAAGAATTATCGGCCTAAAAACTTTCCTTTTGTCTGGAGTAGAAATGAAATGTATTAAAAACTAATCAAACAGTTCCATTATAAGAATAATCTGATAAAAGCTTGTTTAATTCTATAAGTAGAAGCATGTCTCCATATTCCTGGAACCAGAAAGATTACCATGATGAGTAGAGTCTTTCTTTGGCATTTATTTTCAACAAATAAAGTTATTAAATCTTGTCACCAGATTTCCTGCTAAGTCTAGCTCAATATCTTAAACTCTTTTAAAGATGCCTTAAGGGAGATAGATAAAGAGTTGGCAGTTCTCACTATAATAGTTAAAAACTAGATAGTGTAAAGGTAATTTGCTGAAAATTTCAGTCAAATTGATCCATCATGAGCCAAGAACGACGCGGGTGAAATATTCGCCTAGCCTCGGTCATCATAACTAAAATCATTAATATAAACAGCATAGTCTCAATTATCCATGTTTTAAATGAAATTATCAATGGCGGTTAAGCAGCATATAGGAATCTAATTCAGCAAACATCGAAGGCGAGCCTAGACATCGAGAGTTTATTATGGTCTGGATAAGTTAATTAATGTCTAATTGATAATTTAGATAAATTTCAGGCCTAAAGAAAGACTTGTAATTGGCAGATTTAGCTCTTGCATAATGCATGTTTAATTTAACATACAAGATCTGAAATATGAAAGGAAATCATGTGCATTGTACTACTGTTCCACTTCAATAGGGCTAATTCACTCTTGATATTTATATTAATCTTTATTCTGCTCTTTTGTTGTTGTTTTTTT
The DNA here is from genome assembly GCA_948474765.1 of Patella depressa. Lineage (NCBI taxonomy): Eukaryota > Metazoa > Mollusca > Gastropoda > Patellidae > Patella > Patella depressa. The sequence goes on from OX419718.1 coordinate 41,649,106, forward strand.
TTGTGTATGTGTGGGGGTGGGGCTCGGTTACTGTAAATTGAGTGTATGGATATATTGACATTTATGTTACCAGTAACAATTTTTCTTTTATTCTTACAACCTAGCACTGCAAACCCATTGAGGGTGGGGTGGGCAGAAGCCTCTCCAATAATTTTCAAATAGGTAATCTTTACTTTATAAATCTTCTCATGGGGGGGGGGGGGCCCTTTTTGCTCACTACGCTGACAGCACCCACCACCTAGTATGAATTTCATTTAGTTAGACTTGTTTAGTGTTTCATAGATCACTACAAAATAGTAGAAATACAGTTTCATAATACAGACAGCCAGAGAATTATATCAAATAGCAGGAAGTCTTTTTGAAAGTTTCCAGCTGGACATATCAAACAGGCATCTGACAATTTGCTGGTAAGATCTAGACAAGCTCACCAGCATGGGTTAATTAGAGCAATCCTTTCTAAAACCCTGGCTTCCATGGTGACCAATATCAACATCTGGACAAATCATTCAATGACCAATCAAATCTTTCCTTATTGCTGTCTTGTCCTCTTCTTGATGATTGAAACCTACACAATTCAATCCACTTCAGGTTATATATAATAATTTAAACCAAGATCTCTTCACTGGCTGCATTGTCGCTAATTTTCACCAGGTGGTCTTAAATCCTTCAATTAGTCCATTTAATCTGATCTAATCCTGTTTAATTTATAAACTGATATATGAGCTGATTAATTGTCTTATTTATACACAGGGATGAAGTTCTCAACTGGAAGACACAATTTAAGTTTGAGGCATCATGGTTCTCCCCAGAGAAACCTCCAACTGGTAAAATGTACCCACTCCTCTTGGTTAACCCTATGACTTAGGTTCCTTTCTCTGGTAGGTTGTCAGAGTAAGGAGGGGGAGCATTCTACCAGTGAAGAATATTGCAAGGGGTGGGGGTGGGGACTTTTTACGTTCTATAGAGACTTTTTTCTTAATTTAGTAAATAGAATTGAAGAAACTCTAATTTTACTGTTAATTTTAAGTGTTTTAATTCGGTTTATTTGAATTTTCATTAGCATAAATTTATTAGTCACGATGCCTTTCTTTAGAGGTGGTTACTATTAAAATATTACAAAGATGACCTATGTCCTAGACCTTTTTCAGTCATTTTGTTCCAACTACAAAGTTCTTCCTGTACCTTGTTGACCCCTAACAGGACATTAAATCTGTCAAAGCACTTTACATTAAATGTGTATGTAACTGTTAAAGTACTTCAACAACCCCTTCTTTAATCAGGTTAAATTTGATACTTGTTATCTTGTTAATTGGTAAACAAAAGTTATTTATCCTTTAATCTAGATCCTTGTTTCTGCAATTTTAATGTTCCAAGACCATCCCTCCAGGATGGACACAGGGAGTAAACCACTGATTACAAGACCATCCTTCCTTAAATAAACATTTGACTGTTTGAGTTTATAGATTTTATTACAAGATCAAGTCTTGTAAACATCTACTTTCCATATTAATCTGCACCCACCATAAATATTCAGAATTCCCATCAACACACAAATAGATCTGTGTTAAAACGAAGAAAGTGATGTTTATATGATGCTTTAGGAATAAAATACCTATCATCAAATTACTTGTTGATCCCCCTCTAACATAACAAATGATCTATATTTCTGATCATGCATATGACCACTGAAACTGAAGAGTTCTGCTTCCTGAAATGACAATTTATAGACAGGCTCCCTCTTCCGAGTTGAGTATGACTGCCAAGAAACTTGTCTGCTTGTTCTTTGGTCAATTGCGTGTCGTTTGACAGAATGCAAGTTTTTATATGGAGTCTATTTCAAAGATGGATGCATTTATGGTTCCAATAGTTCATAGGCCTATCAATTTTTTTAAAATAGATCTCACATAATAATGGTATGAATCTGAAATTTCATTCGTAATGCAGTGTAAATCAATTGTATTGTATAGTAAAAGTATAACGTGTGTTATCTCTTTAAATAAGAAGTGATATCACATACTCTAGAAAGAGCAACTCTCATAGTCCACTCATAGAGCATTGTATTCTCTCTTTCATGATGATATCAAACTGAAATTAAGAAATATAAATCTTGATATATTTATAAAGATAGTTTGACTTACCTGTGCTTGATTACCTGGGGTTGTATGTAATCCCAGTAACACACAAGTTACAAAACACACTTTCCACATAATACCTGGCTAGTCAACTTCGCAACTAGTAATCTATTAATCTATTCTATCCTTAAATATTCAACCGCACACTTTCAATCACTTTATAAGTTTACACATGTATCACATGACGCTATTTTGATTCCTGAAAATCTGGGAAAGCTTATTTATGAACGAAAGTGTATAATCCTATCAAGAACTTAGTTTCACATCACTGAAACTCCCATGATATTTAGTCATAGGCCACTTTACATATTTGTCACAAAATTTGATATACCAATATACACCCTTTTCTTTCCAAAGTATATCCTAGAGATAACAGTGTGTTAAATCTCTGTTGCTAGTGAACTCAACAAGTTGCCATCCTTGATAATCTAAGTACTTTCACTCAGGTTTGATGTGTGCATGCTTCAGGCCAAGAAACCGATTTACTGTGAAACAAGATGGAGGGACAGTTAAACTCCCTGTTAAGACAAACTTAATGACTTTAGGCCATCCTTACAACTGTCATTTCATCTTAGACACATGATAAACCATCCACATTCTTCAACAAGCCACCTAGTAATTGAGGAAAAAACAAAAACATGTCAGTAAACAGTATTTGTGGTCAAAAGTTGCAACACTTTCAGTGCATGTAAATGTAAACTGTTTTAAAGAAAGACTTCACATTCAGAGACAAACATCATCTTTTAGAAAACAACTACAAAACTAGACAGAGTATTCATATAAATCTAAAATAAATATATCAAATATTTCAAATATTTCAAAATATTTTTATGTGCCAATTTCAAAATGGATAAAACATGTTTGTGATACAAGAGATTTAACAACATGCCAGATATTTCCAAAAATATCACTTTCAGTTTTGATTATTTGCTGTTCAATTGATAGAAAATATAATTATTAAGATGATTCATGTTAACTGCCTTCCTGATTTACTTATTAATTAAAGAAAATTCCTAATCATTGAAAATAAAATAAACAGCTTTTTTGTTACTAAATGGGCTATATATGGGGAAAAAAATTAAATGAAACAGTCTTACAATTTAAAACAAGTAAATGATCCTTTATGAAAACCACATTGATAAATCTGGTCCCACTCTTTCTTTTCTGTCTATTAACATACAAAATGGAGCCAAATAATCCAGGATTAACAAACAATTACATGTCTAAACATTGACCATATGACTGATCATACAGTAAAAGGATTAACTGACCATTAGTATAGCCAACAGTGGACTATAATCAGAATGAACAAATTACCATTAGATCAATATTGGATGACCAAACATCAACATTATGGCATCCAGTCACGGTCTGGCTAGATTACAGCCAACACCACATGTTAAATGAGAAGACACTTAATTTATCAGACACACTACACAGCCGATTAAATAAATGTTGATATGTACATTCAACCAATTTGTTAGTTACATGCCAAAATTTTTACATTTTGTGCAGCTTTTAAAAAGATTAATATAATCTTTTAACACTTTCTTATCTAATGATAGATAATTTCCAGATAAATTTTAATTGTTAATTTCAATGTTCATTTCTTTGGTCTAATATTGATATTGAAAATCAAAACTAATACTGAATTTGTGTACCAGTCAGTTCATGATGGACAAACTGACTGAAATTTTGTTTTAGTATATATTACTAAAAATCTCTCTAGAACTAAGTACAAGTTTAAAAGAAACACTTTCAAAATCTGGTTTGTGCTAAATACATAAATTAAATAAACAAAGACAAACGTTTCTAGTTGAATATCAAATTACTTGGATTATCGGTTTTAAGACAACAAATGATCCATCTTTCTTGACACAAGTATAATTCAAGGATACCTGTTTTAACCAACTTTATCTTTGTGATTTATCAATGAATCAATCTTAGCTTCACAAATGTATGCTGTGAAAACACGAGGCATACCTATCTTTTTACTGACCAAATCCTTCAGTTATAGAAAAAAAACTGTCCTTCAATACCTTTTCATTAAAATATACTCGCAAACTGATGTTGACACTCTTTCACTGGATAAATACTCGATACAATAAAAGCTGTCAAGTATTTTAAATAAAATTTCATTGAATAAAATTTCACTTGAAAAGAAGCCTACAACACATTTATTCACCTATAAATCTAACCTAATATAACTTTTTACTATTTACCATCTGATAAAGAAAAGGTTAAAAATAAAACACTCATCATATTGCATAGCAATACGGAAACCACATGTTTGATAGACAGATTCCACACACATATTATTGTGAATACACATTACCATTATTACATGATCAATGCATTATCAATCAAAATCATCCAGAAAAAAATGATACACCGAAATATCTCAAAAATAAAAAAAAATCAACAGTTATGATGTAGGTAAAAAATTTAAACAGAACACAATGTATAAACTTACTACCTGCAGAGTTCTAACATATATGTACACATACCTCACAACACGCTTTCACTAAGGTCAGCTATCATTGTCCTAATACAAACTCTTAATAGATGAAGATAAATAACGCACACCTTAAATCACACTCTACCTATATATCATTCCATTAAATACATCCGCTTGTCGCTAGTATAACACGAGTTAGCACTGTAATGATGTTGATATTACCTGAAGTCGTATGAACAATGATTTCTATATGCATCTGTAACATGACTCGTTGCTAGTGTGTAGCGTCATCCATTGTTTCCAAGATCAGTCATATAATGCTAGAGGCTGGTTTACGTTCTATAGACCTACTACACATCACACATGGAAACCAACACACTGATATTGATCGGCCAGTCCAATTTTCTCAGGAAAAGTTTATTGTCTCGGAATCTGGCTTTATGTCCAATGTCAGACTGGCAGTCACTTGAAAGGGTCTAACCACCATTTAATGAAAAGTTACTGCAGTATATTCAAAAGGTATATTTAACCCTCCTCTGTAGTTCATGACTATCAACCATACTTGATTATTTAAATAGCTGTCAAGCTTTATACCATTATATAATATTATGTCTACCAGATTTTAAAGGTAGTTAACAAATACTTTTATATATAATTATAAGTACATATGTATTGTTACTGACACAGCAAGTTAATCAATGAACAGTTATTAACATATTCTGCATTTTAATCTGGAGAAAACCCCAAATGCATTGTTAATTATGCAAGGGAGAGAAAAAAATCAATGAGTAAAACTATGCATACACATTAGGACAAATTTAACATATTTCACTTTGTGCAAAGTGTTTCATACCTTGATTTTTAGTCATATGTTGTTTCCAAACAGTCTGAGCCACCTGAGGTCTGGGATATTTATCTACCAATAGTCAGAGACTACCTTGTCTCAAAACAGCCCAACATTACAACTGAATAGACCATCAGAGATTATAGATACTATAAATCAAGCCATGTATTATCAAACATTGGTAAATTTTAGATTTACTTTCGGTGATTTGGGGATAAATTTATACTACATAGTAGTTATAACTGTTCTGCTGATTGCTTTTCAAATCTAAATCTTTAAATCAATTTACTAGATAAATAGGCATAAGCCTATTTCCCACTTATATTTTCAAGAAATCGGGATCCCTTTTCCCATTTAATTGTAAAGTTGACTGATAATCTTTTTTGTGTGATCATATTGTATTACAAGATTTATATATATACTGTGTAGTATAGATATTTCAAAATCAAACATTAATATAGATAATGAAATGTTGAATACTAGTATAGGGCCTATGCATTGCACAATCAATTATTAATATAGATACTACACAGCTGTATATTAATATTAATTTAGATATTGCACAGTTATATGTTAACCAGTAATATATGAATTCCATAATCAAAGGTAATATAAATATTTCTGCAGTTGAATATTAAAATTGCACAATGAAATATTAACAATTAAAATACACTATTGAATTACAGTATCAATAGGCCTACTGCTTGGTGGATGTTATTTATAGATATTACACAACTGAATATCAATCAACGCATGTTAGCCATTAAATAATTATATAAAACTTTTCTGATCTATGAAAACACAGGAGATTATACAATATTGGAGATAATATAATATTGCATATAGACCCCTGTGGGAACATGTAGATTTCAAAGCTCACTTTAGTTAAAGGGGAATAACTCTTTATAACCTACAGTTTAACCAACCTTCTGGGCTGTATTAAGAAAAAGATTAATTAAAATTGTTCATTCCATCGTGTTTATCGAACATTTTTGATTCAGTAACAACAAAGTGAAAAATTCAAACAAAATTAAATGGAAGTCATATATAGGTTAGATATATATATTGATATTTTTATAGCTTTTAAAGTAAATAATAGGAAAATATTCATCATTCAGTAACTTAGAAAAGGACGTAGCCTATCACAATGCTATGGAAATTTGTTTAGGAACAATAAATCAATTACTCCAAAAACTAAACAATTGTCCTAGAGATCATCAAGTGTGTAGGGTAATTTTTATTAAGTTTTATAATAGATTATGTGAAGTTGACAGTATATACATGTAAGTATATAATTTAATGGTCTGTCAAGTTTTCTAGTATATCAGGTCTATTCACTGTATCTACCTGATTTATCAACTCTATAATAGAAAGGTAATGAAGGTGAAAATGATTATACAGTATCCTGAGGTTACTATCATATTATCAATCACTGCAGTGGTTAAAATTTTGACACCTGTCTTTTTCTTAAAGGAAACATCTCCTCCATGAGGTGAGGGCTTCAATTCATCTATTTTATCAATCGGTATTACTGTAAATTTTCTATGTTGATGACCGTAAAATTTATTCCAATTTTGCTGGTTTGTGGATTAAAATGTGTATACGAATGGAATTATATTCAGGTCCATGTCTATAATTATTATCCAATGCCTTGTCCTATCTTTCTTCCACTTTGCATTTGCTTGCAATACTTTTTGCACTTACTCTTTAAAGCCCCAATAACACTCTTGTTGTAACTGAATAATATGCCCCGATCTTCATGCTCGTCAACAAATCGTATTATTTTAGAATATTCCAATTAAATGATGATATAAATTTCATCTTAACACACCTATTTTAAAAAATTGGAAAAATTCAACCAATTGATTTGAAAAGTCTAACATAAACCTTTTCAAATGTGACTTGGATTTTAAAATATTTTCGAACCCTCTGGACAAGTAAAATAGGTTGTAATGGATAATTTACACAACAGGTAGGACACTTAAACATCTAGTACTTAGAATAAGGCTATTATTGATTTTCTGGAGCTACCAAGCCAGCAAGAGTGTTATTGCCCCTTTAAGTTTCTCCAAATATTTTCCATGCAATTTGGGGGAAGGTTGTGTTTTCAAAAAAAATGTTTACCTTTGTTGTTGCCAGTCCTTACTATGGACTGATCTCAACAACTAACTATGCTAATAATATATGCATAAAATCAGACCATATCTACTTTAAGATATACAATTAGGAAGATCATGAAGATTTCACCTCTTCTCAGTATGTAATGTATACAAGATTTCCAAAACAGGTTAGGGTTCAAAAAGTTATCAAATTTGTGAAATTAATATGAATATGATTAAGGTGGGTCAAGATCGTATCAGGCACATCTTAATGATAGCATGACCTGATGCACACTCCTAAATACATCAGTAAATGCAGTATATTAAAGGAAGCAAGTCCTTAACTCAATATCCACAATCTTCGACATTGCAAACACAACTTATTGGTCAATTTTAATTAACATTGATGTTGTTATCTTACCGTGAAAAGATGGACTTCTGATCATCCAATATTTAAGACAAAATGAAAGTTTTAGAATTAGTACACAAATCATGTTCCAGAATGCTTTTGAGTGCAATTTGTAATGAAATGACTTGAAAAACAAGGCCAAAGATATTCCACTCTGGAGAATACTACCGATGTAGATTGGAATAACCAGAGGCCAAAAAATGTCATTCAATTTGGACTCTTTGCATATTTCGCCTAACATAATGGATTAGAAATTATAGTAAAAACAGAATGATTGAATATAAATCAGTTTATATACATTCATATTATATTATTATATGTGCTTTGACCCATTTCTTACCATTTCTGGATGATGAAGAATATATTTAGCTCCTTTAAACATAAGAATCTTTGTGAAATAAAAAAAAATCCCCTTTCACATGACTCATTCACACATGATTATCTAAATATATGTAATGTAAATCTTTTGCACCTAAACACTATTTAAAAAGATAATTACTGTAATGAAGACAAGTTTATATGAATGATAAGTTTAAGATGTCTAAGTGATATATTTTTAATATATGTATGTAAATATACTAGTGTTGAATAATGTGTACATAAGAAAATATTATCAGGGGTTGAACCTTCTCACTAAACTTATCACATTTGTACATCTGAAAGAAGCAGGTCATCTTTGATTTAGATTGTTGATTTAGACTGCTTTGATGGGTTATTATATCTTAATCTAAGGATGCTAAATTTTAAATACATAAAATATAAGCAATATAAGACATCCTTTTACTTTAAAGTTTAAACTTAATTTCTTCTTTTTCAACTTTCTTTTACTATGAATTTCTTGTTATAAAATGTTCTCCTCAGAAGAATTACAACAAATTTTGGTGTTCTTTTAACTAAATACAGATGTGAATGTTATCTGTTGTATTATACTATAACCAATTTGTGACTCATTTTTCCTTTGGAACTGTGACTTCAAGTGTCTGTATCAGTGACTCTCTTTTGTCATTAAAATGGAAGATTATACTAACTATTTTCAGAACACCTGATACCACAAGAAGCTCAATGTTGAGAGAGAGAGAGAGAGAGAGAGAGAGAAATGGGGTTTAATGTCCACTTAACTCAAACTAGGTCATTTTGGGACTAACATATGTTTTTTTAAATTTCATTTCAATAATTCGCTTGCGGGTAGGGGTCTTAAGCAGTGGGAGGAAACCCAAGTGCCTGGAGAAAACCCACGAGGTTGAGAAGCGCCCCTATCTCCATGCCACATAAGCTCACACCAGGGATCGAAACCACAGCCGCAAGCCAGAGGTGACTGGCCAGCTAGAGGTCGAAGCGCTGCACTCTAGACCACTAGGCCATCCCAAACCCCGCTCAATGTTGAAAATAACAGTTTAATTTGCTGTGTCTGTTAAGAGCTATTTTGGAGTAGAGGGGTGTGTTCAGAATTATTTTTGAGTGTTTGTGTGCAAAAAACTTTTTTGAGGTTGCTGTGTTTTATGAACAATTTTGAAGCATCTGTGTGTTTAAAATTATTCAGGAGCATCTGTATGTGCTAAGAACTATTTTCGAAGCATCTGTGTGTGTTAAGTACTACATTGTCTTGTTTGATGAACAGATATAAAACCTTACCTGTAAGGATGTTTTAGCAATACAGTTGACATCTTCCTGAATATAACTATACTGATTATAATAGTAGCTGCCAGATCGAGAATTCTGCCAGGATTTGGACGGACACATCTGACTGCTGGGTACCTGACGGCCGTATTGTGCAAATTTAATGTTGATTATGGTTCCTGGTGGACATGTAATATTCATCATATCTCCATCACATGCATGTTGTTTTATAGTGTCTAACTGTCGAGTGATTCGTGCTATAACAAAAGAAAGAAAACATTTTAAAATATATTTATATACATACTCAAAGTCTGGTAGTAAGTAGTCACTATGTTTCAAAGATCATTGTTAAAAGGTTCAAGACTTTACCAAGACTTTACATCTTGACATCAGACATGTATTTTGGCTCTAAACTAGAAGAATACTGGTCAATTTATCTATCCATGGTCATCCAGCAAAAAAAACCAAGGTTACATGGTTTAAAAATTTTCTCCACGATGTTTTTTCATATTCTTCTGAATGAAGATAAGTAGGAATCCACATAAAGGAATATTAATTTATTACAAGAAGACTTACTGGATTACCATTCCTATTCAGAAAACTTTCACGCATACATTGTAAGCTAAAAGAAGCATCTGTGCCAAAATGATATCTCTTATTGCACATTGGAATAAGATTGAAATATACATTTGGTTTTACATTTTATTCATCATATATAGAATTTATTGCATGTTTTGTCATTAAAAAACTAACAAAAATCACAAATTCCCATTAAATGTGAGAATTTATAATCTAGTTGAAATGATTGGATCAGTTAAAATTGTTAAGTTTTCTATCTTCTTGTTGGTCATGCTAGGTCAAGTATATATTGACATAGGGTGAAGGCACGGGTCAAAGAATCTCAATATGTTTTATGACATACAAATACCTTTAGATCAATTGAGTACACAGGTGGGCAAACTTCATTAGGTCAATTTCACTTTACCTCAAATAGTTCTCATTATTTGCCAAGTATGTACATATATAAATTCCACTCCATACAGTGTACTGAATACCTATATGAATAAATCTATTTGCTAATTTTTATTTATACAAATAGAACTTATTATTTCATCATCTTAGAAATAAATACATCCATTTAAATATACAAATTATATTCAAAGCTAGTTATTAAATTCATAAACTGTGCAGGCCTGGGTCATTGAAGTGCTCTTCCCTTTCGAAAAAAAAGAACAACTTGCCACAAGGCCAAGTCATTCAATCATTGAGTTCCAAATATAGATCAACAATGTTCACAGCATATTTGAATGATATTCATGCAGATTGTCTTACATATCCCAAAGGATTTTCTTATGTTAGAGAATTCGTGTATGCCCTATTTTCTGGCACATGACAACAATAGCTTTTAGTGTCACACCACAAAATAGAAACTTCTACGCTTTTAAAAATATTAACATAAAAAGAAATAAAAAATACACAATGTGTAGTTGTTCTTTAAATTGACTTTAAGGTTCAGAGTTTTTATTCAATTGCTTTAGAGCTTTACAACTTTTTTTTTTCGATAAAAAAGGGTGGTGTAATAAGATAACTAGTGGTTATTTATTTTTCATTACCTCAGGTCCGGGATGGGATTTTTTTATAAAATATGACTCAACAGTGAAATGCTACCTGAAACAAGTCAATTCTCACGCTACCTATCCTTATAAGTTGGTCTTGTAAGCATGTCAATCTATAAAAACATCACATAAATTGATAAAATACTTTAATTAAGCAATCTTATTGTTTCTAATCATGTTTCATAAAAAAAAATATTGACAAATCTGCAATAAAACTGTTAGATATGATCTTTCTGTCCATGAAAAAATGATTTTTAAATGAATCTAACAAATCCTTCATTGTTCAATAAACAAGATTTGCCAGTCAATCAGCAAAACAACCCCTGGTATGCTTATATAGTTTAATTGTTTGTTTTCAACCCAATAACCTATGAAGATGGGAAACATTGAATGAGCCTATCAGAATTATATTACCTTGTTATTCTGATTGAAACTTTCATCTTAATTTATTGCGTTTATTATTATATCCAAACACGGCGATAATAATAAATAATATTAGTTTTAATAAAGTAGAAATTTTCACATGTATAAGGTCATAAACTATTGCTTTAAGACCCACAGTCTTAGTCCAAACAGCATGTTTATGATCGTTGTCCAGAATTTTAATACTCATATATAACAAATATGGACACGTAGATCTACCCTGTTTTACACCTATACAGAATAAAAGAAAGGACAGGAGTGATTTATATGCTTATGTTTAATGAACGACTCCTAATAAATAAGTCACGAGTAAAACAAGTCCTTGGCATGTAGTAGTTAATATACAAGTGTATAATCATGTTCCTGAAGAAACGACTAGTTTTACAGTATCTAGCCATTGCTAGATTAATCTGAAATTCCCAAATTTGTAGGTAGTTATCTCCCTTTACCACAGACACACAATACAAACATATGGAAGAACAAAAAGTAAATTAGAAAGGTTTGTACTAAGATGTGATGTGAGTCATGGCATGATCTTAACTGAAAAGCAGAAAGTTCCAACAACCTTAACAATTAACAACTTTGTAACTCGATTATCATAGCTAGACATTTCGCCTGCAAAGTCCATGACTTGATATTTACAATGATATTTTCTATCAAGTCTATCAAGGAATCAGAGAGGTCCCCAGCTAGGTTAGGAACCAATGATAATTAGGGCCCCAAAAATGTAGGGTATTACGTGAAGACCTAGATGATAAGATATCCTTGTCAGCAGGGGCGTACATAACGATTTCGTTTGGAGGGGGGGGGGAGTCAAAATGTGACCGATTGATGCACATAACCCAAGCACACACCCACCCACCCACCCCCAGCACGAGTGACGCAATCAGGAGCCGAGCACCACATGTGAGATTTCTAGGGAATATGGGGGTGGGGTAGGGGTGGTTTCAAATCTAGGGCGCCATCCACAATCCCGCCGCACAATGAAAGTAAACAAAATACTGGCTATAACATTAAGAGTCCCGGTAAAACATAGAAAGTATTATATAATTGTATAGTTGTCTCGTCAGAAAGTAGTTTTATTTTAGTTCAGATATAGTTTATGTCATATTAATGATTGTGTCTATAACACTGAGTAATTTGAGAAAATGTTTGAAAAAATTGATTCAATATCCTGGCATTTGAGGCCATTGATGGGAGAAATTCCTGTGGACGAGTGTACCAGAAATGTCAGTCAATGGGACAGAATCTCCAGATGTGTTTTGCAAGAGTTGGCATAACATCTGTACAATCTGACACCCCCGCCACACACATGATAGTGCTGAGACAGTATAAGACAACTGAGGAGCAGAAGAATGATATTAAAATAAAATCAAGTGCCACAGGCGAGAAAAAAAATTTCAGATATGTAACCGAGTAGAAGAAGGATGTTATAATGGAACTGCGGCGCAGGCGCGAAAAAATTTCAAATATGTAACAGAGCTTATAAATTTGGGGGACTGGGGTTGATAAGAAATGGGACAGAATCTTGAGGCTTATCTGTCAATTTCGCCTGTTTAGTGATTGAATGTTTATCTCATTAATTCATTTAGTCAGAGACCGACTGCGGTGAGTACTTTTTTTGAGACCGACTATTTTTTGCCATGGCAAAAAACATTTCATAGAACAAGATACTCACAACAGAAAAAGAGTGACAAGCCGACAGGGTTATTTTATACTATAGTTTTGTGTGACGTATGCAATTTAGGCACATGGATTCACGCAAATGCATAGTATTTGGGATCTATTCTGGCATTGTTTTTGAGATCGACTGCAGTGACTGCACTTATTATGAGACAGACTATTTTTCTCCCTGGGTGAAATTTTGTGGAAAGATCAACTACTCTCAAAAGAATGAGAGTGATAAGTTGACAAGGTTATTTTATATTAAAGACTGCTCCTATTTTGCGACCGACTGCACTGATTTGGTGTACCACCTCCCTACACACCCCACATTTACGCCCCTGCTTGTCAGGCCCTCCGTCCTGCATCACTGACTCGGGGAATCCAAGTCGGAAAATTCTAATGAACTTTCTAGGCCAATGCAGGGATAGAACAATTCATAAACAGCTTCTATAAACAACCTCGCAGAGACACATTATTCTCGTTAGCCCTCATCCAAAGTTAACATTCGTTTCAAAATGAATAAAATTCTTATTATAGTTGGAAAATCATGTTTTATGCATACTGCGCAATAAATCTTCCTTGAGAAAAGAATACATTTAAGTGTATGTCAACAAAATTTACGCCATTTAAAGGGAGCATGAGCATGATGTGAAAGGTAATTTTTAATCAAAGAGTATTTTCCTAAACCCAATGCATGTCAGTTTTCACCTCCACCTCCTTCCACTGACCTTATAACCTTTAAATATTTAACAAGTATATGTATTGTCAATTATAAGATGGGTAGTTTGTTTAAAGGGGTATTGTTATGATAATTAGAAGACACCTACCCTAGTTATGTCCTTCTAACAAAAATATGTTGAAAGATATAAACAAAATGTTTCAACATCCATCAAATACCTTTAAGAAACACCCATCATTGTACATGTTTACTGGGTCTTTGTGATCAAATATTCATAATCTTGACCTTAATTTGGTACAGATCATTTAGACCTTTGGCACAAGTACATTATATAGTGCTTTGTTATTTGTAATCTTACAGACACAGAAACACTGAGTCAAATATTGAACACTGTAAACGGCACTAGGTGTGTCTGGTGTAGATCATCTGAAACTTAGAAAAAGAAGTAAAAGTGAAAAGACCCACTTGTACAGACATTCATAATTCTTATTTCAAAAACTGGGAAAGCTAAAAAAATAAATCGATTAACTGTGCCCTTGTTCCTTTTTGAAACTTTCTCTCATTATCGTATCATGTCCTTGAAAGATAAAGAATCATGGTGAAAAATAGAAAGTAAAGGTTCCAAAATAGCCTGAGTACAGAGTTGGGGAATGTAATTATTTTACTGTTTTTTCATATTGCTGCTATATAGGAAGGGACAGGAACTTTCAGTGGACATCGTCTGCTCAGAGACAGTTAGGAACTAACTATACTCTATTTCCAGCATTATTAAATATTACTGTAAAATACTGAAACCTTTGGGTATATGTTGAGACATTCTGGCAAGTTGTATAAAGCTTTCCCCGAAACACATACATGTACAGATCATGATTGACCCTGTTTGGTTCTTTGTTGATTTTATGTATACATTTATACCTATAAAGTATCATAATAAATATGTGATAATGTGCATTTCTTTTATGTTTATATAACCCTAAACTTTATGTGATAAAAATATGACTCAAAGGGTTACTTATTTCTTTGAATTTTAAATGGGCAGTGAGCTGTAGAAAACTATATAAAGATAAACTGTTTACTTTCATAAGTTCAATTGACATAAGTCACGAAAATATTCCTTTTATCTTTCCAATAGCCATTCATGAGACTTTAACAAAAAAAGATTATATAGTGTTTTACAGTATTTTACGCCTGTTTATGCAACAAAGATCTGATCAAAGTTCTTCAACTGTACTGGAAATTGAAAGCATATTTATAATTACATAAATGGAACGTATCCATTTTTAATCAGACCTCATCATAGTGGCTTAGTCGAGGTTGCGGGGCAAAAAGGTGTTGATTATTACTGAATATTTTACACATTTCAATAAATTCTATCTCTCTTATTACTTTAATTAAATTAAGAAGTTTTCACACATTCCTACAAAACTGTTATATTTCTGTCAACATAAAAAGATATGAACCTTAAAAAAACAAAATTAAATCTGTTATGAAGATAATACTGAAGACATACATATCACCTCTCAGTTACATTAAAATGATGTTTAATGGTCAAGGGTCACAAAGGAAGTTGATTTTGTTACAACCAGATAAACAAGATTTGTAAAGAGTCACAAGAACTGACACCATTACTTTAAAAATAATCTTGATAAATAATGGATTGTCTTACCAGCTAATTGATGGATTGGGATAGATTGGGTTAGACTTGGGGTATACCTTGTAAACATAAATCTTTAAAGATGTTGATACATGTTGCTGAAGAGATCTTAATTGGTAACTTAAGAATGAGATTTCAGATGAAAGATTAGCATTTGAAAATAGATTCTTGGTAATACATTTGTTGTTAAATCTAGGGCATGAAGACAACTATGATAAATCAGGAAAATTCACACTGTTTGTTTTATTTCATATTATCATCAGATTACTTTAAAGCCACAGCAAGCAAGCCATGGAGAGTAAGGCACTGACCACAGAGATCTGGAGCTCAAACCCAGTTCTGGTCTAGAATGTTTCCAGGGACTTTCCAACATGGTTTCCCTATTAGTGGTGCAGGACAGTTCTATAGTCATTTGGATGAGATGATAAACCAAATTGCTCACATTTGATCAAAAGTCGCAAGTACACTGTTTTAATGGAAAGACTGTTGCAAGGGTCATAATTCTATTCATCTAAGCTCAGTAGTCAAAGCATTAAAGTACAGTTAGCACAAATATAGCTTTTGTACATGAAATGTGGAAATAAACACGCCAAATAATTTCAAGACAATAATTTTCCAAAATTTATTAGCAATTATTTGTAGGTTTAACAAAATTCTAATTACTGGCCATTCGAAAATCTCACAAAATCTGCAGTTTTAAAATTTCTCCATTATCATGCAACAAAATCACACAGAATGTTCCAAAATAGGTGACAAATACAAGTAGAGTTTTTTTTGTCATATTTTAAAAATAGAACCAAAAAATGATAAGATCAACCAAAAGAGATCTCATATTCCCCCATACACAAGTCATCCATTGTTAATATTATTTTCACTTAACCACAAACAATGAATGAATACTACCTCACTAAATTACTCACAAAGTAGTGGATGGTGAAATTTGAGCAATTCTTACATGTGGACTCTCATCACTAAGATTATAATCTGGTGACAAAGGTGTTCAACAACTTTTCTAGAAAGTAACCATCTCATGAATAGAAAGATTATAAGTCTTTCATCTCCACTAGCCCTATAGAAATTTTACAAAATGAAATTATATACCACACTTCCTGTCAAGTTATTAGTTGTAAAATGGCTGTAAACCTTCAAACTTTTGAATAATAAATGGTTTACATATTATCAACTGAAATATGGTAACAATTAAAAAAAAACAACAAGGGTGTTTCTTTTATCAACATTCATGTGTAAAATGTCAATAGTTTATATACATCGACCAAACTGTGAAGTAATAACTGCATACAATATTAATGGAAAATTTAAAAGAAATTGCACTCATTTCACTCATCTAATGAATATCAGAACAAAGTGGGTGTTTTTACTGGTCTAATTCGCAAGCAAAGTATGACTAAACAACTGATCTAATAAACATCCAAATATACATCCAATGTGTGTATTAATAGCTAATACACAATCACAATGGGTGTTATTTACTGGCCTAGAACACCCAGAGAGTGTGACTGAACCACTGGTCTAATACTCATCTAATGTGCCTTTCAATAACTGATTTAATACACAATCAGGGTGTTAACAAACAACTAATCCGATAAAATGTATAATGTGTGAATTAATAACTGATTTAATACACAATCATAGTGTGAATGAACAACTCATTAAATACCCAATCATACTGTGAATAGAGAGAGAGGGAGAGAGAAATAAGGTTTAACGTCCACTCAACACAAACTAGGTCATTTTGGGACTAACATATGGTTCAATTTTTATTTCAATAATTCGCTTGCGCGTAGGGGTCTTTAGCAGTGGGAGAAAACCGGAGTGCCCAGAGGAAACCCACGAGGTTGAGAAAGCGCTCCTATCTCCATGCCACATATGCTCACACCAGGGCTCGAAATCACAGCCGCAAGCCAGAGGTGACAGGCCAGCTAGAGGTCGAAGCGCGGCACTCTAGACCAGTAGGCCATCCCACCCCACCTCATCATAGTGTGAATAAACAGCAGATCTAATAAACATATAATGTGTGTATTAATAACTGATTTAATATACAATCAATGTGTTAATAAATATCCAAGGTGTGTATTAATTAGCATAATACACAATGAAAGATTATGGATCTACAAAATATCAACTCAGTGCTATACTAAGTCTGTTTCTGTTTGTGAGAACAGCTTGGCTAATGAAGATAGGAAAACTATGAACGTTTGGTCATTATAAATATAAAAATAGGTTGCCAGGCAACGAAACATACGCCCACACAGCAGCCAAATCGTCCGGGCAGTCAACAAGAATTGTCGCATATTAAGGAATTATCAGAAAATCATTAGAATTTGTTTGGTTTTTATAATCAAACGTTTTTTTTTAAATCATATAATAATTGTGACCTCCAGAGGCACCACAAGCTAAAAAGGGTGATTTTTCGTACAATCAGGGGACATAATTCAGGAAGTAATGACCCGATGGGCGCAAATATCGAAAGGAACCAAGATCTTTGGGTTTAAAACATACCTGTCAAGTTTCATCAAAATCGATTCAAAATTGTGACCTCTATAGGGTCCACAACCTTGATATAACATATTTTCACACTATTCGTGTACAAACGGCGGCCATTTTGTCCGTCAATTCTAGTCCGGTTTTCACGTAATTCAAACTCTCTCTTCATTACCATGTAACGGTGATATAGTCAAACGTTTTTTTAAATCGGATAATAATTTTGACCTCCAGAGGGACCAAAAGCGAACAAAAGCGATTTTTCTGACAATCTGGGGACATAATTCAGGAAGTTATGATCCAATGGGCGCAAATATCTAAAGGAACCACGATCTTTGGTTTATAAACATACATGTCAAGTTTCATCAAAATCGGTTCAAAATTGTGACCTCTATAAGGTCCACAACCTTTATATAACATATTTTCACAATATTCGCGTACAAACGGCGGCCATTTTGTCCGTCAATTTTGGTCCGATTTTCACACAATTCATACTCAACCTTCATAACCATGGAACGGTGATATAATCAAACGTTTTTTTAAATCGGATAACAATTTTGACCTCCAGAGGGACCACAAGCTAAAAAGGGCATTTTTTCGGACAATCAGGGGCCATAATTCAGGAAGTTACGATCCAATTGGCGCAAATATCGAAAGGAATCAAGATCTTTGGGTTATAAACATGCATTTCAAGTTTCATCCAAATCGGTTCAAAATTGTGTCCTCTACACTGTTCACAACCTTGATATAACATATTTGCACACTATTTGCGTACAAATGGCGGCCATTTTGTCCGTCAATTTTGGTCCGATTTTCACGAAATTCGAACTCGACCTTCATAACCATGGAACAATGATATAATCAAACGGTTTTTTAAATCGGATAACAATTTTGACCTCCAGAGGGACCACAAGCTAAAAAGGGCGATTTTTCGGACAATCAGGGGCCATAATTCAGGAAGTTACGATCCGATTGGCGCAAATATCGACAGAAACCAAGATCTTTGGGTTATAAACATGCATTTCAAGTTTCATCCAAATCGGTTCAAAATTGTGTCCTCTACACTGTTCACAACCTTGATTTAACATATTTTCACACTATTCGCGTACAAATGGCGGCCATTTTGTCCGTCAATTTTGGTCCGATTTTCACGAAATTTGAACTCAACCTTCATAACCATGGAACGGTGATATAATCAAACGGTTTTTTAAATCGGATAACAATTTTGACCTCCAGAGGGACCACAAGCTAAAAAGGGCGATTTTTCGGACAATCAGGGGCCATAATTCAGGAAGTTACGATCCGATTGGCGCAAATTTCGAAAGGAACCAAGGTCTTTGGGTTATAAACATGCATTTCAAGTTTCGTCCAAATCGGTTCAAAATTGTGACCTCTAAACTGTTCACAAGCTAAAAAATGTGATTTTTCGTACAATCAGGGGCCATAACCCATGAAGTTACAGTCCGATACATGCCAATATCGAAAGGAACCGAGATCTTAGGGTGATAAACCTATGTTTTAAGTTTCATTGAAATCGGATAAAAATTGTGACCTGTAGACTGTTCACAAACAATTGTGAACGGACGGACGGACGGACGGACGAACAGGGGCGACGACAATATACGTCCACATGAAAATGTGGGCGTATAAAAATATGCCAAATGTAGTTGTTCTATCAATCTTCTTGGTGTATAGAACAACTACATTTGGCATATTTTTATATTTATAATGACCAAACGTTCATAGTTTTCCTATCTTCATTAGCCAAATTGAAGCAGAACAGTAGGACGTCAAATCCCATTTTATTTCATTTCATTGTTTTCATTATCTTACTGATACCATAATTTACAAATAGGAAACTACTGTAAGTGTTGGGTGACTGTGCATACTGTTCCATATACAATACATGAAAACTATCAAGTATGTCAACAATCAAACAATATAAATGTTGTTCTTTAATTATGGAAGGGGTGTGTAACTCTGTTTATTAATTAAATTGTGACTACTTACACAAATGTACAAATCGCCTGTGGCCGGTTTACAAAGAAGAACTATTTTTCACTATTTGACCTTAGTTGATATTTAATGAGTGTCAAAAAATTCTTTCTCTCCACCCTTTTGTAGCAGGTGTAACCAATGAGAACTTTACTTACATACTTACATGTCCTTCATTCCTGATCTAATGACTCTCAGCCTCCACATACTTCACCTTTCTGATTTCCCAGGTAAAAAGTTGACAAGTGGCAAGATCAGATGACATGTACAAAAAAAAACTATACAAATTTCAAGCCACTTAAAGCATTGATTAATTTAAAAAGTCACTTAGTTCTCACACAGTTCATGTACTTTATAACAAATAATGGTTGTCAAAGAATTCAAAGTTTAATAACGACTGATTTTAATTATTTGGTTTTGGATATTGTGTGCCATAAGTAGTATATTGTCTACATTTTCAAGAGATGGAGGTGGTTGAGCGGTCTAAAGCACACTCTTTATATCTCAAGGTCTATAAATTATTCCAGTGGTGTGGTTTCAATCCCTGGCTTGTGCCTAACAAGGGATAGGGTTGCCTGATCGACCTTGTGTGTTTAAATTCGAGTACCTCCAATTTCCCCTTCTGCTGCAGACCCCTATGTGCAAGGGAAATAGCATTATACCATATTTTAGTCCAAACAAAGATTTTAACTGGCTATTTTAATGTGTTTTCGTGTTTCATTATTAATTACTAAAGAAATGATGAGCATGACTGCTTTGTAAATGTCAGAATGCCTTGATCAGAATATATTTATTTCTGAAAACTGCACAGTATATATAAAACCAATAATAAAGCATTAAGAAATCAATATCCAAAGCACTAAGTAATCAATTTCTAACTATATCTCATGTAGTTTTATTGTATTTATAGTGTATTCAAAACAATGTTGGTAGTAATAATCGTAGGTAAGTCAATATTCTTACAATTATTCAGGATATACAACAATTGGGAAATAATAAAAATAATTGTAAAAACTATATGTCTACAAACAATGTCCTGAAAATGTATGAAATTAGTTCTATGGCGTCAGGTTACTATTGATTCTCCCACTGATTTTTATAATGTTAATTCTTATATCTTTTTCTCAGATTTTCAGTGGGTTCAACACATTCTATCACAGATGGAGCAAAAGCATACACAAATTGTAACTAGAAAATATAGCTACCTGCATTACATTTCAACGTTATTAACCTCTGAACGAAACGAATCCTTCCGCCACCGAAGAAGATTCATCGAAACCTGGCAGAAAATGTAAATTCAAATACCCTTTTGTACCTTTCTAGAATAAAACTTGCCATGCGAAGGAGAGTGTGTGTGTGTTGGGGGGGGGGGGAACGATTAATCCACCCCTAGTTCCAAGACCCTAGGGTGCTTGAGAACATGAACAGTCCTAGATTACATCTATGTACACAGAAATTGTATAGAAAATAAAATCTCTTAATGAGTTGTACATGTTGCTAGCAAATAAAGGAGAATTCTAAAAAAAAAAAACCTTATTGCTTTATGTTTCCCCTTTATGGCAAGATGCCATTTGAATTTAAATGCTTTTGGGTACCTCTATCCCTTGCAGTACATACAGAGCCCTGACTAAACTCAAATTACTATTGTCCTTTCTTCTCCAGAGGGAGTTTGATGTAGATGATCTAATTTCATTGTGACTTTACAATTCAAGTGTAAATAAATAACAATGTTTAATATGAAACCATATTCTTATCAGAGCATTTTTTTCTTTCGACTTTCTAAACATATTATCACGCAGCTTGTAATTATATCCACCACTTAAAATGCTATTTGTCACAGTTGTTACAACTTCAACATACATCATACACATGATGAAATTATATTTAAAAAGAAACGCAACTCATTGTTTGATACGCTCACATCATGGACTTATATCCAAAGTTTGACTTTGTGTATGTGCACACTGACACTTTCGATAACAATTAAATTCAGGTAAATAATAGAATGTTTATCCCAAGGATAGTATTGAAACTTAATGCGAATGCAGATTAGAGGCTGCTCTGTTTCTTGCACTATTTCAAATGATTTTACATACAGCAGTACCTCTAATCAGCTTACAAGAATTCTAATCTGGTTCAAGCAACAGGCTCAAATGATAATATCAATGCAAGGCTTTAAAAAGCTTGACTTTGGTATTACCATGGACCTTATAATGTATTATAATGTATTATAAGGTCCATGGTATTACTACCATGGAAGTAGAGTCTAATTCTGGCACCGAACCCTAGTAAATTACACAATTGACCGAGGAACATTCAAATTATCAATTCATTTTTTTTTTCATCCTGTATGATTGTAATAACAATTCAATGTGCTCTTACAGTTAAGGCATCAAAAAGAATCTAGCAACAATTTCCATAAAAGTTTTGGATAAGTTAGAGAGTGAGTAAATGAAGGTGAAACAACACTCAATATACAGCCATGAAATAGCAGAGATTTATGGAGATGGGGTGAAGAAAGAATTCCTAGATGATCATATAGATCATGTCTAGGGTATTTATTTTAGATGTTAAAAAAAACTTTGATATTTTGAAAACTGTCAGATAAATATGTGAAAGAAATATTATCTTAACAAATATCACATGTATATAAGAATTTCATTGGTAAATATTGATTGCAGTAACAGAAAAAGGTGATATGTTTCCATTAGATTTATGATATATATTTAACATATGGATCACTGTGTGAAGAAATGTGACAAATATTATTTTCTTAGCATAAATGTTATCTTATTAATCTCTAATATCAGAAGCAAAAAATGTATGGACAGACTGTTATAATAGTTATATATAACCGCTATGATATTCTCTGTTTAATTACGAAGTGCCTACTTTAAGTCTAATGCCTTTCAATATTGACAATTTTTCTTATTCAAATAGTATATTGTGTTTCCTTCATTGAGACTTCCATGAAGTGTAAATAAATTTGAAGATTTTTTCCTTTTAGAAATTAGATAGTTTAAGTTAGAGACATTCAATATGTGACAATTTTTACAACATGGGTGGCTGACTTTAAACTTTTTCAGAAAAAACAGACAATGACAGTGTGATGGATGTTCATGCCCACAGCTTAGCATGGGGTGTTAAACAATCCAAAAAGAATATTAACCTGAGAAGGATAGCAGTAGCCCTGTGATATAAATTGTGAAATATCTTTAGAAACCTGGGGACTGGGTAGCCCCAAAACCCCATTCATCCTACAAACATGGAGCAGTACTCTGTGGTGCTCTGCTCTTTAGATACCACGTAATTCATTAGAATTTAAAATATAATGATACTTTCGTGCCTTTTGAATAATTAACCCTAAAATGGGTTGTAAAGGAGACAAAGAATAAGAAAATTTGATTTTCTTTACTTAACCCATTTTTGTAGCCCTACATGGGAATTTCATGAATATTATGTAATTTTTTCCATCAAAATTCCCACACAGTTGACTGTACCGGTATGGGTTACCGTTTGGTTTACATCATAATATGTAAGTCATCTTCCAAGTAAATTCCTCTGATTGTACGCCTCGAAATTGACACCTTTTCAAATCCACGTGAATTATTTGACTCATTGAGAGTAGCATGGTGAGTCAATATTGAAAGGAGACAGTGTTACTCTCAGTAGGTTAACCTTGTAACCAATCTACTGACAATCTTTATCATTAGGGTTAAGGTTAAAATTACTACATCAAGATTTTGAGACATGGTTAAGTCAACTATTTTTAATTGTTACATTCAATCTAGTGATAGTCCTTATCATACCGGTTAAGGCTAAAATAACTACATCAAGATTTGACGTGGTTAAGTGAGATAATCAATCTCGACTATATTCATTTCTAACACTCCATTTAACTGAAAAAAAGCTAATGCACTAAAGTTAAGTTTAACAGGAGTTCTTGTCCAACAATAAAATGACTTTTACAGTGATCAATATAGTTATATTTTGAACACTACATTTTACCTCTCTTTCCATTTGGTTGCCCATTCTTGATCATGTTTGTTTTTCTTTAGAAACAGTATTAATTTGTTTGACATAATCTTCATTGCTGGGGAAAGGTGGTCAATTGGTGTAAAATCTCTTCATAAAGGTCTTGATGAACATAACCCTTATATTGTTACCTTGACTTAGGATTATCAAATTCTTTTTTAAGAAGTCAAAAGTACTTTTATTACAAAACATTATTCACATAAGTTATGGCTATTTTAAGTCCCATTAGTTTGCTATCAATTTCACACTGCAGTCTCTTAGACAAATATAGTATTGACAATTGTGTCATCTTTTTCATAGCCTACAAACCAGCACATTGCAGGGGCGGATCCAGGATTTTCCGAAAGAGGGGGCGTGCTGCACCCACTAGGGAGTGCAAAGCCTGGAACCGTGATTTTTGAGTGGAAAAAATGTCCACAAGGACTAATTTCATACCAGTACTGTAAATTACTATTTCCAACCTAAACTATTATTGTTCTACTTTCTCGCGAGAATATATGGAGCTAAAAATTGTTCGACACCTCAAAAAAAAATAGAGGGGGCGTGCGCCGGGTGCACCCCCCTCTGGATCTGTGCCTGCATTGTTCATGAAGGTCTTTATATATTCAGTTGCGCTTTTATACTTTTGAAACAGGTCAGTCTTGTTGTGTCTTATTCACTGCAGCATTCAAATATTAAGCATCTTTGCCTGTAAATTGTATGGACCACTGAGGTTCATTTATGATGGTCAGGTATGTGCATAAAAGATGGAAAAATGATTGTAATACTCCACATTAAGATCATGCTAACATTTTATAATGTTACCCACAGGACGAGATAATGGAAATAATTAAAAGATAGTTGAAAATTACATAATTTAAAACAGGTAACAGAAATAATATTGACCTCCAGCGGGTCTGTTTAATGTTCTACCCAGCTCCTGTAATTTACCTAATGTGTTCCTTTGTTCAGATTAGGCTGTGTACTTTAATTATATGGACAATGGTCAATCTATGTAAGGGTATGATGACTGATCAGTGAATACACTGAGTTGATTAACTAACTATTCTGGTATAAAATATCAATAACCTTTGTAGCCAGGTCTCTCATTATTCTCTGATCAGCTGATTAACTAAACTAAATAGGACTTGCCCCATTCTTTCAACTGTTTGTATTTAGATAATGGAGGGCAGTAAATATTTAGATTGCTGTGGGATCATCTTAATAATGTTGATGTTTGAATGTCATGGTAGTGAAAGCTTCACTGATCACTAATGTTCTAATTTCATTTCACAGAAAAACGAAAAAGCTGGAAAGCTACCTATCAAAATTTAACCCAAAACAGTTTTTCTTACATCATTACAAATGAATTAATGTTTTTAGACTTAAATCATACTATTTCAATATCCTACAACTCCTACAAAACTCTTGCAGGGGCGAACTGCTCAGTTACATAATAATGCCTTGCATCAATGAAATTACATCACAAAGTGATCCTACATCAATATAAAAATGATTTCTCTGTTTAAAAACCTCAATTTGTATGTATGTCTATGTAATTTAGAGATGATGATGGCAGATTTCTGTAACAGAAACCTGGCAAACCCCCTCCTGCAAAAATTCCTGGATCCACCACTGTCCTGCTAACTTCAGTAAGTTAAAATAGGGTTGAGTTGCCATGAAGTCTAAAGTGTGCACTTTATATCATAAGATCTGTCATCTATTCAAGCTTGTGGGTGACAAGTATTAGAGTTGTCCGTCTAACCTGTTTGTCACCTCCTATTTCCTCGAACAGCTACATACCACTGCTCATATTGAATGAAGCTTACTAGATGTTAGTCCCAAAATCACCCAGTATGTTTTGAGTGGATATTATCTCTGTAAAGTTTGTATAAAGTTGACAAATTTTTATCTTTAGTAACCTAGCAACATCTAATATCCAGACACCAGGTGATGCCACAAACCAAACGTTTATCTGGTTTACAACTGACCAGTTCATCATATTGGTAAATCATTACCAAGTCATTGCTTTAGCGTTAAATGTCTATTCATTAATTCAAACTGGACACTAAATTACAAAGCTAGAAATGTAACAGTTCTTTTAATTAATTCAGACCGGACATTAAATGACCAAGAGATAAAAACCAACATGTATATAAAGCATTTTGTGAGTAAATATATGTTGATAGAGGTGGTCAGTCATTAAGTTTTATCTAGATTATTTTCATTCTGTTGTGACAACCTGACAGATAAATCTTGTCACTTATCTTAATTACTGTGATAGCCTCTGTTGTAAACATCAACACAGAAAACCAGTTTCTAATAGTATAGTGGTATAAACACTCTTTTCACCAATGGTAATAAATCTATTACATTGCTTTTATAAAATTACCCTTTCACTGTTGCAGCTCTTGATCTAGTCTTATTGAGGGTATTTAATGGTTGACATACAGCCAGGAAAGAAGCAGTACAATAAGGGGGACAGGGGGTGCGTACTGATGACCAACTAAATTGACAAGTGCTCCACTGTAACATGATAATCCAATAACCCTCAAAGAGACCAGTGAAAGAGACAGACTATTGCAAGCCGAACAGCCTTTACATAATCTAGCTACAAATAGCATTAAAGATGCATCATGCAAGAGCTTAATCTGCCTATTGCATTTTTTTTCTGGCTTCAAATGTTATATATAATAAATATTATTTAGACATTTATTCACATAATCAGCCAATCTCCAGACTGTCAGATGGCTTGGATATTGAGTGGATTAGACAATGTCTACATATCTGTGTTCTAAATGATAATATAGTTGATGAAAGGACTGAAAATGGATATCTTTTGTCAAAACTTCAAACATTTCTAAAAATTTGCGATGAATAAAAGTATTTGAACTACAAATTTTTTAACTATCATCGCAAAAATGGCCAGCTCTATCTATAAATCTTGCATTATGCCCCTTTATTGTGCTTCAACAGATATTTTGTCTTGGCAGGCAATTAGCTTCAAAAGGGATTATGACAAGCACCTTTTCCAGCATAGTAATTGATAACAATATTGGCTTGGCTGGATCTGTGGTAGGGTATTCTTGATGATGTATTAGGGATTTAGAATGTTATTTCATCTGATATCATCTGAAGACATGGGTAAATCTTATCATTATATCACATATCAAAGTAAAAGATTAAAGTGAGTTGTAAATGACTAGGTATAGTATTAACATAACAAATGAAATCTAATCATTGGGGTGGTAGTCGTATCATAGTGGACATTACCAACAGCTTTTCATGTCATACTCAAGTTACTTAACACTGTGGTCTGCCAGAACCTTTAATGTCAGATTATACTTTTACATTTTCATGGTACTGACATCAAGCTGTCATCGTTTACATTATAACCATGCTACCATTTCACTTTTGGTAGTAATAATTTGAAAATTGCTGATGACACACTTACAATGACATAAATTTTGACCCTAATCTGACCACATAATCTTTACTAGACACAATCACTGCAGGTGTTGTCTGCTCTACCAACAATTTCACAGAAACTGAAGGCCATTCCTCTTAAACTTGGTGTCACATAAGAACATGATTCTGGAAGACTTCAAGTTCAAATTACCTGAACATGCTTCTAAGTCAGACATCCTTTTAAATATAAGAGTATCTGTCAAATATACTCATGAGAAGACAGATTTATATGATTTTTCCTGGAGACAAAATTTATAACAGTGTTGTTGCCCAACTACAGAGCATGTAGTCTGTCCTAATAACTATCAAACATAATCTGTTGTCAAAAAAAAAAAACAGAATTAGGAGCCAGAAGTATGAACCATTTTGGCCTTTCTTTGAGTAAAATCACCCAAATGATCCTTCTGTCTAACCCTGACCTCACAAGGATTAACCTATAAAATCGAAAACGTGTGTCCAATATCAAAATCCGCTTAAAATCTACAGTCCAATTTACACTCATATTTCGCGACATTTCAACAGAGCTTATATATGATCAGCTAAAACACATAGACGATATGGTACACAGAGAGTTAAAGGGGCTTATCTAAAAGAGTTATGGCCACCATAAAATGACCACTGGCTATCCATAAATACATGTAGAGAAATGTATTAAAGACCCAATGAGACAGCTTCATTAGGGTTATGATAAATCACTGGGACGTGTAACATGTGACAGTGGGCTGAAGAGGAAACAATTCTCATGATGGTGTCAGTTAATTTCTTAATTTATCATCCATCTCTTCAGATCTAAAGTACTGTACTGACAAACTCATTCACTATAAACCACTAATAAATCTCAATCTACTTAGGGTTTAACATTCAGTTTTACTGTATCAACAGCACTGCTGAAGACTGGCAAACTTACACCATGTCATGTTCTAAGGGGTGAATTTTGCCTAGACAGCAACATTTCCACCTTCTCTTCATCAATTTCAACTGTCAAGGGCTCTTTAATGTGCACAGCAGCAAGTACAAGGGAGGACCTTGGTTTTCTGTCCCATCCAGATGACTAGACTTTTTCCTTAACCAGTCCCTGCTCCATTGATAATGGGAAATCAGGTCCGAAAGTTCTGAGGAAATGTTTCGGCCAACATAGTGTTAAAAAAAAAAAGATAAGCAAATTGATTTCAATGACATTTAGTAATGAAACTGGAAATATACCGGACACAATTGTATGGAAATCAGTGGCTGTTTATTACTGAGCAATGTGTTGACTAGGCTTCAAGTCAAAACAGTAATTGTATTCCATAGAATTGTGTCCTGTATAAAAGAAGTTCAAAATTAAAACAGCAATGATAAAGGGCATCGCTATAGTTCAATAATGAAAAATCAACATTATTCTGAGTGAAGTTATGAATGTTTGAAGTTATGACAAGAAATGGACTAAATTGTGTACCCCCCCCCCCCAAATTGAAAGTTCATATTCTTAATCGTTGAGTACCATTAATGCAGATATGGTGGGCATTGTATAATCCACTCAATTTCTCAACCATGTGAATAAATGTCTAAATAATAATTTCTATAACATATGAAGCCAGAAAAAAACACCTGCAATAGACATATCAAGATCTTGGATAATGCGTCTTTAAGCATTCAAATTTACATAAAAAAGCTCAAATCCAAGTGTAGATATCAACTACATATTTATGTTAAAATCACTATAGTCATTAAAGATAAGATAAATATTCATATGTAGACATTTATATAGAGTATTCAAAAATCAAATCTTTTTCAAATAGATATGAAGCATATTTAAACTTGTTAACAAACAGTTTTTTTTATAACTGACAATAAGGACACCCACCAAATGAAACTATAGACTGTTTTCTGAAATGACTTCTTTGAAGTTGGGCTTTATCAAAGTCTTAACCCTCATAAAACACTCAAGTATTTCTTTGTTTCAACAGAGGGAGGGAGAGAATTTTGAAGGCTAGTTGTAATTTATCAATGTCCCACGAGTCTTGATTGTCTTGTTTATCTGTTACCTGGCAATTGAATATGTAGCCGTTTGATGGGATCTTGGTCTATCTACTTTAATGGTGTGATAAGGATGTCAAGGATGTCTTCAAATTGATTTAGATAAATCAGCTGCTAAATACTTAACTGGAGATACCTATTCTACCTAAAAGAATGGCACCCTGGGTGTATGCTACGATATATTAAATTATAGAAACACTGGTCACCTGGTTACCCAGAATAGCAGCCTGCTTCTTCATCACTCACGAGAGAAAGAGTTGGGGGATTAACCTCAGCTCAAAACAACCAGGTCACTTTTAAAGGTTTCAATACAGCTTGATTCGAAATGAAAATTGTATAGAATTCTAGGATTCAAAATAAAACAATACACAAAAATGTTCATCTGTGATTTCACATAAATTATTGCCTTTGAGTTGTCATACTAAATAAGTTTAAAAAATAAAAACTGCATAGTAGCTAGGGCAATTGGACTTCAGAAGGAAATTGAGTCTTGGTGAAAGTGGAATGGGGAAAATGAACACCACAAATTGATTATTCATTTAGAAACGTCTTCTCAACCTCCACATAGACTTTGCCTGTACCAAGAAAATCATACAGATTGTTTTGCAAATAATTATTTTGTGGTAATTGATGGGTAAAATACCTCAAATATGATTTCCAATCTTACGCTCTGATTCTTCATTTATACAATACAGTGTAAGTCAAATATAGATTGACTTGATTTAATATAATCCATGTTTAATTTGATGATTGACATATTCAGGTGTTGAGACTTCAGTAGGTGACAGGTGCTCCCATCAATCACCTCTAATCAGCTATAGGTGACAGTTGAGTGCTCTTGGCATATCTAATATTGATATCATAATACACACATTCCTATACATGTAAATCCTTTCATCTCACTTCATTGATTTCATTTTCATGGTTTTCACATCTAGATTTTGTCTAAATAAAATATTATTTTTAACAGACTATAAGGTGAATTGGGCAAATATATCATCAAAATCAATGGTCCTAAAATTTACCGAAATATTGAACTCGGGTTTAAACCTACTTCCATTTGTCATAAAAACACATTAGCATGTACCGTATTATAAACTACACCTAAAGCCCTATAAACTACACCTAAAGCCCGGGGCAATTTCTCTTTTCCCATAAATTAACAATAGACTAGGATCATACAAACCTACCCTGCTTAATACTGAATTGACTTTGGCAGTCTATTAGTAAACATATGAATTACATATATCTCTTTCTGCATATTTGAACATAACATGATTGTAATCTTGATTATTTTCTCAGCTTTGTAAAGAAAATATTGGCAGTAATCCTGGGGTTTTTCATCTAGATTTAGATAAAAATAGATAATGCAGTATAAAGAGATTTATTCTCAATTGCTTCACATCATGATAAAAGTATGGCAACTATAAGTACATCTAATCTTCTTTATATTTGGTATTCATGAAGTGACAACTTCGGCTGCATTTATTTACTCTCACTCCTGAAAACAATGGATCTGCATCAATTCAAGAAAAAACCCTCAAGAGTATACCAAAGTCAATCTGATGACAATTCCTTCCACCAAAAATGTTATAAAACAATTTCAATACCGAAAATAGACCCAAGAAATATATATACATGTATATTGATCAGCCTCACCAACAATGCATCCTTTTTTGAATGACATATCATTGGGGCAACACACTCCATTTTTGCATGTGATCTTATACATGTACCTGCATTATTCAAACGATATTTAACCTCTTTGGGGAGTTTTCAAACATATTCAACTCAGATTTGAAGGTCATTTGATTTCTGCATCATTGAGTTTTATGGCTGATTTTATTAGTCTACTTCAGGCCATTATTCCTATGATTTGGCTGTCAATAGTCGATACATGATTTAATTAAGTTGTTATCACCAATAACCATCTTTTCTATAGATCAAGTAGAAACAATTTGATTGACACACCCTCCCCCTTCCGTATTCAAAGTCATCTATTTTTTGAGGTTTTTTGTTTAGATAAGTAAAATATTGGATTGTGTTGATCTGATGATATACTATATGTATTTTTATTACTGATTAGAGATGATCTTAAACTTTCAATATTTACTTCAAACAGTTATGCTAGGTTTCCACTTTCACAAATGAAATGATGATTTTAATCATGGAGATCCTATATAATTAGGTCTCATCATATATTGAGGTCAGTTGCAGCAATCATTTTGATCATATTGAAACGTATCCGAACGTATCTGCACATATCAGATTGTGGGCTAACTAGGGACAATCCTGCGGTAAAGCATCACACGACAGTGGGAATTTAGCATTAAGTAAAGAACCGGTATGTTTACTTATAGTTAAGACTGTTGACCACAAAATCAACAACATCTCACCTTAGGCTCTATATGTGGACATGGTGATCACAGTGGCTAAGTGGGTAAGATGCTGGCACACTAGCCTGGAGCTCGGGTGTTCGATCCCTGCATTGGCCAAGAAAGTTCAACCAGAATTTCCGGCGTGGTTCCCACTTGTCAGCGATGCAGGACAATTTTTTGAAAGATACTGCTTGACTATCAGCAGCTGTAACCTTGTATGGTAGTTTGAAATCATTCTTTCACATACATTCTTAAGAGATGAGAATTGCTGGTCTTCTTTCTTTAATAATATAAAACTATAATGACAGCGGAACTTTGGAAGTTATAAAATTATCATAACATGAGTACCAGTAAATAAAATAAATGATGTTCTGATTGTATAACTTATCAACAACACAGGCGTATAATTACACTAATTATCAGTTGATAAGTATTGTCCCTTCACCAATCATATTAAGTTTCAGATAGGCATTGGATTATTAAGTCTGTTAATGACCTAGTGGTGTGATGTTATTTCTTGTACATTGGCAAATATGTTATATAATACTTTGTTTCGTTTTATTGTTGTTGAGTTTTTTAAAAATGTTTCAGTGTCACCTTATCATTCCACTGCAGGTCACATCAATAAGTGATGTCAATCATTGTGGAAAATTCCACCTATGATCAATTTCTTCTTCCTTGATCCAGTCTATGAAAAAGAAATAGACTGTATGTCAGTCTAGATAATACCCTTTGAAGCAATATGACAAAACTTCAATTACAACATGAGTTATTTAAAAAGGAATCAGTTCAACCGCAATTCAAATATTGCACTTCAAACTGACCAAGTGACTTGTGGGTAATATATACAGGGTTATCTAGGATGAGTCAGGTCACAAGATTCATTCCTTGTGCCAACAGTTTTTATTGACTCATGATTTTAGTAAAACCTCACACAGAATATCAAAGCTACTGATCAACATTCACTAAATATTTTACTCTAGCTTATCACCTGCCAAAATCATTGTTGACAAAAAATCACTGTTTCCATTTCTATTTTCAGAGACTAACTGATTCAAATCTGTTTAGGTATTATCAGAAGTAAAACCTTTAAAGTTATACTGGTATTTCAATTCTTTTCAAGAAAATAACAAAATGTGGATTACGTCTGATCTCTTGCAAATATAGCCACTTGGCTGACAGGGTAACAATTTCTTCTGTCTCTTCGTCATTCTGCATTCCATGTGAATCTGGTATTCATGTTAATTACAATAAGGAGACAATATATAGAGACAAGTTCATGCATTCTATCAAATTTATACAGCTTTTGGTATTTTAAAAACTGTTCTGTTTATTGTAAAGGCATTAAGAATAAAATGTTGATTTTCTCAAGTTATCTGGCAAAAGTAAACTGTGTTTATTGCAAAGGCATTTAAGAAAAAAAACCCATCAAAAAATGATTACCATAAAATAAACAGAAGTTGGGTTGGTCACAAAATGCAGTAGACATCTGAATGAAGATCTAATCCTCAAAAGAAAATAATCAAATTAAATAGTAACAACACTTTGTCAAATTCTTTTCATTCTCTAGACTGATTTAACATCTTGGACAAATGAATTAAAAGGAGAAGAAACGCCCAAACTATGCTCTAGTTTGTTAGACATCAAAGACATTAACTTGTTGGTTACAAAGGCTGACCAAAGGCCTTGGTCATTTCTTGTGTTGGTGAAGATAGCAGGGTAAATACCAGATGTTTCGGGTAGAAATGACCAGTGGTCAGCATGCCCTGATTGTTATTGATTATAAATACTGAAAACACATTGTTTTATGGTAAACCATGCTGAAATCATAATAGACACAAGTTAAACATCTAAACAGGAAATTCATGTTTACATCTAAGTTCTTGATGCTTTTCAAGCTTTTATCTTTAATTTTTCTTAAACTTTCAAGTTATCTATATATGTATACAAATTTAATGTATGCATGCTGTCCTTAATGGATGTTTTGATGCAATACACATCTTAATTTTTTTCTATTTTAGCAGATTTTGCAATTTTTATCTTGATTATAACCCTAATTATTGTTAATTTTATTGGATGTTCTAACTTATGACTTCAAAATCTTTCCTTTGTTATGAGTTTGCCTTTTTTTTTGAGTGAAGCCTGTTTCATTACAAGTCTGGAGCCTCACAACACAGTGGATGCTTCTGGCATGGTCCCCAGTTCCATTCACTTCATTTGATGTTTGGTATCCATTTTTTTTTTTTTCTTGCAATATTGGTTTAGTTTGCATGTCATGCATGCAGATTGGACGGTTGGTCGTTACTCACCGTTTATCACTACTTTATTACAGTTATACTCATCATTTTATCTTATGTTTTATTCCAGTAAATGAACATTATTGTGTTTTCAAATGACACTTCAGGTTTGTCACATTGAACCATCAAAGAGGCTTGGATAGTCGGAATTAGTCAGAATTCTAAACAAACCTTCTTTTTCGTACTGTCAATAAGGTGTCGTATAATTTTCTCCATGGGTGTCGCTGTTGCTTCTGCTCATGCATGAAAACAGTATATAACGATGAACGTTTCACAGATTTCTTGTCAGGATTTTCACTTGGCAAAGTAAGGCTCATTCAGAGAGCTAATTAGGCCGATCATTCCAGAGGACTAGTGTTTTATTTAAATAAAAACCCTAATCCATGTCACGAGTTAAATTGCCTGGCTATTGTAGCCATACTGATATATTCACAGTAAAAGAATGTGAATCACTGAATTAATAAAAAGACCTTGACCATGGGATCATTTGTGGCTAAAAACTTATTATAATTAGTAATGATTTAACCAATAACTGAGAAATACCGAAACGGACCATGTGCTGGGCCATAGGAGAGGGGAACAGACTTAGTACTGTCAAGCAAGGGCAAAACTAACAACCCCCTTTCCTTTTACATTGTTGCCAGTATACTTGACGCCTGTTGCATTTTGGCAAGTTGACCTCAGGATAGTGCCAAGCATTAAGATCCCTCCTGTTACACATGCAATGTGATCATCCTGCACGTACTTATCTTAATTGGACTGCCACTTCTAAATATTCGGAAACTTAAATTCTGGGTTGATACTTTGGGTAAGTATTTCTTTGGACAGAAGAAACCTTTTTAATATGAACTACATTATTGTATATCATATGACAATTGAAAAATACTATGCTTATTGCTTTAAAATAGGTTATAAAAATACTATGTCTGGGGAGATATAACATATAATCTTTAAAAGACCCATAAAGACACACAGTGAATGTACTCATTCCATTAGGGCAAAGCTGCGTCAATCTATTTACTCAATAAAAATAGGTGCATTGTCAGTGTGTTTTTAATCAAAGAGGGAATGCAGGGGTATTCTGACAAAAACCCTTAGGTACACAATACAACGATTTAGAATGCCAGTACAATTACTATCTCCTTCTAGTAATAATAGATAGATATATTTGAGCCAATAAATAACAATATAGATAAGTATTTGATGTAGGTATAGTGTATTTGTTGTAACATCTATATGTGTATCAAATAACAGTGAAAAAATATAATAAATGAAATCAAGTAAATAAGTAGTTTAATGAAGCTTATCAAGCCATTGACAGAAATGATAGACTATCATATTAAATGTCTTCTTCAATTTATGAAACAAATAAATCATATAGAAGACCGTTTCATTCAACCATTGCTAAATATTTAATTTGCCACTGGCCTGGGTGCTTTATTTATTCTGTCTTAATATCAATAATAGAATAATACATTATTGGACACGAGAGAACATTTGAAAAAAATTGTAGATCTTAATTTAATACTTTAAACACGTCTAAATTATTTTAAGGAGATATATCAATAATAATTTGAGTGATTTTGAATCTCTTACAATGTGTGAATGTGAAATCTCTAAAAAGGAATATCAATCTAAAGATCATTCAATTTTGTTTAGTATATACTGAGGTTCAACAATTTAAGACCATTGATAGTAATTTGAGGGACATTGTATTAAATCCATTACAAAACACGCTACCAGTAGGCCTATACTCTATAAGTTGAATCTGTCCAAAAATGCTTTAATACTGTTCAATATTTACAAAGGTATGATAAATTGAAAATTTTGCATCAAACATCAACGACTAAAATGATATAAACAAGTCAGCCTCACCTACAGGTAAAATCTTTTGATATTTTTTTTTAATCCAACTGAATCCAAGTGTGGAGATTATCTATCAAATATCAATCTGAGTAAGCCTACATTTAAGATGAGGAAATATTAGGTTTGAATAATGCAAATTATGATCAGGTGTAAAGTACGATTTGTAAGTTCAAAGCCACCCTCATACCCCCAGCCCACCTTACTCCTCAGAGGATTAGTAGAATCATAGACAGATATGTCTCTCAAATTTCAACTAAAAAATTTGCCCATTACTAAATCAGCACATTCAAATTAAAACCCATAACCATGAGGTGATGGTTTGTGATCCTCCCCTTTTTAAAAGGGATGATAGATGACCCCTATTTAATAAAAGTGTCTGTATTCCCACTGTGTTGAATGTAGTCAGACATGATATAACTTATGGTCTTTATTAGTTGAAAAATATTGAACAATACCTTACAATCCTTCACAAAGACACTTTAGAACAGGGTCACTCAAACCAAATACCTTCAATACATCTGTATAATGGTTCATAGAGTGCTCTATTTACACTAATCCTTTTTCAATATTCCTCAACTATTTTGTCAATTTTCCAACATTTCTAATACCTGTATTCATTATTATCAATAACCTCTTTCATATCATTTCTTTATACATTTATTTTGGACACAAAATATTTTGAATACTGGTAACAAAACTCCAAAAATAGAAACTCAATAGACAAATGTCATAATAGAACCTAACAAGTTTCTAATAAGCAAGGG
This sequence comes from Patella depressa, assembly GCA_948474765.1. Taxonomy (NCBI): domain Eukaryota; kingdom Metazoa; phylum Mollusca; class Gastropoda; family Patellidae; genus Patella; species Patella depressa. Next base: position 41,686,005 of record OX419718.1, read on the forward strand.
CAGGTCTTTCGGGGGAGTGCACCCATTGTTCCCCTCCCCAGTCATACATTATAAACATCAGTAATAGCAACTAGATAGTTGTAAATAATGATGTAGATAGAAAAAAATGAAATCACCATAACATCTTTTTCTGTGTAGTTTGTCTTATCAGCAGGTATCGGTGGATTTGTTTTGTGTGTATTGCAGTTCTCCAGCACTTTCTTTAATTACAGTAGAAAATCCCAAAAGAATTTTGAATAAAGAAAAACATTGTTATAAACACAGTTCACATTTATAAATAGGACACACAAATTTATCTGGTACCGGTACATTTGTACCTGCTCACAAATAAACCCTATGATAGGATTTTGTGAGTTTCTTAGTTAAAGTAAATCGCTAACATTTGGTACTTAGACTCGTCTAGCGAGTCTCTTGTACAACTGGGGCTGAAACGCATTATGGTACACGATTCGCATACCAAAAGTAAAATGTTTATTTTGTCTTGAATATTGGATATCAAAAGCCTATCTTTTTCCGGTAAGATCACAGCATCAATGTTGATTTAAATTGACAAATAATTTGTGTTTCCAATGTTGAAGATTTTGGATGATATTGAGTTAGAGACTTAGCTCCATATCAATCCATTGTGGAGATTTATCTTGACCCTTGAATCAAACTTTCTCAAATTTAAAACATGTCAATGAAAAGCCTGACATTTGAAATTAGATAGTACAAAAGAATGTATTAAAAGTTTTGCTGAAGTTTTGTATTGATCTGCATATATATTTCTTTCCATATACTTAGTAAACTATTGTAATCATAACAAACACAGATAATAAGATGATTAAAAATTACATTATTGGCTTGCAGCAAGGATGCATGTTGTTTCCATACTAATTTAATGATTTCATAAACATGTTGTAGTAGTTTTTCAAACCCACCAAGAAAGATACAATCAAAAGTACCTCAATTTCATTTCTGATAACCCAGCGAACACAGAAAAATCTCATGTGATTTGACCAGTCTGTTGGATTGTAAAATATAACTATCAGTTTTTCTTAAAATCAACTACCAGTATAAGCTTTCAAACTGCAATACAAATCATATTTTTCAATTAAAAATGCATTATGTAAGAGCTAAATCTGCCTTTTCCAGGGTTTTATTTTGGCTTCAAATGATGTATAAATTATTATTCAGAAATTTATTAACCTGACTAGCCTATAATCAACTCTCAAGACCATCATTAAAATACAATCGCCACTTAATGACTTAATTTAAAAGTGTTGAAGTGAAGCTGAGTTTGAGGGTCCAGCAGTCTTAACTTCAAACGGTAATTTGAAAGAAATTTTCAATATATTTATTTTGAATTATCTATCAAATCCAGCTTTTTATCTCAATCTTACATAATGCATCTTTAATGGTAAATTTGTACAAGCATGTCATACCAAATTCTTGGTGTTGTATTATCTGTCAAATGACTACTCTTTGACCAAAGGTGGACTCAAGGGGTACTATCTCTCTATAGCCCAGAGACTCTATCTCTCCATTATATTAGTCATGCTCATTACTATAATGATTGTACTAAATAGCCATTATAAATGAATGTACCTGTCTAGAATAGTAAACTGTTTAATAAATACTGGTTGATGACACAATAAACTAAATCAAGATGTGACCTGGACATTAAAATTTTATCTGTATTTTACACAGGTAAAGGGCGTGTGTGCAGTGAGAAACTACGTGGAGGTCTTTTATCTTGACTTGCTATAGATTCCAAGTGATTAACACAGTTCATTGAGGAGACAGGGCATTTAATTCATCTCTTACTTCCATGTCATATGCAGTTTCACTGTTTTTACTTTTATGCTGAATGCCACTTTATCCCATAGTTATTTCATGTTAAAGAATTATGGTCAATCTATTTTAGGATATATTCTATCAACTAATCTTTATAAATATGTCATATAAATTGCAGTGGATAGAATTAGTAGAAGAGATGTTTAAAATTGAAATCAATTGGGTTTAACATCTCCAATTTAGTAATATTGAGACCACCACAAGGGCAGCAATCCTTATTATTCATTATAAGGTCCATTGTAGGACACTTTTCTTGCTACTACTAATACAGTTTACAAAAACCTCCACATTTCTCAAATAAAATGCTTGAAAACACTAATTCTTTACTTAGTTGGCTCCCAAAGACCATTAAGAGATATAAACAATTAACATTACCCGAGAATATTGCAAGTGCAAGCTATTAAAACTGTTTCTAAATACATGCAGAACGACAGGATTTAAAACCCATTTCATTTCCTCAGTATGAATCATGATAATAAATATTGCAACTTTATAAGATTGTCAACACCTTTTAAACAAAACTAACATCTGTAAACTATACTCGAATCCTGAACTTTTAGTAAAGTGTAAATTTATTTCCAAAATATCCTGGCAGGTATTTATCTTAAGTGACAATTCAAATATTTATTTATATATTGGACAATGTTATGTATGTAGATTAACAGTCCAGATAATTCATGAATATAAAATTTCACAATTTAATATTTCTTGCTGAACATTGTATATCTATTTAGTCAATATATAATCCCTCTTTCCCAGATCAAAGGGGTGGCATTCTCACTACATAAGATTGATGTTACTTTTGCACCCGTGGGTTACGGTATATATTCCACCTCCTTCAAATTGTACTATTCAACTTTTTTGAAATTTTTATAATATCATCAATACTTACCAATATCAAATTTTTCTGCCCCCTGTGAAATATCACACAGTACTGTCAATATCACAAAACACAAAGTTAACGGTAATCCTTTATCACTCATGTTTGGCCCTGACAAAACCTTTAGGATCCATTAATCCACTGACAGTAAAAGTTTTATATTCACTATGAATGGTTGTGTCATGTAAATACATTATTACACACACACATTAAGTTTTTAGGTATATTCGTCCATATTTTCAAGTTATAGTCAACGTTAATCCAACTTGGTCAGTGAAAGCTGGAGGCAGTGTCATCCCATTTACTACGTGAAACCATAAAAATGTAGCGGTATAGATCATGTGACATAAACAAGTCAGTGTGGTTTGTGAATGGGCGGAGTCATACAGCAAACGCGGGAAAAACTATCGCGTACAACTACTGTCACATTTACCGTAAACCCCTAATAGTCAACACGGAAGTGTAGGTTTTAATATATTTATCGAAGGTAATTACAATACTAAAGCGAAAGAGAATTCACGATCTTTTATTGGTAATTGCAATATCACGAAATAAGTTGATTGACTGTATTAAATTTAATTATATCAATTAATTCGATTAAACTTTATTATCTTCATGATCTGACTAGAATCGAAATGAGAGAGCGTGGCGGCCTTTATGTTATTCCAATGATTCTTTTTTGGAGAGAGAGAGAGAAATGGGGTTTAACGTCCACTCAACACAACCAGGTCATTTCGGGACTAACATATGGTTTCAATTTTATTTCAATAATTCGCTTGCGCGTAGGGGTCTTTAGCCGTGAGAGGAAACCGGAGTGCCCGGAGGAAACCCACGAGGTTGAGAAGGCGCCCCTATCTCCATGCCACATACGCTCACACCAGGGATCGAAACCACAGCCGCAAGCCAGAGGTGACCGGCCAGCTAGAGGTCGAAGCGCGGCACTCTAGACCACTAGGCCATCCCAACCCCCCGATTCTTTTTTGGACTTCCTGCCACTCGTCAATCGATTTCTACGATTGACAGTGGACAGTTTGAGATAAATATTTCTGAAAAAAAAAACGCAGCCAAGGTGGCTCAGTGAGTAAGGCGCTGGCTCGCTAACCTGGAGGTCCCGTGTTGGATACCTGCGTTGGCAGAGAAAGTTCATCGACGTTGCTCCTTTTCAGTGGTGCAGGACAGAGGACGGATGGGACGAAAAACCGATGTTCCGTGTACATAATGGCGTGCACGTAGAAAATCCCTTGGCAATTGGAATTCGATATAAGAGTAGCACAAATTAAAGGATAATTTTATATGAAATCGAATAAAATCTATCCTTTTGGCATAAGGCATAGTATTTTTTTATTTGCGTTTTTTAATCTTTTTTTTATTCTGTCAAAACTCGACCATCTACCCATAAAAAGGAGCCCAGTAAAAATCCGCGTTGAGCGGTCCCCAGAAACCGAGACCTTACAAACCAAGCCTCTTAGTTGTAAACGCCCCAGAGCACGAGATGAGGGAAGATAGAATTAATTATACCACACGACATAACATTTACTTTTGATATGTTTTACATAAAGATTTTAAAGTTCCAATTTCACATTTTCTAAGAAAGTCAAAACATAATTATTTCTATGTCTTTTGCTCAAAAGGTTGTCAACTCACTATTATACGGTCCTGGGCAAAATTTTTTGGGCATTATAAAGGGTGACACAGGGTGATTGAGGAAATAGTTACTCAATTACCTCCCTTGTTTTCCCATTCCTCTCCATGGACGGCCATCTTCAAACGTTTGAATTTGAAGTTGAAAATGATATTTTTGCCAATTTCTCAACTGGCAGTACTGAATTATAGGATTAATAGGATTATTCTTTAACAAGGTAGGACTGTTTATAGGTTCAATCTATTTTTGGGCTTTATTTTAATACATTTTAAAAATATAACTTAAAAAAATGCTATTGGAGCTTTAAATTACGCGCTTGATCTGTCATGCCTATTGGGCCCTATCCTTCGGTATAAACTTCCTTGATTTTGTATATGTGTGGCAGAATACGGCCTGGATTATTTAAGTGTTATTTCAGAATTTTCTTAGTATAAACTTGTAATAAAACGTAAGTTAGACAGGTGATGAGCTTTGGATTGATGTCATCTTAAATACGGACAGAAAAACATCACACACTGACAAAATGTTAATTGAATAATTAAACTTTGTGTAGCTATGTGTTTGTTTATTTTTACGTTTAATTGAATTTACTTATACCAAACCCAAGGATTAAAGACAGCCGACTTACTGAGGTCTATGCGTGCAATTAAGATGCCAATTATAAGTTAATCGTACTTTTCGTTATATATACAATCATAAATACAGTTTCGTTTTTAGCAAGAATAAATTCACCAGGGCAATGCCAATTATAAGAGTCCCCTTTCAATTTATAGCATATAAGCCTCCGTTTTATTAATATTGAGAACCCAACTTCTACTGGGAGCGTACATACGAAAGGATTATTTTCCACACATAAATGTTATTCGCCAAGCATTCAGCATATCATGAGAAAACGAGAAAAGAAACTATGTGAAGTATGATTTCTGAAGTATGATTGTAAACAACGTAAGGTGTTTTGTTAACAGTATTTGTGAAGTAGTATACTCTTTATTCACAAATTTGTCATATTTGAATACGGGACGACACAGGGAGATACTATTAGACCTGTCTTATTTTCAATATAAGCGGAGAACCCGAAACCCTTGAACGTACATTAGTCTGACAAACACTATAGACCATCACTATTAATTACAATAGTGAACAAAGAGTACACCCTTTTTCAAATAACACATATTCTTAAAAAAAAAAATAAAATAAAGAAATACACGAAATAGGGCGGGGGTGAAGTTTACTTAATCTAGATTCGAACTGATTAGATCACAATAATACTTTGAATATCCTCTTTAAATTTAAACGTATTCAAACTATCGGCACTCGACTGTCAAATATTTCAGATAACATTTTTATGACATCATTTATCTATTTGTGATGTCCTATACAGGCGAGTATTTTCATATCATAACTTTTTGATAAAGAAGTAAATATTTATTAGTGCACTGAGTGTTTACATTTAAGATGATCTTGTATGAATTAATTAATCTTAAGAATAAAATTACACATAGTGTACTATATGACCTATATCAAGACAAGCGACCTGTCATATTTAAAGATACAATACATGTAGGCCTATATGCGTGTATTGTTTAAACGTAGAATACATACAGATTTTCGTTTTTTATGTTTGTTAATAAGTTTGGAATTGCCGATCGTCATACGTAAACGTTGATGTAACTGGAATACAAAAATTTCGGATACCAAATGCACTTAAAAGTTTAATTATTGATATACATTTATCAGCCATGGCAACGAATATCCCTTGAAAGAGTCTTATCTAAATCCATCCTTTCTTTGACGCCAGTTTACCGGACTAATTTAATGTTGCACCAATATAAATAATTTATAAATTCGTAATAACTTAAATTCCCTGACGAAAATTATAAACATTACATACTACAGACATAATAAACATGTACACACTTTCGAAGGGACACTTAAAAGAAACAGGATGTCCCAAAGTCTTGGCCAAATTTCGCATGCGTATTCAAATAATTTTGTGGAACAAATATTTTATTTCCTCACGTTTGGTAACTAGGAAGGATCCCATAAATTAATTCGTGTGTGGAGGTTTTTACTATAATTCAAATATTTGATGAATGTCGTACACGTGGTTTGAATAATGGTCAGTTCTGGGGGCCATCTGCTCTGACCATCATGAATACATGCGGAGATTTGAAGATGACTGGGAAGTCTGACAAGTATAAAAATCAACACCATTAATTTCTATAAACTTTTCTACATTGTTCAATCTGAATTGTGTACGTGCCATTCCATAATCAAAGTAGATTACTGGGGTATTGGTAGCTAACAATTAAAGATGCCTTGAAAAATAGGCTGTTCAATCACATTTTAGCATCATTATTTCAATAGGCCTACCATTGATCCTTCGTATTACGTCTGGGTGCATTAACTGGTCAGTATAGTGAAATTGAAAGGAAAGAAAGAAAGAAAATGGCGTTTAAATTCCACTCGACACAAACTTGTCATACTATGGTTAAATTTTATTTGAGTAATTCGCTTGCGCGTACTACCTGTTTTATTTTGAACAAAGAAAACATATCCTACAAGACAATACGGAAGTAAATAGTAATGGTTGATTCATTCACAAAATTAAAAAAAAACACCCTGTATAGATTGGAATATACCCGGTAAGTGACAACGTCATATTATAGTCGTTCGAATGGGACGGAAAACCGAGTTCCCGTGTACGCACTGACTTACACGTTAAAGAATCCTTGATAACTGGAATTCGAATTGAGTAAGCCGTAGCTGCAATTTTTCAGCCGAGATAATTCTTATCTACGGCTGCAATTGATACACTATCCGACTCTTTACGCAAGTAAAATTAGATGCAGTTGCAAAATATTCAACACATATCATCATACATGTAGTTTGCCTGGAAATAAGTGATTAGGCTATGTTACAAATAGCGAATAGTGGAACACATAAATCTTATCTTATCATACCAACAGTTTTTCTGTATTTTCGAGTGATATAAATTTCGCATAGCAGTTGGTTTAAATCAAATCATATAATTATCCAGTAAGGTTTCAACTATAGGCTATATTATATATTAAGCTAGGTACAATACAGGGGCCCGTGTCACGAAATTTTAAGTAAGATAAAATCACAATTTTAGTAATTTAATTCGATAATATTAGATTGATGTTAGTGCTAAGCCAATCAGATTGAAAGTATCTACTAAAATTTGGATTTTATCTTTAGCTAAGATTTGAAGAAACAGGGCCCAGTTTTGGGTCAGTGTAATTTGAAATTAAGGGAGTTATAGGCCAGTAACTTTTTTGAAGTTAAATGACTACAAAACTTGCGCAAAGGAAGGCCTTAGGACGGTCCACTACTGTGACTGGAGTAGGATGGATGACATCAGTAAGGGAACCATTTCTAGGTGTATGCCCGGCTTCAAACTGATCCCGCAGTGAATATTCGCTTACTCTGTGAAACCATAGATAATACGGTATTATCTATGGTGAAACAGATTGGCCCGGTTTGCGTAGCCCAGTCGGAAAAGAAAAGTAGGACGTTAAATCCTATTTAATGCTTACCAGTGCAAAGAAGTTAATTTTACTAACTGCATCATAATCGATACCTCACCACTTGTCACAAATATAAATTGGATAAAAGATAGAAGTAAATAGTTAGACGCCTGCACCAGAATCAGTGAATGAAAATAAATAAAAGGGAAACCACTCTGTTTTTGATTGTTGGATTAAGACTAGCAATTATTTGCCCATTGACTTCAATGTTAAATGGCTGTAACATCACCACGTAAATGATCCTTGACAATGACAGTTGGAATTCAATTACAGAGTAGGCCGTATCGCCGCTGCCCGTTCTCATTATCCTAGTCGGCATGCAGAAAAGTAGGATTTTAAATCCAATTTCATTTCGTATCCGATGCGAATTAAATGGTTTGGCCTCATAGGCGTAGGGGCCAATGGCAGCGGAGGGGGGACAGCCTCCTAACTTTCGGTTAATCTGACTCTTCGGGCAGACGGTTAAAGTGAAGACAAGAAATTTCATTTCATCTCGCTGGCAAAATAAAGCGCAATAAATGTAAGAAAGCACCAATTTTGGTCTTCTGTTAATTAGTGTGTGTGTGTGTGGGGGGGGGGGGGTATCCGCTCTGTCACTGCAGCTTAAAACATCGGTTGAGTGTGAGACGTGTTTTATTGTATTTACCCAAACGCTCGACTTAGTATTTCGATCACTCGACTTAATTATCTCGAGCGTTCGACTTAATTATATCGAGCGTTCAACTTATACCTCGAGCGCTCGAGATATTTTTTTTTTTTTTTTTTGCGTGTCCCAAATCAGCCACCGTACAAACCACTTTTATGACGTTGTAAGTATCTTTGTAGCAGATTTTCTACAATGTTTCTAAACTGGATCATTTTGGATTTCACGATTAAAGATAACGGCTAACATCTAAAGTTACTGGTGCGACCTGGCAATGTGTGTCAAGAACTAATAAAAAATAAAACTGCATCTACGGCAGAGCATTTCACCCCCCCCCCCCCCCCCGCTACACACACACCCATTGTAGACATTTGACTCCCTATATACGGAGAACGCCCCCCCCCCCCCTCAAACGCGTGGTCACCACCCAGATTAGGAATCTACACAAAAAACTGGTCTAGAAATATTTGGCCTCATTAATTCACAGCTTGGGTGGCGACCCCGCCCCCCCCCTCCCTTCAGCCACCGGACTAACTGGTTGATTTCCAACTCCTGTAAAGCAAACACACCGGGTATAATATAGGCTACCTTGTTGATTTTAGATTCACGATCATCAAAGTAATCATTAGTCCAACATATTGAACACGTCTATTGAAAATATTTTCGTCATTGGTGTTGACCAATCTGGACACTGCGGGTATTTCTGGGTACAATGACCGCTATGAGAACAATATGAGTGCTACTGGGTACAAATAGAGAAAGAATAACATTTAATTTAATAAAATCATGTTAAATATAAATAATTCAAATAATCTTTACAGCTGTACAACCATTTCTTACAATTACAATTTTAAACCTAATGTAATTGGTTGATTGTTGGTATCTTATTCTTAGTAACGCTCGCATTTAACAGAAACCATCTCTATATTAAGTAGGCTATGGCCATTTTCTAATGCAAATTTTCTCCAATAGTATGGTAGCTGGTAGTGACCACCCCTCGTTTACAGTCACATTTAATCAATCAAATTTTTGTGCACCGGGATAGTAAGACAAGCGTCAGTGAGTGACAAAATTCCATACATAAATATCATGAAACTTGTATTTAAATTTTTGATATGATTTGTAGAATACGCAAATCTATTATATATCTTCATCCCCTTTTGTAACACCTTGAGCGCAAATTGATAAAATAAACCGCTTATGTCGCTGAACGGATAATTGAAGTATTTTCGGTGGGTTTAATTTATTTGCAATGTTGTTCTTATCAATGTTTGATTTCCATTTAAAATATCACTAAATGGAGATTGAACTGTTCTGAATCATGGCCGAATTGTTCTTACAAATGTGGTTTAAATCATTGGTTTATTCGTAGATTTAGTTTTGTCAGAAAATTTATCAAATAAAGAGAGATAATAGGTGTTCTGCAAGGACTGCCTCCAGATTAAACCAAACTTAAAGGTCCAACGTCTCCTTCACATACCCAGCCAAGACAAAATGTTACGATTTGGAGCTGTGATTTTTTAGAATTAATTGATGCACCCCTTTCTCAACTGCCGAGACCATGTCGAGGCTATAATATTGCAGCTAGTATTCCCCCTGGTTTTGGTTATAGTTTCTACCCGGATTGAACAAACCGTATCAACAGTTCCTTTAAAATAATTTTATTAACATGACCGCCGGAAGCAATATAAAAGTAATTACGTTTTAAATTAGTAAGTAAATATTACCCCGCGTTTTGAAATGAAAAAGAAGAAGAACTAAAACATTGTTATAAACAGTACACAATATCTAAAATGAAATGTATTCCATACAACAATTGCAACTCGTGTATTTTTATTTTATTACTAAATGTCACTCAAACAATTCATCTAAATGAGTTAATGTAGATGTAAAGCCATTTCATTTGTTTACTTTAGATAGTACTGGTAGCCTAAGTCATGTACATTAATTTCACTCACTAAAGATCTTGCGTAGAGAAAGAGCTGGTCGTTCAAAATGAAGTACATGTATGAAAAATGAATACATTTTAGTCAGATTTCTGAGTGAAGATTTAAAGTTTTTACCTGAAGAAGTCGATTGCCAAGTATCATCGCCATGATATTGATTGTCAGTCATTTTATTGAACGACGTCTATATTTTTTAAAAACGTAAAGCGGTTTTGGTTTAGTCCATTCAGTATCTCAGCAATCAATTAATAGTCCAGAGAGTTGATTATAGAAGCGGAGCGAAAACAAATTTACGTTACTTGAAGTAACTAATGGACTTGTAATGTGAAATGTCTCAAACTGATCCCGCAGTGAATATTCGCTTGGCCGCTACAATCACTGATAAGCATGACATCGACGAGGCTTAATGAGTACGGCATATTAACTTTTTTACTCCGACAAATTAAATTCTCAAACATTTTTTTTGAGGTAAAAGAAACATAAATAAAGACGTTTGAAGTATTTGTAGTTAAAAAATATTTCCTATTTAGTGTAAATGGGTATTAAAATGAGTAAAATGCATCATTTTGCCCGAAGCAGTTAGGTGTTAAGTAAACATTGCACGAGCTGTTGAGCCAATGACTACCATATTCCTCAAGCAATGGCGCGAGAAATCCCTCTCTTACCATTGCTGGATAGAAGTCATATTCTTGAAATTGGGCGGGGTGTGTCTCTTTTTAACGTCCAATCAAATCCCTCCTCTCTTCTCGCATTCGGCATAATTTTCAAAATGGCCCACGAAGAAAACATGTTGGCACTGGATAATCGAGCATAATAAATTTCGCGGGTTATGACGTAAACAAGTCGCGATTGTCACTAGATACATTGCGGTAACATATTTTGAGGTCTGGTTAACCCCGTTATTTTTTGTTACAATGTAGGTCATTGGTTGGTAATGGCACTACTGACCAATAATAATTTAGCACAACAATGTTCACTCAAGATAGCAGTGTGAAGTGGATTAGTTCTAATCAAACGAAACACTGCACAGGAGTATGATGACTACCGGCGCGTGCAAGTCAACGCACGTGTTATGGACAAGCATCTGTTACAGAGATAATTCGTAAGTAATTCTCTGTGAAACAGATTGGAAATGTCTCAGTAATAATACCTGTAATAGGCAGATTCAGCCCGTTGTGAGTATTTAAATACCAAGTGCGGATTAACGAATATTTGTTAAAAGGCGTGGGACAATGTCCAAAGGTTGACTCATTTACAGGCTGATTTTGCAATAATCAATATTTAAATTTCCGATTGTAAATATTCTCTCCGATATTTGCCATGTTGATGGTCTAAATGTGATATTTTAGTCATTGACTCATTTACAGGCAAACGCCATTTGTAGCACCGGGAACTAATTTCGTTTAGCATAATTTGCAATTTATCTCCTGACGATGTAATTAATGCAAGCCGTCTGTATATATTAAAATACAAACATTACAATTAATATCAACCCCAAAATTTAAGTCATTTATAGCTGTACCTAGATCGTTAACATAAATAGAAAATAGTGGTGGCTACAACGGTCAGTCCTGATTAATGCCCACTTTTGCACTCAAACTAAGGGGTTTGTCGACCATTCAAAACATGCAAAGTTTTCCACTTGTGCCCGATTTTTTGATTTTATACCACAAACAGTCTCTAATTACGTTATCTCTAACACTGATTTCATACCCACAAGACTGCAAAATATGGATTGCTTATAGCTTTGGTTTCTAACTACACGAGTGAGTGGCATTCAATGATCAATGCAATTTCTATCTTTGCGAAAGTCATTTTACTCTTCTACAAAACTATCATTATTTTCACACCATTTGCTAATTCCAGCATTTAGGACGTATGCATATATTTTGCATGGAATAGACAAAAGGGGTATACCCCTATATAGGACAGTGGCAAAAGCTTGTCTGTATTTGCTTTTAGAATGGGATTTAAAATACTCATGTTCAAATTTTCAGGGACTACGCTGTTTTCAAAGCACAGTCTACAAATTCTGTGCAAAATACATGGGTTTTTTTTATTTAGGACTCTCGGTCGGATTTTATATACATGTATAACCGTGGCTTTTCTAAGTTTAGCATCATCTATTACAATTTCAGCCAAATATGGGTTCATATAGTTCATAACAATTCTCTACACGTCCTGATTTAAGAGATGAAAACACTTGATTTTGTATACCAATCTGGGTTGTCATTGTGTAGTTTGGAAAAGTCATCTTTCCAGTGCCTCGAAACGGTTTCCGTGTCCGTCAGTATTTTGTGCTTATAAAAAGTAAACATTAAATTACAATACGGTACTCCTAAGAACTAAATTGTGATAGGGTTCTTTTTAGGACTAGCCTAACTACCCCGATGTGTTTGGGGAAAAAAATACCCCACAAACACCCACCTGAACAATATTTACAAGGATATTTTTGAACTGACAGACGGCCAGAGAAACGACCATGTATCGATATACAAAAGGGAAATGCCAATGTTAATGTAACGGCAATTTGTTGCTAAATAATTTCTAATACTTGTTTGCTTCCTAAAGGCGTTCCAGATACCAAACAACCCACTTTATCGTTCCATTCGATATCAAATCATCATACCAAAAGTTGTCCATCCCAGATCCATCCATAGTTCCCATGAGAAAACTTCTGGTGCATTCAGTATCATTATCATACCACCATCCTCCACCAAATTTGCTAGCACAAGCGTTGGTATCAGTATAGTCTACATCATAGGTAGAAAAAGCATTCCCAAGAAGGCTTTTATTTCCCAAGATCGAGTCACCACAACTCATATCACCTGGTGTGCCGTAGAAATTGTATTTCTTTATGCTGGAATCTATGGAGAAGTTGGCATACCAATTTATGCAACTTTTAGGAAAGTCTGTGTCGATAAGAATTTTTAATCTCATCTCGGTATGGGTGAGGTTTAATATTTGCATGATTTTATCAAAACCCAGCCATCGTTGCCTTGGACCTTCACCGAATCCCCGCTCGTATTCTGCCAAGGAACGGTTAAAATTCTCCGTCCCACAGAAATGTGTACGTTCCAGTATTTTAGTGAGAACACCAGGCTTAAAGGTACACCCAACTTCAAATGGTTCTTTTGCCGTGTCTGGTTGGATTGTCACCAAAGCTTTATTATCTGTGTACCTGTCAGAAGCTTCATTACAATCTGGTAAAAATCAAAATACATTCTAATAAGAAACTGAAATTGAATAAAAGGACTGACCTCCCCGTAAGCATTACTAAAAGATGTGATAACCCCGGTCCTTCTAATTACCGACGATGTCCAACAAGGAAAGATAATTTATAGATATATCCACATAATGTCCAATATTTAAATGATACGAAATTTTGGATAACTATTAGTTTGACAAAGCAGATCAAAGAAATGAAATGGAGTTTAACGTCCTACTGTTCTGCTCCGAACTGGGATAATGAAGACGGGCATACACCAAACAGTGTGCATGAGGGAAATTTTGCCCGAACAGCGGCACTACGGCCTACTCTTATATCGAATTCCAACTATCAAGGGATCTTTACATGCACGCCAATGTGTACACGATACGTCAGTTTTTCCGTTCTATCCGAACGACTAGATGGCTCTTCTTGCCAGGTCCTCCATCTTGCATTACTTGCAAGGGGGAATCACGACGGAAAATCTGGAAGAACTTTCTCGGCCAATGCAGGGATCGAGCCAGCGTCTTACCCCCTTAGTCACTGTGATAGGGAGAATCTGTAATTTACATTGGATGAATTATTTTTAAAACCCACAGGCAAGAATGTAATAGAAATATACACTTGGATAAATGGAGATACTTCAAAATAAAAACTGCTTGCACAATGAAATATATTAATCTGTGAATCAATCAATTTTGTGTGCAGGAGTGATAGGACAGGACGTGCTAGCGATGTATATAGTACCTTTAACAATTTGTTGACAATCAGGACCATAATACCCCAATGGACAGGTACACGCTGTAGTATTACATCCAATATTCTAAAATGTACAACAAAATAAAAACAGTAAAAAAGAAAGAAAAAAGCTTCTTTTACATATAAAATAGACAATAATCCACTAAAAACATATAATAATAAATATCATTTAAAATGGAATATATATTCACGTTTTGTATAATAAACATTTTATTTTAGATTAAGTTGCGCGATTATAATAAATCTAGTGCAAAACGTGTAATATCTTTCAAAAATTGTATGCTCAAGATAAGGAAAATGAAATGGGGTTTAACGTCCTACTGTTCTGCTCCTAACCTAGGCTAATGGGGGCGGGCACACACCATACAGTGTGCTATGATGGAAATTTAGCCCGGACAGCGGCCCTATACGGCCTACTCTTATATCGAATTCCATCTGCCAAGGGATCCTTTACGTGCACGCCCCCCCCAGCAATATTTACCTCATATGAGAAAAGATTTACTCTGCAATACAATGCAGAGTGTCTCGAATTGAAAAATATGGTAAATCAAAAAACCACGAACAACCTTTTCAGCGGTGGAAACCATTTCCCCACTGTGGTAAATCACATGTTTCCATCGCGGAGAATTAATTGAACACATACGTAATATGCATGTAGTTTCTTACCTTTTTGTAGCAAAAACAGGTGCCGGAACTAACCATGCACTCAGATCCATCTTTGTATAACGTACAAGAAGTTGTACCTGAAGTGCAGTAACGAAATTTTCTGCATTCTGTGTCTTCAGTACATGTTATAGCACAATCCACTGTGTCACCAACAACATCTTCTCTTATTGTCTTGGACGGGTCACAAGTACTAAAAATTCTATCAATACGAGTAAAAGTTGCATGTTGGAAACTTTCTACCGAATACAGAATTGCCACAGAAGACCAAATCAACCACAACATTTTTTTTTTGTTGAAAAAATATGTTCCAAGTTTCGGGATTAATTCTTCAAAAAAAAAAATTGTTTTTAATTTAATGTAAATATTCCGACCTGATCAAATAAACCCTGACTTAAATCGTAAATAATAGCAACAATTAGCCTAAAACTTAGTCTTTAACTCATGTATTCTGCAAGGTAATACCGATGCAGTCTAATCTGATAACCAAATTATCAAAGAGGGATTTGGTATTATAGTTAACTTTTATAGCAGTAGTCTTTTAAATGCGGCTAATGTATTTCATTATTGGTATGTTATTTCAAAGGATTACATTCGATTTAAAAACGTAGAAATTAAGGACTCTGTTGTTTCTCAATTCATACACTTTAGCGTGTATTAAGAATACTATAGAAAATATATTTCCTTAATAATTATTAATGGTATGTTAATGGATAACAAATATTAACTAAAAGGTTCTTGAAATAAAAAAAAGGAATAATCAGAACATTCCAGCTTTAAATTATGGAAATCAACAATGGGCTAATTACAGTGATCAATAGAAGGGCCCGAAGCAAGCCATATTTATTTTCTGTATATTTACAAAGCCATTTTCATGCCACTGTAATGTTTTCAGATATATTTTATTTTTCGCTAAACATGGTCATCAAGATATATTATCTTGCTAAAACATTGTTTTGTTTTAATCTTGTAAATTACGCTATGTCTAACACTGTTCAGGTCTTATTTCATTTCACCCATCCCAAAGCTTTTATGAACATTTCGTCGTTTTGACGCTAAACACTAAATTAATACATTTGAGTTTTTAAATATCTGGTTTTTGTGTTGGATGGGGATATTTTATGTTATCCATGACTCGACTTTGCAGCATATTCAAAGATATTTTTGATCCCTTGTAATATTATTTCTAAAATTATACAGATTCCATTAATCGAAATTATATTTTCTTCATTTTCAGACAAAAAGAAAAGCCCAAGAAGATCGTTTCAAGAAAGACTTTTGGCATTTTTCTGCTGTGGGAAAACAAACGAATAGATGAATAATAATATAATGTCATACTGTAAAAGACTGTAAATTTAATATTTTGAAATCTCAAGCCAACACTTTAAAAATGGTAACAATATTCCAGGTATTGTTCATCATGTATAACCATATACCACAAGTCCACAACAATTCACAGTATTCGTCATATTTTGTAAGACATGACCCAGAGTAGTTCGGGTGATTTTCGAGCAATTGCCATTCTCGTTTCGTTTAATTTATGATTGTACCACAATATACTGTAAAAACTCAGAAAGAAACAAAATTTTGCGGAGGGAATGAATGAAATGGGGTTGAGGTCTTATTTTTCTGCGCAACCCTCCGGTCATTGAGAAAAGGAAGAAAAAATCCAAAGATTTAAGTCAATGAGGTCGTCACGATTTCAAATGCGCCTTTAGGCCTACCAAGTGTTCAAATCTTTCAGATTTTAATTTAGATATATTATATCCCAGTTGCGAATCCTGCAGCAGGTCGACAAACCTGTAAATAAAGTCAACCTAATGTTTTTTGATGGATCATATGTGTTCAGTATGTGTAGATTCAGAATCCGGATGATGCCACCCTTGCACCGGCCTTGGGGAGATTTAAATATTCAAGATGGCCGCTATGAGACATTGTCTGGTCGTTTAGAGGGGTAAAATATGTGACAGATTCTCTCGGACTTTGGTTTGAAGGTGGTTTATAGAAGAATTCGACCGACTTAATCCAATAAGCTTGGTAATTCCTCCTAAAAATGTCGGCTAATTCCTTCAGGGGACTAAATTCAAAGTGGTGGCTTATATTGGCAGGAAACTTATAAAGTTCCCTTGAAAGGTGTGTAATATATTGAAATATAGGTTTTCGGTGTATTATATCTTCAATGTGTTTAGTTTCAGAATCTGGATGCTTGGCATCATCGGGGAAATAAAAATATTCAAGATGGTTGTCATGGGGCACTTCCTGGTTATTTAATTTAATTTAATGGGGTACAATTCGGGACAAATTCTCTCGGAACTCGGTATGGTTTCTGTAAGAATTTGATCCGCTGAATCTAATGACCTTGGATATTCCGAAAAGTGACGACTCATTCCGCTGTGGGGCCAAATTCACAATGGCGGCGTGTTTTGTTTTTTAGGTAAACTCATAATGTTCCCTAATACGGTGTAAACCATAGGTACCTGTTCAACCAAAAGGTGTTCCAATCCGATGATGTTCTTCCCCTTATATTCTTATAAGGACACAAAATATACACGGCCAAACACAATCAATTATCGGAATATCGTGAGTTGAAAGCAAATGTTTCTAATAGCTACCTGGGGCTCAAATAATTTGTCTTGTGCAACCTCGGGAATTTGTCACCCACCCACTCTTGAATCACTGGAATACTCGCAATCGGTAGAACATTCTGATTTTTCCCATTTCATCCGTGTTATGCCACGGGGATTACAAGTTTTTTGGTCATTTTCAGACAAAAAGAAAAGCCCAAGGAGATCGTTTCAAGAAAGACTTTTGGCATTTTTCTGCTGTGGGAAAACAAACGAATAGATGAATAATAATATAATGTCATACTGTAAAAGACTGTAAATTTAATATTTTGAAATCTCAAGCCAACACTTTAAAAATGGTAACAATATTCCAGGTATTGTTCATCATGTATAACCAGATACCACAAGTCCACAACAATTCATAGTATTCGTCATATTTTGTAAGACATGACCCAGAGTAGTTCGGGTGATTTTCGAGCAATTTTAATTTAGATATATTATATCCCAGTTGCTTGCGAATCCGGCAGCAGGTCGACAAACCTGGAAATAAAGTCAACCTAATGTTTTTTGATGGATCATATGTGTTCAGTATGTGTAGATTCAGAATCCGGATGATGCCACCCTTGCACTGGCCTTGGGGAGATTTAAATATTCAAGATGGCCGCTATGAGACATTGTCTGGTCGTTTAGAGGGGTAACATATGTGACAGATTCTCTCGGACTTTGGTTTGAAGGTGGTTTATAGAAGAAATCGACCGACTTAATCCAATAAGCTTGGTAATTCCTCCTAAACATGTCGGATAATTCCTTCAGGGGACTAAATTCAAAGTGGTGGCTTATATTGGCAGGAAACTTATAAAGTTCCCTTGAAAGGTGTGTAATATATTGAAATATAGGTTTTCGGTGTATTATATCTTCAATGTGTTTAGTTTCAGAATCTGGATGCTTGGCATCATCGGGGAAATAAAAATATTCAAGATGGTTGTCATGAGGCACTTCCTGGTTATTTAATTTAATTTAATGGGGTACAATTCGGGACAAAAATTCTCTCGGAACTCGGTATGGTTTCTGTAAGAATTTGATCCGCTGAATCTAATGACCTTGGATATTCCGAAAAGTGACGACTCATTCCGCTGTGGGGCCAAATTCACAATGGCGGCTTGTTTTGTTTTTTTAGGTAAACTCATAATGTTCCCTAATACGGTGTAAACTATAGGTACCTGTTCAACCAAAAGGTGTTCCAATCCGATGATGTTCTTCCCCTTTTATTCTTATAAGGACACAAAATATACACGGCCAAACACAATCAATTATCGGAATATCGTGAGTTGAAAGCAAATGTTTCTAATAGCTACCTGGGGCTCAAATAATTTGTCTTGTGCAACCTCGGGAATTTGTCACCCACCCACTCTTGAATCACTGGAATACTCGCAATCGGTAGAACATTCTGATTTTTCCCATTTCATCCGTGTTATGCCACGGGGATTACAAGTTTTTGGGTCATTCATACGCTGGGGTTTGTATCACGCTGACAAACATCTTCCATCACTTATTCCACTCTGTTTTCTAGTAGAGAAGGTGACACGGACGGGTATCTTTGTGGATCATAATTTATGTTTGACAATTCGCTCTCTCTAGCTTCTGTTCATATGGCTTTGTAATTTGTGCTCTTAGTGCTGTGATACATAAGTCTTTACATTAACGGTTCTATTATCTTCCTTTGTCTGCTAAATTTAGTTATTTGGTTAAATTTGGGAATCATATTAGCGTTTCATTCGGTCATGGCATATTTTTCAATTCAGATATGAATTCGGCGAACTCGAAAAACTAATATTATGCCTTGCCAAATATGGCCACCATTTTCAATTAAAACTCAATCTGGAATACTTTTTGGTCGGAACATGTTTTTATGTTTATATCTGATGTAAATGGCACCGAAAAACCAATAGCGTAATATATTGCACAGCTTTTTGAATTTGGCCACCTAGTGGAATTAGACAGCTGTTCCAGGAAGAATACCCAAGTTCACTGGATTCAGTGTGTCAAATTCTGATAAATAAAACACCTTCATATCGAGGTCCAAGAGAATCTGTCCACCAAATTAAAGTAAATAACCAGAAAATGCCTCATGGCGGCCATTTTGAATTTGTTCAATATCCTCAAGAATGCCAGGGTGGCATCATCCGGATTCTTAAACTACACCTAAAAACCTATATTTCAATATATTACACACCGTTTTAGGCGACTTAATACGTTTCCTGCCAAAATAAGCCACCATTTTGAATTGGATCCGCTCCTGCCGGTGTGCATTGCCGCCATTGGTGGATATTGAGCAGTCACTCTTTCATGATGGTCAATAAGATTGGTCTCTTGCTCTTCTGACAACGTTTCAAAAGTCCTTCTGGAGCCTGTGCGACTGTGTATGTTTGAAGACAGGACCCGGTAAGTCACAGGTTTATCTTTAAGGGTGGTTAAAAGAAATCCTCCTTCAGTACTTTTGTCTTCAGCTCCAGACATGACCGATGATGCAGCATTTGAGTTCCAGTTTTTAGGAATTATTTTTTCCATTTGTTGCATGGTTATCTGTTAATTTTTTCACATTGTGAAACACCTTTAAATGACCATAAAATATCACCACCTCGATGTGCAAAAAACCAACACACATGGACCAATATATCTACTACAAAGAGAATTGGCGTCAAGAGCTTGTATGGTCATCTAAATCCGCTCCAACCCTGAGAGCCAAGCTATATAAAACCTGTACTGACCCGCGGACTTAACGGGTTTAACGAAAAAAAATACTATTGCATTGCTAGCTTTCATCACCAAGGACCAATTCCAATTTCCCTCCGTCTCACTGAGTGATTTAATTCTGATCGGCACTGGATTACCCAATATTTGTATACATGTATTATGAATTTTACAGATAAAAATGAAAAGTCCACATTTAAATAATAAATAGTTTTAATAATTGAATAAATTATAGACATATTTTACTTTAATCAACACAGAATATGCATCTGATAATAATGATTCAATAAAAATGATGAAATAATTCTGCTATATATATATATATATAGCTAGATTTGTACACATATCACAGACAATAAGCATAACAATATTAGAAAACAATCTTTTATATAAAACAAATATACAATATAATATACTCTTACTTACAGGGTCCGATTAATTTCTTCCTAAAATATTCAAGCCATATGAAGTTTTAACTTAAAACAAAATAAATTGGTCCAAAAATTATCCATTTAAATCTGTTTCAATTTAATGTGCAAAATAATTATCTAATTTGAAGATAGTATGGACTGTTGTAATACAATTTATGTTTCTTCTTCTGTGGGGATACTACGAGTGCTTAAAGCTATAGTGACTTTACGCAAGGCTGGTTGAGCATGAGGATATTCTTGATTTAATCTATCAACAATAGCATTAAGAGTATGAAGTCGGTCTACTTGTTTTTCATATTCCACATTTAAACCAGTCTCTGACTTACACATCATAGTATATTTGCCATCTTTAGCTTGCTGGTAATATTTGGTTTTCTGTTGGCGAGACAACAAATCTGTCATATTCTGAAAGATAATAAATTGGAACATTTTTGTGAAAATGCTAAATTTAATTAAAATAAATTTAATAACCTATTTAAATGTAAAATATTCAAAAATTAAATATTTATTGCATTAGGAAAATAAATTTTACCGATTAAAGCTTACAGACATGTTAGTTAATATTTTGTTACAAGTTTTACCTTTTTATATATTTTGCCATAAATTTTACAAAATATCTTGTAATAAATTTTACAAAATATCTTGTAATAAATTTTACAAAATATCTTGTAATAAATTTTATGAAATGTCTTGTGTAATAAATTTTACAAAATATCTTGTAATGAATTTTACAAAATATCTTGTAATAAATTTTACAAAATATCTTGTAATAAATTTTACAAAATATCTTGTAGAAAAATTCACCAAATATCTTGTAATAAATTTTACTGAATATCTTGCAGAAAATTTTATTAAATATCTTGTATTAAATCTTATTAAATATCTTGTAAAAATTTACAATTTTTGTATATTATTAAAATTTTTGCAAATGTGTATATTTCCTTTATAATTTAGTACTTTTACATTTACCCACTTAACATATTTGTTTTGCTAATGTATTTTTAGTACTAAAATATATAATCTCAATTTTATTTTTTGTAATGTTTTCTTTTTTCAGAGTTTTATAACTCGCAAAATATATTCTTGATTTTTATTAATTACTTTCTCAATCAAAATTGAATTTATATTTTAAAAATGATTATCTTTCTGGTTTTATGATTAACAATGATAAAATAATATTAAGTTATAATTACTAACATATATATAAATTTTTATATTTTGTAATAATAGATAATAATTACCCTTTGTTTCATTTCTGCCAGTCTTTCTATATCACTATCCATACTATCGGCTGAACCTTGTAGTTGTTGACAGTTAAGTTGTTTATCCTCCAGTTGATGACTCAATATCTGTTGATGTTGATGAAGTTGTCTAATTTCGTCCTCACAGGCATTCGCATCCTAATGTAGGAATGATAAAGAAAATAATATAGTATATAAGAGATGTAAAAATATATAACAAGTGGATAAATAGAAGATCAAGAAATAATGTTTGCTTATGTAACAAGGGGTTGGGATGGCCTAGTGGTCTAGAGTGTCGCGCTTCGACCTCTAGCTGGTCGGTCACCTCTGGCTTGAGGCTGTGGTTTCGAGCCCTGGTGTGAGCGTATGTGGCATGGAGATAGGGGCGCCTTCTCAACCTCTGGGCACTCCAGTTTCCTCCCACAGCTAAAGACCCCTACGCCCAAGCGAATTATTGAAATAAAATGAAACCATATGTTAGTCCCAAAATGACCTAGTTTGTGTCGAGTGGACGTTAAACCCCATTTCTCTCTCTCTCTCTTATGTAACAATATAATAATTATACGACATCTGAATTGAACTCATTCAAGAAGAGAGATAAATGAGGTTCAACATTTCCTTGACACAACTAGATCATTTCGCGATGAAACATATGGTTCAATTTTATTTCAATAATTTGCTTGTTGGGATGAAACTGTAAAAAAGCTGTGCATTTGGTCAGGCAGTCCTTGTCACATGCTTGGAATCGAAACCACACCACTTGACTAAACCTCTCAAGAAGCCAACATACAAAAATCTATTTAATTGGATACAATACCTGTATAGTTGTCTTAATTTTTTTCCTGGTTTCTGCCATCTGACGTTCAAATGTTCCTTTAGTCAATGGTTTTGATTTCATTTTAGTTTGAGCATCTCCTCTTGTTACTATGGTATCACGTCTGTTGAACAGAAAAGTTTTAATTGAAATTTCAAATTTTAAATTTGCATTAGATTAGTGGCCGTAAAAAATGTTGACAAAAAAATAAATTGAATTAAAACAAAAGAATAAAAAAAATTTAGTTTGAAATTATTTAATATTTTGATCTATAACTTAACCCAAAATGAGGCGTCTTTAGCCACCATTTTTTACATACCTAGAAACAGCCTTTTCCATTTCCTGTATCATTTTTTCTTGTTGCTTCATTAGTTGTGAATATCGAACCTGCATGCGATGTATTTCCGATTTCATAGCTGCCACCTCACCCTGACCAACCTCTGAATCGACTGCTGCTCGAGTTTCTCTGGCTAGCTGTGTTTTCTTCTCCCATAACATAATCTGACGTCTGAAATAATACAAAGAAAAAGTATTTTAATACTATGAGTGAGAGAGAGAGAGAAATGGGCTTTAACGTCTACTCAACACAAACTAGGTCATTTTGGGACTAACATATGGTTTAATTTGCGCATAGGGGTCTTTAGCAGTGGGAGGAAACTGGATTAATGAGTGAGAATAGATTTTTTTTTTATGGTATCAATACATGATTGTGTGCTTTATATCATAAGGTCTGACATTGAGTCAAGTGGAATAGTATTAATACACAGCTTTTTCAACAAGGAATTTCTACGCCTGTGCAACCTCATTGGATTTTTTTTGGGGGGGGGGGGGGTAGTCGGATTTCCTCCAACTGCTAAAGTTAATTATTGAAAAACCCATTTCCCTGCCTGCATAGTTAGCACTACCAAGTTAGCAGTGGGGCTTCCTTTTAAACAGATTTTCTACTTTTGTGGTTTTGAGATAAAACTATAACTAAAACTTGAATAGCATCATGAAGAATAGAGAACTTACTCTGCTTCTACCAAACTATTAAGTAATCTTTCCTTCTCTTCTTTAATGGCATCAAGGCTGTCTTGCAGTTTTATAGATTCATTTTCTGCTTCCTAAAAAAAGATCCAAATTATTGTAAAAATAAATTTA
The DNA here is from genome assembly GCA_948474765.1 of Patella depressa. Taxonomy (NCBI): domain Eukaryota; kingdom Metazoa; phylum Mollusca; class Gastropoda; family Patellidae; genus Patella; species Patella depressa. Next base: position 41,710,074 of record OX419718.1, read on the forward strand.
TCCAAAAAGCGACAAAATACAGGGTTAATATTACTAAATCAACACAGACAATACAAAAGTTTGTTCTATAAAGTGTGTCAGCATCAAATGTTTATTATGGTGCCAAGTTTCTACAAACAAGTAAACAGAAAAGCAAAAACTTTTATATCTATTTACTGTCAACTTATTTATCCTTTTGGGGAAGGGCAGAGAGAGGGACAGGGTTTACCCTCCACTTTTCACAACCTAGGTAATTTCAGGATTAAAATATTGTTCACTTTTAGCCATGGGAGGGACCAGAGAAAACCAATGAGGTTAGACAGGCAACCCTACCCCTTGTCAGAACCAAGCCATTTGACTCAATGACAGACCTAATGATCCAAAGCGCACATGTTAAGCTATTCCACCACCCAATCTCCCTTTTTGACAAAATAATAGAGTTAACAATAACAACTATATTTTATATTATGAGCACTCACTCTTAGTTTAGACAGGAATTCACTCTCTTGTAATATATTAGTTTGTTCTATACTATCTGCTGCACCCTTTTGTTTAAATAACAAGGTATTCAGCTTTAACATGTCATTCTGCATGAGTTTTATATTTCTCTCAATATCATACTGTTCACGGTTATGTTGATCGATATGCTCTGTAAACAAATAAAATCATGACATAAATAAATAACACAGATGTATGTCCACACAAACACTGAAGGGAGGGGGGGGGCAAGTTTTGAAACTCAATAACCAAAGTTGATTGGCAAGTCTGAATTTTGATAAGGTTCCTTAGGATTAGCCGAACAATCCCAATAAGTTTGCAAAAGAAAACAAAAAAAAGAGTATACTTCCACATGAAATATGTCGATATACAAACAAGTGCTTACTGAATAATATTGATATTTACTAATTCGGAGTTTAAACAAATTGTGAATGATGTGAGCTAACTAAATGATGCATTGTGTACCATTTAGATAAATAGCTAGCTGGTCTTCCTGTAATAGTTTAAAAACGAGTAATGAAGATTACTCTATTCTGAGCCAAGTTATGGGTGATTGAAGTTTTGACAAGGTATAGCATAAATAGTCTTGATTGTCTAGTACCATTGCTACAATAATAAATGTCTCAAGTATCCATTTCAACATTAAATTGTTAAATCTCTTGACTATACAATGATCTAAAGAGTCGATTATGGACTCGTCATGTGAATAAATAATAATTCATAACTTTAAAAGTCATAAAAAAAACAGCAATGGGCAGATTTCGCTCTTGTATAATGCATCTTTAAAGTAGGTGGACAATATGGCTATTTCTAAATAATAATTACTTACTTTCAGTTCTGATTTTTTTCTGTGAAAGAATTGTGATTTGTTTTTTAAGTTGAATAACATCCTGTGATTGTTGGGATTTTTCTCCAAGAAGTTTAACTAATTCACTTTCTTGTCTGAGCCATTGTTGTTGTAGTTCTGCTGTGGACTGTGACTCAGCATCAATTGACTTGGACAGAGAATTGATCTGAATTTCCAATGGACCAAGTTCTACTCCCTGAAATAGACAAACAAACTCATCAAATATGCAGATCATTTTCTGAGAATCAAGAAATGAATAGGCCATGTGATGCAAAACTGCCCATATATAGGGAATTAATTAGAATTTTTAAAACAATTATTTTGAGCGACATTTAAAGGGATGAAATAAAGTTGATTTTCTTGTTTATTTTGACTTAATCTAGATACTTAAGTTTTAAGCAGTTCAGTATTTACTGATATTGCATTTTTAATGTTGAATGATTGATAGTAATATTGAAATATCAATAAAAGAGAAAAACATATAATAAATTAGTTTCTTGCTTTTGTGTCTTTATGTTTCAATTACCAACAATCTGGATTTTATGCATCCACATTTCAAACGTTACTGATTCTGTCACTGAAACCTTGTAAATTCTCTACTAGTCAGAATTTTAAGAGAATATTTTCAACTTGATGAGGAACCCTATGTTTTATTTAAACATTTGTTTTAAAAAAAACAAGTGAAGGGAAAAATGCTTTATTGAATGTTTTCAACATTGAATTAAAAGGATAAAGAATATCTGTGGAACTGTATCTTAAAAAAACGTATTAAACTTACCCCTGCTGAACTGATCATATGTTCTAATCTCTTATTATACTGATCAATTAAATTCTGTTTTCGTTCAATCAGAGCATTTCGTTTGGTTATTTCATTATTACTACGAGAAATTATATCATTCCTTGCACCAATGTCATCATCCAATCTTACAAGAACTTTCTTGAGGCGTTCAGATCTAGCTTTAACATTAGACGCTTCCAGGGCATCTTTGGCAATATGATTTTCTACTTCTGCCATTTGCGTTTCCTGTGATATAAAAAAATTACAACATTACAAATCTAATTCTTTTATAAAAACAATTTCACACCAGGAGTGTATAAGGGTTCAAATTGAAATTTAGAAAACTACAGTTGAAACACACATCATAATGGGTCCTTTAAGTACCAATTACAGTAAACAAGTGAAATCAGGTTCTTTGTGATGTGTAATGCAAAAACTATTATTAGTATTTTACACAATTTAATACATAAGCTTAATTTTATACTTTTAATCATTGTTAACAGATGTTTATAATACTTACCAAATGTTTAGTGGTATCTCTCATTTTGTTTGTTAATTTTCTAGAATATTGAGAAGCTTTATCCATAGTAAGTTGTGTTCTCATTCTTTCCATGATTTCATCTTCTAATTTAACTTTTTCTAAATATTCTTTCTCTATCTGTTGTCTTAAGGCATTTAATTCATTCATTCTTAAAGTCTTATCCTGAAATAGACAATTAAAGAGGGGTTAGCTCAATGAAAAAAAATTAATTATCAGTGAGAAACAATTTATTAATGGAATAAAAGATTCCTGTAAATATTATCCTGATATCATTGCCATATGAATGTCCCATTCTTCTGCACTGACTGGACTAATGAAGACGGGCATACTCTACGCAGCCACGGTGGAGCTACAGCCTACTCTTATCACAAACTCCAACTGTCAAAGGTTTTTTATGTGCATGCTAACACATGTGCACCGGAGTTTGTTTTCTTTAATCCATCTGAATGACTAGACACTGTTCCTAGCCAGGCCCTGTGGCCTACACTACTAACAAGGGAGGAAACCATGTCCATATATCTAATGGAAGTTTCTAGGCCAGCACTGGTATAATAAGCAATGTATTAACTAAATTGTCTTTAAACTTACAGTCATAGCTCTATGTAAAGCTTGTTCTGTTTCATGTAACATACGAGTATAAGTTGTATATTCGGATTTCAAGGCATCATGTTTAGCTTGACATGTGTTTAATTGTTTTCTAACTGTTTCTATATCTCGTTCTGTTTTAGCTAATATCATACACAGTTTCTCATTCTGTTCTTGTTCTTTTGAAATGTTTTTCTTAAAGCCATCAATTTCTGTTTCTAATGATAAAATCTTCTGATGCTGTTGACTGCAAATAAAAAGTAAAAAATATTAAATAAAGTGAATTTTTTTATTGTTCAGATTTACTAAAATTCTTTTTACAATAGCTATAAATTGAATAAATGTTTAAGTTTTTAAATAATGTATACCTTAGTGCCTCTTGCATGGCTGAATGAGCTTCATCTCTTCTCCTCATACCAATAAGACTACTGTTCCATTGTTGAAAAAGTTGTTTCTTTTCAAAATCTATTACCTGTGGAGAATGATTGAGAAATATAGTGTCAATAATTTTAAACCTCAAATAATATAAATAATTTTCATTAAAAAAAAGGGGATCTGATCAATTATTGAAATAATATTAACTAACCTCTATTTCCATATAAGCTTCAGTTAAGGCTTCTTTAGCTGCTTTAGTTTCTTCTGATTGTGCTGTTATTTGAGCTTCATACATCGCCATTTCTTCTTTTAATTTATCAACTCTTTCTACTAATCTATCAACATACAAATCCTATAAAACAAAATTATATACATCAACGTTACATTTCATAATACAGTAGAATAGATAATTATGTAAATTAATATAATCTTTCCTAATCTATATTATGTTAAGTTATCACTGTAATTATTTTCTACGCATTGCCTTGCATCCAGACTAGACTTTTTTATGTCAAACATACATTATGCAAGAGCTAATCCGTCTATTGCAGGTCTTTCTTCAAGATTGAAATGTTATCTAAAATATTAATTAGACATTAATTAACTTATCCAGACCATAATCAACTCTTGATGCCATGTAAGCCTGTGATATTTCCCGGATTTGAATACATTGTGTGATGAATGATTTAGCGTCAATTGATAATCAAGACATTTTCTTTACGTATCTATTTTTTAAACTATAGAACTGTCAGCTCTTTTTCTAATCAATGAATGTTGCTCAATTGAATAAAAAGCCTTGACTTACTTGTCTCTGTTTTTCAATCTCAGCTTTAGAAACTTCAGATTCAGCTTTTTCTGCTGCTCTTCTCATCACATTAATATCCGATCGTACATCCTCTTTAGCATTTTTCATGTAGAATAATCGCAGAGCTAGATTCTCTACTTCTGCTTGTAGCTCTGATGCTAAAATATGAATTTGATATGGTTTAAAAATACTTTTATCTCTTACATTTTATAAAATAATTTACGTGTACTGAATATATATATTAATTAATCTTTTATATATCAATACAAGTTATTACAATCTCTAATTCCACATGCAGCTTAAATCGGTTAAGTTTGGCAAATTATCATTTATCATACATTTTTTCTTTTCTTTGTTGACTGTAGTCTGGGTATTTTTATACATATTCCGAATTTCATTCAATTCTTGTTCATTTTTCAATCGTTCTTGGTTTATTGTTGCAAAATCATCATGGTTTCTCTCCAAGATCATTTGATATCTTGCTAATTCTTGCTGGACTCCATATAATTCCACACCCAAATCTTCACGATTTCTACGTTTATTTTTCAATGATTCTTCCTAAAATATTTAAATATATTTTTATCAAAATCTTAAATCTATCACCAACTATCAAGCTTTTGAAAATGTTTAAAATACCAGCACATATTTGTCTGTGCTGTGTTGTTTGTCTTGTCTGCATTGATATGAATTGTAGATTATAATTTGTTTCTCATAAATAACTAACAGTTTAATCAATAAAATCCTTCTTTAATAATATTCATTGAATACTTACCAGCTCTCTTAGTTCTAATGTTACAGTTTCATTCTGTTTCTCTAAATGCTTTTTCAATGCATTTTGGAATCTCCTCATCAAGGGCTGTAAAAAATTGAAAAATAAATCAAATGAACAGTTTGCACCATTTTATTAGTTTATATAGATTGACATAAATTACCTAAGCATTTGTGTACAAAACATTTCCGAGTTAAAATACCAGCTTAAAAATATCAGTTTTTATAATATCATTAAAACTGATAATCATCATTTCAGGGATTCTGAATCGTTTACAAACTACAATATTATGAAAGCTGAATCTATAAAAGGAATATCAGTTCATAAATCATTCAATTCCATTCAATGAACTAAATATTTTGCTACATTCTGCAGACTATATAAACCAGCCAATGTTGTCTATAAGTTTTGGGTAAAATCTTTTGATGGACATCTTATTTCAAATGAAGTATAAATTATGATGAATTAGGATATAGTTCAAAAGATGCTAGGACTGGATTGGCTACTTTAAGGCAACTGAATTATGAAAAATTAACAGATAAATTCAAATCTTACATGATCTGGGTCTAATACAACCAAATCTGCTTCATTATCACTGTCTTCATCACTATATCCTGTTACTTCTCTATTATAATCATCTCCATCACTATCGTCTCCTTCTCCATCACTATTACCACCACCATCTCCTCCTCCTGGAGGACCTGCAGGAGGTTGTCTTGATACATCAGTTTCACCAACATATTCATCCTCATCGTAACCTCCATCATCTATAACAGATATTAAATAATATTTATTCTGTTACCTACCATCTTGAAATTTTAGAAGTTTGTTGTTTAGGACTGTGATCTTTCTAGTACACACACTGAACTAAAAGGAACAGACCATATTATGGATCGGACAACTCTACAATGAGTGATGTAGAAAAGTACATCTGTAAATCACTTTTATATGTCCTACATCAATAGCCATATTTCCATGGTTACATGTCTCTTCCACCTTCTCTTCTTTGAAATACAAGTATCATGGAGTCTTCATTTTATGTGTTATACCAATTTGTAAATGGTACATCCCTTTTAACCATCTGAATCTAACAACTTGACATTTTGCTTTGGAGCAGTGCCTGAGAAATTTTTAAGCATCTTCTTGGTTTATGCCAGGTACATTCTGGTTGTGACATCTGTGCCCATACACACAACAAAATTGTAGTTCTCCTTTCTCCCCTTGATACCAAATTCATAAACTGTCATATCAGTACATGTATAGTCAATTTATTTACAAATGGGGTTTAGTAAATGGATTGAAGAAAATACTCATTACCAATTAGAAAAGTGGTTCAAAGATTTCAATGTTCAATCTTATTGAATTTTATTTTCTGAAAAATAAAACTATTTTGTAAATCTGTGGGACTTACCTGTTGGCATCAAAGCCATTTCAGTATTTTCTTCAGTCTCCTCCCTATTATCTACAAAACATAAAAATAAATTACTGGCATTTCAAATGATATTCCTTCACCATATACAAAAGTAATCTACACTTACACCAGCATTTATAAGCCTACAGTAAAGTTAGCTTATCAATTATTGAGACAATCTGAAGTTTATTTGACTATACCTTTGACATCTGGTGTTCCTCTTCGTGCAGATTCACCATTTACAGCAGATGTAGGTCTTTTAACGGCTGATCCTGGGCGACTTCCAGATTTAACTGCTGACACTGGTCTAGTAGCTGATGGTGGTCTTTCTTCTGCAGAGGATGGGACAACAATTGCAATATCTTTTGCTGATGATGACTTTTGATCTTCAGCTGATGGTGATTTTGAAGCTGATGGTGATTTAGCACCTTTTGCAGATGTTGGTCTTGATGTTTTTGATGATGGTGGCCTAGAGCTTTTACCAGATGTTGGTCTTGATTCTTTTGCTGATGGGGGTCTTTCTTTAGCCGATGTTGGTCTTGAACCACTAATAGACAATGGATTATCTTCTGTTTCCTTTTCAGCTGCTACTAGTGAAGTCTTTCCACCTACTGTTGACGTTTGTGATGATGATCTTGCTGCTGATGGAGGACGTTCACCAGAAATTGAAAGTTGATCTGTTGCAGATGCTGGTCTAGATGGAGTTTTAATAGCAGCTGAACCTGATCGAGAAGATTTCTGAGCAGAAGAAGTAGGTCTTGATCCTGCTAAAGGTATAATTATCATAAATAAATATACTTTAAGTTTATAATCTAAGAAAGCCTACAGCAAGACCCTACTCAAAAATACAATGTTAAAATAGCAACAAACTTTTACTTAAAGAGCACATCAAATGAGAAAACTAGATTCATTGAGCCTATAGACATTGGTTACTATATGCATTTTATGTCAAGTTCACTCCAATCTGATTAAAATTAATTGAGATATTAACGTTTAAACATCAGACAGCCAAAAACGGTTTTCAAATTTTCAATTACAAGCTTTATCCGGTTGATTGGCTAGTGACGTCACAGGCACTACACATAATCTATACACATTATCTATACAATATAGCACTATCTGTACGATATATCACTGTATACACACCGCCAGTTAACACGTGTGTATTTGTCGGTCCAATTAACATTTGACTAGCGTAATCATTAATTTTACACGTAAGCTACATATCACTATACTATATAAGTCAAAGCATTTTCAAAAGCCGACCTTTCTCGTCTTAAAGGAGCTAAGTCTTTAACTCAATATCATCCAAAATCTTCAACATTGAAAACATGAATTATTTGTCAATTTAAATCAAAATTGATGATGTGATCTTACCGGAAAAAGATGGACTTCTGATATCCAATATTTAAGACAAAATAAATATTTTACCATTGGTACACGAATCGTGTACCATAATGCGTTTCAGCCCCAGTTCTAGCAAGAGACTCGAGGAACGAGGCTAGAAACATTGTACCAAATCAAACGGCGCATGTAGACTGGAATAACTAGACGCTAAAAAAAATGCCTTCGGTTGACACTGCTGGTTTATTTCGTCGAACATAACTGATATGAAATTAGAGTAAAAATAGAAACCATTGAATGCAAATCAGTTTATATACATTCATATTACAGTATTATATGTGTTGCGACCCACTTGAGTCAATTTCTAGGTCCCAAATGTTAGCGATTTAGCTCCTTTAAGTTGTAATAGATTATATATTTGTGACTAGAATAGATTATAATTCACTAGTTGATCAACATCTCCAGCCCGTAAATCAGTACGTAATATTTTAACACGGTTATCGGTAGTCATATCGACAAATAAACCGACAGAATGAAACGACACAAGACGGTGCAGATAAAAACATGTGTCTTCTAAAGGTGCGGCAAAAGGGGAGGGGGGCGAATAGAAGAGCCTCCTAAGCTGGTATCTCAGGTACACGGTAACGTCGCATTCTGATTGTGAATTAAATAATAAAGTAATTTTTTTTTTCTTTATATTATATAAAATTGTATATTATAAATATTACATTGGTAGTTTAGTAATTTGTTTAAAAAGGCATAGCCAACTTTCCTACCATATGCGACATGCTTTCAGCATGTCTGTTATTGGCGTACGTGACCATTTTCAGCTTTTTCGCGCCAAAATCAACCATTTTACACATTTCTTAGTAAGCCATGCCTTATATGGTAGATGAAGATTTCCATGTGACATTGAGATCGTGTAACGCTATTTTAGTGATAACGGAGCTTTTTGTTATAAATACAGAGTAATTATTCGACAAATACAAGTGAATTTGAGCCATGTTACTTTCGCTATTACAAACTATCGAAGCTATCGATAGTTTGCTTGACTATCGCAATTTTTATCGATAGTTTCTTTTTACTATCGATATACACTATCGACAGTCAAACTATCGCGATGCATCGATTGTTCGATGTATCGTTACACCCCTAATGATTATTATTTGAAACCATTTCGTTTCTTAAAAGCCGACAATTGATTATTTCTATCGGCTTAAAAGATGTCTGTAGCGCCGGCTATAACAATTTCACACCAATCTTGTTTCAATCAGAAGCCAATTATTGTTGGCTTACGGTCGGCTTATTCTGATAAAAAAAAAACACATGGGGAATATGGCTACAACAACTGTCTTTATAAAACAAATTCTTCCGTAGTCAATTGTTATTTAATTAGGGGGATTAAGGAATCAGTCAGGCGTTAACGAATACACACGCTGGGTGTATATAGGTAATTAAGGAATAAACATCCCGAATATGCATTCGGTCACTGTGACGTCACTGGCGTCTGAGGGGATTAAGAGTGTTTTCAATAATTGGCCAAGTCGTTTTTACGGGAGGTCTATATTTGCGACTTTGAGTGACGATATCTGAATTAATTTTCATCAGATCGACGTTAAACTGCCGTAAAATGCATATAGTAACCAATGTTTATAAGCTCAATGAATTTAGTTTCCTCATTTTATGTGCTCTTTAAAGAAAGACACCCACCAGCAACAAAGTCTTCCATACTAAGATAATATTTTAAAATATCTGCTTTTACTCTCCATTAAAGCTTTACATGTAAGAATATAAACAGAAATATTACGTGTTTAAAATTTACAATCTGAAAATTAAGAAATTCAGTAAGGTTCTGCTTTATAATATTCAAAGGGTAGAAAATGTGAACGTAAAGGTATGGTAACCTATTATTTCAAAACACATTTAAACAATTACATTCCAAAAAGTTTGGAATTTGATAAGCGTCTTTCTTATGTAAAACTTAGCAATCTCACAGAGTTTAAAATGAGAGAGAGAGAAATGGGGTTAAATGGCTCCAGGATCTGCAACTTAAAAAATTCTGAATTTTGATTAGGCTTTGACCCAAATGAACAATATTTGAAAATTTAAAACGCTACAGAATACTGAATAGTTTTAAAAAATTCTATTAAGATATTGGTTCTGTATCGCATACACAAGAACGCAAAATTTTGAACAAAACTGTGGGATAAATATAAAATTTGCTATCAAATACTTAAAAAATTTTATGGGCTTCTTCCTTACTTCTAACAAATGTACAATCCTTTCAAATTTAAAAAGAAAACAACAAAAACTGTATTTGTGTTATGACTTATTATTGTATGACTTAAAGATGCATTATGTAAGATTTAGAGAGAGAGAGAGAAATGAGGTTTAACGTCCACTCGACACAAACTATGTCATTTTGAGACTAACATATGGTTTCATTTTATTTCAATAATTCACTTGCGTGTAGGGGTCTTTAGCAGTGGGAGGAAACCAGAGTGCCCAGAGGAAACCCACGAGGTTGCGAAGGCGCCCCTATCTCCATGCCACATACGCTCACACTAGGGCTCGAAACGCCAGCCGCAAGCCAGAGGTGACTGGCCAGCTAGAGGTCGAAGCGTGGCACTCTAGACCACTAGGCCATCCCAACCCCCCCGTGTAAGATTTAGATAAAGAATTGTAATAATTAAAGAATAGATAACGAAATTAAAATTTTGGTCAAATTACTTCATTCTAATTTTCTAATTCTGAACAGAGTTATACCGGTAGATGATCAGTGTAATCTTGATTGTCTAATTAATATTTGAGGCCAAGCAAAAGATCTACATTAGGCATATTTAGCTCTTACATAATGCATCTTTAATATAAATGAAAGAAGTAGTAGTTAATCACATAAATAAGCTTTCTGTACTGGTACCTGATTTTGGAGTAGGTGGTTTTAACTCTCGACCAGTTGTAGGCTCTGGAGATGCACTGCCTGTCTGTTCGGGATCCATATCTCCAGTGTCAAACTGTTACAAAGACAGACATTTACTCAATAAAAAACTTAATCTTAATATCAGAAACAGACAATGCAGACTATTCCAAATTTTAAGCATGTGTTGTTTAATTTAAAGGTCATTTTTATAATTAATTTCACTAAAACCAAAATTTTAGAAATCATTTGTATTTCTATAAATCTTTACAGTGCAACAGTAAACTTATTTTTATTTCTATAAATCTTTACAATTCAACAATAGCGGCTTTTGTCTGCCCTACCGCTATAATAATTGATACATTCTTTCGAGGAATTGTGAAAGTAAATATAACTTCAAATGCTCAATTCTCAACACTCAGTATTAACAGAATGAATTGAAATAAGTAATTCTATCACAAATAGTGAATAGTGAGTCACTGACTCATTAGTATAGATACCAAACAGTTCAGTTTTTCTTCATTTTCGAAGCGATTTTCTATTGATGTACAGGACGCCATATGGCTATATCATGTCCATCAATTTCCTTACATGGATTTGTTTAACCAATAATACTATATAATAGCATCCTAATTCGGGCATGGACAAAACATGCTAATTCTTGTTAAAGGCAGCCATTTTAAGTAGAAAAAGGAAAGACATATTGCATAACAATTGGATTTGATCAAATCACAATATATTAATTAGGAAAGTATCATTTTGATTTCAAGGGTGATATTGGTAGGCAAATTGCCTGTTTTTTATAACCATGTTTCGTGTGTATAGAAGCAGTAAGGCTAGTGGACCCATTTTCAAATTCAGTGTACTATGATCAGTTGAAAGTAGGCTACATTATATAATATATGAATATTAATCTGAAAACATACTAACCTGTTGAAGAGCTTTTAATGTGATCTCTGACACAACTCCTGATAATCTAGAACTACTTGGACTATATAAAGATATGATAATACATTCACTATATATCGACCATAGGCAATACCAATATTATAATAATTCACCTAATTTATAGTCTAATTAGGCCCTATATTCCTATATTAAAATGAAAATCTAAGCGTTTCTATGAACATGAATGAATGAAAGTTTCGGTCATTTCCACAAATATACCGGTAATCTAAAAGTTGAATCATTAATGCACAAGCTTAGCATTTGAATTTGATTGACAAAAATGGAAAAATTAGATCTATATCATATTTTCAATACAAATTAACGTCATTTATTAGGAGGATCAATTTCTTACCGTGCTTCTTGATCGGCCATGTTGTAAATACCTTGTTGCCAGGTGAACACATAACTCTATCGACAGGTTAATAATAAAAATTGACCAATCAAATTTAGAATTGGCGATGGGGACACGAATAGTTCACTTTTAGATTAGTTTACTTTGAAATTAATCATTTTTGTATATAATAAATAACAGAGGGAGTTGATTTTAAATTTTTATCAAAAGTATAAATGTAACTATATAACCTTATGAAATAAAAATGCTATTTTATCAATATATACTTCAAACCGATGTCGCAAATACTAAAGACAAGCTCTGGCCATTTGCAAAGAGATACTCGGGTAAATATGCACGATATTGCTGACCAAAGTAAATTAGTACATTCTATTTTGACACCAATACTGAAGAGTACTTGTTTGGTTATTGATTATTAAGTCAGTCTGCGTGGTATATAATACTATTTCATTTATTTTTTTAGAGTTGAATTTAAAGAAAAAATTCGTGTTTTTAGTCTTGAAATAGAGTTATTTCCCCTAGAAAAATATTTTATCACTATTGTTCTTTTGTGTGAAGGTCAGAACAGTCCACGATATCGTGTATATCATCGATTTTGGTGTTTACAATTTGGACCGAAGGGTTAGTGCGTATTATTTTTGAGGCCATTTGAACTCCTTTGACAATGTTCAGCTCGGTTACTAGTTGGTTGGGTGTTGGTGAAAGGCCAAAAGATGATCCTGAAGCATCCGATGAAAATAAGGAGAATGTTAACAACCAGGAAATAAAGTCGAAAGAAACGGACCATAACAAAACAGATATCCCTCAAAATGAGTCGACGTCAGCTGACAAATCGACAAAAGTGACAACCAGCAGTGAAAACAAGGAAAATGATGATAGTGATGGACCAACAGCACAGCAGACTTTAGAAGATGTGTCAGCAAAGGCTCTAAATACTGCCAAGGAATGGGGGAGTAAGTAAATCGCTATGACACCATAGTATTCATAGTCAAAATGATAAATTTATTGTTAAAATAATTATTAATAAATTTTAATATACCCTAATAATAGATCTGACACCAGCTGTAGGGACCCCTACCAGGTAGGGGTCTGCATAAAAGTTTTAATAATGATGAAATTGTGAGTATCATATCACAATTAGGGCTGCGTGTTTTGCATTCAGTTGTGTAGGCCTATTGTAAAATCATAAGCAAAAGAATGTTCATCACTTCATCTATAAATAATCAAATTACTATTAGAGCTAATCAAATCTTTTCTGAGAAGAAGCAATTACTAGGCAAGACTGTAAAGTTCTAAGATTACCCTCAATTATACCAAGGAATGTGTCTGTGACATCCTTGGTGCCACAGACATGTCAATATAATTTGGTGGTGGATGTCATTGTAGGCCTACATGTACATTAGTTCCCACAATAGCGAATTACAATAGTCCAATAAAGGGGTAATAATGAATGCATTCACTTTTGCAGTTGATATGCCTATACATTAATTATAAACATGATTTCAAATCATTTGTCACATCAAGGGAGCTATTGAAGTTTCTTGCAGACTGGCAGGATGAATTTCAATGTCGCCAACATTTACAACTTATAACAAGTCAGATTGTTGAATTCAAAAGTCAGAAATGTGTATTTTTTAAATGCAAACCAAGTACTGGTAATTTTAAAAAGCTTTCTGGAAATTATGGTGGCTTTTACCAAAAGAATTATTATCACTTTGTCGTTGGGAAATCAAAAGAAACCAGTAAATATTTAAATTTCCATAAGATAGCTTAAATTGAACGATTTGGATAATTTTCGGATCATTATTGTGTTTGTTGTAAAAGTACTTTTGCCTGTGGATAACCAATTAACTCTTGTTGGAGCTTAAATAAAATGATTTATATTTAGAATTTCGTTTTCTCATGGATAAAAAACCCCAAGCCAATATATTATATGGCCAATGATAATTCTTTATGAGTATTGTGTTGACCTCTATCTGACAGTGACACTCTGACCTGTTCGAATTCAACAGGAGGATTAATTTTTTGGCAATGAAATTGCTACTCAGCTGTCACAATTACCCATTATCAAATTATCAAATATCATGTATTTCTTTGGGGGTCCTGTCCATCAACAAAGTGCAATATGTACTATGTAAAGTTGCCTATTGTAGGTCTTTGTTTAGGTTTCAAATGTATTGTTATATATAATAAACTATTAGACAAGCCTATAAAAATCAACTTGAGAATTAAATGGATTAGAACACCTATAAGATTTAAAAAGTTACAAGTTTTTATGTCTCGCCATCAATCATTAATTCAAGTAATGAGGTATGCACACTGTGTATGCTATGATCCCCCTTGCATTCTACATTATTGTGTCATTCTAGGACATCATGATACATTTTGAGCTACATGTAGGCCTACATTCTGTATTTTATAAATGTAGTGCATTTGGATGTTGCAAAGAATTAGCTTCATTGCATTAGCCTACATGTACGTAAAATTAGATTGAAATTATCAAAAAAAAAGCTAATATATAACTGATATTTTTGTTTTGTTATTCATGTTTGTAGGTTATTTGTATAGTTTTGGAAAGATTGCCGGACAGACAGTTGCTGATACAGCCAAACAAATTAAATCAACTGTAGAAGAAAAGGTAACAATGGTCTATATTCATAATTATTATTCTGTTTGGGTTTTGTTTTGTATTCTTGAAATTTATTTGTACATGTACCTTGAAAACTTATATAGTACATTCATGTATATCATAGTATATGTATTATCTCTGAAGCCATTCACTTTTCTGGTATTGCATTATTGTTTTACATGAGCCTAAACCCTTGGAGTTTATAAACTGTTAAACTGTATGTTGTTGTTTTATAATATAAGTAATTTTGATGAATATTTTGTGAATCCTGAATCTGGACCAACTTATAAGATGATATTATTTACTTTGAAACTTTCTGGTATTTTAGACTATAATTGGTGATTTTACCAAAGAACAAAATAAGTTTGTAGCAGAAAAGAAAGAGGTTAAGAGACATCAAGAGGCAGCAGTAGCACCATGGGTTGGTTATAATGAAGAAGAGACAATGAGACAACAAATCATGGCTTTGTCACAAGTAAACTTTTTCAAAACTTTACATAAGTTTTCATTTTCTGTGAAATTACGTTTGTTTAAATTTGGGTAACCCACTGTTATATGTAACCAGAACTTGGTCAGTTAACTATTGCGTTATGCAAATCATGTGCGATTGCGGGTAATACCTAAAATCATCATTCTCATAAACAAATGCGTTTCTGGCACTAAAAGTCTTTCTTTGGATGCAGAATGTCTTGATTAAAAATCCAAACATTGAATCTCTGTTATGGTTAATTGATATGAATTAAGACTTTGAATCAAAAATAATGTAGAACTAAAACAATTTTTCCACAAATTTAATGAATTAAGCAAGCAATATTTCAAAAAGTACATAGGAACTGAAATGGGGTACATATAACTAGGTTTTTAGAAGTGTGTTCGAAATCAATAGGCATCTATTTACGTAATAGGCCATCTGTGCATTAGTGTAACATATTATGTGAAATATTTATAGCTATCCATTTTTCTAAAATACTAATCTATATTATAAGACTTGATTTTCACAGTTTTGAATTTTTAGAGTAATTGACTTATTTGAAATATTTATTGATTCTTTATCTTAATTGAAATATTACTATTATGTTGTTTATGACCTTGAGTAATGTTCACATCAAATTTTATTGTCTGTTTTGACACTTTGTTTTAAATGTCAAGTAACCCATTACCGCAATGAGCCTACATAGACCATTATTAAAAGAAATAAACCATTAACCTCAACATGACATACATGTATGACATAAAAGCGGTTATCTTATTTGCCCATCTTACCCTCAAGAAACAATCTTCATTTTCTTTTGGCAAAAAATTATTTCACACATTATTTTTTTATTGATCAAACTTTATGGCATAAATTCACACAAGAAATATTAAAGGGGAAGATTAACGATTTTCAACAAAGTTTCCATAAATCTTAAATAATATGTTGTTAAATAATCCCCTCTGTAACAAAGGCAAAAAAGTTTTTGTAAGCGAGAAATTAATTTTTATTAAAACCGGAAGTGACATAGTTGGTTCAACACGCTCACTGGTCTCTATAGTAAGCATGCAAATTTGGTCTATGTTTACTGCTGTATTATGTACTCGCATCGTCCTTTGACCAAAAATCTGATAAAATGGGCTGTCTATTAGGATATTATAAACACAAATTTATGTTTTGTTAACGTTTAGTACACAAAGCCGCTACGTAAATTCACTCATACTGAACAGTACATGGTGTCTCAATTCACGCCACATGGCCAGTTGTTGACATCACGTGGTTTGATTGACACCCGGCAAGTGGGAGATGTTTCGTCTGCTTGAATGTCTTTGCATGTGCTGGGTATCCGGTGACAGATGTTTGATTTATTTCAACGGACTTGTGAAACATATATATATTCAAATAAATATATAAATTTCCAAAGTATGTCAACGTCAGACACCAACGTATTGGAATATATAACATATCTCACCCATGAGTGTACAGTAATGCTGTACAGAGTCGAGCCCATCCATTCTCAAGAGAAAATGAAAGAAAAAAAGAAAAGCCGTTCACGTCGACATTATGTTGCAAAATGCACAATAGTATATGCCCCACATGCCCATAATTTTAGTCTGTTTATGTTGTAAAACACTGTCAGCAAGCACAAAAACATCGAAGCAGACGAAATACATGTGACTTACAAGCTGTCTCTCAAACCATGTGATGTAAACAAATAGCCATGTGACGTAAATTGAGACACTGTGTACTGTTCAGTATGAGTGAATTTACGTAGCGGCTTTGTGTAATAAACGTTAACAAAACATAAATTCGTGTTTATAATATCCTAATAGATCTTTGATCAAAGGATGATGAGTGCACACAACACGGCAGTAAACTTATGCCAAATCTGTATGCTTACTGTAGAGCCCAGTGAGCGTGTTGAACCAACTATGAACTTCCGGTTTTAATAAAAATCAATTTCTCGCTTACAAAAACTTTTTTGCTTTTGTTACAGAGGGGATTATTTAACAATATACATTTAAGATTTATGGAAGCCTTGTTGAAATTCGTTGGTCTTCCCCTTTAATAAACTTGACATATCCCAAAACCCAAACTGTCAATTTTCACTGACTTAACTCTGATTCCTTGATACCACTATAAACTGAAGATATATAGTATTAGATTGCTAATTAACTCTGGTATAAATACAGTGTATTTTCTGGCATATATTTGCATTGTCTAATAGATTTATTTATGTATGTGATTTGTATAGATCATTGTTTATACCATATTGAATGTTACAAAATTTGTATTTAATCTTATCATAACTTTGTAAATTCTGAATGAAACTGACACATTTCATAATATTTTAGATTGCAAGAGATTCAAAATTCTCAAATATGAGAATCAGTGGCTTTAAATCTCATAAAGATATTTTACCATCTACCATCTACCAGCTATGAGGACTAATAAACTATGCTATAATAGAGTCCTATAAATAGACACTATAATTAAGGTTAATACAAATCAAATTAATAATTTTTGTCATCTGAAAACCTGTAAATTTTATTTATTTATTTAATGCAGGATAAACGAAACTTCCTCAGAAATCCTCCACCCGGTGTTCAGTTCCAGTTTGATTTTGAGGCCATGTATCCTATTGCCTTGGCAACTCTACAAGAAGATTTGAATCTTAAAGAAAAAAGATTTGATTTAGTTCCAAAACAGTAAGTTATAAAACTGAGTGTCGATGTGAATTGAAAAAAGATACAGTTTGCAAAATTTAATAAATAAAAAAGAATGATTTTATAATGATTATCAAAAGCTGGATTTTTATGTAAACTTAAGAATAGTAAAAAGTGATTGTTTGTTGACTTTGTTCTATGACCAAATTTAATTAATATGGACGGATTATTACTGTCTGGATTTTGTATGCTCAGTGTCACAGTTTCTATCGGTACTTTGTTTGGCTGGGCTCAATATTTTTTTTTAGTAAATAGAAATAGCATTTAGGCTTCTCATTTTTGCAAGTGAAATGGTATGCATATATCAAAATACAATATAAAGTAGTCAATAGACCAAAGTAGACCTATTACTAAGTAAAACAGAAAAATATTTAAAATAAACGAGAAAAAAACCCACAAAATGAAACATTTATACTAATTGTAAAGTGTTCAGTTGTTGAAAAGCTATCAGAGTGTTTCATAAAGACAGTGACAATATGCATGAACAGCAGGATTAATAAATTCTCAAATGATATAAAATACAGAACCGATGCAGTTTTACAAAGAACCAAATCAAACCACTGACATTTCCTACTCCCAAGTATGGGATGACATATACAAGAAGACATGTTGTAGAGGTGAAATTAAAGGTTATAAAGTACTGTCCATGAATAGGTAGTTTAAAATTTCCTATGGCAGGTAGAATATTCATTTGTGTTGTAATATTTTTATATCAGTAACCAGATAAAAACTATAAATAACCCTTTCAAATGGTGTAACATTCTTTTATTGTTTCTCACTTAGGGTATCAGAAGAAACATTCTGGAGAAATTATTTTTACCGTGTTTCATTAATCAAGCAGTCCACACAACTGACATCTCTTGCTCAACAAACAGGTTAGTTATTGTATGAATATCCAGTAATTCATAAAACAACTGATTTCTCCCAATGTCTTTGGTGATATACGAACTACATTGTCCACAATCATTATGTAATTGTCATATCTGTATGATGGTTACCACACAGCTCCTTCCTGCCACTTTCCTAACCAATTATGATGGTTATTAATTTATTTAACTGATATAAGAGGTACCATATATTGGATGAAAAGAATTAAAAGTAAGCTTAATTATGAAGGTAGTGTAGTATACATATATCTTGGGTTCAATAGGCAAAGGTTTCATAATTGATTTGAAGAAAAACCACTGAAGTGTTCAATTATTTTTATACGCCCACATTTTCAATGTGGTCGTATTATGTCATCGCCCTGTCCGTCCGGATGTCCGTCCACAATTTGTTTGTGGACTCTCTACAGGTCACAATTCTTATCCAATTTTGACGAAACTTGAAATATAGGTTTATCCCCATAAGATCTCGGTTCCTTTCGATATTGGCATGCATTGGATCGGAATTTCATGGATTATGGCCCCTGATTGTACGAAATATCATGTTTTTAGCTTGTGGACCCTATAGAGGTCACAATTTTGGACCGATTGTGATGAAACTTGACATGCATGTTTATAACCCCAAAATCTTGGTTCCTTTCGATATTTGCACCCATTGGATCGTAACTTCCTGAATTATGGCCCCTGATTGTCCGAAAAATCGCCCTTTTTAGCTTGTGGTCCCTCAGGAGGTCAGAATTATTATCCCATTTAAAAAAACGTTTGATTATATCACCGTTACATCGTAATGAAGGTAGAGGTCACAATCTTCATTCAATTTTGATGAAACTTGAAACACATGTTTTACAACTTAACAATCTTAGTTCCTTTCGATATTTGTGCATATCGGATTGTAACTTCCTGAATTATGGCCCCTGATTGTACGAAAAATGACCTTTTTTTTAAGCTTGTGGTTCCTCTGGGGTCAGAATTATTATCCCATTTAAAAAACGGGATAAAGGTTGAGGTCGAATTTCGTGAAAATCGGACCAAAATTGACAGCTGTTCTTGTCGGGCCATCCATCCTTCATCACTAACAAGGAGAAACCACGCCAGAAAATCATGATGAACTTTGTCACCCAATGCAGGGATCAAACACCCAACCTCAAGACTACCGAGCCAGCATTTTACCCACTTAGCAACATGATCCCCAGTCGAATTTGAAGCCTACTGAAATGAACTTTATAACCCAAAGATCTTAATTCATTTCGATATTTGCACATATCAAATTCTAACTTAATGATGTAGGAAAAATCACTTTCGGTATTGCTTGTTCTCTATCCATCTCTCGAAAATGTGGGCGTATCCTGCCTGGCAGTGCCAGCCTATCTTTGTATATATACATGATTTGATTATTACCAGTGCAAAATCAGCACAAGAGAAAGTATCAGTAGATATTATTATAATAAATATGACAGGATCATATTCTCTCACAACTCATGGTTTTTGTTAGAAACATTGATAAATTCCTGCCTGTATTGAATTATATTTTTTTTATCAAATTACAAGCATTTGATTTAAAAACTACCGTGTAATAGATTTAAAAGGATTTACAAGAGAGCCATTGATAAATTTTATTTTGCAAAGTTTCTAATTAGTCTGCAACTAAATGTAAGTGAGTCACTACTGGGAGTGGGCCGCTGTGTTGCATACTATATTTAGTGAATCTCATACATCAAGATTCTACTGCAATATGTATACATGTAGGTTCGAGAGATGTGTTGTTCTCAATTATTATCCTATAAATAATTAGTCTCTAAATCATATGGGGTTATTCAACATGTAAGTTTATTTCCAGAGTGAATATAGATATTGCATTCTTTGTGAAATTTAGAGCGTCTTAAGATTAGCTCCTTAAACAATTAACACAATAGTTTTAAAGATACATTATGTAAGATTTAGATAAAGAACTAGTCATTCTTGCTATAATAGATAGAAAATAGGTAATGTAAAATGAATAATTTGAAAATTTCATGCAAATTACACTATTGCAAGCGATGATATTAGCCTTTGTAAGTTTGACAGACGTGTGCAATAATTTCAACCAACGTACTGGTTGATCGAAGCTATGTCTCAGTCCTCCATATTTGATTAAATCAAAGTATCTTATCGATAATTACTCGAGTACAGTTTAATTCAGCTTAAATATATATCTCCAGCTGGATGTTTTGGTAATTGAAACAATAAAGTTAATTTACGAGGTGTCTGTCAAGTTTGAGGGTTGTTTAATGACTATAACAAATGAACGTGTTTTAATAATGAAAGACATACAAAACTTTAAATACCTAATATTAACAATTAATGCATGTAGAGTTATATTTTACTCTATCAGTCTATCACACTATGTTTTATTATATGTAACTTATAGTTCAAGTCATTATAGATTATAAACTTTTTATCAATATTCAGTTCTTTATTTCTCTAAGGTTAGATAATAAATATAACACAAACATCGAGATGAAATGAAACTGAGTTTAACATCTTACTGTTCTGCTCCGACTGGGCATACACCATACAGTGTGCTATGAGGGAAATTTTGCCCAGATGCTACTGCCTACTCTTATATTGAATCGTAGTTGCCAAGGGATCTTTTATGTACATGCCAATGTGAAGACATAGAGCTTAGGTTTTCTGTCCAATCCAAATGACTATACATTGTCTCTTGACCAGCCCCCCCTGTTCTGCACAAATAAAATGGGGGAACAAAACCAAAAAATTCTGATGAACTTTCTCAGCCAACACCAAGATCGAACACTGGACCTCCAGGTTAGCGAGCCAAAGTGTTACTCACTGAGCCACCATGGCTCCCCCAAAAATGCATGGAGATGAC
The DNA here is from genome assembly GCA_948474765.1 of Patella depressa. Classification (NCBI taxonomy): domain Eukaryota; kingdom Metazoa; phylum Mollusca; class Gastropoda; family Patellidae; genus Patella; species Patella depressa. Next base: position 41,731,803 of record OX419718.1, read on the forward strand.
ATAAAATGTCAGTACATAAATTTTGATGGTATTACATGTATTATACACTTTTTACAGCATTTATTACAGTAACAAGTAACATTTCATTGGGTGCTACAGCCCATTTGATTAGTATTTCATATCCTGCTTTTTTTCCTACATGCAGAAATGAGAAATTATGAATACCTTAAATGAAATGTTTCCCTGAATCATAAATTATCAATTAATATTATTTTGTAGGAAGCACTGGTGAGAGTCGTTCATCTAGTAGTTCAAGAAGATCATCAACTGGAAGCGAAAATAAAGGTCAGTACATTTATAGTTGGATTAAAGATCTACTTTAATAACAATTTTTAAAAATGTTCCGACATAGTGCTAGCCTATAGACCAATAGCCAATTGTAGAACAAAGAACACATTTTTGTTTAATACGTGCATGCACTAAATACAGTTTCAGTGGTGGAAAGTCAACTTCAATTTCGGCAAGAATATTGAAAGAAAATGAACAATAATTACCTAACAATGACAATGTTGTAATGTAATTTATAAGTAAGTTAGTTAGTTAATGAACTCACTTCAAGTTCTTTATAATTAACACTGTATATATATGAGCAGGTGTTGATATATAAACAAATAAGCTGTTTTCTGGCAATTATGAACTTCTTTTAGAACTGTATTAAATGCATTTTGTTAATATTAACATGTTATATATAGTGTGACAATGCATGTGAAGACTACATGTACATTTATGTCTATTGTAACTGTTAATAAATCATCATAATATAGCATCAGTGTTTAATGACAAAGTGCTGTGTTGAAGGACCTGTGCTGACCATTTAAAATGCTTTTAACTTGACTGTCAAACTTCATTGCTTACTAACCACGAGCCTGTTCCACAAAATTTTAACTAAGATAAAATCCAAATTTTTGTAATTTGATAGATTTTAGTGCTTAGCCAATCAAAATTGAAGTGAATAAATGTCTACATAGTAACATTTGAATTCAGGAAAACACTCTGTCATAGGCAAATTTAGCCCTTACATAATGCCTTTATATCTGTTTAATAGGCTGGGTAGATTTAAAAGGTAAACTATTTTAAATGCTTCTAGTTGTAGTGTAATGTTGGGTTTATTGGATTTTTTTTTATATGTATCATGGACTGACTGTTCAATATATTGAATTTATTAATGTATAAATACATAGAATTGCATGCAAAAAAGGGCTTAATCAACTATTTAACAGTATCTGCCTTCGATTATTTTTATTTTTAAGATTACTATTGTAGATAATCTTGATTTCTAATGCTGTAGTAGTACCTTTCTTGAATTGAATGGTGCTAGGTTTGCACTGCTAATTTTATCTTTATAAACGGTGAGTTCAGTATCACATGGCAAGGAGTGGCTTTGTCTGCTTAACCTCTCAAGACTTCTGCCCTAAAAATGGCCCGGCATACATGCACCATTTAGTCCAGTAATGACCTTATTGTATGAAGTATCTTAATGCTTGTTTCCTTTTTTATTATTATTTATGGGTAAATAGTTATTCATATTCCCTCTTGTTTAATGGATAATTTGTTTATATTTTATGAATTTAATCAATTGCAAAGCTTGCAGTCAAATATTGACTTTTAATTAAAACCATGTTGATGGATTATAGATATATTTTTATATTTATTTAAGTCTATAATGGTGGAGGTCTACTCCCAGTATAACATTTTTAAATGTTTAATCTCCCATTCTTCCCTTTTATCAAATAATGTAAATGGATAAAACAAGTAAATTTTTAAGAAACTATCTGAATTATCCCCTTTTGATTGATAACTTGTTTAGACAATTGTATCTTTTGAAGGAGTAGTTAATCCAACAAACCATTAAAATCTATTATTGATAACTTATAATGTATAAAAACTTCGTTATCTTGTCTGTCTTACCATTAATGTATTTTTGAATGTGTCCTCCTCCAATTCTTTCCTTCTATCAAAAATGCTGACAAAATGGTGGAAATTGATAAAACTAAAATATTTTGCTAAGAAAGTAACTAAATTATCTCCCTTGGATTGAAAAATCGTTGAGAAGTTTGTATCTTTTGACAGAGTAGTTAATTATCATTCACACCTATTATTGATTTATTATAATGTGTCAAAACATTGTTTATCCTGTCTGTAAATATTTCTAAAAAATGTTTTTGACAAAAAAAAACCCTGTTAGATTAAACTTACTTATTCATTATGCCATGGCTGTGGAATCTATTCTCTATAGCAAGGTACTTTAAGGAGATCCTTAATAAGATAAATGTACCTGGGTATTAAGTCACATTATAATTAACCTCCTGTTTTTTTGAATATACTTTTCATTGTCTTATATTCTCTGTGAATGCGTATCTAATTGTGCTGTATCTCTCTGTAGCATTTGTTCTGTCATTGTATATTTATACCGTTATCTTTCATTGTCGTCAGAATCAAGTTGGCTTTAAAATACAAGACAATGATAATGTTACTTGAAATATTTTAAAATATTAAAGTAACACAGCTACTTTTATTAACCATAGAAGAAATATGAATTTATTAATTGTATATTATTATTAATATCAATTTTAGGCCATGCAAAAAAGATATTCTGGTTCTCGTACATTCCTTTCATAATTCTGATGCAGGAGGGGGTTTATAATTTATATCTTTTTCAAAGGATCACTGGAATAAATAACCTCTTATAAACATCACATTTCAAGGTTCTATACTATCTCATTATATGTATATATACATGCTGTCTGTAGGAATTCTCTTTCATAATCACTAATTTTTGTGTTACATAACTAAAATATACTGTAAGCTAAGCTGAATACAAATAAGTTCATCTACAAGCAGTAATTAGATGAATTTATAGTAGCCATTTCCTCATTATTATGCATCTTTTTATGGTTATCCAGTGTTATGTATATAATTATCAATAACTTTTACCCTTGTAGTATGTGACAAGGACTAGAGTCGTCTGTCCAACCTCATCGGTTTTCTCCGGGTCCTCCGATTTCCTCCCACTGATAGACGACCCACGCGAAAGCGAATTATTGTCCCCCGCCTTTCGAAGAAAGTTGGGGGACTATTAAAATGGGTTCGTTCGTCCGTCTGTCTGTCTGTCTGTCTGTCTGTCTGTCTGTCCGTCCGTCTGTCTGTCCGTCACACTTTTTGGGACACAATATCTCTCTTCCTAATTGAGCTAGAATGTTCAAACTTGGTGTATGTGTTTATTAGGTCAATGCCTTGATGGAGTTCGAAGATGAGCATTTTCCGCTTAGGGTAAGCAGAGATAAGCAATTTGATTGGTTGATGCTTTGGGACACGATAACTTTAGTTCTAATTAAGTGAGATTGATGAAACTTGGTGTATAGTTTCATTATAGTAATACCTTGACTAAGTTCGATAATGAGCATTTTCTGCTCAGGGTAAGCAGAGTTATACGCAATTTGATTGGTCGAGAATTTGGAACACAATAACTCTCCTTCTAATTTAGTTAAAATGTTCAAACTTGGTGTATATGCTTATTAGGTCAATGCCTTGATGGAGTTCGAAGATGAGCATTTTCCGCTAAGCGTAAGCAGAGATAAGCAATTTGATTGGTTGATGCTTTGGGACACGATAACTTTAGTTCTAATTAAGTGAGAGTGATGAAACTTGGTGTATAGTTTCATTACAGTAATACCTTCGATGATGAGCATTTTCTGCTCAGGGTAAGCAGAGCGATACGCAATTTGATTGGTCGAGACTTTGGAACACAATAACTCTCCTTCTAATTTAGTTAAAATGTTCAAACTTGGTGTATATGCTTATTAGGTCAATGCCTTGATGGAGTTCTAAGATGAGCATTTTCCGCTTAGGGTAGGCAGACATAAGCAATTTGATTGGTTGATGCTTTGAGACACGATAACTTTAGTTCTAATTAAGTGAGAGTGATGAAACTTGGTGTATAATTTCATTACAGTAATACCTTGACTATGATCGATAATGAACTTTTTCTGCTCAGGGTAAGCAGAGTGATAAGCAATTTGATTTGCCGATACTTTGGAACACAATAACTCTACTTCGAATTGAGTTAAAATATTCAAAATTGGTGTGTATGCTTATTAGGTCAATGCCTTGATGGAGTTCGAAGATGAGCATTTTCTTCTTACAGTAGGCAGAGATAAGCAATTTTTGGATGACACTTCGTGTTCAGTTTGATTGGTCGTACGTTTGAAAAAAATAAATGTGCGATTAATTAATATGTGTCATCTATTTATTTTGGGATTTCGGCAGGGGACATCAGCCTCACTGTTGGCTTGTTGAAATAAAATTGAACCATATGTTAGTCCCGAAATGACCTAGTTTGTGCGTGGGAGGGACCCAGAGAAAACCCATGAGGTTGAGTGGACTTTCAACCCCATTTCTCTCTCTCTCTCTTTCTCTCTCTCTCTCACTCTCAATAACCTTTAATTGGGTTTTGTAGTTAATAACTGAGCTCACTTTCAAATGGAAATATTTTTATAGTTACTTCTGCCCTTTACTGCATGAAATATGAACATGCCTAATCATTGAAAACATTTTAATTTTTATATGCCCACATTACATCAATACCTTACTTAACAAAGTTTGAGGCTCTTCATTTTCTGCTTAGCCAAAGTAGAGGTTTTAATCTGATTGGTCGAGACTTTGGAACACTAAAACTCTCCCTTTAATTGAGGTAGAATGTTGAACTGTGATGTAGATGTCTATTTGATGAATGCCTTGACAGAGTTCAATCATGTGCATTTTCAACTTGGGCTAAGCAGAGATAAACAATATGATTGGTTGAGACTTTGAGAACATGGAACAAAATAACTTTGATCCTAATAGTAAATTGGGAGAGACTCATTAATCTCTGAGTATAGATTCATTATATCAATTATTTGTCTTAAGTTCCATGATGAGGATTTTCTGCATATAATAGTCTAAATAGTGATAAGCAATTTGATTAGTCCAGACTTTGGAGCTTACCAACTATGCTTTTAACTGAGGTAAAATGTAGATGTTCATTAGATGAATGTCTTTACCGAGTTCAATGATTAACATTTCCTGCTTAACCTTAGCAGAGCGAAGCAATTTCATACCTTTGATACTAACTTATGTAAAGTGACAAAACTCAGTCCATAGTTTCACTACCAGATACTTCAACAACTTGAATGAGTACAGATAATCCATGCTTTTGAAAAAAATACAATTAATTGATATTTGTGATCTATTTATTTTGGGATTTCGGTGGGGAACATCAGCCTCACAGTTGGTTTGTTAGTGTTGATGAGGCAAAGAAACCATTCATGTGACCATGTTAAGTTTAGTGGGTGGGATACTGGACTCCAAACAAGAATATCTCTTGTTGAATCCAGTGACGGTGTATCGCCTGCAAGGGAATTTCTCAAGAAAAATAGGTCTATTCCTACAAATATGAGGAAAACCCAAGGTCATATGTTTTAACATTGGCGTGCACATAAAAGAACCCGTGACAGTATTGGAATTGGACGAAAAATAGTCAGAAAGACTGATCTCTGGGTAAAATTAACCTCCCTTGTGTTGCTCATGTGACATAATGTTAATCGCAAAATGGCCAAAGCATTGTGTCCTACTGTGTCCTGGTATTCAGGTTTGGCTTAGTAAATGTTGCCCGATTTATTTGTTAGATTTATGTATTATTCTCCCACTGCTTTGAAGTAGGTAGTATTGTTCATTTCATTTGTTGAATTTTCTATTCTATTGGGGAGATGTAATTTATGTTTGTCATTTGAAATGTCAGTAATGTCACCCGAGTTAAATAAAACCTGTGTGCTAAATTAGACCTGTGTGCTAAATATCACGTAGTCTACCGTTAATTGAATATGCCAGTGTTCTATAGAGATCGACTGCCTATCTCCTACAAAAATCAATGATGTGAAACTGTACATGTAGGAGACCCAACTGGTTACAGTTAATAATATTATGCTGCTGTTGTGAACCTACGCAGTATGTGTATCATTGCTATTAATACACACTCCTGATTATGCACGAAATATTCCATGGTTATAAACGAAATATTCCACGGTTATACCCACTTTTTTAGTGTCATGACAAAGAAATGCATGACATTGTTCATGTTAACTGAGCCATACTGTCAATTCGATTATAAAGTCATGGAGCCACTAGAAATATAGTGTGCCTATTGGCTGACATTTGGGTGAATTAAGTCGATAAATCTATTTATATATTATAGGTCAGTAAGACACTATTTGTTGTTGTTTTGGACTTGAGAGGGTCAAGGACACAATAAATTTATAAATTAAAAAGTATCAGATTTTGTTATTATTATATAATGTAATCCAGCTGAACTCATGAATAACATTTTTATTCATGGCTGATTATATCCTCTGTCATGTTACAAAAATATTTCTGTCTGTTCTGTCATTATTTATATATTACAGCACAAAGAAAGCCTTATTAGATTACATGTATGTAGATGAAATAATACAAGTAACCATTTCTGCTGATAGTTTAAAGTTATTTTTAGATTTGTGTAAAGCCCATGACCATTATTTGAAATTAATTGGTTTAATATTTGACACTGGTACATAAATACTAAGACTAGGTGCCAAATCATTGATATACCCTTTTTGTTTGGGGTGGGTGGTGTGTGTGGGCGTAGGGGGGGGAGTGATCCAATGGTTTTGACCAGGACTTCAACTGGAATGCTAGGTGTACCGGTACTTAGGCCTGCTTATTTCTATATTGTACTAAGTAATATGATGGTCATTTAGTAATGTAATATTCAGATAGCTTTTATTATTGACATTACACACACTTCTTTCGTTAAAGAAAAATGAAGAGCTGAAATGGCTGTAGAAAAATCATCCCCAATTAAGCAAACACTTCGTACCACCTGCTCTAGAAAACACACTGATAATTTTCAGTTTTATTACAATTACTACGAAATAGAAAAGAACCAAGTGGTTGCCATGCAAGATGCGCCTTTATTTTGCAAGAGATAGACAGTCTAAAAAAAAAAGCGTTTTTCAATACAATCAGGGGCCATATTCTAGGATGTTAAGGTCCAGAATGCATGAATATCAAAAGGAACCAAGATATGAGGGACATAAACATATATTTTAAGTTTCATCAAATCAAATAAAGATTTTGACATTTAAAGGGGGTCCACTAACTAAAAACATGATGTTTCGTAAGATCAGGAACATATGTTTTATGTTTTGTCAAAATCGGATAAAAATTGTGACCTGTAGATCGTCTAGAAACAAATGTGAGCCGACTGTCATCCAGACAGATGGGGAAGGGGGTAGGCAATGGCATAATACGTCCACATGAAAATGTGTGTGTATGAAAATTGGTATTTATAAGATGGAATCCATTTGAAACAGTTCATGTTCCTGTAGAAATATTGGGATCCCAGATAACATATTACATAAATTTACTGGTAGCTTTGACATGCTGGTCATCTTTAGTTTAGTATGATAGGTATGTACTGATTCCATAGCCAATTGAAAGAGATATTAGGTCTGATATACCGGTTGAGTTTGGTCATGAGTGATACAGCAGTGTCAAAGATATGCACCAGAAAAACAAACCAACAGAAGGGTATCTGATGTACAGTTTCACCAAATATAGATGTATTTTGTTTACAAGTAGATACGTAATATGATGTATATAAACCTTTATTATTTGGCAAGCAGCCAGGTCACCACATACAATGAGCTCTTATGTCAATTTTTGACAGTAAATATGCATGCATTATACTTATCATATCTAGTTTAACTTTTGTCATGTACTATTATTATAATGGTCAACATGACTATAAGATCAATGTCAAGGTTTTTGTTGTCCTATAAAAATGGGGTACATTGAAAAAAATAGCCACAGTAGAAATAGTCCCACCGATATGTCATTTCATATGTAAGAGCATCTATAGATCCAGGAATGATTGGAAAGGTACTATTTTTGTATGGTGTCCTGAACAATTCAAACACTCAAAATTGAAAACAAATGAGACACCCTTTGCCAAACCCAAGTATTTTCCAAGGTTATTAGTGATTAGATAGCTAGATAAACAGCGTATGATAACTCCTTCAACAAATAAAGTATTTATCGTCTAGTTTAAAATAATTCAAAAAAGTCAAGAGCCACTTATTCATTTCAGATTTCATGGAATTATATACAGTATAACAAAGAAGAACATACAATATTTTGTGGAATGTCTTTATTGCTGCTATTATTTTTTAAATCGCTAATAGCCATTGACATTTTTCGGACAATATCTAATTTCTGGGTTTAATGCTTGCTTGCTAAGATATACTCAATTAAAAATTTGGAATATCAATGGTAGATAATAAATCTGAAAGCTTGGATTTTAACGGATTAAAAGGAGGCCCATAAAATATTTTAGCGAAGATTATGCATTTCAAGGGAATTTAGAGAATCAACTTTCATTGGTTTTTGTAGGTTAAGGTTATTGTCACAATTAGGCCTATGATCAGATGCATTGTCCAGACATTGATATTATTAAAATTCTTGGATCTGTACCTGTCATACCAATAAAGCAGTAGTAATCGTTTGGATTCTTTCCATCAACCATTTTACAGTCTGTGTGTTAAACTAAAACATGGTGATATGCTCAACTTTAATCTCATGTTTGATTTTGTTTATATCAGGCTTATTCTCTGGCAACATGTCAAGAGTTGAAATATTTGTATTTTGAACATATTATTTCCATATCAGTTTTGTAACTCTTTTTATGAGTGATTTTTTTCTTATTATCATTTTTATGCAACCACATATTCTTAATTTCTGTGACCTCACCCCCACATATCAGAGTTTGTTGGTTGAATATGAAAATTTAAGTTGGCTTTTATTATTTTGGATGATGGCATTGGACATATTATATGAAAATGTCGCATAATTTCTGTGACCCTTTAAAAGGATCTCTTTGCTGAATATAATATAAAACTATAAGTTAGGTGTTTTGCTGATTTTATAAGACATTTTTAGTTGTTTAAAGTGTGCCTTTAAGATTCATTTAATATTTGCATAGCATATTATGCTCTTCAAACTGGTCTAGATAAATGACTTTCTCCTACATCAATGTCATACATTGAAATACAATTTTATGTGATGATGCTGTGGAATATATTGATATTTGTGATATACAAGGTGACTGTTTTTGGACCAGGAATTGATCTCTAATCACTACTCATCTTGTTGTTGTTGTTCCTCTTGGGGTCAATGTTCTTCGATAAAAGGAGGGGGGGGCACATTGGAGAAGTGGGTAAGACTGGCTCGCTAACCTCGAGTTCTGCATTGGCCTAGACAGTTCATCAAGATTTTCTGACATGGTTCACACTTGTCAGTGATGCAGGATGGAGGGCCTGACAAGGACAACTGTCTGGTACTGTGTACTGTACAAAAAACTGAGGTCCTGTGTACACATTGGCGTGCACTAAAAAGATCCCTTGACAATTGGAATTCGATATAAGAGTAAACGATAGTGCTGCTGTCCATGCAAAATTTTCCTCATAGCACAGTTTGGAGCAGAACAGTAGGACATTAAACCTCATTTCATTTCTATGAAAAAAGCCTAATTGACATGAAACATGGCAGACTTGTTTCTTGGATACTTGAGCATCGTTTTACAGTCTGCGATTATTAATAGGTCACAATTCCAAGATAAACAATGGATGATATCATGATCAGTTCCTGGACCATGTAGTACTTGTTCTTGATATGTGTAGATGTTTCTTATTTCCATTGTTATTAAACTCTGAACAATGTCTTCATAAAACAGTAGACAAAGTTTGAGCAATTAGTAGGACAACAAGCAGTCAAGGATGATGTCTGTCACGTTGTACTCTTGCAATGTTGTCATTGAGTTTGGTAGACTGTATAATGTGAGTCAGATTGTTTTGATAGAGGTAGATTATGAATTCCATTAATAAAAAGATAACTAAGCGAATGGTGGTATCTCATCAATAATAAAAACGTAAGAAACTGTTGTCGGTTTTCCATTCTCAACAAATCAAATTGCCTATCTCTGCTTCACCTAAGTATTCAATGCTCTCAAGATATGAAACTAACAAACGTGTTTGAACGTTCTGCCGCAGTTAGAATTAGAAACAGTTATTGTGTTTCAAAAGGTGTGATGGACAGACAGTCGGACAACTACATTACTTAATGAACATTTGCACTCTCTACCTCACTAACCATATTGTGTTTTAAAAAGTCTGACAGCACAGACAAATGCATTTCAATAGTCCTTTACTACTTTCTTTGAAAGTTGGGGGGGGGGGGGGTAATTTGATCAGATTATCTTCTAGTTAAAAGCAAATATTTATGGATAATGTCCTGTAAGTGGAAGCCATGAATATGTCTGTAACTTGACACAAATGATTACAAACCTTACATGAAGTCCCCAGGCTTATCAGCTTAATGTTAGATACATACAATATTGAATTTTTAAAGACTAAAATAATTTTAATGGCAAGACTATGTAGCATTGGACTGACCCAAAATGTCACCTTCTTTTTCAGCTTGCCATAGTTGTGTATATTACATACTAAATACAGTAAACTTGTATCTATTTGATGGAAATTGTAAATTTCATGATTTTCAGTATATTAACTGACATCGACTTACTAGCACCAAGAACTAGTTGAGTTTTTATTTTTGTATTATATTATATTTGATCTCTTGTCTGACTCTATGATTGGTTTGGTGACATAAAATTTCTGTTAATATCCGAAATAAGAAAGAAAGTCTAGTAATGCGTATTGTTATATGGTTTCTGCCTTCTACTGTGGAGATCATTGCACTTGTCGACTTCTGATGGATTAGAAAGATCAAATTATATGTTGAAAATAAGAAAACTGTACATTTGTACCATTATTTTCAACAGTGACTCAGTATCATAGGATAGGTTTTGATATATAGCATCACGGCTGGAAACATATTTTACGAGACTAGAAAATATCAATTTAGCTGGTCTGCTCTAGTCTGATGCATGAATAATGTATTCTTGTGAGTCATAGAATTATATTTCATGTCAAGTTGTTTTTGTTTTTTGTTTTTTATTGCAACAAAAACATTCAATTAAAGTTATTGATCAGAAAGTTTAGAATTTCACAGTGTGTTAACGTTGACACAATTTTGCTGAATGCGCAGTTTATGTATATATATACTGTTCATTCTCTTGTCTAATCCGCTTGCTCATGTCTCGAAACAGAATATAAGTGTGGGTGGATGAGCTGTACAGCTGAAGTCTTTAGAGACCAGTAAGAAACTACATTATATTGAACTAACGGTGATATAGCTGACTAGTAGCAGACAGTCTAATAAAACAATGCATATAGCCCCTTCCTCTCTCTCCCTCTCCTGCACACACTCTCCATTCAAATAGCTTTGTATGTTTGCCTGTCTGTCTGATCGTCACACTTTTTGGAAGACAATAAATAACTCTGCTTCTTTCTAATTGAGTCAGAATGTTCAAACTTGGTGTAGGTGTTATATACCATTAAGATGCTTATTATTAAACCATTTAAAAAATTGCCGGGGGTTTTTAAGACAGGGTCGTGTTGCGTCCAGGCATACTATAAAAATAAGCCAAAGCAGTTTCACTATGTGACTATGCAATTACAGTTGTCTTGAATGTTTGTTTCATTATCTGGCAACCTATCTTAGTGTAAATCGTTGCATGGAACACTCAGCTCCACTAGTTTCAGTCTAATCCATTGTGTGGATTAAGGCTTCACCAGTTTATTTGATGAAATACTGTTGCACTGTAGTTCAAATCGGACCCATTGCCAGAAAAAGTATTATACTGGTTTAACTTGTTGAAGTTCATTTAAAACTATTGGTTCACTTTAATTGTTTGAACGTAACATTATTGCAGTTATTTGGTTTGTTTTATTGATTACATGTACCTTTGCAGTGATGTGTCGCATGAAAATATATCTCTTGTTATTCATGTCCATGTATACAATAGATTCTACTTGTAGTTAGAACATAATATCTGGCAAGCAAGAAATCAATAATAGCTTGGTCTCAAGTATATATGTTGCTGTAAGCTCAGGAAAGTTCCATTCCTTCCCTAATTGCATGTATTACAAAAAACAGTAAACATGTTTATGTTAGCATGAGCTATTTGTGAATAAACAAATAATTATTTTAAAAAATACATTTTTGATGACCGATAAATAGTAAAGTGTTCTAATAAACTAAGCAGATTTACTGGGAGTATTGATTTTAGCCAGGGGGAGACTGTCATCTATAGTCTGCATGATCGTTACTGGTTATTATGATATTGCTTACAGTAAATAAACTATAAATAAGCCTTACTTAACATTATCACGTAGCAGCAAAATTAGACGACTATTTTTATACACGTATGCACTGTCTGGTCTTGAAACAAAATGCTGGGGGAAAAAAACGAAAATGGGATATAATTTTTTTATTCCGTTGTATATGTTTTGTTTTGGTTCAACATAATGAATAGTAATCATTAACAAATATTAATTACATAATCATCTGGTGTTGGTTAACGAGAAATGTTAAATCTCAAGTAATGTATTTAACTAAGAATGTGAAAAGAAATGAGTTCGCTTAATCATCTTTATAAATATCATTGTTCTTTTAGTTGGCTTCCAATCATGTAATAAGAATAATATTATATATTGTGATAGTTTAATCTCTGAAAGGAATATCAGTACAATAATCCAGTACAAGAAAAATGAAAAATTGTAAATTTTGCAAACTTCAGCATTCTCGGAAACGAAACAGAATATGGCTAAATAGACCGAAGGCTCAGTGGGTGGGTGGGGGAATGGGTGGGCACAAAACCAGATCCAACTTTTCTAGAATAAAATTTTGTGTAGAATACGATATCGAGTGGTAATCAGTCGACGTTAGGGCGTTTTCGAGATATTCAAGGTCGAAGGTCAAAAGAGTTCATTTGCACTGAAAGTGAATGCACAGCCATTCTTGAATCATGAAAATATGCTGAAAATGTTCGAAAGTAATCATTTTTTCAATAAAAACGTAAATTTGCTAAATTCATCCTTTTTCTTAGTGACACCGGAGGTCAAATTTTCATTTTAGTACTAGGAAGATTTAAAGCAATGAAATATCAGCATAAAATATAAAAACTAAGGTGAAACCTGTTCTAATTAATAATAGGAACACTTAAAACTTATCTTGAGGTGGTCTTAGCACCTTACATTTACTTTGGAGCGTCGAAAAAGATCTTGCATAACAACAGAACCAAAACACTTCGAAACCTGTTTCAAACCTACGTAAAAACTGTCAAATCGAAATCTTCCCGAATTAGTTTCACAACAATTGTTATACATATTTAATTAAACTAGTTGTCCCAAAAATAATTGAACCAGATTAATTGACACTGAAAATCATTGTACACTCATTTGGAACACTACGAATGATTAGAAATAAAACTTTGATAATAATCTCATTTGTTCTTAAATGATGTGCGTAAAGCAGAGAAAAGATTCATCAGCACAGTGTCAGTTTAAATTTCTAGGATTAGAAAAAAGTTGAATTGATCGATCTAGTTATCACTTCTTTATAAATTGTAGTGAAGTATTTGTGATTGATGTATGTATAGATTTTTACAAAATATTGCTGGGGAATTGGTATTTCCTAATGACTAACAGTACTTCATATTAAAGTAAAGATATATCTTTAGATCTGATGTTATTTAATCTGACTAAAATGTACTCCATAGACCATGTAGGTGTACCTACATATAGCAACCCAGTATTTGCAAACTTCTTAAAATGTTGCACACTTCACTTTTTTCAAACAGACAACTATTTGTGTGTTATCAAAGTCAGAAAAGCAATAAAATGACATTCATTTATGTAATGACAAAATAAGAGTACCGGGTAAGTGAAAATCGATAAATAATGACAAATACGCAAAACATTATGTAACAAAAGTCTGAATTTGTGTTGGGCATAAAGTTAAGATTTAGAATTTCTATCTGCTTAATCGATGTGAATATGTACCCCAGATTGAGTATTTAATAAAGAAAACAAAATCCAAATACCAACGTTAGATAATATTACAGCTTTGATTCAATCAGATGTAAAATAGGCCTATTTCTGTTTGCCCACAGCAAAATTGCGGCAAACTTGTTACATACAAGCAACATATAGAATATAATAGATCGATGAAATTTCAGTTTAACATATCTATGTAAGTACTGAATGGGATTGAACCGATATTCATAATAGAAACTCATCTTTCACGATATTGTAGTATGCTATATTCCTATTGTATTATGCTAAAATAATGGAACTATAAAGAAACTTAAAGAGCACATAAAATGAGAAAACTAGATTCATTGAGCCTATAGACATTGGTTACTATATGCATTTTATGTCAAGTTCACTCCAATCTGATTAAAATTAATTGAGATATTAACGTTTAAACATCAGACAGCCAAAAACGGTTTTCAAATTTTCAATTACAAGCTTTATCCGGTTGATTGGCTAGTGACGTCACAGGCACTAAACATAATCTATACACATTATCTATACAATATAGCACTATCTGTACGATATATCACTGTATACACACCGCCAGTTAACACGTGTGTATTTGTCGGTCCAATTAACATTTGACTAGCGTAATCATTAATTTTACACGTAAGCTACATATCACTATACTATATAAGTCAAAGCATTTTCAAAAGCCGGTTTGTCTGCGATATCACCTCGGTGGAAGCGGACGTTAAATAAAACTAATTCACACACACACACAAAAGCCGGTGGAAGCGGACGTTAAATAAAGCTATTTCACACACACAAAAGCCGACCTTTCTCGTCTTAAGTTGTAATAGATTATATATTTGTGACTAGAATAGATTATAATTCACTAGTTGATCAACATCTCCAGCCCGTAAATCAGTACGTAATATTTTAACACGGTTATCGGTAGTCATATCGACAAATAAACCGACAGAATGAAACGACACAAGACGGTGCAGATAAAAACATGTGTCTTCTAAAGGTGCGGCAAAAGGGGAGGGGGGCGAATAGAAGAGCCTCCTAAGCTGATATCTCAGGTACACGGTAACGTCGCATTCTGATTGTGAATTAAATAATAAAGTAAATTTTTTTTTTCTTTATATTATATAAAATTGTATATTATTAATATTACATTGGTAGTTTAGTAATTTGTTTAAAAAGGCATAGCCAACTTTCCTGCCATATGCGACATGCTTTCAGCATGTCTGTTATTGGCGTACGTGACCATTTTCAGCTTTTTCGCGCCAAAATCAACCATTTTACACATTTCTTAGTAAGCCATGCCTTATATGGTAGACGAAGATTTCCATGTGACATTGAGATCGTGTAACGCTATTTTAGTGATAACGGAGCTTTTTGTTATAAATACAGAGTAATTATTCGACAAATACAAGTGAATTTGAACCATGTTACTTTCGCTATTACAAACTATCGAAGCTATCGATAGTTTGCTTGACTATCGCAATTTTTATCGATAGTTTCTTTTTACTATCGATACACACTATCGACAGTCAAACTGTCGTGATGCATCGATTGTTCGATGTATCGTTACACCCCTAATGATTATTATTTGAAACCATTTCGTTTCTTAAAAGCCGACAATTGATTATTTCTATCGGCTTAAAAGATGTCCGTAGCGCCGGCTATAACAATTTCACACCAATCTTGTTTCAATCAGAAGCCAATTATTGTTGGCTTACGGTCGGCTTATTCTGATAAAAAAAACAACACATGGGGAATATGGCTACAACGACTGTCTTTATAAAACAAATTCTTCCGTAGTCAATTGTTATTTAATTAGGGGGATTAAGGAATCAGTCAGGCGTTAACGAATACACACGTCGGGTGTATATAGGTAACTAAGGAATAAACATCCCGAATATGCATTCGGTCACTGTGACGTCACTGGCGTCTGAGGGGATTAAGAGTGTTTTCAATAATTGGCCAAGTCGTTTTTACGGGAGGTCTATATTTGCGACTTTGAGTGACGATATCTGAATTAATTTTCATCAGATCGACGTTAAACTGCCGTAAAATGCATATAGTAACCAATGTTTATAAGCTCAATGAATTTAGTTTCCTCATTTTATGTGCTCTTTAAATAGAATCTGTTGGGATGTTCTAATAACGAATCACAGCAAAACACCAATATTAGTTTTCCCAGTTAGTTCTCAAAATAATAATTTAATTTACATCATCCTATTTTAATTCTTTCAGCTTTCATATTACATATACAATACATAATTGTTTCTCAAATTACTATTTTAATTATTATATAAATTTTAAAGCTCTATAAAACAAACTTTTTTAGAATTTGTTCAAACTTTATATGATTAGGAAATAACAAACACAATAACAAGTCTTTAATGATGAGGTCTGAAGTTTCCATGGATAACAATGTGTTACCTGAAGTTGAATACACCTTTTTATTACTGATTGATCCCCAGACGTGTCTGAACAATTTGATTAATACAAAGATTTTTTATTTATTTGAAACAATACCATAGAAACGACTACTGTAAGTCAGTCTGATACACCTGATGTTTCAGACAAATCTGCTTTAAATAGAACAAATCTACTTCCAAAGATACTTGAACTAGTCTGATACAACTGCGCCATAATCTGATTGAGGAGTTTGTACTTGTTTCTCTCATCATTATTACATTATCTTATTGTCAATGATCCGTCTCTTTATTATAATATTAGATCCTTGTTCTAGCCGTATGTACTGGCATGGTTTCACCTTGTCATTGATGTAGCACAGAGGAGGCCCTGACAAGAACAGCTGTCTAGTTGTTTGGATGGGATGAAAAACCGGGGTTCTTTGTACGTAAAAGATCCCTTGGCAGTTTGAATTCGATATAAGAGTAGGCCATAGCGCGGCTGTCTGGACAAAATTTCCCTCTTGGCTCACTGTATGGCATGTGCCCTTCTCCATTAGCACAGGTTAGGAACAGAACGTTAAACCCCATTTCATTTCATTAAATTAAAGGGTGGCCTTTAAGTTTTTAGTGGCAAGTCTGAATTTGGATACAGTTCCTCCCTCCTCGTACATTATTAGTCAAGCAATTTTGAAACAAAAAAATTTGCTTGACTCTGGATTTTGATAGGGTAAGACCGAACAGAAGAAGCAGAAATCAGATTTGATGTGGAATGTTCCACAATTACTGACATATCAAATGTGTAACTGTAAATGACACAACCTAGAGATTCAAGCCAGTTAAAAGAGACTTGTCCTCAGCAATCCCTTGCAATAGCTTGCCCAACCAACCCAATTCTTTCTACCAGACAATAAATCTCGCCATTGCCAAAATGTGATACAAATATTATCTGAAATATTTAATGCCTGATGAAAATGTTACAAAAATATGAATCCTATTATAACTATTCTTATCAGGAGGTTCCTATTAACAAAAGAGCATCATGAAAAAGATTATAAATTGTGTTTGTCTGACAGGCGTTGACTTGGTAACAAACAATTAATATTTTATTATATGAGCTTACAAAGACTTATATTAATGTTATTGTTTACATTAAGGGGACAGAAAATTTTTTTTCTGTTTTTAATTGTAATAGAAGTAGGTAGTCATACATATTTATAATGACATTATCCATGTGCCAAAATAGTAACAATATGAATACCGTATTTAATTCATTAAGCATATCCTTCCAAACTGATAGGAATAAATTTTAACATCTAATCAACACTCAACACAATGTACATGTATTGCCAATTTTGAGACTAACATATGGATATTTTATGTGATTAGATTTGTTAAACTAGGGAGAGAATTTTGACTGTGCGGTTTCATTTCTGACTACGCTTTATCAAATTCCAACTTTAAAGGGTTCTATTTTCATGCCAATGTGTACACTTTTAGATCTTGTGTTTCTCCAAGTGCTACATCTAACAGGAGCCAGAAGTAAAAAGAAATAGAACAAATTTTCAATGTAAAGGCAACAGAAATTAGAATTCAAAGTAAATAAACGTGATAAGAAAATTTAAATATCGAATTAAATACTAAACTTTTTATCTACAAAATAGGTCATCGTTACGCAGATGAGTATATGATGTGTATTATACTCTTGACTTGTGCCATGAGACTAAATGAAACTGGCTACAGTACTCATATATCCCATTCAGATTTTATAAAATACAATATAGGGAATATTATGATATATGGTACATGTTTAAAAGATAAGTGATTAGCAGACATGTTTTCTCAATAACGGTAGGTTGTGGTTATTCCTGAGTGAATACCCAATGTCAAGATAACCCAGTGATAAGAACCAGTAATTAAATTGAATAGAGTGAATAGATTAGTCCCCCTTCGGATAGAAATTGACATTTATACAAGGATATTTCGAGTTTTAACCCTAATACAGCTAAAAGTGAACAGCAAAAAAAAAACCAAAAGCAGTTTGGTTTAATACAAATGTCAAAGTTTGAATTGAGCACTAATAGATTGAGAGGGTCTTTGATTTTCTTTTATTTTTTGTAAAATTCTTGATCCTTGACTTAATTACGGGTAATGTAAAAAGATTTCTGAGAGCAGGAAATACTTTTAGTTCAGTGACAAATTGTTGTGCCTCAACCACTGGGAATGTTATGATTCATAAGAAAATATATTAATGCGGATGAGGTGTTTGTGCCAGGCAATGTTTTTTAATGAAAAAATTAGGAATTATTATGATTCATGCAAGCATTCCAAGGTCTTTATGATAAAACACAAATAATGGTTTAATGATAATCTCATAGACATAATTGCATAAATTGTTTATCCTTTGAAACTGATATGGATTTACTGAATGTCTAATATTTTTAATGAAAAATTATAGACACAAATTGTCTAATAAGCCCACAACAAATTACGGTATACAAATTACTTACTTAAATTTGTAGATTGTATATTTTTGTAGGTACCTCGTTAGTTTTGATATTTCTTAATGAAATGTTAGGTGTTTATATAGGATCCCAAATGTACAGTAACTACATGGAGTAACTTAAATCCAACATCATTTCTTCAGTTTTATTTGATTTGATTACAGGAGAAGTAAGCAGCGCTAAAGCTGTACCTACTGTAGATAAAGAACTTGAATCACAACAACCTGACAGTCCTAATGAAAACGAGTTTGTAAGTGATGCTTTCTCTGAGAACCAGATAGATGAAGAAGCTCTGAAGAAAGAAATGGAACAATTAGCTGTTAAAGAAGGTAAAGTGATGTTATAGCTCTTGTCTCTATCAAGAGATTAGGACTTATAAGCTCTGAGCACCACTTGAATGTCACATTCTCCAGAGAAGTTTGTTTCATCACAATTTGTTTTTGTCGCCAGAAAGATATAAATTGACATTATTGGCATTGTTAGAAATGGAAGGGGTTTAATGTCCTACTATACTGCACCAGCAGGGCTAATGGAGATGGAGGCCATGTTAGAACTAATTGTACTTTGAAAAAGATTATACCAATTATTTGTTCCTTTTAGTTTTTGAAACTGTCTGTTATGAAATTAAAAATAAGAGGGGTTTTTGACTGTAGAGCATAGAGCACACAGTGCTGCATACAATAATATAAGCTTACTAATTAGAAACTTAAAACAGGGTAGAATCAATCTTAAAGGGAGATTAAGATAACTTGAAGAATTATGAAGACAATCCTTCCAAACCAGCATATTCGACCGCAACGAAACCCAAGTTCTACAGCTTTCATTATAACTCCTGGTTTACTAGCCCAAGACTCAGTGTGCCTATTGTTACAGAACACTATAAACTGATTGTTTTATGAGATCAGTTCGATTATTTCATTACTTTAACCACAAATTTAGTCTAGACATCCCCAATTTAATGGATTTTCTAATAATTAAGTGAAATTGATTTTAAATTATTCCTTTATTGTCATAACTATAACCAACCAATCTCGGGTCTGTTTGTAATAACACTTGACCCGAAACAAAAATGTCCTTATTTAAAGTCTGATTGAAAACGGATTGGCAGTATCACCCTGTCAAAGAAACCAACAATATACATAGCAAATTAAAAACGTTTAAAAAAAATGGTGGGACATTTATGGAAATATTAGAATCTCTGCGTACACATATAATGCATTTGAATAAAGGATTTTAAAAAAGATAAACATGTATCTCCATTCTCCAAAATAGAGGATGATGATGATGATAACATATCTGAGGAATGGGAAAAGGAACTTTTGGATGAATTGATGGAATTAGAGAACTAGGTAAGATGAGGGATACGCTCAGGTGTGGTGATGGCTTCTATAGTATAAGGCCTTTTAAAGTGGTCTCGAAAGATTTTGTTGTTTTTTTATGAATTGTGTTTTAATAAAGTTAAAGTTGCTGGTCATAATTTGTATTTTTCAGGCAATATCCAATTTAATATTTAATGAAAAATGAAAAAAACCAATAAAATGTCTTCAAATAAAAACATCATAAACGAGAAAATAAATGTTATGGACTTTGAAAATATTTCATATTCAAAATAATCTTCTCTGTAAAATTTATATGTATATCTTAAAATTTGCATTCAATCTTATTTGAACAGAACAATATTGCCACTCAGAGATTCTTAGTTCTGAACATTGGGAGTTAGTTTCAGAGATCAACCACAACATAGGCAATTAATGAGGGAATGTTGTTCAATCCAATTCAGTTGATTGAATAAAATATTGTTTAAACTAACACAAGCAAGTAATGATAGAATTTTATTCTGATAATTAAAGAGAGGAATGTACTGATGTTTTTTCCACAGTTCTTTTTAATCCTAACCCAAACCCTCATCAGTAACCTTTTATTAGCACTAGTTTACACCTATTTAATCTATAATTCATCACAAAAAAACAAAAAAATCTTAACAAATCTGTGCATAATAATTAGGTTAAAAATATAATAATACAGAATTTTTAAAATAGAGTACATTCAATATTCATTTTTATACGCCCACATTTTCATGTGGACGTATATTGTCGTCGCCCCTGTTCGTCTGTCCGTCCGTCCGTCCACAATTGTTTGTGAACAGTCTACAGGTCACAATTTTTATCCGATTTCGATGAAACTTAAAATATAGGTTTATCACCCTAAGATCTCGGTTCCTTTCGATATTGGCATGTATCGGACTGTAACTTCATGGGTTATGGCCCCTGATTGTACGAAAAATCATGTTTTTTAGCTTGTGAACAGTGTAGAGGTCACAATTTTGAACCGATTTGGATGAAACTTGACATGCATGTTTATAACCCAAAGATCTTGGTTCCTTTCGATATTTGCGCCAATCGGATCGTAACTTCCTGAATTATGGCCCCTGATTGTCCGAAAAATCACACTTTTTAGCTTGTGGTCCCTCTGGAGGTCAAAATTGTTATCCGATTTAAAAAAACGTTTGATTATATCACCGTTCCATGGTTATGAAGGTTGAGTTCAAATTTCGTGAAAATCGGACCAAAATTGACGGACAAAATGGCCGCCGTTTGTATGCCAATAGTGTGAAAATATGTTATATCAAGGTTGTGGACCTTATAGAGGTCACAATTTTGAACCAATTTTGATGAAACTTGACATGTATTTGCGCCCATCGGATTGTAACTTCCTGAATTATGGCCCCTGATTGTCCGAAAAATTGCCCTTTTTAGCTTGTGGTCCCTCTGGATGTCAAAATTTTTATCAGATTTAAAAAAACGTTTGATTATATCACCGCTCCATGGTTATGAAGGTTGAGTTCGAATTTCGTGAAAATCGGACCAAAATTGACGGACAAAATGGCTGCCGTTTGTACGCGAATAGTGTAAAAATATGTTATATCAAGGTTGTGGACCTTATAGAGATCACAATTTTGAACCAATTTTGATGAAACTTGACATGTATGTTTATAACCCAAAGATCTTGGTTCCTTTCGATATTTGCGCCCATCGGATTGTAACTTCCTGAATTATGGCCCCTGATTGTCCGAAAAATTGCCCTTTTTAGCTTGTGGTCCCTCTGGATGTCAAAATTTTTATCAGATTTAAAAAAACGTTTGATTATATCACCGCTCCATGGTTATGAAGGTTGAGTTCGAATTTCGTGAAAATCGGACCAAAATTGACGGACAAAATGGCTGCCGTTTGTACGCGAATAGTGTAAAAATATGTTATATCAAGGTTGTGGATCTTATAGAGATCACAATTTTGAACCAATTTTGATGAAACTTGACATGTATGTTTATAACCCAAAGATCTTGGTTCCTTTCGATATTTGCGCCCATCGGATTGTAACTTCCTGAATTATGGCCCCTGATTGTCCGAAAAATTGCCCTTTTTAGCTTGTGGTCCCTCTGGATGTCAAAATTTTTATCAGATTTAAAAAAATGTTTGATTATATCACCGCTCCATGTTTATGAAGGTTGAGTTCGAATTTCGTGAAAATCGGACCAAAATTGACGGACAAAATGGCCGCCGTTTTTATGCCAATAGTGTGAAAATATGTTATATCAAGGTTGTGGACCTTATAGAGGTCACAATTTTGAACCAATTTTGATGAAACTTGACATGTATGTTTATAACCCAAAGATCTTGGTTCCTTTCGATATTTGCGGCCATCGGATCGTAACTTCCTGAATTATGGCCCCTGATTGTCCAAAAAATCGCCCTTTTTAGCTTGTGGTCCCTCTGGAGTTCAAAATTATTATCCGATTTAAAAAAACGTTTGACTATATCACAGTTACATGGTAATGAAGAGAGAGTTTGAATTACGTGAAAATCGGACTAGAATTGACGGATAAAATGGCCGCCGTTTGTACACGAATAGTGTGAAAATATGTTATATCAAGGTTGTTGACCCAATAGAGGTCACAATTTTAAATCGATTTTGATGAAACTTGACATGTATGTTTATAACCCAAAGATCTTGGTTCCTTTCGATATTTGCGCCCATCGGGTCATTACTTCCTGAATTATGTCTCCTGATTGTTCGAAAAATCACCCTTTTTAGCTTGTGGTCCCTCTGGAGGTCACAATTATTATCTGATTTAAAAAAAAATGTTTGATTATAAAAACCAAACAAATTCTTATGATTTTCTGATAATTCCTTAATATGTGACAACTCTTGTTGACTGCCCGGACGATTTGGCTGCTGTGTGGGCGTATGTTTCGTTGCCTGGCAACCTATTTTTCATTATCTATTTTTAAACTGCAATAACAAGAACGACCAGCTTCTTATCTAAATCTTACCTAATACCACTTTAATGTAGTGTAACTCTAAATTTTATCCTTCCCTTGCACTTGTAGTAGTAACTTTACTGCCCTGAAAGGAAGTTCATATTGGTATGGTTCAATGTCACCACCAACAATATTATAGTAAAACACTTCAGCCTAATATAAACAAAGAAAATAATTATCACTCCTGCATATATTTTACAATGACCAGTTATGCAAGGGTTGGCATTGAAACCAGATAACATAACCACAGAAAAATGAAAAGAAATGTGGTTTGCATGAATAAGCCTTCAAGATTTTAATCATAATTTTGACTAGCCCCGATAAGTATGGGGATCTAGAGAGAATCAGGAACACAATTTTCAGCCCAAAGATGACATCAATAACGTGTAAGTCTACCACATGACCTGATGACAGCTTCCAACCTTAGTCTCTTACATCAGTATATTGCTGATTTGGTCAAATGTAGCCATCCCAATAAGAGCTACAAGTACTTTCAATTATTCTAAAATCTCTCCAGGTGTGTCCAGTCCAGGGCCTTTAACAGACTCCCCAAAATGACCTAAATATCCTTCATCATGTTCAGATCAAGAGTCATGGGAGGTAAAAGCAGTAGCCTTACATAGTTATTCTGGGGAAAAGCTGTCAAAGGTGTCACCTTGTAAACCACATTCATTCCCTGAGAATATATTATCAGGGTTTCAATACCAATGCTCGCATAACCAATCTTTATGAAATATACAGGTGGTGCATTTTTTTTGTCGTGCATTGGAGACTATTCAAATGAGTATGTCTGTCTGTCATCTGTCTGTCAAATATTTTGGGACGTAGCTCTACTATAATCCCTTCTATACAGTCACGTACTTGAGATGCCAGTTGTTATTACATAAATTAATGTTCAAACACCTTTAGCATATATTTCATTGCCTGGCACCCTATCTTTGTCTAAGTCTGTCAAAGTGTATTAAAAATAGTTATTAGTGGTATAAAAAGTTTTAATGATGACTGGTAAAATGCCAGTTGTTCGGTTGGTTGTCTAGGTGATAATATAAGATGTAAACTAAAAAATAATATTAACCAGTTAGCCTTGTAATAATGTTAATTCCAGTCTACACATTTAACTTTAAACTGTAACAGGACATCAGAGTTTTACCGTAATTTGCGGGGTCTAAAGTTGATGTGGAGTATAAGTCAAATCATTATTTTTTACTGTTTTTTCAACCTGCATCCATGTATAAGTCAAAGCAGTATATAAGACAATGTTTTTTATATGCCCAAAGTTATGGGTTCTTTTCGATACTGGCATGTATCTGACCATGGCCCCTGATTGTACAAAAAATCATGTGTTTAGCTTGTTGACATTTTTATCCAATTTTAATACAACTTAAATTGTATGTTTTTAACCCAAAGATCTTGTTTCCTGTCAATATTCTTGCTTCTTGGAATGTAACTTCTTGAATTATGGCACCTGATTGTACCAAAAACTGTGTTCTTAGTTTGTGGCCACTCCAGAGGCCACAATTATTATCAGATTTAAGAAACAGTTCCATTATATCAATGTTGGACTCTGATGGTGAAAATTAGACCTAAACTGTTGAACAAAATGGCCATGGCACATACACAAATACATGTAGTGTAAAAAACATGGTATATCATGGTTGTGGACCCTCTAGAGGGTCTGATTTTGATGAAATTTGAAATATGTATTTATAACCCAAAG
This sequence comes from Patella depressa, assembly GCA_948474765.1. NCBI lineage: Eukaryota > Metazoa > Mollusca > Gastropoda > Patellidae > Patella > Patella depressa. Next base: position 41,756,781 of record OX419718.1, read on the forward strand.
ATCTTGGTTGCTTTTACTTACACAGCAATAGGCCTGAATCAAAGTCAGTGTGAAACAGAGATCATAGTTTAATAGTATGGCCATAAATTGCGTGGTTTTAACTTTTTCTTTTAAATCAATATTTTCAGAAGATGCATGGGAGAAGGAATTACAACAAGAATTACAGGATTATGAAATGGTTGATGAGGGTCCAGAACTTGAAGATGATTTAGAACAAGAAATCTTAAAACAAATAGAGCAAGAGGCCAATCTTATTTCATGAGACTAATGTACATTCTCATCAATTTAATCTAATTTCCTTGATAGCTCTATGGTAAATATTAATATTCTGACATATACATGTAAATTAATAAACGAATGGTTAATAAACTAAGGTTATTTCAATTTTCTTTGGATTTCAAGACACATTTATTATCAATGAACAGTTTGTAGAATTGCATTATTGTTAATTCAATTGTTAAAATTTTTATGTACAAAAGTACAAGTTGTTTATTAAACTATGATCTTCTATATAAATTAATGTGGTGTTTTTTGTGTTTTTGCATCTTTTATTTTATTGTTTGAAACAAATGCACCAATTATCCAGAGTCTGTTCCATTTTGTTGTGTTACCGTATTTATGAAGATAATATTCTATGTAAACATTGTTGTTTTCTTGAAATATATTTTGTTAAGTTCCACATATTAAACTATAGTCAGTCAGGTATTTTATGAAATTAAAAAATATGGTGCCGAGTGATCTAACATGGTCACTTGAGATCAAGTCTGCCTTGTTCGTGGCAAGGAGTAGTGTAGCCTGCTTAACCTTTTAGGCCTTTCGCTGGGAGCTCTGGTTTTCACACACTGCTAAAGACCCTTGCACAAGCAATTTATTGAAATAAAGACCTACCAAAAATATTTTAATCTGTGCTTAGTGGACTTTAAATCTTATTTCTCTCTATCTTATGAAACTAGCTTTGGACATATCAGTATGGCTAATAGTTAGTACAGTATTTATCTTTGTAATAATCAGAAAACTGCTTATTTCATTTTGTAAAGATGTATATTTTCCTTTTGAAATCTGATCTTATATTGTAATATAGAGATGTGTATTATTTGTGTAAATATTTTGTATATAGTGGAAACTTTGTTAGGCTGCAATTATAAGCTTATATTATATAATATAGTTGTTATAAATCTTATGTTATATGCGCCTGTAGTTTACAATACTAAAGGTTCTCAGTGTATTTACTTCTGATAAAAATTCTGTTTAACCTTTGTGGGAAAATATAGGTTTGGGTTGGGGTTTTTTAGATTATATTATTTATCGATGTTTCACATTAATAATTTGTTAATTTTGATAATTTGCAGAAAAAGTAGACATTATTTATAATTTGTCCATCTTAATACATGTATTGTGATATTTTCTTAATAATTGATGAATTTTGCTAAAGTTGGTAATGCAGGCTACACAATTATTATTAGCAAAGGAGAAATAAATAGATATTTAATTGACAACTGGAATTTGTTCTTTGTATTTTTGAACTATTTATTTTCATTTGGCTGTTTATAATCACTGATCAAGGTTTCTTTCGTTGGGGTAGAGGTCGTACAAATTAAGAAAAGGCACTTCTACGGTTTGGGTTAGCGCTGTGTATAGTGAAATCAACCATGACAGATTTTTGGTAAATACTTGATCATTTTTTTGTGAGCTTTTGTTTTTCTCAGAGTGGATAAAATGATTGTACAAAACATTAGGTTTAATTAGTGCACAGGATAAGTTACAACATAAACTATCGTTGCTGCCCCAACAAATAATTTATCGCCTATCTAATTATATATGTTACAATACCTAGTAAAATGACCATAAACATAACCATTTATGAATAAAAATGACACCATGCCAATTTTTCTGAAGAGAATTTCATTATACATAATTAACGGTTTTTGTTTTTTTTGGCATATATGGTCCATTTAGTAACAGTGATCTAGAAATCTTATTTACCACTTCATTAAACAGGCATTATATAAGAGCAAAATCTTCCTATTGCAGGATTCCTATAATTAGCACGCCCAAATAAATAGCACAAAAACAACCCAATTCATTGTGAAGATTTGGGGCATTAGAATTTGAACTTCAAATTAATATGTATTTAAAACATGATACAATATCTACATTTAACGATAATTCCCCACAAAGTGTTTATCGGGTGGTTATTTCCAATAAAAGTATGGCAATTTTGCTATATAAAGTAGAGACAACCAATGGTAAGTGAGTGCTGTAAAAGTGCGTGACTGAAACGTACAACAGTTTCTGAAATAAAAAGCACATTTACTTGAGCTTCGATATTTGTGATTAAAGTCATCGTCTTTTATATGCAATTAATTCTTCTGCGGCTTCACAGCCGTTCTTCTTATCCATGACAACCAATCCACATGACAAAAACATGTCTTCTTTTAATGGAAAATATTTATACCTTGGGATATTTCCTCGGGAATATAGTGTTTTGAAGGTAATTTGAAACAAACATTTTTGATAGAATTAGTTTGAATTTGTGCTTCGTCCAAATATATCATAAAGTCACTCAGTTTGTACACAGGAAGATATCTTTATTGTGTCGGAATTGTGGTCCATTATAATATGAAAGAGGCATTACGTCCCATGAAATTTCTTTGAGCGCATGTATCAATGAGTTCGGATTCTCTGAAGCATGCATGTTTGTTTCTCAGGTTTCCTACATAATTATAGCTGTGATAAATCTTGTCTGACCACTGATACTTATTTTGGTTTGTTTTATTCGTTCATGCTATCTGTAGTTTGTATTCTACAACATGTAGGCCTACTTGGTGGAAATCGGAATGGTTGTAGTTTGGGGTCTTTATAACCCCATCAGTTTACCCCATTTCTAGAACAGCATAAATCGAAAATTAGTGCGCTAACTAACATTGCGATTTCTTATAAGCACATAGTCGATCACTCACATCAGTGACAACTTAGAAGATTTTAGTGGAGATCCTAAATAAAAGGGTTAACCTAATGTCAGGGTTAAGAAATCTGAAGCTCTGGGCCCTGTTTCACGAAATTTTAACTTAAGATAAAATCCAATTTTAGTAGATACTTCAGTTTTGATTGGCTAAGCACTAAAATCGATCTAATATTATCCAATCAAATTACTAAAATTGGGATCTTATCTTAGTTAAAATTTCGTGAAATAGGCCCCTGGAGTATATTGGGATCTGGCGAGAATATTTTAGAATTTGAGCATAGCTGAGAGTGGATCAGTACAAGAGTTTTAAACGAGGAGGGGCGTAGAGAGTCAGTGGCGGCGCCAAGGGGGAGGGGGCAAGGGGGTGGACATTTGCACCCCCCAAAAAACTGACCTGCCTCCTGTTTGCCCCCCCCCCCCCCCAATAATTTTCGAAAATAAAAAAAAATGTGATCTGGCCAGCTCTATTTATCTCAACCCTCCATTAGTACACCCTCGTGAGTTGGATTCGTCGAGGTACGCTAGTCCGTTCGTTTGACACTTTACCTCATTGCCTGAAACACAGCCAGGCTGCATTTCCGGCAGCCTGTTTTCAAAATTTTCTGGGGCAGTCCCCCCACCCCTAGATGAAACACGTGCCTTTGTCCCCTTAACCTAACTCAATATTGTCCAAAGTCTCCGCCCTTTGGCGCCGTCGGTATCAGATTTGATACCACTAATTAGCTTAACTAATTAATAAACTAAATTTTGAACAAATAATCTATCCCCCGGTTTTTCATGACGAGAACGCCTATGGTATCTAATATAGTACCATACAGTGCTGCTATATTGAGTACATGGGGTTCACTTGTACTTTCAAAGACGGTAGCTCCCACGATTGAGAAATTTAAATTTTTTGACCAGGGAAATTGGAGTATTATTCATAAAATAGTTAAGTTTACCCAAAATTAATATATTATTCATGTATATAAGAATACAGAGAAACTTAATAACAGTTCACAGTATATTCAATTGCAAACTTAATCGCTCAGTGTGTGGTGAAAACATGTGGTATTAAATTTGCTACCGCAGGCATATTATCTGTCAAATATACCTGATCTTCTCCAAAAATAAATTCCAACATTTCCATCCCAACTGTCAATGTAATGTAAATTTACGTCTGAACAAAGACAGAAATTTTTTTTTTAGTTTATCACAAATAAATATGATATCAAACCTGAGTTTTCCGATATATTTCTCAGTTGAGAAATGAAATGAAATGAAATGGGGTTTAACGTCCTACTCTTTTGCACCTAACCTGGGCTAATGGAAGACGGGCATACGCCATACAGTGTGCTATGAGGAAATTTTGCCCTGGCAGCGCCGCTACGGCCTACTCATATCGAATTCCAACTGCCAAGGGATCTTTTACGTGCACGCCAATGTGTACACAGGACCTCGGTTTTTTGTCCCATCCGAAGGACTAGGTAGCAAGGGGGAAATCACGTCCGACAATCGAGATGAACTTTCTCGGCCAATGCATGGATCGAACACCCGACCTCCAGGTTAGCGAACCAGCGCCTTATCCACTAGTCATCTTTGTTTAAAGCCTATGGTATCAAAATCGATATCTGTCCAAAATTTGGGAAATGATTTCTGATGAATTTTTTTTTTTTTGTGGATTAGGTTTATTCACACCCCAGGCATCATGAAAAACACACTTTGTGAATTTTTGAAGACCTCCTTCATGGTTTAGGCTCTAAAGTGTTAAAAACACGAATTATTTGTCAATTTAAATCAACACTGATGTAGTCATTTTACCGGGAAAAGATGGGCTTTTGATATCCAATATTTAAGACAAAAAATAAACATTTTACCATTGGTACACGAATCGTGTACCATAATGCGTTCCAGTCCCAGTTCTAGCAAGAGAACATACCTGATTCAAAATTAGAGTACAAACGAAAACATGTGGATGTAAACCAGTTTGTATACATTCATATTACATTATTATATACGTTGCGACCCATTTGTGGCAATTTCTAGGTCTCAAATATTAGCGATTTAGCTCTTTAATGTTTTTGAAATGAAATTACATTTGAAAAATATTTTCAAAATTCTGAGAGGGAAATGCTCTGTCACATTTTGCTTTGAAAGACACCCTACCAAATTGAACGCATGACATTTATTTTAAGACAGAGGTTTTTGTTCAACATGTGACAGTTTCAATTTGTAGGCCAATATAAGAAACATAATTTTTATTCTCATTGCCAGAAACTGACGTCAGTTGGGAAAAATAGGAAAGGGGTACTTACTGTGGTTATTTGCAATATTAAATATTCTCTCAAAACATATATAAATATGTAGGGATCCGTATTATAATTATCTCCAACAACAGTATCCAAACAAACCAAACAAAACTGAGCGGGTTGGATCCTGAGGGTCTTTTTGTGGCGATAGTTTATGACAATATTGATAAATTTGCCCCCCCCCAACCTCCCCCCCCCCAAAAAAAAACAAACCAAGAGAAGAATCTTTCTTGATTATAATTTATAAAAGAAACACGTACTCTTGGCTTTTAGAAAAAGACAGTTGATTGTTTTCACAATAGACGTTAGTAGGCTGCGGGTAGTTTTACTTCCAAATAGTGATAGTCACACCACTTATCTGTCGGATATCCCATTACGTTTTTATTGGATTAAGTGACTTATTGCCAATATACCGGGTCATTATACGCCCACATTGAAATGTGGTCGTATATTGTCGTCGCCCCCGTCCGTCCGTCCGTCCGTCCGTCCGTCGGTCCGTCGGTCCGGCGTCCACAATTGCTTGTGGACGCTCTACAGGCTAAAGTTAATATCCGATTTACTTTAAATTTATACACAGTGTTTAAGGTCATGAGACGAAGAAGCCTATTGTTTTTCAGCGATTTCCGATAATAACTACCAGAGTTATGGCCCTTGATCACCTCAAAAAATCTTGTGGACGCTCTAGAGGCCAAAGTTAATATCCGATCGACTTTAAATTTATACACAGCGTTTAAGGTCATAAGACAATGACGCTTATTGATTTTCGGCGATTTCCGATAATTAGTGCCAGAGTTATGGCCCTTGATCTCTTCAAAAAATCATGTGGACGCTCTAAAGGTCAAAGTTAATATCCGATTGACTTTAAATTTATACACAGTGTTTAAGGTCATAAGACGAAGAAGCCTATTGATTTTCAGCGATTTCCGATAATTAGTGCCAGAGTTATGGCCCTTGATCACTTCAAAAAATCTTGTGGACGCTCTAGAGGCCAAAGTTAATATCCGATTGACTTCAAATTTATACACAGTGTTTAAGGTCATAAGACAAAGACGCCTATTGATTTTCAGCGATTTCCGATAATTAATGCCAGAGTTATGGCCCTTGATCACCTCAAAAAATCTTGTGGACGCTCTGGAGGCCAAAGTTAATATCCGATTGACTTTAGATTTATACACAGTGTGTAAGGTCATGAGACGAAGAAGCCTATTGATTTTCAGCGATTTCAAATAATTACTGCCAGAGTTATCTCCCTTGATAACTTCAAAAATTCTTGTGACGCTATAGAGGCCAAAGTTACCATCCGATTGACTTCAGATTGATACATAGAGTTTAAGGTGTTGAAACGAACTTTGATTTTCAATGAATTTAAATAACTGAACAGCTAAATCCATGATATTAAATGTTTCATGAATATACTAATTGTTAGCGTGGGGTAAAACTTTATAAAAAGCAATCAAATTCTAATGATTTTCTGATAATTACATAATGAGTTGTTACTCTTAATCAGTTTTTAGTGTATTACAAATGTTTCATTACCGAAAAAAGTAAAAATATGCGACAACCCTTGTTGACTGCCCGGACGATTTAGCTGCTGTGGGCGTATGTTTCGTTGCCTGGCAACCTATCTTTTTTATATTGTTATATTGGATTATTAATCACTTTGATTTGTAATATTCTGAAATGCCACTTCTCGGACAAAATCGGTATCCAGATTAAATTGATTTGAGCAATTTGGAGATCCTTGAATGCGCAGCCCGGTCCAATTTAATTTGATCTATGGTTTCTGGTTCATCGTCTTGTTTGTAAAACCTGTACAGTTCGTCAGTGATCTTGACCTTATGGAATATGCCAACATTATACCGTGCGACATGTGGGTCGGGTTGGATGTTTCTATTAAGTGCAAAATAACTCTTGCCGGCTCGTATTTGTCCCTTTGTTTAAAAGAACGCCGCTGAAAATATTCCAAAACGAATGGCGCTTATCCACGATTATTCTTTAAATAAATAATGGATGTTTTAAATCATGTTCGATGGGAAAATAACAGTTGCACTTCAATTTCTTTGTGTATCTTTATTTTATGGGCCAATGTCAACAAAAACGACCTTGACATTGTTAAACAGTCGAGATATTTCTGTTATCGACTAAAATGTAGTACTTGTTGTAAACAGCTTTAGAAACAGGTATGGAACATGACTCCTTTGTCTGACCTGTGTTATCCTAAATGGACAATTTATTGTAATCATCATAGAAGATTGATGTTTAAATTAAACTAGCGTCACAGCACCCTACCCATGGTTTTGTTTAACCTATTTTCATAAAGTATTCTAGAACACATAATACATTATTTACTATATCCGGTACATGTTTTGAAAACGATCCTATGCATATTATGTCCAAAAATAATAATTAAAAAAATCTCCATTCTATTCAGGCTGGTGTTGTATTGTTCATTTGTTCATGTCAGGGAGAGGGGGAAGGGGGGGGGGGTGTGTACACCCAAGTAGCCTACCACATGACCGGCGCTACGCCAATCTACCACCTACAAGGACTATTTCAAGAGGTTTAATCGCTGTACTGATTATGGATCGAGTTTCACGTCGATACAGCGGTTTATGGTTATTTTCAAACACCCACATGTCATGAGTTGGATAGGTCTATTTTGTCGCCATCCCGGTCCATCCAAAATTATGCTCCACAGTCAGAGATACTGAGAATGATATTTATAACTGGCTTGGGGTGGAGGTGGTGGCTCCTCTGAATTACTGCTTGACAAATCAGAGATTTTGATATTTTTATCCAAACATACCACTGCTATAAATATATGCATGAATAAGAAGTTCATTTTCCTATTATTTGGGGAGGGGGGGTTGGGATGGCCTAGTGGTCTAGAGTGCCGCGCTTCGACCTGTAGCTGGCCGGTCACCTCTGGCTTGCGGATGTGGTTTCAATCCCTGCCTATGTGGCATTGAGATAGGGGCGCCTTCTCAACCTCTTGGGTTTCCTCCGGGCACTCCGGTGCTAAAGACCCCTACGCGCAAGCGAATTATTGAAATAAAACTAAACCATGCGTCTGTTAGTCCCGAAATGACCTGCTTTGTGTCGAGTGGACGTTAAACCCCATTTTTCTCTCTCTCTCTTTCCTATTATTTCAAATACATTTATTATAAATAAATTAAAGCAGATCGGGTTTTTTTAAAATTTTATTTTCCTTGTAAACCAACAAACCAGTAAAAATCATATATCGTTGTTTACGTTTACAACTCAAAATTATCCTTCAACGGGAAAAACAAACGTGTGTGTATGCACTTTATGTTGTTTACAAAGATATATTGCGTGACTGGCTGCATGGTTGTAGGATATAGGCCTACTATACATAGATATTACAGTTTTATTTGTTCCGTGCTATTTATAGTATATAACAAATAATAATACTCTTAAATACACATATACATGTTATTGTTATAATCTTCTTGCGACAAAGAAATTCAATAGTATTACATGGTTGAACTAAGTTCTATTATAGATCAGAAGTTTCTATAAATAATACATCCGAATCTATTTATAGATATGAAAATTCAGGTCGATGTAGAAAAATGTGTATAGCATTCACATTTCATAGATTATTTTTTGGATCGTGTGGCCCAGGGCCCTGTTTCACGAAATTTTAACTTAAGATAAAATCCAATTTTAGTAGATACTTCAATTTTGATTGGCTAAGCACTAAAATCAATGTAATATTATACAATCAAATTACTAAAATTGGGATCTTATCTTAGTTAAAATTTCGTGAAATAGGCCCCTGTATGTCAGGTGCTAGCTAACTAACCAAGGGGTTGTTTTCCCCTAGCCAGTATGGCGTAAGGTGAATTTTTTAACAGCGTCTAGTCGTTCGGATTGTACAAAACATCAAGGTCGCGTGTACACGTTGTCGTGTACATAAAAGAACCTTTGACAGTTGGGCAGTCCTATGAGAGAGAAGGGGGTGGGGGTGGTGGGGGGATGCAGCCGGTGTGCAGGATTGAATATAATGGGGTTTAACGTCCTACTCTTTTGCCCCTAACCTGGGCTAATGGAAGACGGGCAAACGCCATACAGTGCTATGAGGGAAATTTTGCCCCGGGCAGCGGCGCTACGGCCTACACTTATATCGAATTCCAACTGCCAAGGGATCTTTTACGTGCACTCCAATGTGAACACGGGACCTCGGTTTTTCGTCCCATCCGAACGACTAGGCAGCTGTCCTTGTCAGGCCCTCCTTCTGCATAGCTGACAAGGGGAAATCACGCCGGAAAATCGAGATGAACTTTCTCGGCCAATGCAGGGATCGAACACCCGACCTCCAGGATAGCGAACCAGCGCCTTATCCACTTAGCCACCGTGATCTCCCGGTGTGCAGGAACCATAAGGATCTATGGGGTCTATATAGCAATGTTCAACCATGAAATGGACAATTATGGTTTTTGATTCCTCAAATAGTGACTAGTGTTGGTAAAGAAGGACTCGCCCTACACATATTGTTTCCTCTGAAAACCCTGAGTTGGAATTCAATTGCTGTCCGCTCACTATATGGCGCAGGCCTGTCTTCACTATCCCAGTACATTAAACCACATTTCATTCATTCATTCAGTCATTCATTCATTTATGTGATCTACACAGACATATCACAGGTGTTCAAAATAGTTTGTATGCAAATTTCGGGAGAAATCGGTCAACCCATCATTGACATAATATTTACGTTTTAACTATACTATAAATTTACGAGTCGTGTAAATTAATGAGTAGTTTTAAGCACTGCCTGGCTGATGGAGACGCGCATACCTGATGTATTAAATGATGGAAATTTTGATGTTCAGACGAAACGACTCACCCTTATTTCGATTTCCAACTCTCAGGGGATCTTAAACGTGCTGTCAATGGTATACACAGGACATTGATTTTTGTTTACCAAACTTATACCAGACTGGAAAATATCAGAGAACTTTGTCCACCGACATAGGAACATGGGATCCACGGGTTAGTGTACCAGCGCCGGTTACACCTATCCCTTGTATAAGCTCCAAATGAAACCATTAAAGATAATCATTATAATTTTATTTTTTAAATATTAAATACCTTTCATGTTTTTAATGATAGGTTAGAGCAAACGAAACATACGCCCACAGGAGTTAAGTTGTTCGGGCAGTCAACAAGAGTTACGGCATTTTTATTCTTTAGTTGTTAATGAAAAGTTGACAATACACTAAACCGGACTAAGTGTAACAATTCGTGTAATTATCAGGAATTATTAGAATTTGCCCGACTTCTAGTTCTACCCCATGCTAACGTCTGTCATACATAAATTTTAATATGGATTCAGCTGTTCAAGCTATCAACTCTGTGTATAATTTAAAATCAATTGAATGTATCTGATTAAAACACAGATACTATTTCGTTTCGTTTTTCTAGGTCAGACTTTCGTTTTACTTGTCTTTTTAATACACTATACATCTGATTAAAACACAGATCCTATTTCGTTTCGTTTTTATAATTCAAAATTTGGTTTTACTTGTCTTTACTACGCTAGGATGATAACTGTAGTCATTACATCCACAATATTTTTCAAAGTTTCAAGGGCCATAACTCTGTAATTATCGGAAATCTTTGAAAATCAATAGGATTCTTCTTTGCCTCATGACCATGTTAAGTTTGGCCTCTAGAGCGCCCACAAGATTTTTTGAGGTGATCAAGGGTCGTATCATGACCTTATATATCGTGTATAATTTTAAACTGGATATTAACTTGTGGACGCCGGACCGACCGACGCACGACTACGATAACAATAGGCGACCACACAATCAATGTGGGCGTAAAAAATGAAAGTGATCGCGCTTCTTTAACTGGCAACTGGTGCGCGACCTGTCAGTATTACACTGTCATGTCTGATATAATATTTAGTTCACATGTCATAAAATCTAGTCAGTTCTAATCTTGTCTATGCCATAACAATTAACATCTGGTCATTTCCAATCTTATTCCACTAACGTCTGACAAAATGGACTATATATAAAACGTCTTCAGGAAACAGAGCAGGTGATCGTTCATAATTGACTTCATATATAAGAACTCAATAAGAAAGCTTGAAAAAAAGGCTAGTAGATAAACCGGGTTTTGTTTTCAAACAACTTGTGAAGACAACTGGACTTTAAATAAAGGGCTGGACGTTCTCGCTATACTAGTTCAAAAATAAGATAATAAAAAATGAATAATATATTGAAATTACTTTATTCTGAACGTAGATCGTTCATTATCGTGGCCCAATTGTCCATTTTATCGTTAACTTTTAAAATCTCGCTGACGTTTACCATCTTAATTATTAATTGGTGTAGGCTACATTATACTGTTACAGGGGCGGATCCGGGGGGGGGGGACTAGTCACTCCCCTCCCCACCGGTGTTTAGGAATCCCGGGTCCTACATGCTTCCACCGGGACATGCACGCATGGTCGTATATATTATATAGCACACAGTGCGCATCTTATCAGACACACAATCAGCATCTATGTTACTAGCGGCAGAAATTAGCTCCGTAAACCGCGGTCGGTGAGACAAAACATGGAGTTGTCACCCCCCTCAAAAAAATCTTGGATCCGCCACTGTGTAAGTGCCGTGAGAGGGTTTCACATCTTTAAAACGCATTGGACTCCAATTTGCAGGAGACATCTTAGACACTGAATGTGACAATTCGTATGTTTGTCGGTTTTTCCTCTTTTCGAACGAAGCCCTGGGCTAAATTTCAGAATAGGCTAAATGTTCCATCAATGACATGGTCAAATTCGAAATTAAGCCCAGGGCTTAAATACGAGAATTCCCGATACTTTTGTTATTGTTCCCCCGCCTTTCGAAGACAGCAGGGGACTATTAAAATGGGTCCGTCCGTCCGTCAGTCTTTTGTGACACAATAATTGCTCTCATTCTAATTGAGCTAGAATGTTCTAACTTGGTGTAAGTGTTTATAGGCCAATGCCTTGATGGGGTATGAAGATGAGCATTTGATTGGTTGATGCTTTGGGACACGATAAATGTAGTTCTATTTAAGTCAACGAAATGGGGTTTAACGTCCTACTCTTCTGCACCAAACTTGGTACATAGTTGCATTACATCCATACCTTGACTATTTTCGATAATAGACATTTTATTTGATTTAATTGGTCAAGACTTTGGAACACAATAAATCTCCTTCTGATTGAGCCACAATGTTCACACTCGGTGTTTATTAGTCCTTGGTGGAGGTCGAAGATCAGCATTTTCTGCTAAATAAGCAGAGATTGGTTGATGCTTTGGGACACGAAAACTCTAGTTCTAATTAATTGAGAACGACTAAACTTTACAGTTTGATTGATGCTTTCTAACCAGATAACTTTAATTCTAATTAATGATGAAACTTAGTGTTTCGTTTCATCACATGAAAACCTTGACTACGTTCGATGAGGAACATTTTCTGCTGATGTTAAGCAGGGCGATAAGCAATTTGATTTGTCGTGACTTTGGAACCCTTCCTTCTAATTGAGGTAGATAATGTTCAAACTGGTGTAGGCGTTCATTAGGTAAACATCTTGACGAAGTTCAATGACAACTTACGGTAAGCAGAGATAAACAATTTGTTTAGTTGATGCTTTTGGGCACGATAGCTTTGGTTATAATTAAGTGACGAAACTCTGCATTACTTTGACTAAGTTCGATGATGAGGATTTTCTGCATAGGCTACGGAGCGATAATCAATTTGATTGGTTAGGACTTTGTAAGATACCAACTCTTAAAGGACAATATTAGTGTCAGTCATTATTACATAATATGATAGAACTGGTTAATTGCATTCCAAATACAATTTTAACCCAGATCATTGCTACGCGAGATGTAATTATATATATAACAAACATGACAAATCTGACTGAACGAACGAGCCCCACGGACAGGGAAAAGGGCCAAAGCGAGAACCGCCCGTGTTTTGTAGATTTAAGTAGTTCGCTTACTTTTTAGAGCATTTGATATAACTTCTTGTTTGAGGATGTCACTTAGACTAACTATTGGTACCGGTAGTAATTTTGTATCGTTTATGATAAAATACCCAAATTATTATTTTTCCTGCATCTCTTGTATTACTAAACGCAATTATGTATTTAAAGTAAGAGCTGTTCACAGGTCTATATGATGGTATCAATTATATAGTGATAATAATCTATGTGATAGTATCAATTATATAATGATAATAATCTAAAAACCGCACAATAAGTGCATGGCAGGTCCTATTCGATGACATATATAACTGACATATGATATCTATTACCAGACATAGCATCAGCAAAATACAAATGTTCCAGCAGCTTTCGCCTACGTGTAGATATTTTTATCCTCTGTCGAATGGCAAATTACACAGGAGACACAGATTCTTGAAATAATTTTAAAAACTGTAAGGTTGTACACGAACAAAGCCCACATAATATATTTACTGTCACCTGCTTCAGTCGTGCCTTCTATAACCTTCACTGCTTATTACGTAGATATACCATGTCATTATGTTTATATTGAATTTTATATGCGTATGACAATAAAGCAGCCCATTGCTTAGACTACAGTTCTACTATAATAATTACTAGAAGCAATCAATGCCCTTTCATTTGAAACAATATCCACTACTTTTATTTACAAGAATTTCAATTTTCAAAGACGTTCTGTTTTGTTTGGGGTTCTTTTTTTTGGGGGGGGGGGTCGTTTTAAAAAAAATGGCCACAGGCCATGTTTTATATAATAATGGCGATGGTAGCAACGGTAACTTTTCCAACAGATGAATATGCCCGGGCTACTTAAAGCACGGCAGGTGAACATCATTCTGTGGATTTCGATTCTTCCAACAAGCAAATCTTACCGTTGTGAACCCCGTCATCTCTGGTTATCGGGAGTTTGAAAGTAGTAATAATATAAAGTTCCATATTTTAAATACACCTGAATTGTAAAATCCTTCAGTTCTCCCCGTCGGAATTCTATAAAACCCCGGTAATTCATTTCTAATCAAAGGGGCGATAATGGTCTGTAATATTTAATTTAAAATGATTGAATTTTATTCTTTGAATAAGAAATTTGGGGTCTTTTATTTCTTTCATGATTTAAATGTATTAAATTAGCTTTTTTGTTTTAAAACATTGGTTATACAACATTTAGAAATGTCATCTAAATACTATAATTCGGTATAAGGATCTTTTTTGAAATGACACCAAGGAGCGGTTGGTTAACTATCAATCAATGCATTATTATAATTTCACACACTGATCAGCGGTGAATATGCGCTATAAGAATTATAAGAAGACTTTTCGCGATACCTCTGTGAAACAGACTGATAATTTCATACACGTGTTGGTAACCACGAGTAGCATTTCGTCGCGCTCTCTTGAACTTTCTCTAATACGGATGGCTTTATTATCAGGACCTAGTGACCGCTTGGTGAACCCCTCTTGAAATGTAGAATGTCAGGACAATTAAAACCATTTTCTGTTCATAACATTCAAATATCTAGACATGGTCGATAAAGGATACAACAGGAACGACAGGCTTAATGCGAGAATTTCATATTTTTAAGTTATATTTTTAAAATGTATTAAAATAAAGCCTTAAAATAGATAGTATCTGTAAACAGCTCCACCTGGTTATAGAATAATCATATAATTCACTATTGCCAGTTGAGAATAATCATTTTAAACTTTAAATTCAAACGTTTGAAGATAGCTCTTACATGAGGGTTGGGGGGAATAGAAAAACAAGGGAGGTAATTGTGTTATTATTTCCAATGTTAATAATTTTTAAGTGTGAGAATGATACCTATGATTGTATAATTGTAAGTTGACAACCTATTGAGCAAAAGACATAGAAATAATTATGTTTTGCTTTAATGGGTGTTGACGAATCATGGCACGCGTTGCTTAATAAAATGAAGTGACAGTAGGCCATCAAATTTTAACAGATCTGTAACAAAATCATAGAGATTTTCAAAATTTACACAATATATATATATATATATATATATATATATATATATATATAAAAATTGCAATGCACGAGAAAGATAGGGCCTACTATAAGATTGTGTTGTGTCTTCGCTTCAACGTAAATTTAATGACATTTTTTTTTATCTTCTTGTAATGGGTAAAGTCGGGTCAAATTAACCCGAGGTGATCTTTATACTTGTTGTTCATGTAAACAAAACTGACTAGCGGCACGTATAATACATTCTTTACCATACCTATTATATCCACACTAAATATTTCTTCTGAATGCTTTTGAATTCAGTTGTCAAATAGACAAAGATTATGTCTTGGTTAGATATAATAAGCCTAGTCTTTTATCAAATATTTGTAAGTGCATGTACTGATATAAAAAAATGAATCGCTTCGATAGAAGTCACTGTTGTCGAAATCGAATAGGTTAATGGATAGCCTACCGACATTTCGCCATATTGTACACCTATCAGGGAAATTTTGCCAGAACAGCGGCGCTACAGCTAACTGTATATCGAATTCCACCTGCCAAGGGTTCTTTTACGTACACGCCGTTTTTGTACAATACGAACGACTAGTTATTGCCAGACTCTCCGTCCTGCACTCTCGACAATCCCGGAGACGCAGACATATTTTCATATTTATATTAATTGTGAGCTTCCTGCCGTAAAAAGGATTAGAATAGAATGTCAACACGGCCCTGCTCCAACCAACACTGCCCTGGCAATACTGCTTTCTGTTACAAACGAGAAGCTTTCGAAGTGTTGAAATGAAAGAAGTTGCAGAAAAATTATTTAGTATAAATTGAGATGTAGCCGTGGACTACAATAAATAAGCCTAGTAATCAATTCCAGACTGGAAATTTATTACGCCGTACTCCCGTAGCGCCAGTACCGGTATATATATTCTTATACAGTGTCAGTTTATTCAGCACTGCACAGCGAGCATGCATTGCTGTGCCTTGTCCCCCAAACATGAACAAAATATGGCAAGTATTCTCCATATTTTAAACCAGTTAGAAAATTATGTTTAACAATCTTATACGAATAAATCATGGTAAGCTTTAATTTAACCTACAACACAGAACATTCAAGAAAATGTATGTTGACAATAATTTGGTAAAAGTCCTTGACCTTCCTTCAACGATGTAAACACATCGGCCCTGGATAAGAATGAATCACTCCTCGAGGCTATTTTTCAAGAGTTATCCAATCAAAACATCGATCAATTTCATCCCTAGAACCAATCAAGTAGCTTTATGCTTATTCGGCTACCAGCAAGCTCGCGTGGTCACGCCTCCTGTACAAACCAAAACAGACCGGCTGAATTGTGTTGTACTGTTGAGAATCCATATGTGTATTCTAAATGTTTGACTTTAAAACTGCGTGACAGTTGGAAAAAGCTAGAAATTTGGACTGAGTTAAACTAATCTAAGATGCCACAACATAAAGCTTCAAAGAATCATCGTCACAAAGACGATGATAGACACAACAACAACGTTGTACAACATGTTCAGAATCAAAACAATCATGGCGGCGGTGAGAGGGCTGGAAATAACAACCGCGCCGAACATCGTATGGCAAAATGTTGCATTCCAACAGGATGCAAGGAATCGAATGATACAATAGACCCAGAGGAACCTTTCGATGCAATGAAAGTTGTGTGTAATAATGAAAATTGCACGATTGGAAACTGGATGCACCGGGGATGCTTTGATGAATGGGAAGAATCTGTTCTGTCTTTCTTGCGTTCGTGTGGACGAGCCAGGAGCTGGAGTGAAAAGCAGCGGCTTCAAAATCTGTGGACCAAGAAAGGTTATGATTTGGCGTTCAAGGCATGTGATTGTAAATGTGGACGAGGACATATGCGAAAGGATTTAGATTACTTTCCTAAAGCCGCCTCTACAGATAACACTAAACTGAAAAAGAAGAGCAAAAAGAAAAACGATAAACCGCTTCCAGTCGTGAGTACTAACCACAAAGTTCCCCATAACCAGAACCACACCAATAATCCCACGCCATCAAGCGGTAGTAGTTCACATGGACATGATGCCAACGGCAATAACCAAACCACACACTCTGTTAAAACACCTTCAACACCTCATGCTATCACAAATAATTTTGCCCAGCTGCGCCTTCGTACAGATAGTGTCAGTAGTACCGGTAGCAGTCCCCCAAATTCTGCATCATCCGGATCACCACCAATGTCATCCTCGCCTGTAAATGCCAATATATTTTTGAAAGGAAGAAGGTTGGATAACGGACTGGTCACGGAGCAGGGAAGCGTCGCCTCGTCAGGAAATATATTTCGAAGGCGCCAAGATCTCTCTGCTTTTAGTATGTTACCAAAATTTAAACAGAATCCGTATTATATCAAGATGGAAGATGAGGGTCCCCATGGTAATGATGACACACGAAGCTTTGTTTTGTCTAACCTCAGTTCACACAAGATGACCTCGTTGAAATGTGTTTTGTGTAAAGATACATTGCCAGTATTCGATCGCTATCCATTGATTGATGGAACTTTGTTTCTTTCTCCTCAAGCTTACGATGAGGCGGTAGTTCAAGTTATTTATGAAGGAAGAATTCAGTTCTTAAACGCATGCTGTGTACGATGTCTCGATGGTCATTCCGATGTAAGATGTGCCTCGTGTAAAAGAGGTTGGGATGGAAGTACCTTTCTATTGGGCACCATGTATACATATGATATATTTGCAGCCATGCCATGCTGCCAGATGAGGCTCACCTGTAAATATTGTCGACGGGCAGTCGTAGATCTACATACAGGGCTAAATTTCTACAGCCAATATAGTCAAATGACTATATGTCCGTATTGTAAAGCCAATGATTACCACTTCATCCGACCCATTACGGACACATTTATTGTGAAAGCTCCTATATGTGGTTTTCGTTTTTAGATGTCCTTAAAATTCTACTAGTCCAGGGGTTCGATTGGCGGAGTATTTCTCTTTAGACTTTTATAACTATTTTTGATGATACCAAGATGCTTGTATTTTTCACGTTCGTTTCTACACGGACTTTTCCTGGCTTTGCGGACCATTTTCTTCTTTTCCCGGATACGGAAAAGCTTGTAAAGGCAGCTATAATCGCAGACCATATTGTAATGTATTTGTGTATTTAACTGTGTACTCATTTTGCTGTTTTCTGTGGCTTACCAGGTCGTCTATGTTGTGCAGCTGAAAGCTAATATTGACAACGTATGTTAAAGGTTTATGGGAGACTTGTATCGTGAGTGTTTTTAAAAAATGTGGATGGCTCGGAAAATTCAAGGAATGGATTGACGGTGTATTAAACATGCAGTAGAAGGAAATAAATTGACAATACATGTCTATACGTGCGGTAATACGAGTTGGAAATATCATGTTAAGAGGTGTTTTTACGTTTTGGATATACACACTTATATTAATTTTATAACTTTTGTATCTTCATTCAACTTATTGTACTGATTTACTATATCATTTCGTGGGATTCTTCTGTCTTAGAGTAAATTACTGCGAAGATTTCTTTATGCATTGTATATTTCCCGTCTTTATTTAAGTTTAATTGTTTACTGTATGAGAATGGGTCAGTACAGAGTTACCTCCCTTTTCGTGCTCGATACAGAGCATACTGAATGGTGCTCGAATTTTTCTTTGAGTTGTTAATTATTTATATATGCTAATAATAAAGTGAAATAACTAAATTATTTTGTTTATTCCTAAACTGTTGGCTACGTATTCGTAAATTGTTGTATTTAAACAGAGCAGTTTTCTTTATCCCTTTCACTGAAAATAACCTTTAGCAATCCGTATGTTCCTACAATATTCTGACAATATGAATAAGATATTTGTTGTCATAGTAAGAAGTGAACGTTTTAGGGGTCCCGTGGGTAAGACGCTGGCTCGCTAACCTGGAGGTCGGTTGTTCGATCCCTGTATTGGCCGAGAAAGTTCATCCAGATTTTCCGCCATGGTTTCCTCTTGTCAGATGGGACGAAAAAGACCGAGGTCCTGTGTACACATTGGCGTGCACGTAAAAGATCCCTTGGCAGGTGGAATTCGATATAAGAGTGGGCTGTAGAGTCGCTGCCCGGACAAAATGTCCCTCATAGCACACTGTATGGCGTATTCCCGTCTTCATTAGCCAAGTTAAGGAGCAGAACAGTAGGACATTAAACACCATTTCATCCCCTCCCCCCTCGAAAATTTAGCAAATTGGATGGCCGCAAACTCGTGTTCTTGCCCAGAAAATCGTTCGCCAGCGGACTCTGAACACTTTCTCTGTTTCTGTCTATCGGTATAGGCTAGGTCTGTGATAGTTCAGCTCGGAACGTAGGTCTCTATACACTCGCCGGTACTACGTTCAGGTCTTGTGGCATTCAATACATGTCGAAACTGGAATCTGCCCTCAGTCAATTTTACCTCGCTAGAACCAGTATGACCGACCTGTTACCCTATCAATGGCATCGGCCAAGAGACGTATTTTTTAACAGCGTATTGTGTCGGTCATGCCGCTTCTAGCGAGGTAAGCAACACCAAGATGTTCATTTACATTGTTCAGGCGTTCACATGGACTGACACGCGGCCGTTTAGCAGTAAAAAGTTGCCCAGTAAAACTGACTGGGGCAGATTCCAGTTTCGACATGTATTGAATGGCACGAGACCTGAACGAGTGTAATGAGACCTATGTTCAGAGCTGAGCTGAGCTCCCCGTCACTTCCCCAAGAGTTTGTTACACATCTCCCGTAGCAATGATCTCTGTGTTAAAATTATATTTGGAATGTATTTTACCAGTTCTATCACATGTCTAATAATGACTGGCACCAATGGTGGTATGCATGGCGGTAGCCATATCATGCACTATTTTGTGCGTCGGTCATGTCCATTTCAGACACAGTCAATTACGAAATGTTTTTAGCGTGGGGATTGACATTTATTTCAGTTCTAAACAAATATTTTAAACTTTAACGCAATTTAAAAAATAGCCAAATTCTGACTGGGATTGGGCCGTACTGAGCAAAACGGCAGTTCACTGTATACGGCATACGCGGAAAAGAAAAAAACAAAAAAAAAACAACAACGAATAATTTTCGTACGTTAGTTACGTTCGGTGCATGGACTGGGTAGCTGACGGCCCACCTAGGGTGTCAAAGAGGGCATTTATCCCTGTTGTAGCATTTTTTAATGGTGGGCTGGCTACGGATGGGATAGTGATTCCATCAGATTCAAATCATATCATCCATCTATTAAAAGGGCCTTCCATTAAGCTAAACAGGTTTTTAGAAAGGCAGGATTTTAACTACAATAACGATAACAACAATCATTCTACAGTTATATATTTACTATAATGACTAGTCATCGAAAATAACTTGTTGAGTAGACCAGGTTGGCGGCAAAGCCAGTTAAATGCTTTAATAATATCAGAATAAATTAACATTAAAGGGACAGTCCCAGATAATTCAGTTTTACATATGCAATTTAAATGCCAATCTATAGGAAAATGTTGTAAATACTTTGTCTGAAAATATAAGTTCAAAACATTAAGCCTCGATAAACGCGACTATCAGATAATGTGTTAAGTATATGAAAGTTAATAGGGGTTTTCCAGACGCAATATATTTATATTCACAGACGAAAAGTCTATAGACTCAGTTTACTGTTTTTACTTTTTTTTCGAAAACGCATAAAAATGAATAATATAGCTTGCAATATTTTCACGCAAAATTAAATATTTTTATCCCCCAATATTTATCTGGGACTTTCCCTTTAATGTTGGGAACTACATATCTAGTTTCACAGGAAGAAACTATTGTTGTAAAAGGGTATGTCTGGAAATTATAAAGACAAAGAAATGAGACCCAAACAACCATTTATTAATATAGGCAGTGCAAATAAATCTATATAATTTGTGTTCAAAAGTTTGGTGCCATCCATTTTTCTCATAAATGTTTGGAGTGATCTGTTCTGTATTGCTGTTGGCTTCTCTTTTCCTTTTACAGGTAACTTTTATCCACAAGAAAAAACTTTAACGGACTGTAAACCATATATGATTTTAAAAACTTTAACCGGCTGTAAACGATATATGATTTTAAACATAACGCTACAATATAGGCCTACGTCCACATTCCTGCTTTGATATGGTGCTTTGTCAAGAAGGCTAGGCGTTAGGTTTGTTTAGCGTTGAGGGTCATGCCTCAACATAAATAGTTGCCGTCCTTAGAGTATAAGGAATAAGTATACCAAGATAACCCATTAAGAATTGTGGCTTTCAGACGCTAAATGCAAAAAGTGGGCGTGGCTCTGCCCCTGGCGGTCGTGACATTCACCAAAATCAATAGCGGACGCCCTCGGGCTATAAGGAATACATATGACAAGTACCAAGCAGATTCATTCATAATGGCGGCCTGTAAACGACAAACACAAAAATTGGGCGTGGCTTGCCTCTGGGAGTCGGGACATGCAGTTGTCGTCCTTAGGCTATAAGGAATACATATCCCAAATTTAAAGGCGATCCATTAAGAATCTTGGCCTGTAGACGACACACACAGACATGAAGTAAAAATGGTCATGACTCTGCCCCTGAGGGTTAGGAAATCACCAAAAACAATAGAGGACATCCTTAGGGTATAAGGAATATGTATGCAAAGTTTTAAAAGGATCTGTTAAGAATTGCATCCTGTAGGCAAACACAAGACACAAAAACAATGTGCGTGGCTCTGTCCCAGCGGGTCCGGCATGCACCAAAAATAATATTGATTAAGAATTGTAGCCACACACAGACACACAGAAAGAAAATGGGCGTGGCACTTACCTGGGGGGTCGGGCATGCACAATAGGGATCTTCCTTAAGGTACCAAGAGTAAGTATGCAAAGTTTCAAGATGACACATTAAGAAATCCAGCCTGTAGACGACAGACAAACAAATACAAGAAATGGCCGTTGCTGTCCCAGGGGTCGGGCATGCACCCAAAACAAAAGGGATCATCCTTAGGGTATAAGGAATAAGTATTAATAAGTTTCAAGATGTTCCATTAAGAATTGTGGCCTGTAGGCAACACAAAAAAATAAAATGTGCTTGGCTCTGCCCCTGGGGATTAGGCATGCATCCCAAATGATAGGGATGTTCCTTAGGGTACAAAGAACAAGTATTCAAAGTTTCAGGATGATACGTTAAAACAAATAAATACAAGGAATGGGCGTGGCTCTGCCTCTGGGGTAGGGCATGCACCAAAAAACAATACGGATCATCCTTAGGGTGTAAAGAGTAAGTATACAAAGTTTTAAGAAAATCCAGTAAGAATTGCCCCCTGTAGACAACACACGCATAGACAAAAAAAATGGGCGTGGCACTGTCCCTGGGGGGTGGGCATGCACTCCAAACGTTAGGGATAGTTTTAACCCTTCGTACCGCAGAGTGTTCTCGTTGTCGGGTTTTGCTCCCGATTGCTCACTACACTTATTATTTTAGCGTTTTCCGAGATTCTATCCGGATTATCGCCCTTATTGTTGAAATTGTTTGACGTTCTAACATCTGTCGTCAACTGGCAGACTATCGCCATTGAAGAGACGACCATTGTCACGACCGGTCGCATTATTTCTGTTACCTCTTTTTTTTCAAATCATTTTTAGTGAAGCCTGTACCATAATAGGCCCGGGACTGTACAGCGCAGTGGACGCTTACGGCTGGCCCCCGGATCCATTCACTTGATTTGATATTTTCCGCAGGTTAATCTTATAGGTTTTTGTTTTTCGTGTAGTGCGGTCCTCCTGCACTTACTATTAGGCTATAAAGAGTAAATATACAAAGTTTGAAGGAAAATCCTGTAGGCGACACAAAGACACACGAAAAGAAAATAGGTTTGGCTCTGCCCCTGGGGGTTGTGCATGCACCCTAAAAGATAGGGATGTTCCTTTGGGTATAAAGAATATGTATGCAATGTTTCAATATTATAAGTTAAGAAATGTGGCCTGAAGACGACAAACAAACAAATACTAGAAATAGGCGTGGCTCTGCTCCTGGGGTCGGGCATGCACCAAAAACAATAGGGTATAAGAAATAAGTAAATACAACTTAAAGAAAATCCATTAAGAATTTCGCCCCGGAGGCGACCCACAGACTCACATATACACACATACATACATACGTGACACACACACACATACATTGTTTGTTTGTTTTGTATCCGCATTGATGACACGAAACATCAATCATCTGGCTCTCCTTTTAAACTTATTTTTAATCATGACTAAGGTAGCAGGTGGTCCGCCTTTTTCATGATAAAATGCCTTGATATGCAAATAACTGAATTAAATCAAGCTGGCCATAATATCATATTATAATGTATTGGACTTTAAATTTGTAATAAACAACAATTCATATTTTGTCATTGTTCGCAATGATTAGAGAATACTAGTAAAATAGTCGCTCAGTAATAAACAAGATTTTCGCAAACCAACCACGCTTTTGAAAGATAGGTGGCCAGACAACGAAACATACGCCCACAACAGCTAAATCGTCCTGGCAGTTTTTTTTACTTTTTTTCAGTAATGAAACATTTATAATACACTGATTAAGAGTAACAACTCATTAAGTAATTATCAGAAAATCATTGGAATTTGTTGGGGTTTTATAAAGGTCTTCCCCATGCTAACGTTGAGTATACGGAAAATTTAATATAATGGATTTAGCTGTTCAGTTATCAAAATTCATTGAAAATCAATATACTTGTTCGTCTCAAGACCTTAAACTCTGTGTATCAATCTGAAGTCAATCGGATGATAATTATAGCCTCAAGAGCATCACAAGATTGATCAAGGGAGATAACTTTGGCAGTAATTATCAGAAATCGCTGCAAATTGATAGGCTATTTGGTCTTGTGGCCTTAAACCGGGCCCGTATCTACAGGGGGGCGCGGGTGGGGGGGGCATGCCCCCCTCCCCCCGCGTGAAATGCTCGCCCCCCCCCCCCCGCGCAGAAATTGCTAACAATCATTAAAGTATACACAGTTCCTTATATTAACCTAAAAAAGATAATTTTTTTGGTTTGAATACTTATCTAGGTAACATAGCATGATGATTATACAACAGTCTGTTAGAATGACCTTTCCGAAAATTTTCTCAAAATGTTAGCCCCCCCCCCCCCACCGAAAGGTAATGCCCCCCCCTCCCCCCCCCGCTTAATGGTGTCTAGATACGGGCCTGCCTTAAACTTTGGCCTCTAGACGGTTCAAGATTTTTCAAAGTGATCAAGGAGCCATAACTTTGGCCTCTAGAGAATTCTGAAGATTTTTTGAAGAGATCAAGGGCCGTAACTCTGGCAGTAATTATCAGAAATCGCTGAAAATCAATAGGATTCTTTGTCTCATGACCTTAAACACTGTGTATAAATTTAAAGTCAATTGGATATTAAAGGACAATATTGGTGCCAGTCATTATCACATATGTGATAGAACTGATTAAACCCTTTCCAAATATAATATTAACACAAAGATCATCGCTACCATAGAGGAGTAATAAAGGATTCATGAATCGGAAGTGACGAACGCCAAAGGAAAACACGAGTTATCTCTCTATGTGAATGACTGAAGTGACGAGTGATGACAGATGAACGGCCGAATTTCTGCTCACTAATAATTCCTTCGAAGACAAAAAGTTGTTATATGGGACCGCAAGAGGTTATCTGACGATACAATAAAGTAATTAAGTGTCATAAGATAAGAAAACACGGGGAAAATATAAATACTCCGTACAGCCCCTTGTTTTTATTCATTCTATAGGGGAGACCGGGGCACACTGAACCACTTTGTTCACATACATGTTTGTCCTCATTTCATATCAAATGTTTTTATTAGAAGATCTCTTTATTTCATGATCAAAATTTAAAAAAAAAATCAATATGCCCCCTTATATGGATCAAACACCGGTTTATCTGGATTGTATAGTTTAGACATATATGAACTTAAGTACAAGAATTTCCTAAGCTAAGAAGTTAACATGTATGGAAAATTTTTCTCTTTGAAGCGCTTTTTTGAAAAATCCACTGCCTAAGAAAATAATTGACAGCATGTGGCTTATTGATGGAGAAATGGGTCTAAGAAGTTATCTCACTTCTGTACAGTGTTGGGTTGTATAGTATTATTTATAATGGATATATCCATGGTGGTTCAATGTGCCCCGGTCTCCCCTACCTTATAAAAACATGGTAATGCACGGACTTTTAATCTGTTTTCTTTCCTGTTATCTTATCTAGTGGCAATCAATTCTTTTTATGAATTGTAAGATATTCTCTCACAGTGTCACACAGCAACTGTAGGTCTTCGAGGGAATTATTAGTGAGCAGATATTCGCCCATGTATCTGTTATCACTAGTCATTTCAGTTAGTTATATAGAGGAATAACTCGTGTTTTCCTTTGGCGTTCGTCACTTCCGATTCATGAATCCTTTATTACTCCTCTATGGTAGCGATGATCTTTGTGTTAATATTATATTTGGGAAGTGTTTAATCAGTTCTATCACATATGTGATAATGACTGGCACCAATATTGTCCTTTAACTTTGGTCTCTAAAGCATCCACGAGATTATTTGAAGTGATCAAGGGCAATAATTCTGGCAGTAATTATCGGAAATCGCTGAACATCAATAGACTTCTTTTCACATGGCCCTACACACTGTGTATAAATTTAGAGTCAATCGGATATTAACTTTGGCCTCTAGACCCGATGATAAATTGGATGTTAGGCGTGCCTTGGTCTGGCGTATTTATTACAAATGTATTGCAAATAGACCTATGGCCACATAACTTTCATTTTCTGATACAGAAAAGTAGCAAAATATATCCCTTTTGAAAGAATGGTTCTCGAACAATAATGTAGCTTTGACATAATTATTTCTGTAAA
Source organism: Patella depressa (assembly GCA_948474765.1). NCBI lineage: Eukaryota > Metazoa > Mollusca > Gastropoda > Patellidae > Patella > Patella depressa. The sequence goes on from OX419718.1 coordinate 41,782,953, forward strand.
TATCACAGAAAACAGTTTTAGACTGCTGGGAATGTTAATAGAAAAAAAATCAATATGAAATACATTATCTGGGAATATTCAAGACATGTTTTTCTAGACAACTCATCCATGTTATAAACGGAATCAATGTTTAGTTATTTCCTAAACCAACAGAACTGACAAAAATTATTCTCGTGGCCTAGACCTCCATCTAATATTAATAATGAAGTTTGAATATGCGAATTGAAACAATTTGGTGGAAGTTATTGGATACACTAAAAAAAACTCATGCGGTTGTCATACGAAATACGGTCACAATTCCAAGTGGCGGACGAAGAACAATGAAAATCAATAGGCTGTTCAATAACTCTAGCCCCCATCACATTTACAATAAATTTCGGACTGGCCAACCAAGGGTGATGAAAATCGATGGTTTCATGATCCACACCAAATTTGAGGTCTTTTATTTGTCAAACTCAGCATATTGACCTTGCTGGAAATAGAGAGGGTTCACTCTCCCAAATAAACAAGGACCAGAACCCAGGAAACTGCTGTTTGAACTCGTAATACTTTTTAGCCCTTAACATTCCTTTCAAATGGGGGAAAAATTTGTGGCCTCTTGAGGGCCTACTTTGTGTAGAGCCAGGGGACATAACCCACGAAGTGACAGTCAGCTCATTTGATCTTGAACATATATTTAGACTTATGCTACATGCACAGGGTTTAAAATATGGCTTTTAAAAGGCTGGCATCAGTACATACAACTAGTTCTTTTAATGTCATAATGATATGCCAAGACTGGCACCTGAAATTACGACAACATTGCATTAGTATCAGAGTCACTGGCCAGTGGAGGGGGATACACAATTAGTCTTTTTGAGGTTTATCTTCTTCATGCATGGAGTGTGGGGCTGACTTTTCATTATCATCCTTTGGCTAACGTTTCACAGTAAAATAAAATTGTTATGGTCTCCTGGTGGCAGGGAGTACTGTTTTCTACTGTAAATAAAAGTTCAGCCCACATAGAATCATGCCAAATACCTAATTTCAGTGTTACTGTCCCGCCCTTCAAAGTGGGGGGTGTCTTCATTTCATCTCAGCATACTGTAGGGGCTAGTACACAATCAGATAAATACTACACAATTATTGTTCAAAACTTTATTTATCTCTATGCAAAAAAGACAATATCACACTCCTTGCGTCACCACACTGAGGAATGAAGGGGCTGGGTAAGGGCATATCTACAAATTGGAGATGATGGGTGTGCCTATCTCTCCTCTACAAGATACAACATTCTCACCATGTTATTGATATGATACAACAATAAAAATAAACTACAAGAAAAGAATCTTGTACATAGACCATACAGATGACTTGTAAATCTGACATACATTAAAGAAGCACTATCTTCTTTCAAAATTATGCAGGCAGTAATAACGTTTTATAAGCTTTAAACGAGCTTTCACTCAATATACATAGCATGGCACTTTAATTATAAATAATTTGTCTGACAAAAGCTAGATAATTATTATCAACTTAACATTTCATTATGAATTATTATTGAATTAAATTAAGAGAAGAATGGAAAATTCAGCGATGACTAATCATCATGTAGTTTAAAATAAACTGAAAACTAAGAAAAGAAATATCGAAAAAAAAAAAGTGATATGTAAGGGTTAGTCGACTTCATTCATAGCATTTACTGCTGAATCTAGATCGTCATCAGCAGGTTTTTCTTCTGGTTGTGAAATGACTTCTGTTGTTGAAGTTACCTCCCCTTCCCCTGAAGCCGCATGGATGTGTGAACTTGAAGAGTCTTCTGTGTTTGTGGTATCTGAACTGGAAGGTGTTTCATCTGCATTTGTTCCATTCACAAGTTTTTGAATGACTGGTGTGGTTTCTGTAGAATCAACACTAGGACTCGAAGATTCCTCTTGGGTATTCAATGGCGTAGAATTTTCAACTGAAAGAGAACATTATACCAATGGTTAAGTTATAAATTATATATTAAGTGGCAAAAATACTGACGGGACTGTAAAGACGGTGAGCATTCATATGCTTAATTCAAGATTTTTATGCTGTTCTTGCTTCCAGTGACAATTTTCAAACATTTTCTATCCCTGGATTACAAACCAAATACTTACCAATTTCTTTAACTTCACTTCCTTTCTTCCCATGGAGTTCATTTTGTAAAGCTCGACACAGAGATTCCAATTTATTATTTTTTGATTGTAACTTTGTTCTTTCTTGGTCATTCTTTTGTTTCTAGAATAAAATAAAAAGACTATAGTTTCCTTCTCCAAGCATAGGCATATGATCTCCCTAACTTATGGGCAATCTGACTTTTCGGGCAGACGGGTAAAGTGAAAACACATGTGACAGCATTAAGGAGGATTAAAAGGTCTGACTATTCATTATTTTCGTGTAAACCAGAGGTGTGTTATTAGAAATATATGCGACCAACAGGAAAACACGTTTGCAGCCATCAAATTTTCTGAAGGGGGAGGGTTGTTCTAAATGGTAAAGCCTCTTGTCGATGACCGGCACCACCATTTGTAACCTGAAATTTTTGGGGGCATTTCAGGTTCTGTTCCCCTAACATCTGTTGAGCCTGTATGCCTATGTCTCCATGAATTTTAGTTTAGGTGCATTCATTTTTGACTTGAGTAAATACAAATATACCTAGGTTTTTTGAGCGGTTAAAACACTGAAAGATGGAAAGACGGATAACAAGATGCATTTTATACAACAGAATAATAATGTGCACTAGACCATAAAGTTTGCTACAGACTAATCTTATTTTGATTTTTATCTGTCAGGGGATACATATGATCTCTTTTTTCATAACCTCTGTACCATCAGGCAAATGAAGATGGGCAAGACAGAGTTGTTTTTCCACCCATTCTTCAAATTCCAATTAACAATATTTTTTTCTTCTTTAAGTGACATTTAGTAACTTGGATGATACCACATATTGATGAAAAAACAGCTACTGATTTATCAAGGCGACGTTTCGAAGAGCATTCTTTTAATGGTATCAAGCCTGATAAAGTTGAAAGAATACTCTTCGAAACGTCGCCTAAATAAATCAGTAGCTATTTTTCCATAAGTATGTGTTTTAGTTTAAGGTTTTTTTTATTCTTTGAACATTCATCCGTATATGGTGGCTCATATTTTTTATTCCTATCCAAACAAATATGCCATAGACCAGTGAATGGAACAGGCAGTTGTTCTTGCAAAATATTCAAATTTAATAAGTGTTTCCAAACACAAGAGAAAATTTCAAATAATTAAATAAAAGAAAACTTACTTCATCAACCATATCTAACAGTGCTTTATTACATCCCTGCCATTTAGCTTTCCATGAGGCTCCTTCTTTCTCTAGTTTCTTTATACGTTTACCCATCTACACACAATAATAAAACATTTATACATAATATTCCTTTAGTTCCATTAGGAATGGATAAATGATACATGCAATACCTATACAAGATAAGCCCACATTTCCAGGTGGTGGACAGAACACAGTGAAAATCAATAAGGTTCATCCTGGCATGTTCCCAATGCTACACAAATGTCTTAAAAAAATCTATGCTCCATCACATGTACAAAAAATTGTTGAGAAATGGATAGACCGACATAAAATGATGACAAACAGTGCAGTTCATGCTTCCATGGTCCTAAAGCTTAACACTATCTTTGGCGGTTTAAATCTTTTCAAGCTCATCACGTTGAATTTGTTGAAGGGCTGATAATGAGAGTATTGGGATTTCAAAACCAATGTCTTCTCGCGGTTGGATTGATGAATTGTTCAACAATGGTTTAAGGCAGCCAATCAAGGCAGATAAAGTAGTTAATCAAGGTAGGTGGATTGACGGTATAAGTAAATACATTGATCACTTATTTACATAATTATCAACTATACACTTAGTACATACACTACAATAATTTTAGAATTTTGAATATTATTCACCATATCTTGATGTACGATTGAGCATATTCCTGGACGAATTTTTCAGACATTTGGAAAATAGTGTAGGACATGTACGGAATCTATGGTCAAAATTCGAACAGGGGTTCACGCAATGCAGGGGTCATAACTCGGGAAGTTACCGTCCAATATGCACTGAACTAATCTAAGAACCTTTGATGCTAAAAATAGATTTTAAGTTTTAGGTAAATCAGACAAAAATTGTGTCCGCTATAGAGCTCACAAACTGTGTTATACATTTTGAGTAAAAGGCAGAAGCCATAACAATTATGGTTCGATCCACATTGCGCACAAAAATCAAAGTCAGTTAAACTAATATAAATATGGGTAGTTACTAATTATAACATTCTTATTTACCTTATCCATTTCTGATTTAAATTTCTGGAACATCTCATTACTCTTATTTATTGTTGTTTGAAACTCTTCATATCTGTCTTTGTACATGGTTAGCTATTCAAAAAAAAAAAATACAGACTTTGTATTTGATGTTGATCCAGTTACGGAGTCAAATATCACTAAAAGTACATTCAGATATTTAGGAAAAATTGTCTGAGAACCAGATTATCTGTTTTTGCATGGTTTTATATTACAATAGCTAATCATACCTGAGCTTCTAAAATGCTGGCTTTTTTCACAGATTCTTCGGTTTGAGTAAGTAACTGAAAAGCAAACAATTTAATACTATTATGGTGGGTTAATATAATTAGGCATATTTAACAATGTGCCCTACTGATATTTTGTTGTTTTACTACAATGACTTATTCTTCCAGATATATTCACATTGACAAATGATTTCATCGTGAGACTGAATAAAAGGAAAGTAAAAATAGTTGAAACAAGGATTTATCGGGCAGTGAGGACTACTGCTGTGTTACAATTGACATCTAAACCTTTTTTTCTTCATAAATAGCATCTACATGTATGGGTATACGACTGAAACATACATTGCATCATGAAAATGAATTCAAGCCACCACATGCTACTGTTTGTAAAATCGACATCTCAGTGGCTTCTTGTAAATTTAATGAGGCTACTAGATATTTAAATATTATGATATCAATGAAGCTTGATTAACAGTATTTATCAAGGTAGAATTTCTTAATTTTTTGACTGGGCTCAACTGCGTATTGAAATTAACGGGGTGACGATAAGAGTCACATTTAACTCATTAATTTCTTCTTTTACAGATGATAAAACTTACGAGTTCCTTTTCTTTTGATCCTCGTTCCTGTTCTTGTTTTAATATAAGATTAGCTTGTTGTAGTTTCGCATCAGCCAATTGTTGTTCTACCTCTCTATGTTTCATTAACTTCTCTAATTGCTGAAATAAATGACCAAAAAATGTGTATATACTTTGATTTAAGATAATTTTTCATGAGCCTCAAGTTGAAAATGAAAACATACAAAATCTGTAGAGGTAAAGGTCATAACCAAGGCCACTTTCAAAGTTTGGAGAAGTAAATGAAATTAACACGCTAGCTATGTCCTACAAGTTATTGATACAAGTATCACAAACACTCAAGAAACCATAGCTTCTTATTCCATCCATAGACAATATTATTGTCCGAGTGATAGTCCATGACTCAACTAAGTTGTAAATTGCCCTAAGATTCTAACCAGAACAAACTGATTGTTAATAGATTACAGTACCACAAACATCACTGGTTCATGTAGACAGTTAAATCACCAATCTCAATTATTTTCGTTCTTACTTCAACGAACATGGTTTTGAATAGTATGTTTTCTGATTACGACATTAATTAACAGTAAATCGAATTGCACTGAATTAACATGGTATAATTAGGCCACAACAATCAATTATCAGTGAGATAAAAATTATGCCAGTCTTTGTTGATTGATGGTAATTAAGATTTATCACCCAATAACACATTTGACAGTAGATATCACTTCTGTGATAAATTACATAATCTAATCAGCGATATTTCCTAGTTGATATTGTTTTACATAAATTTTATTGGTGAATTAAAAAGGATGGAAAGGGTTGGGATGTTTAATGTTTGAAACGAGTGTACATGCCCCATTATCTCTGTTGACACGTCAATAGACTTTTTTCTTTTTCAAACACAAATCGATATTAATCCATGTAAATCTTTGAATTAGATTTATAACCGCACAAGTAATATTTTCATTAATTATGGTGACTATATTTAGTTAATCTAACCTCTTCCCGGATTTCATATTTTTCAATAAAACCTTTCAGTTTTCCTGCTAAATCTGCATTTTCTTCTCGAAGTTTCGAATTTCGTTCATGGTTATCTTGCATTTGTTGCTGAATTTCTCCAATGGTTGTCTGAAATATAAAGAACAAAATATAATAAAATACCATTCTGTACATACTACTAACGCATGGTGAGGGTCATTTTTCCTCTCAACCCACCATAAATTGCTTTGAATCACATAGCCTGTTGACTAGGGCTGCAACGATTCACAACTACCTCGATTCGGTTCGATTATCGATTTTAACCATTTGATTGGATTATTTTCGATTCGATTATCAGCTACAATAACCAGTAATTTTTCCTGTATATAATTCACTAAAAACAATAAAAACACAAGACTAAAATTCTCTTGAACACTTTTATTTAATACTACATAGTATGTTAAGTTAACAAATGACCAGGTGGTCGAGAAAGTATGTCGTCTGCCATAATTTTACCTTCCAGTGTTTGCTTGACTACGGGTAATAATCTCTAAACACGAAAATATCCGAAGATAATGACCGGAATTATCAGCTAATGAGATCGTTTAGAATTTATCTAACGATTACCGAAGCTATTGACCTAAATTAACATCCAATGAACATTCGGTACGTCACCAATTTTAAATAAATTAACTTCGTCAGCATACAGAAATTGTTTTAAAGGGAGGTCACTGTTTTAGTTATGTTTTCGAGTGACATTCGTGTTTTGTTAAATAACGTGAATTAAAAGTTACGTAAAAATAAAGTTTTTTTTAAATTTTAAGTGGACTTAATTGCTTCAGGTATTTCATTTTTTTTCAGATGGTAAGGTGTACGTTGTTTTCATTTGAAATTTAATTTGCAATTGAACCGAATCGAAATTTGAACGTTGTAGATCGTGGATCGAACCGAGACGGCTAGTGTGGGTTATCGGTGCACCGACCTGAATCATTGCAGCTCTACTGTTGACATTACATAGACCCAATATTTGTTTTGTTGAAGCAGTGACAATTTGGGTTAGAAATGAAATGAAATGCGAATTGACATCTTACTATTCTGCTCCAAATGGGGGAGGGACACAACTCTTTCTTGACTTTAGCTAAAAAGTTCAATTGCCCATTCTTAACTGGGAATTTGTTTTTTTTTTTTTATGTGGTTGATTATCCAGTAAAATTGCATCGAATGCGGGCAACTGATATACAGGCCCTCAGTATGTGAAGACTAGAACAATCTGGGTGTCTGAGACTAGATAACATGTGCTATAATGCATGTCAAGACAATTTGTCAAAATATCTCTACCTGAAATTTAGCAGAAATTTCTTTTCTTTTTTCGTCTTCTTCTTTAGCACGCTGTATACTTTCTTCCTGTAATAAATAAGAATCATGGAACTTTGAATTACAATAATGAAATAAGATCGGTTGCCAGGCAAAGAAACATACACTAACAACAGCTAAGACATCTGGGCAGTCAACATTGGTTGTCGCATATTTTTTATTTTGTCGATAAGGAGAACGTTTACACATAAAAATCTTATTAAGAGTAATAGCCCATGAAGTAATTAGCAGAAATGGTTAGAATTGTTTCGAATGTTTGTCGCAGTGCCTTCGTCCACAAAGTATTTCGAAGTGATCAAGGGCCATAACTCTGGCAGTATTAATTGGAAATCGTTGAAATTGACTAGGATCCATCTTCGTCTTATGACCTTAAACACTGTGTATAAATTTTAAGTCAATCGGAAATAAACTTTAGCCTCTAGGGCATCCACAAAATATTTCAAAGTGATCAAGGGCCTAACTCTAGCAGAAATTATCAGATATCCCTGAAAATCAATAGGATTTTTCATCTTATGACCATAAACACTATGTATAAATTTAAAGTCAATCCGATTTTAACTTTATCCTTTAAAGCGTCCAAAAGATTTTTCAAAGTGATCAAGGGCCATAACTCTGGCAATAATTATCGCAAATTGCTTAAAATCAATAGGATTTTCCTCTCATGCCCTTAAACACTGTATGTAAATTTAAAGTCAATCGGTTATCAACTTTAGTCTCTAGAGCGTTCACAAGATTTTTAAAAGTGATCAAGCTGGCAGTAATTATCAGATATTGCTGAAAATCAATAGGCTTCTTCGTTTCATGACTTTAAACATTGTGTATAAATTTGAAGTCAATCGGATATTAACCTTAGCCTCAAGAGCGTTAACAAGATTTTTCAAGGTGATCAAGGGTCATAACTCTTGCACTAATCATCGGATATTGCTGAAAATCAATAGGCTTCTTCGTCTCATGATCTTAAACACTGTGTGCAAATTCAAGTCAATCGGATATAGGCTCTTGTGCGTTCACAAGTAATTGTGGACATTGTGTATAAATTTGATGTCAATCGGATATTAACTTTAGCCTCTAGAGCGTTCACAAGATTTTTCAAAGTGATCAAGGGTCATAACTCTGGTAGTAATTATCGGATATCGCTGAAAATCAATAGGCTTCTTCGTCTCATGACCTTAGTCTCTAGAGCGTTCACAAGAAATTGTGGACGACAGACCAACAGACAGACGGACGGAAAGGGCGACGACAATATTTCCATGTGGGTGTATAAAAATGATACCGGCGGGGTGGTGAGAGTAGTAAAATAAAATTTTAAAATCCCCGTGCAACAGCATCACAAACAGACTGTTGGTAGTATAGAAGACTTAATGACACAACATTTCGGGTAGATATACCCTTGACACAACATTGTGTCATTAAATATATAGTATAAACTATGGCTTCATTTCTAAATACTAACCTTGATAATTTTATTATGTTTCTGTAATTCTCGACACAGACTCTCTAGTTTACTTTTACCCATAACTGCCTTTGTATGTTCAGATTGAATTTGATCCTTTTCTCGACTTATCTGGCAATAGATTAAAAAAACAAAACAACATGTCAAGCTTAATATACATTTCTATAGAATTTTATACAATTTTCGTTATTTTCTGGATACTTCCATAAGGTACCTGTCACAGATATTGTCAGGCACGATTTCTCTGGAGTCTGTCATTGGTCTGGCCCAGAATTGTCTTTTGTCTGTTTTTACATGTAATAATCATTAAATTGCTCAGGTTCCTTTAATCATAATAAATGTACATACCACAGCCATACGTCTCTGTGCTTGTTTAAAAGAGACCTGTAATACACGATGTTCTTCATGTATATCAGCATATTTTTTACACAGAGCTGCAAGTTTTTCTTCTGTAGTATCCAAGCTACTTAAGGCACGTAGAATATGATCTGTAAAGAAAATAATATGTCAAATATTTAATTTAAATCATTAAATGTGTATAAATATTTGTTTAAAACATGCACCTTTAATTTAATAAACATATGCATTTAAACAGTTTTATAGCCTGTCCACCATTTGACATGTCACTATATTAGTCTTTGGCTTCAGGGTCATCACTGGACCCCTGGAGTTGCCTATATTTTATGACCAAGAATATGTCAGACCACAAACCCCACTTTGTGGTGAACCATGTAAAAGTCACGGTTTATTTTCGTAATCATTGGCCTTCAATCTATAGAAACACTACTAATTATCTGGTTAGAAACAGTCATTGTCAATTCAAGCATTGAAAAGAGAGAGAGAAGTAGGGATTAATGTCCACTTGGGACAAACATATGGTTCAATTTTATTTTAATAATTCTCTTGCATGTAGGGTTTTTTTTAGAAGTGGGAGGAAACCAGAGAACCCGGAGAAAACCCACGAGGTTTGACAGGCAACATTACTTCTTGTCATGTACAACCGAGAATCAAAACCACGCCAGTCGACTCAATGACCGACCTTATGATACAGCACGCACATGCTAACCAATCGGTCATCCAACTACCCCACATTGAAAAGAGATTTTCCTTAGCAATGAAACTTTCTTTGGTAAAAACAAAACTTCTCCAAATAAAACAAAGTATTAATAATATATGCAAGGACAGTCTACAATATTCCATGCATTTCCATGCATTAAAGGAGACTTAAAAAGTTGTTAATACTAAACCTTGTCATGCATTAAACACGCTCCTTTTTCTATGAGAACATCTAGATTGAAATGCTTACCAATACCTTTATCTTCTTTCCTTTTACTTTTTAAAACAGAACCAGATTTTACTTTCTGGTTTTCATCTGTTTTCTGGGCTGATTTATCATTTTCATTTACAGTTAAACCATTGTCAATTGTTGGAGCCATTTTGTTATCTTGTTCCTCGGAATCACCACTCAAATCATTAATGATATCTTCAATATTAGTGGTTTCTGGCAGACTAAGTGGGGCTTCTGTTTCCTAAAATTGAAAACATTTTATACATCTATAAAATACAGAAATACAAAAAAATATGAATTCTATGAAAGCATGAAAAAACATGTCTTTCTACCTTATGAAACAAATTTTTAACACATCTTTCTATACGAGACAAATTTGTAACACACTACCATTTGGTCACACTCACAAGATATGAAGCTTACTAATAATCAAGCAGTTCCTAGATGCAGTAACCCAAACAAACCGGTTTTACAACATTTCAATAGGGAGTGTTGATATCAGTTTGTAGTAATTTATAACTGCTCAAATCCTTTGGTCTTAACCCTGTGTCTATCTTTAAAAGTTTGGTATACTATTAAGGTATGGAAAACCTGTTTATCTCATTATATTCATAGTTATTATTAGTCATCAAGTAATACAAACAAATATATACTGATTTAGCTTAACAAATTTCCTTCTTCTACAAGTTCTCTCACAATTACATGCAAGGATGAAAACATATATAATAAGGGAGAAATTGTGTTTATCCACCACAACACAAACTAGGTCATTTTGGGTCTAACATACGGATCATATTATTTCAATAATTCGCTTGTGTGTTGGGGTCTTTAGCAGTGGGAGGAAACCGGAGGACCAGAAGAAAACCCACAAGGTGGGACAGGTGACCCTACTCCTTGTCACCTACAACAGGGGAATCAAAACCATGCCAGTTGACTCAATGACAGACCTTAGGATACAGCACACATGGCTAACCATCCACCCAATTCATATAATAAAAGGTGGGTTGCCAGACAATGAATCACACACGCACAACAGTTGTCTGAGGAATCTCAAAAGTTTATCACATATTTACATGTATTCTTTTGCTAGTAGCCACAATGTGGGCAAATAAAAACATATTAAACGCAAAAAACTAATAGGAGAAAACTTTTGTTTACATTTTATTTTTCTTTACTGCTCATCAACACACAATATGCAATTTACGACCAGTGTGTTTCCAATTAAATTAGGTTTTTAATCAGTTATAATCAAACTTAAATTTACCTTAATATCAAGAGAGTTATCCAAAATAGCTACTTCTTGACTCACTGGTAACTCCTGAACAGGAATGAGAGTTTCAGCTTCTGTTGCCATGGAAATTGTTGACTCCTCAATGGTAGTATTATCCACCAAATAAGGTGGGTCTATGATTGTAAGTGTTGGTAATTCAAGTGTTAATGGTTTCTCTAACTGGTTTTCTAACAAACCTTGTTCTTCTAACTCGTTTATGTGAACTTGCTGTTGATCAACACTGCTGCTTGTTGTACTTTCGATTAACTTACAGATTTCGTTAGAATCGTTTTTGTATTTATAAACTGTCAAGTCCTCGCTCTCACTTTCACTTGCTTTCTGTAATATACGTACATTGTGGTTACATAAATGTAGACTATTGAGTAGACAAAACATGATATTTGGGTACTGCAGAATCTGAGATTACTACGGCTTAAATTTGCATAAAACTGTTACAACCTAAATATCGTAAGCATACATACATGTATATTTTTACAACCATACATATGCCTCTCAACATAACCAATTGCAAATTCCTAAATAATTGGCTGAAGTTTTTGATCATAGCCATTGTGGAGATTATCACTGATGGTACAAGACTAAACTATGATCCAAGTTAAGCAGACTAGTCCTACTTTGTAATTCACTGGAATGTTATACAAATTGCAACTGTTCTGATTCAATATATTTCAGGCTACCAAATCAATGTTTTGTATAGAAAGATATCATTGAGAGCTTTTGAGACAGAGATAGAGAAATGGGGTTGAACGTACACTCGACACAAACTAGGGGATTTCGGGACTAACACATGGTTTTTAATTTTATTTCAATAATTCGCTTGCGCGTAGGGGTCTTTAGCAGTGGGAGGAAACCGGAGTGCCCAGAAAAAACCCACGAGGTTGAGAAGGCGCCCTGATCTCCATGCCACATACACTCACACCAGGGATCGAAACCGCAGCCGTAAGCCAGAGGTGAGAAAGCTTTTGAAGGAATTGGTAAACTAATCGACCAAGATATCCATAGAGTAGAATGAATTCACTATCTTTAAAATAGTTTAACTCTTGAGGTAATCACAATCTACATGATCAAATAAGCATCCTTGGACCACTGTATTATGTACATGTATGTGTATTGTAATAGAAAACGAAGTGCAGGGCCCCCTGACTTCAAACAACTAACCATTTATGTAAATTTACTTGTACATATGTCTGTTACTGTTAGTATTTTTTATGTCCTATTGGGAATATTTGTGTGAGGGAAATATTTTGTTTTAGTAGAATGTGTATCTCCATGGTAGGCAAGAATAGAAAACCAGACATACACCCATCTTAAAACATTTGTTGGCTTGCCAACTCGCGATTTTCTGAATTAAGTTATTGTCTGGAATGTTTTGTATAAAAATTATCTTCTAACCCAAGACTGTTAATCAATCAATGGGTTTTAAGGCTGGTCTAAATGTAGCTTGACCAATTTTAGTAATTTCTAAACAAGAGAACACACCACCAACAGCACAGAAAAATGTTGAACACCATGCTGTGCCACATTCAAATGTTATCTTTCAAAAAAATATAGTACGAAGGGACATTCTGGGATCATTACTGAGATATCTTTCCGTGTGTGGCACCAACACCCTATTAACAGTGTATATGTATATGTATGCTATGAAATTGAAATCATTAACTAGTATAGTGCATCTACAATTAAATTTGAATAGAATTTAGAAATTCACACAAACAAGACCTTACTAACTTCTCTACAACCAGTGATTGTTAAAAATGTTGAAACTGCTGATCCCATAATTACATTCACATTTTACCATTTTATCTATCACATAAATTCACACAGTATATAAAGCTCCATTTGCCATGCCCATATCCTATCACTTTCTAAATCTAATACACTAAAACTTATGATGTGTGAACACCATCAACCTGTGCCAAATTTCTGAATATAACTACAGTACATAGTACATGTAGACAAAAAGTACATGTACATGTGTGCACCATTCTATTCTGTAGTAATTTATTCCTACCCAGAACACTCCACCTATTTTTCTCACTGCGTCTAATAATGACATCTTCTGTCTGTTGAAGAATTTACAGTTATTTGATACTCTAAGACTTACACCTGTGTATAACTAAGAGTAAGAGTAACCTGAAGTAATAGGGACCTATTCTACTGCTATAATAATTCATTCATATTTCTGTGTTACTATATGCCCATACATGTCTATAGTAAAAGCATTGTAGAATGAGTTTAAAGGAGGGTGATCAACATGTAAAGCAATTACATAATAATTATTAGCAGATTAATTATGACGTAGTAATCCAATAAACCTAGATTGCGATACATACACCATGCTTGATATCGGGTTACCAAGTTACCACGTGCTTCTTCCAAAAACGGGCACGCGATGACACAGTTATTTCTTTCTCAGTCAGCCTTGCCATTGCAAACTCGTCAATCGGGCATGATGATGAAGTTCATTAGCAAAATGGAACTACGATCACGAACAAAACCCGTGAACACAGTCATACATAGTTCACTAAAACGTATTATTTTATTTATAATCCTTACCAAAGAGTTTCATTAGCACAAATTTGGCACTTTCAAGGTTGCCATAACTTACCAAAGTGGTCCGAAAAAATGTGTTGCTACAATCAAGCAATGGCCGCTGCCATGTTATGACGTCAGAAAGAAAAATTCCAGTGCGTGTAAACAGGAGTTTTCTCCCTTACATTGTCTATCGAGAAATTTCCACTAACCTGCTGGGAGATGTGGGCTGAATAAAATTAAACACAAAGCCATTCATAAACTTTGATTTTAACATCTAATTTATGGAAAGTGTCTCGGATAACAGAAGTTATTCCCGGACATATATATTAGCTACTATAATTTAACAGCTTTTGTAAAAAAAAACCCAAAAAAACCCCAACAAAACAACTCTTTTAGTTTTACCAACCACCAAGATCTCAAACTCAAATATATTAAAAGACCGACTAAGTATGAAAATAAGAACTATTATGATAGTAATGTTTACGGTGTCGTTGAAAACAGCAAATCGATTATACGCCATATATAATATAAATGCGTTCCTCTGTTAAAAGCGAATGACTCTATTTATGGAGACTAAAGGACTAAAAGCATTTAATATAATATGAATGTATATTAAATTGATTTATACTCCAGTAAAAAAAAAAAAAAAAAAAAAAAAAATTAACCTTTATCGCCAGATTGTGGGGGATGGGGTGGGCATTCAGAGCACGCGATACTGATATCGGCATATGTGATATCAATGATCATAATTAATGCTTTGAATCATAGAACTATTAGTTCTATGTTTGCATCAATTATGAAATTGAATCATCGTATTAATTCATAATAAAAATTGACGTCAAACGGGGTGTTGAATTTTTCTCTTTAAAAAGCTCCGTGCATATGTATATGCATAAATACATGTATTGCTCAAAAGTTTTCACGGCTGGGGAGAGGTGATCAATGGGGCTCTCCCGAAATATATATTGTCTCGGGTACTGCCCAAATCTCCTCCTGCAAAAGTCAACCATATTCGATGAAATGCGCGAACTGTCCAAATTGAACGAGGTTTAGTACCTTTACTCACGGGTTCGCTCTACAGAGCAGCCCCCCCCCCAACAAAGGGAAAATTGGCACCCTTTCCATCGGACGCGAAAAGAAAAGAAAGCCAACGACCAGCGTGGATATATCAGTATAGCCTACATGGACGCCGAGTGTATTCTTTGACCGCCCAAGATGAGATTGGCGGAGTGCCAAACCAATGTCACTTGATACGATTAATAACACAACTTGCTTGACAGGGCGTCCAAAACGGTGTGATCTGTGGGATGTCTTATCCCAGTCGGGCGCCCATGATGACATAATTATAATTGGTGGGGCGCCCTATAATGCCGAGCGAGATCGGTTAGGCACCTACGACTTGATCAATGGGGCACCCAAAACGGCACGACTGGTGGAGGGGCGCCCGTAATGTTCATAATATATATATATATATATATATTCAGTATTGAAGGTCACAGACACAAAGATACAAATATACAATAATCATTTGGATGATGGCATGGTAAACGATGGTGGTATGAACAAATTTGAAGACTAATTTTTCAAGGATGTACAATTCAGAACTAATTGAAAATAACAAAATTGCCAATATCACAAATTCAGTCGCAAAATTGAAAGTTTCCGCCATATACATATCCCTCAGGTGCAAACCCTATTTTCCCAAATTTACTGTCAAGTGTGATGGGGTTGGGTGGCAGAATGGTTAGCACACGCCCTGAAAGCCTGTCATTGCAGTCAACCGGAGTGGTTTCGAATTCCCGGTTTTACGTAACAAGAAGTAGGGTCGGGTCGCCTGTGCAATCATGGGTTTTCTCTGGGTCCCTGGTTAAGACTCCTACTCGCAAGCGATTTTTTAAAATATAATAAAACCATATGTCAGCACCGAAATGACCTAGTTTTTGTCGATTGGACGTTATTCGTTAACCCCCATTCTTTCTCTTCGTCTCACTCTCTGTCAAGTGTATAGGTACATTGGTTCCCCAGAAACCCCATCGGCACCCTCAAAACCCCCCCCCCCCCCAATTATTTTTTTTTGGACTAGCTATACGTCTGCGGAGCTTTCTTCGAGTATTACAAATATTTTAATTAAATAGATGCATTAATGTACGATTCAGATAAAGAGGTGGCCATTCTTGCTATAATAGTTCAAAAATAGATAATGCAAAATGAATACATTAAATCATTACATGGCCACCGTGTTTCGATCCGTTTAAATCTCCGCCATCTAATTTGTTACTTTTAGTAACCACCTAATCTGTTGGTGTGGATTGGAATTCGATTGTCATGTGATTAAATGCAATGTCTGCATAATATTTATTAACTTTTGAAGCAAAAATAAAGGTGAGATTTTCCAATTGAGACTGTTCTAACAATTTTATACTGGGCGTTTTCTTCTTCTATAAACCACAATAACACATTTTATAACCATCGTTAAGTTCTGTGTGATCAGGACTTGAGTGCACGCCCATCACCATTAATAGTAAACTGATTGGATCAAAACCGAACCGCACAGTCAACCACGTGGTTTTGTTTACACCGGATATTTACTGCTCAAAATCGCCTTTCCGCGGCAAGTAAATAACAACATTTCTATTTGTATGCACACATATAAAATATTAATTAGAATATTTTTGATTATTTTGAGCATTCTTTTAACTTTTGATGGCAATGTTCTTCAAGAAAAAAGGATCAAAGTATTTCATAGTATTTCATTTAATATTGTACTGCGACTCACTTCCTTAGTAACACATCAACTATGGCCGCCGACAACATTCAGGTTTGTATGCCTTCTGTCAGTTTTTAATATCTTACGTACAAACGGACATCTATCTTTGTAAATTTATCGAAGCTTTACCAAGAAGAATGATGCAAGATTAGATATACATGCAATACGTCGACATTGCAAACCATTAATTTGTTCTCTAGATGAAAGTGTAGGTCACTATTTACTTTGGCCTACTATTTTTGTGACTTTAATAATTTAATGAAATTAATGTCATAAGTCATAGAAAAATAGATATTATCTAGAGATAATATAATACCGTAATGATTATCTAGAATTTAACAAATAAGCTTACAAACAAAAATGAATTCAAACTTTAAAATAGGGAAGGTCAAGGTGGGAAACCTGTAGCCTATCAAGAATAAAAGACAATTTTGGTTCTAAAAAAAACTAAAAGATCATCATTATGTATTGTAACTAAGTAAGTTGTAAGGTTTGGAGCCAGACAGTATAGAGTCTTGATGTTGATTAGAATTTGGAAATGCCTTTTATATTATTACTAATAAATTAGCCTTAAGTATTATTATGCCTCGCAAAGATGTTCAAATTCAACAGTCATGTTTGAGTCTAAATGAGGATAAGGGGTGTTTTACTTTTAGACAACCATTGCGAGTCAAACCCATGTTGTACACGATTGTTATTGTATGGCCTACCTGCCTATTACAGTTATTTTCAATAAGTTTGGATGTGTACAAACAATATGGCTACTTTAAATAAGCTCATCATAAAGAAATATTGAGTGTAATCTAATGAAAACAATTCATTGAATTCCTTATAATTTTTATACATTTTTTTTGTATTTTTTATACGCCCACATTTTCATGTGGACGTATATTGTCGTCGCCCCTGTTCGTCCGTCCGTCCGTCCACAATTGTTTGTGAACAGTCTACAGGTCACAATTTTTATCCGATTTCAATGAAGCTTAAAACATAGGTTTATCACCCTAAGATCTCGGTTCCTTTCGATATTGGCATGTATCGGACTGTAACTTCATGGGTTATGGCCCCTGATTGTACGAAAAATCACGTTTTTTAGCTTGTGAACAGTTTAGAGGTCACAATTTTGAACCGATTTGGATGAAACTTGAAATGCATGTTTATAACCCAAAGATCTTGGTTCCTTTCGATATTTGCGCTAATCGGATCGTAACTTCCTGAATTATGGCCCCTGATTGTCCGAAAAATCGCCCTTTTTAGCTTGTGGTCCCTCTGGAGGTCAAAATTGTTATCCGATTTAAAAAAACGTTTGATTATATCACCGTTCCATGGTTATGAAGGTTGAGTTCGAATTTCGTGAAAATCGGACCAAAATTGACGGACAAAATGGCCGCCATTTGTACGCGAATAGTGTGAAAATATGTTAAATCAAGGTTGTGAACAGTGTAGAGGACACAATTTTGAACCGATTTGGATGAAACTTGAAATGCATGTTTATAACCCAAAGATCTTGGTTCCTTTCGATATTTGCGCCAATCGGATCGCAACTTCCTGAATTATGGCCCCTGATTGTCCGAAAAATTGCTCTTTTTAGCTTGTGGTCCCTTTGGAGGTCAAAATTGTTATCCGATTTAAAAAAACATTTGATTATATCATTGTTCCATGGTTATGAAGGTCGGGTTCGAATTTCGTGAAAATCGGACCAAAATTGACGGACAAAATGGCCGCCATTTGTACGCGAATAGTGTGAAAATATGTTATATCAAGGTTGTGAACAGTGTAGAGGACACAATTTTGAACCGATTTGGATGAAACTTGAAATGCATGTTTAAAACCCAAAGATCTTGATTCCTTTCGATATTTGCGCCAATTGGATTGTAACTTCTTGAATTATGGCCCCTGATTGTCCGAAAAATTGCCCTTTTTAGCTTGTGGTCCCTCTGGAGGTCAAAATTATTATCCGATTTAAAAAAACGTTTGACTATATCACCGTTACATGGTAATGAAGAGAGAGTTTGAATTACGTGAAAACCGGACTAGAATTGACGGACAAAATGGCCGCCGTTTGTACATGAATAGTGTGAAAATATGTTATATCATGGTTGTGGACCCTATAGAGGTCACAATTTTGAATCGATTTTGATGAAACTTGACAGGTATGTTTTAAACCCAAAGATCTTGGTTCCTTTCGATATTTGCGCCCATCGGGTCATTACTTCCTGAATTATGTCCCCTGATTGTACGAAAAATCACCCTGTTTAGCTTGTGGTGCCTCTGGAGGTCACAATTATTATATGATTTAAAAAAAAATGTTTGATTATAAAAACGAAACAAATTCTAATGATTTTCTGATAATTCCTTAATATGCGACAATTCTTGTTGACTGCCCGGACGATTTGGCTGCTGTGTGGGCGTATGTTTCGTTGCCTGGCAACCTATTTTTTATTATTATAGGAGCCGGCCATGGCAGAATCAGAAGCAGCACTAACTATGGAGTATGTGAGTGTTGTTGATCCTTCACAGCATACAGCTGATACCGAAGCTCTCATCAAATCTTTACACATGGATCCTTATGATGAAGATGAAGTAAGTACTCCTTACTTAACTTAACAGTTAACAGCTCTTTGAACTTTCAATTTAATATGTTGACGATACATGCTTTTGTTGATTGTTGGTATGTAACTGAATAGATTTTGAATCAAAACCAGAAAAATGTGTTCTGGAAACGAGTATAAAATGTGTCATTATGTATGTTATATTTTGCTTTATATTCTTTTCAATAACAGACTGAGTTGAGATTTCTACATTCTAAACCAACATGTTTTATACTGATTGGTAAACCTGGAAGTGGTAAAACAACTCTAGCTAGAAGATTAGCCATGGAATGGAAGTGTGAATTTATAAATGGTTAGTAGTGACCGTGAACAGATTTCTGTGAATTCTTTAAAAGTTTATAAAAAACTCTTTTTCTGATTTTTTAAGGGTAATGCTTGTGTGGTTGCCCAGAAGGGAAACTGTTGCCACGATATTGCATAGGGGGAATTCAAAGGGGAGCAGAGAAATTTAACTGTCTAGATTAAATTCTTCTTCTTACCACTGGTATAAGAGCAGTTCCTTGATGGGTAATATTATTAATTATCCTCATAAAATTTATAAAGGATTATTCAGTTTTTATGACGTTAAATAAAGTCATGTATTTTTGTTTTCTCTCTCCATTTAGCAACTGATTTAATTCTGCAAAACTTGGAACTACAGACAGAGGTTGGTTTAAAATTTACTGAAATATTAACTCGCGGAGAAGCTATACCCGAAGAAATGGTTATAAAAATGATTGAAGATAAAATAAATTCTCCTGAAGTTGCTCATCATGGTGAGTTTATTGTTTTTTACCCTTCATCAGTCATTTGTATCATAAATTTAAGAAATGGTTGGGTAGTGTTTAGATAAGATGAAAACATTCCTATTTTTATCATATTTTAATTTTATAGATGTTGCATGGTTTCAATTCCCCGGTTGTACGTGAAAAGGAGTAAGGTCGTCTGTTCAACCATGTGGGTTTTCTCCTCCTTCTAAAAGACCCCTACCCTCAAGTGAATTATTGAAATGAAATTGAACCATGTTAATCCCGAAATGACCTAGTTTGTGTTGAGTTAATGCTAACCCCATTTCTCTCTCTATTTATTCAAATTTATTTTTTAGGATATGTATTGGATGATTTTCCCTGTTTATCGGAATCTTTTATAACAATACAAGATCAACTGGAACTGGTTAAAAACTGGAAGCTAAGACCTGATTTTATAATTAATCTGAAGGTACTGAACTATTTACTACTATTTTTCTTTTAGACAGGGTAATTTTTTAGAATTTGCATTTAAAAAGACATCTGATATTGCTTGAGTCTTTTATTATCTATCTATAATCTAGATTAGAATTACTAGATAAAGACCCAAGAAAATTTGCATGATATAATATTATCACTTCTTCTTAATTTTGTTGTAATGATTTATTTTACATAGATTCCTGATAATGATATAGAAAGGAGACGTTTAGGTCAGAAGATTGATCCCATCACAGGAGAAATTTATACTAAAGATGTTTATGATCCCGAAAAAGTACAAAAAACGGTAAGAAAACACAGACTATAGATTTGACATTGTAGGCCTATCATGTTATCATTTTAGTATTAATCATAAAGGCACATATTGCTAGTAATTAATAGTCAGATATAAAAGTACAGTTAACTTGTGTTATATGTGGTATCAGACCTTCTAGAAAGTAAGCTTAGGGGATGACATCCAGCAATTTGTTCTTTGATGTTAGTGTGAAATGGTGTTTAATATCCTTTTATTTTTGCTCTTAAACTGGGCTAATCTGAAAATACATCAATCAATGTCTTGTTCAATTCATTTGAATGATTATTTATTGAATGAATATATTCTTAGGCAATGGAAAGAGAAGGTGAAGAAGAAGAAGAGGAGGAGGAAGAAGATGATGATGAAGGAGCAGAAGAAGTGAGCTTTACAAATTGACTAGATATAAATTAAAAAGCTTAAAATTTACAACAAGATTTTCAAAATGTAACAATGCATGAATGATAAATTATAATCAAATGAAAAGTTTAACTTATGAAGTCGTTTGATGATGTTTTATGTATTTGTAGGAAACTGAGGAAGAAACTTTACCACAAGAATTATTAGAGAGATTAATTCGAAGACCAGAAGATATAGAACAACAAGTAGAAGATAATATTCTAAAATATAAAAATAATATGTTGAGAATCTTAGAGGTAAAAAAAACTCCTACATAATATTACATTTTTTCATATGGTTAGTTTATTTTTTGTTACTTGAAATAGATTGTAATGTTCATTACAATTATTGGTTTGTTATTGCAGGATTATATGGCAGATCATGATCAACAGTATTTAATAGAAGTAGATGCTAACCAAACAATTGCAGTTTTATTTAAGGTATTTTATTATTTTTCTTCTGAGGATATATAGCTCGTCCCATTACCACATGAATAGTTTCAGAAGTATTTACTGGCTAACAATATCATATATATTTGGATATTGTTCTGCTAGTCCAAACGAGGAACATTTTTATACGCCCACATTTTCATGTGGACGTATTATGTCGTCGCCCCTGTCCGTCCGGACGTCCGTCCGTCCGTCCACAATTTGTTTGTGGACTCTCTACAGGTCACAATTCTTATCCGATTTTGACGAAACTTGAAATATAGGTTTATCCCCATAAGATCTCGGTTCCTTTCGATATTGGCATGTATCGGATCAAAACTTCATGGATTATGGCCCCTGATTGTACGAAAAATCACGTTTTTAGCTTGTGGACCCTATAGAGGTCACAATTTTGAACCGATTTTGATGAAACTTGACATGCATGTTTGTAACCCAAAGATCTTGGTTCCTTTCGATATTTGCGGCTATCGGAATGTAATTTCCTGAATTATGGCCCCTGATTGTCCGAAAAATCACCCTTTTTAGCTTGTGGTCCCTCTGGAGGTCACAATTATTATTCGATTTAAAAAACCGTTTGATTATATCACCGTTACACCCTAAGGAAGTTCGAATTTCGGGAAAATCGGACGAAAATTGCCATACAAAATGGCCGCCGTTTGTACGCGAATACTGTTAAAAAATGGTATATCAAGGTTGTGGACCCTGTGGAGGTCACAATTTTGATTTGATTTTGATGAAACTTGAAATTCATGGTTATAACCCAAAGATCTTGCTTCCTTTCGATATTTGCGCATATCGGATCGTAACTTCCTGAATTATGGCCCCTGATTATACGCAAAATCGCCTTTTTTTTAGCTTGGAGGTCACAATTATTATTCGATTTAAAAAAACGTTTGATTATATCACCGTTACACCGTAAGGAAGGTTGAGTTCGAATTTCGGGAAAATCGGACGAAAATTGCCATACAAAATGGCCGCCGTTTGTATGCGAATACTGTTAAAAAATGGTATATCAAGGTTGTGGACCCTGTGGAGGTCACAATTTTGATTCGATTTTGATGAAACTTGAAATTCATGGTTATAACCCAAAGATCTTGCTTCCTTTTGATATTTGCGCATATCGGATCGTAACTTCCTGAATTATGGCCCCTGATTATACGCAAAATTGCCTTTTTTTTAGCTTGGAGGTCACAATTATTATCCGATTTAAAAAAACGTTTGATTATATTACTGCTACACCGTAAGGAAGGTTGAGTTCGAATTTCGGGAAAATCGGACGAAAATTGCCATACAAAATGGCCGCCGTTTGTATGCGAATACTGTTAAAAAATGGTATATCAAGGTTGTGGACGCTGTAAAGGTCACAATTTTAATTCGATTTTGATGAAACTTGAAATTCATGGTTATAACCCAAAGATCTTGGTTCTTTTCGATATTTGCGCATATCGGATCGTAACTTCCTGAATTATGGCCCCTGGTTATACGCAAAATCCCCCTTTCTTTAGCTTGTGGTCCCTCTGGAGGTCACAATTATTATCCAATTTAAAAAAACGTTTGATTATATCACCGTTGCACTGTAAGGAAGGTTGAGTTTGAATTTCGGGAAAATCGGACCAAAATTGACAGACAAAATGGCCGCCGTTTGTACGCGAATACTGTTAAAAAAATGATATATCATGATTGTGGAGCCTGTATAGGTCACAATTTTAATTCGATTTTGATGAGGATGGTTGAGTTCTAATTTCGTGAAAATCGTACCAAAATTGCCGGACGAAATGGTCGCCGTTTGTACGCGAATAGTGTAAAAATATGGTATATCATGGTTGTGGACTCTCTACAGGTCACAATTCTTATCCGATTTTGATGAAAAGTCACATTTCTAGGTTGTGTACCATCACACCATAATCATTGTCGGTTTCGAATTTCAATAATATCAGACTGGAACTGACCAACTAAATGGCTGCTCCCAATACAGTATGAAATACAGGACTTAAAGATGTAGGAAAAATCACTTTCGGTATTGCTTGTTCTCTGTCCATCTTTCGAAAATGTGGGCGTATCCTGCCTGGCAGTGCCAGCCTATCTTTTTTTGTGGAGTTACTACTCCTATAACCAAGTCTTTGTAAAAGCCCTACAGTTCAAAGCAGAGGTACTGGATAGTTTTTTTTTTTGTTTTTTCTAGATACATGCAGATAAGATGCAGTTCTTGTTGCTGGTCTAAGAGCATATAAACTTACTTTTCAGAATCTTTATGTTCAAAGGTTTAATTAAAAATAAATGACAGAGCCATTCATAATAAAGTAATATGTATTTTTTTATTTTAGCAATTGTTAGCTCGTTTGAGTTGTTTTGTGTTACGACCAGCAGCAGTACCAATTAGGTTATGGGATCCTGAAGATGAAGAAATTCCTGAAGACACAGACACAGATGAACTCATGAGGCAGTTGGCACCAAAACAAATGGTGGCACCAAGATATCGATGGAGAAGAAGTCGATGGCTGAGATATTGTCCTGTGGCTTTATTTGAAGGAAATATGACACAAGGCAAGCCTGAATATGCTGTTAGGTATGGATTGAAAAATACACTACAGAAGAATTACCTTCCTTTAAATTTTCAAACACTCTCCACAAATAACCCCAAAATTCATAAATATTGCTATGGCATAAATTCCGAGATACTTGATTGGTTGCATTTTTTTCAAATACTGGTTAACTTGGATACATTTAATTTCTATATAGTAATTCTCAAGTATTTGAAAAAAAAATTATGATGACGCTCTCAAAAATCAAATCATGTGCGGTACAAATTCTGACCTGTAAACTTATGTTCTTTCTAGCTTTTTGGACAAAATCTACTGTTTGTCAAGTGCTGAAGCCATGGAGAAGTTTTTGAAAAATCCTAGACCCTACCTGTTGCCACCACAGCCAAGACCACCATGTAAACTCTCAGTTCTAGGAGCTCCATTATCAGGAAAAACAACAGTTTGCCATCTGCTGGCAAACAAATATGATGCAAAGGTAGTTTTATAAAAAGAAACCAATATATTACACATAATAAAAATGGAAAGAACCAATTAAGCTTTGATCCTGATTAAAACACTAAAAGTAACATCGAAGACCACTTTGAGAAGTTCACATTGACAAAAATCTCTGCTAATTTGTAGGTTTATTATTATATAGTTCTGTAAAAACTATTTACACTTTTTTCTGATCATCATGCAAGTAAATAAATTTATGTATTTTTGATATTTAGGTAATAGATGTGGAAGAACTAATTAAACCAAAATTAAGTGAAGAGAGAAAAAATGTTATACAAAAAATTCGAGATGAAACTACAGAAACTGCCATTCTTACTGTTAAAACCAAACTAAAGGAACAAATGGAAGCTGCTAGAGAAGGTAAGAAAATCTCAAACAATACAAATAATAAAAATGAAATGTTTATCCCTACCCCATTGTGTCCTTCTCAGTTGAAGAATGGCCTTGTGCAAATTTTGATTCATTATTCCATACATTGTACATCCTTGAGATCCCCAGTGGTTTCATTCCTTTCTACTCCACTAACCCCTGGGTTAATCCAGAGCCTTAATCTGAGTTAATCTATGGGGGAGACACGTTTTCAAGTTGTCTGCCCTTGATGATTGTGCTATTTTTATCGACCAATGCCATAAATTGTTAATTGAAAAGGAATTTTGCAAAGGGAAGTAGCCTAACTCTCATCGGCCATTGTTAGGAGTTGGGCCTAAATGAGAGAAATCCAAATCATTCTAAATGCGTATTTATTAACAACAAATTATATAACATTAAATTAATCAAGACCAGATGTTCATATGATAATGTAGGGTCAAGAGCTTTATTGAGCATAGTTTGTTCGTTCGTTCGCAGAGTTTTATGTCCACATGATATTGTAGACAAGTTACAATAATTGCTTAGTATAAGTTCAGTAATAATAAACATAACAGAATGAAACATTTCAGACAAAGACCGAATAGTAATGATAATTACAAAAGTCAAACTAATCAGCTAAACATACCACAGATTTGGGTTATAGGCCTACAATTAAATATAAATAAATTAGAAATACATAATGTATATATACATGATTTACATAAATCATTCAGTAAATGGACATGAATATGATTTCCTACCCTTTTAAAAACGAAGGCGAAACAATTGGTTTGTAAACTGTTTTTTTGATTGGCTTGTAGACTGTAGCTACATTCTAGGCCAAGGCAGATAATTTGAAACCGTGGAAATCCTGTGGATTTACCCAGGGTGTAGTGGAGTAGAACGGAATGAGACCGCTGGGGAAAACAGAGTATGTACATTGTAATGCCTAAAATAATGCAGAAATGCATTCTAATTATTCAGAATAATGTGGTTCAATATTAGCAAGCTTGGAGCTGACGTTCCATAAAACTCCATTTCATTCATTCATTCTGAATAACAGAAAACATGTAGTAATATTATATTGTATGATATCGATAGCTGAACTTGAGGCAATGGCTGCTGAATCAGAGGAACAAGAAGAAGGTAGTACAATAGAAATACTAAACGCTCTCTAATCTGCTTTCTCTAAAACTAAAACTAAATCTTTATGTTCCTATTATTAGATAGTTTTCTGTACGTGTGTATTTTACAATTAACATGTCTGCTGTTTGTAAAGTGTGTGTTAATCTCTCATCTTAACTGCCCTTGGTTAGGATAAAACTATTACATACAATAATCATGTTATGATTTCATCAAGTAATATTTACAATATGATATTCTTACCAAGGGCAACAAGTACTGGTAGTAACAAACTAAATGATACGCCAAGGACAACTAGTGCCAGTAATAACAAACCAAGTGAAAAGTGAAAGACCAAGATGGTTTATAAAATGGTTGTGAGCTTTGTGGCAGAGAATTTAACATTATTTAACAATAACAAAACATTTGTTAATGAAAAGTTGATTGGATAAGCTTTTCAGTAATATAAATGATGATTTGCAGTCTTGTCAATTAACAAAACTTTATGCCTTAAATTAAATTTTCTAATGTAATATCTTTTGTATAACTGAATCAATAATTACAAAAAATATGTGACTCTAACTAAAACTTTAATTTTCTTTAGTTCCTGCTTTTATTTATCAAAAACATTTAAATGGTCTTTTTAATTCATATAGTATGTTATGTCATTAATCATTTGATTATGTTTGCATTTTTAATCATTATTTAAACTACTGGAAATGTAAAGGTGGTAAAAGGGTTCAGATATTTTTTTTTATGGAGGAACAATATTACATAGCTTTTTGATTGTATGAGCTTTTTTAGTATCTTGGTGTAAATGTTGCTTGGTATAAATGTTTATATAAATATCCATATTAATTTTTTCCTTTAAAATAGAAGAGGAGAGTGAAGAAAAAGAAGAAGAAACAGGTATATTTTACTGAAAATATTTCAAAGCATAATATTGATAAAATTCCAATATGAAAATCCAAAGGAAAATTAATGACTTATGTGTGTCCTTTTCAAAAACTTTATACCTGATAGGCTACATGAAATGTGAGCCAGTGGTGCAGGACAGAGCCTGGCCTGGCAATGGACAACGTACTGCGTACACATTGATATATAAGAATAGAGTGTAGTGTCGCAGACTGGGCAAAATTCCTGGTCTTGCGTATGCCCATCTTTATTAGTCCAGTCAGGGCAGGACATTACACCTGATTTCATTTCATTTCTTGCATGAACAAAAAATTAGTCGTGAGCTTTTGAAATAGAAATTATTTTACCTTTCAATATAATCAAAGTGTAGGTCATTACAACCTATATCAGACTTACATAATATACTAAAAAATATATTTGTACTTACATGTAATATCATCATGATTGATTTGATGATGTTAGTTATTGATAAGAAAATATGATTCTTATCAAAAAATCATTTCCATCTATGAAATATCCATTTTTCAACGCACATATCTTTTAAAAGCGCTGCTCCAACGTCTAGGACTGGCAACACCGGGCTTATTATATTCTATTGTTGCATGTATTGTATTAATTAAAATAGTTCCAATCCATTGTTTTACATTATTGATGAATTGAAATTAGCTGTAGTTAGAATAGAAGTTCATTAATATTTTATTGGTAACTATAGTTACTGTCTACAGTGGGTGTTAAATAATATACTGGGTGTTAAATAATTACAATGTCTAGATAGGTTTCTAATTATCTTTGAAGTAAGGTACACGAATTCTTGTCAAATATATAGAAACATTTTAGCATGAGATTCCCTTTACATTACAAATACCTGGTATTAAAATTCAATTATCAGCTTTATTCATATTGAAAAGATTTAATTATTTGTTTCTTTCTGATACCATTGCTGCTAAAATTTAATGGATGAGATTTATCATGGTTTTGATTTATGATTTATGATAATGGGGTTTACCCTAGTATTCAAACATCATAGTAGATATTTCAGTAGTGTATAACTTATTTCCTGTAAACTATAGACTAGTTACTATGGGATACCAGCCTCTATTATAGATTAATATTAGAATAATTGTACATGCAATCTATAAATATAATCTAACAATTATCAATAAGGTTCGCCTAAAGATGAAACTCCTAGAGAAACACAAGAGCAGAAGGATTCACCAAAGGAAGAAGAAAAAGTTGAAACCCCAGGTTAACTATTATTATAGAATTTTTACCAACAAACTTAACAATTAATGGTTTTTATTGATTTGATATTAAGAGTAGTGATTAATAATAAATTTTATTGATATGTTTAAATTTAATGTTAACTTATCATAATTGTCTGTTGGGCAACTGTTGAATATGATTATTGGGCAAGAGCTGTTGTGTCATTCCACTTGGTATCAGTCTAAATGGTACTGGTAGGTCAAAGTCAAACCATG
The DNA here is from genome assembly GCA_948474765.1 of Patella depressa. Classification (NCBI taxonomy): domain Eukaryota; kingdom Metazoa; phylum Mollusca; class Gastropoda; family Patellidae; genus Patella; species Patella depressa. The sequence continues at coordinate 41,811,665 of OX419718.1, forward strand.
ATGGACACTGGATAGGATCAGTTTTGCCCAAATTCATCTTTTTGAAATAAACTTTGTTTTAAATTAATATGATTAACATTTTTACAAGATTCTTATTATGTTAAACATCTATTTTAATTTACATTATATACTCGTCTCACTATATAGAACTAATACACAGTTTATATCTCAACCTAGATTTTTTAGTTTTGATCAACTGCCATGTGTGATTCCTGTTATTTCATATGTGTTCGAGTTATAAGCATTTTGCAATTATTTATTTAATTCAGAAACAGCGAAACCTGAATCTGCCAAAGTTGAATCTGTTCCTGAACCTGAAGTTGATGCTACTCATCCAGAAGTTATTGCTATAGTAGACGCTGCAGTGAGGGAAGCTGAAAAACAAGAAGTCCAGTTACCAGCAGATGTCTACATAGAAGTTATGGAGGCAGCCATTAAGGATGCAGAGAGAGAATTACAGAAAAAGAAACCAAATGGTCCCATGTATGTTAATTTAAATCTCATGACAACAGTATAAATTGAATAATGAGAAAAATATTAATCATGTTGGCATCCATTTTTTATTAATATATATTTATTTACAAGTATCTCAAATCTACATATTATTTTATTGAGATAAAGTATTTTTTTCAATTAAAAACTTATCATTCTTGTTTTATTTTGTAGGAGTGGTGGCTGGATATTAGATAATTTCCCTAACACAAGAGATCAGTGGGCTGTCTGTATTGAGAAGAACATTATTCCAGATGATGTGATTATATTAAAAGATAATAGTGATAATGGAATCTGTTTAATGGAAAGATACTATCAATTAAATAAAGAGGAAGTCGACCAAAAGATGAATATACGATTAGCACAAGAAAGCAAAGAAAAGGCAAGGAAAGAGGCTGAAAAAAAGTAAGAAGTCATGAATTATTTAATGATTTAGATTGAAGAAATGATATGCATAGGGTTCTGTTGATTTCAGATGATGAAATGTTCTTTATGATTGTTTTAGACATCAAGAAGAAGAAGCAAAGAAGGCAGCAGAAGAAGCCAAAAGGCAAGCTGCGGAAGAAGAAAAACAGAGACGATTAGAAGAAGGGGATGAAGTTACTGAAGGTTAGTGTTAATATTTAAAATTATATTTCTCTTTTAGTATAATGAGTATATATATATATATGTATGACAGTTCCATATGTCAAAGGACCCCATCAAAATTCACATCTTGTTTTCTATCACATTATCATTCCTGTCTACAAAAATGGAACTCGGGTTGGGATTCCAATTTATGAAAAAACAAAAGAAAGGAAATGATAAAAGGAAAATGGGCACATGGAACATCTTTTGTGTCAAGATGTATCCAAAGCTGTTAAGACACTGCACAAAGATCCCTCTTACAGATGTGACAAATATTATCTGTGCATGAGGCTATATAAGACCATTACCCAAGTTTTACACCTAGAATACAATACCCTCAACTTGCTATCAAAGAGAGAATATTGATACACTTTTCTTTTCAATAATTTTGCTTATTATAGTGCTAACAATGGGCAACTGGAATTTGAGTAAAACATGAGGTTAAAATGTTTGTAGGGTCCAAAAAGAATAAGAAATCCTTGCCTATAACGTACTTAACAGTTTTTGTCATATTAATGATATATTTATAGGTGAAGGTGAAACAACAGATCAACATTCAGTAGATGGTGATGAAGAAAGAGAATCACAAACAGAAGATACATCAAAAGGTATATTTATATTATCATACCATTTCTGCTATACCATGGAAGTAGTAGACACAATATATATTTGATTCAAACAGTCTTTATATTCAAAGCATTTATACTCACTGAAATGTGAAAAAAAAAAGCACAACTCTTTTATATTTTAGTCTTATCAACTTTTTATATATAGATATTTCAATGCAAGAAATATGTCTTGAAATCTGTTATAATTTATGGACTCTATACTTTATGAATATTTATAGATGATTTAGAAATGGGTGACAAGCCAGAAATTCCAGCAGGTATGTTATCAATTAATTTCCCTGTCCAGTTTAAATTTCAGTGAATAGTTAATGGCAATAATGATCACTTTTGAAAATTTGTTTGTACTGATAGTTGTAATCCTTTTTTTAAGGAGAAGATGAAGAAGATACCCCACCTGCTGAACCAGAAAAGGTAATGATGGTTTCGAAATGTAAACAGCCAAATTTTGAAAAAGAGGTTTCAATTGGGAACAGCTTTACCAGTATTATTTAAGAGTAACTAAAAGAAAAACCTTCAATTTAAAAGATATGGTTGACTGGTCTGATGTGTGCACTTTAGATCATAAGGTCTTTGGTTGTGTCAAAAGATGTAGTTTCAATCCTAGACATCTTTGTATATAAGAAGGGGTAGGATTATCTGCTGTACCTTGTGGGTTTACTCTAGTTCTCCACAGCTACAGATTCCTGCTTGCATAATTGTTCAAACAAAATTGTAGGATGTGGTTCAGGAAACGACCTAGTTTGTGTTGAGTGATGTCAAATCCAAATTTTCTGTACATCTTTCTTATCATCTAGTCAAATGTTTGCTTGCAAATCATGTATGTTAGACTGAAAGATGTGACTTTTAAATGATCAGCTGAGTAGACACGTAGGTATTCTATGTCTCCATTCTGTAGATGAAAGAATGATATAGATAATAGCATGGCAAGCTAATTTTACAAATTTTGTTTTGTAGTCTAAAATTCCTGATGGTCCAGAAATGGACATATTTAGAGAGAAGAAGAAAGAGTTTGATAAAGAATTTCCATCTGTCCATTCTACTATTAGTGGTAATACATCTATAGAGCCACAGATAGTTGATATAGAAGATCAAATTATAGAAACCGTTGTACAGAGTGCGGTTGATAAAATAGAAAGTAAGTTTTTAGTCTTGTATTTTCATGATAATTGAGTGCTTTAACAATTTCTTTAATGCTAAGACCAGTTCCAAATTGGACTCTAAAGTAAACTTATCTCGAAATATGACTTTGGGGTGAATGTTCTGATTTGTGCATAATTTTCAACAAAAGAAAAATATATGTTGAAGACCAAAAATGGAAGAAATTAAATATTTTTGAATTGACAGTTAATCATTCAGTCATGTGATGAATGAAAATCATTATTTATTGTAATTCATTATTAATAGAACCAATAAGATATCAAGCGTGGGAAAGATCCGGTATAGATATTGATGAAGAAGAAGAAGATATTGAGAATGATATACCTGAAGAAGAGGAAGAAGAACCAGAAGAGGCATGTTTAAATTTTATATACGACATCTACTTATAAATGAGGAGTTCTTCTTTCAAAATATGAAATTGATCATGGACAGCCACACACACAACCTCTCCAACCTGATAACACTGACCCATGTGAAAATGATCTTATTCCTGGTGACTATGGCCATGATTCAGTATTTGATTCTGTACAGAAGCACTTTATAGTTTGGAAATGGGATAAAATCCTGGCAAAAAATTAAGATATTAGATTTGAATGAATCAAGTATTTTATTTTTATTTGTGCATACACTGATTTTAAATAATCCAGTATTAAAGATTGTCTCCATTGCTCCGTTTTGGGATTGTGGACTAATGGTGGATGGAATTGGTTAATGTTATTATGGTAAAAAAATATATATTCTCCATCTGTATTTTCAGGAAGAAGATCCAAATCGTAACAGAAAGAAACAGCTAGGAGAAACCAATCATTTCTGTCCAGTTACTCTAAAAGAAACTAATGTTTTAGCGCCAGGAAATCCTGAAGTAGCTGCTATATTCAGAGAAAGGATATATTATTTTACTACATTAGACAATAAAGACAAATTCTTAGAAAATCCTGTAGAATTTTTACCTACGACCAAGACACCACAGGTATAGTATTTTATTTGATAAATAGGAATGATTGAAGTAAGGTAACCATATGTAAATTAGAATCGAAAAAATAAACATCAAATTTGTGAGATATGAATTACTGGTAAACTTTCTTATAATGAAAGGCTAAATGGATGTACTACGATATTTTCTAAAGCTTAAAGTTTACATATTCCTGAAGCAATGGCCCCAGAAATCCCTCTCTGACCATTGCTGGAATAGCGTCTGTTTCTTGAACTTATGCCGGAGTGTGTCTATTCTTTCCGTTCAATGAAAGCTATCACTAATACAGCAACATGACAGTCCTTCGATTAATCTGGGTCTGCCCTAAAACTTTGGACACTGATTTAAGGTATTAAACACCGTGAAAGTATGTTCATTTCCAAAACAGTATTGTTTACATTTCATTCGACTTGATAGCCTCGTTTGTCACGCAATTAGTTTTACTGCAGTATTCTGCTATGCACGGGTTAATCAGGCATAATAAAATCGTCATGACGTAACGTTATGTAAACATATTAAATATTTGGTCCAGTATTGGCAGCTAGTGATTGGTTGGTAGACGGACTACTGATCAATCAAAATTTAACACAAAAATATCCACTCATAATAGCAGTGTGTAGTTGGATTACCTCTAATCAAACGAAACACCGCGCGGAGTATGAAAGTTTAAGACTCTTCTTTTCAAATTTTGACGTTCCCTGAGGATGGAATAATGAAGATTGTGCATTGTGCAGTCTTTATACATCATTATACTTTTATGTTGACATCATAATGAATTAATCAGTATTGTTTATTGTTTAAATTTAGGCACCACCAACAAGGTTAATGATATTAGGTCAGAAAGGAGCAGGCAAAACGCTACATGGACGTAATTTGGCTCGTAAACTAGGTTTATTTCACATATCATTCAATGAAAGACTGCAGGAACTGATTATAGCTAAAACTAAGCGTAAAATAGGGCCAGAATTTGAAGAAGACCCATTTCCTGTTTTAGAAGAACAAGAAGAAGAAGAAGAGTAAGTTCAAATAATTGCATCAAGTATTTTTAAAATTTAATAATAGCACTATTTTGGTATTTTGAGTAATTTGAGAAAATCAGATCCGTGATTCCATTATGATTGATGCTATTTAGAACTTCTTATTCCACTTCTCCTATATTTTAGAAGTTTATGTACCAAACCACCTGCTTTCATATACAAATGTGTACAATTTACAAACAAATGCTAACTCCATGAAACAAGTGGGATAATATTATTCTGTTTTGTATTTGTAGAAATGAAGATGGAGCTATAATAGGACCTGATGGTGAACCTGTTAACACTGATGAAGATAAAGATTTAGAAACCAAAGAATCAGGTGTTGTTGAACCTGAGGTTAGTGGAAATTCCCTTTACAATATGATTTGATAAAGATATAAATGTAAATTAATGTTTAAGAGTATATGACTATTTCTTATTGTCCCCCGCCTGGGTTCGTCTGTCCGTCTGTCCGTCTGTCCGTCACACTTTTTGGGACACAATAACTCTCTTCCTACTTGAGCTAGAATGTTCAAACTTGGTGTATGTGATTATTAGGTCAATGCCTTGATGGAGTTCAAAGATGAGCATTTTCCGCTTAGGGTAAGCAGAGATAAGCAATTTGATTGGTTGATGCTTTGGGACACGATAACTTTAGTTCTAATTAAGTGAGAGTGATGAAACTTAGTGTATAGTTTCATTACAGTAATACCTTGACTAAGTTCGATAATGAGCATTTTCCGCTCAGGGTAAGCAGAGCAATTTGATTGGTCGAGACTTTGGAACACAATAACTCTCCTTCTAATTGAGTTAAAATGTTCAAACTTGGTGTATATGCTTATTAGGTCAATGCCTTGATGGAGTTCGAAGATGAGCATTTTCCACTTAGGGTAAGCAGAGATAAGCAATTTGATTGGTTGATGCTTTGGGACACGATAACTTTAGTTCTAATTAAGTGAGAGTGATGAAACTTGGTGTATAGTTTCATTACAGTAATACCTTGTCTAAGTTCGATAATGAGCATTTTCTGCTCAAGGTAAGCAGAGCGATACGCAATTTGATTGGTCGAGAGTAGTCGAGACTTTGGAACACAATAACTCTCCTTCTAATTGAGTTAAAATGTTCAAACTTGGTGTATATGCTTATTAGGTCAATGCCTTGATGGAGTTCGAAGATGAGCATTTTCCGCTTAGGGTAAGCAGAGATAAGCAATTTGATTGGTTGATACTTTGGGACAAGATAACTTAGGTTCATCTTGATTGATGATTTTTATGCCAATACAATGACTGCATTCTCATTTAGTAATCGATTCGACAGTAACAGTGTATAGAAACGATTGACTTGGACACAAGGGCCCTTTCCCTTGGCCAGAGGGGCCCTTTTGTCTGCCTTTAGGGTCCCCCTAACTAGGGTACATTTTTCTCGTCGGTTTTAGCATTTTTCTTTATAAAACACTTTTGGATGACACTTCGTGTACAGTTTGATTGCTCGATACATTGAAAAAAATAAATGTGCGATTAATTAATATGTGTCTTCTATTTATTTTGGGATTTCGTCGGGGGACATCAGCCTCACTGTTGGCTTGTTAATTTACGGTTATATTTTAGGACAGGTTAATTCATGCTAAAATGTACTCAAATTTGATTATTTAATTTTTGATAAAATTATAAACAGTGGGTAATCTGACTTGGATTCAATTGAATTAAAAAAAGGCCCATCAGTAGACTAATAGGTAGCACTGGCTAGTTCATATTGTCTACAGATGATGCTGAATGTTGTGAAATTTACAATTCATCCTATCTTTGTAAATGCTGATGGATCAGTTTCCATTTGAAGTCAGATTGTGGATTTAACACCGACACATCAGTAATTATACTGTCAACTGCAGCAAGGTTATTGGTAAAGAAATGTAGAATATAAATTTGTGTTTTAGGAAGAAGAAGTTGAGGTAGAATTTACCGAAGATGAAGAAGCTATTAAAGCTAATCTTGAATCTGATGAACCACTTCCACCAGAAGTCATGGATAATATTCTAACACAATGGTGGCATAAAGAACCATTCAAGTAAGTTGTAATGACACATTAGAATTATTCCTCTAGCCGATCTTAATTTAAAGGTATCCTGACCCTAATAATAGGAAAAAACCTGGACCAAGTTCAGCATGAGACAGTTGTTTGATACATGGAATTTATTTTTCTAAAAATAGGCCTTATCATATTTCTAACTTTCAGATCCACAGGTTTTATTTTGGAAGGATTTCCTAGAACAGCAGATGAAGTACGATATTTAGCCGAGATGGGTTTATTTACTGATGCTGCTATCATCCTGTCAGTAACTGATTCTGATGTCATAGGACGTCTGCTACCACCAAAACTGGACATATGGAAAATCAAACGTGATAAACGTGTGGCAATCAAAGAAAAACGCAAAGAAAAGGCTAAAAAAAAGAGGGTAAGCATTATTGCTAGATACCGAACTGCTCTAAAGCATTTCCAGTGGGATTATTAAAGTTCTCGGGGATAGATGTTATCTTTATATTTGTTTCAATTTCATTGATCAGAGTGATAAAGTGGTATAGGATCACTTAATAACCCAACCAGGCATTCCTCAAGAGATGTGCTCACAAGTTAAGTATCAAGGCTCAATTGACGAAAGTAAATGATTTTTTATACCTTATTTGCAGGAAGCAACTATACAGAAAAGAAGAGAAGAATTGTTAAAAGAAAAAAAAGAAAGACAGGTAAGTTTTGTGGTTGTGTTAAATCATATAGTTTACACTTTCTTTTCATACTGCTCTATACACTTTCTTGTATCTTTCTATACTTTATAGAAATTCTGTTTTCTCTATCTAATTTGTTTTGTCTTTTTTATCTCTCTTCTCTTCTACTCTCTTCTGTTCTCTAAAGTTTAAAGTGGTAGTAAAAGACAAAACCAATGAATTGAAGGTCAGTAAAAAACATTATATATTCTGCCTTTTCTTCTGTTATCAAGTTTATTCATTTCTTGTATTCATTATTGTAGACTAAGTATTTTGTATAAATGCTTCAGTAAATTATGATTTACATCTCTCATGTCCTTTAAATTGTATATCTCTCATGTTTTGGGAGATAGCCTTACTAATTGGAGGATGCACAGGACACAATTCTTTTGAATACCAATTACGGTTTGTATATATACGACTGAGTCACTAAGCAATGTTTTTATTAGTCTGGTCTTTTAGCAAACAATACATGCTAGTGGAATTAGCTATAAATTTGTTTCAACAATTATGAGTTACCTGAAATCAGTTTTAAAAATATAGTTAGATGTTGAATGATTTTTACCACTAGGCTGAGAGAGCAGCTGAGCGTGAGGGGGATGATTCTGAAGAAGAAGAAATCGAGGAGGAAGAAGAAGTTGAAGAAGAAGAAGATGACATTGAAGCTATTCTAGCTGAGGAATTTGAGGTATGTTTTCTAAAATTTATCCTGTTTACTTTAATTTACTGAGAGATTATTTATATCTTATATATATCAGAAATGTCTAAAGCAATATTTATATTATCCCCAGAAAATAGGGATGACAAATTGTTGCTATTGTTGTAAAACGATTAAATTAAGAATGACATTGATGTTGTGGGCCATGGTTTTCTTTTGCCTTGACAAAAAAATAAGATCCATCATGCACATCAAAGTTTGACTGAGGTATTGTGTTAACAAGGCATTAAACCCCATACCATTATATTAGAAGTGTTATAAGATACTCTTATAAAAGTAAGCTTTATAGTAACTATAAGTTGTAATGTCTAATTGTAGGAGGAAGAAGAAGAGGAGGAAGAAGAAGAAGAATTAGAAGAAGATGCTATAGATAGAATTAGAAATGATTTAAATGAAGTTTATGATATTGATACAAATAAACTGGATAGTGTACAGGTAAATACATTTTATCAGATCAGACTTTCAAAAATACTGGGAATAATTTATTTATTCTTGTTAATCATTGCCTTTTCTTGTATTGTTCTTTTGCATTCAGTGGAGTTATTTTAAAGATATATTTCCTCTAAAATAATCGGTCATAAATTCGACCTTGAATGAAAAATAATTATGCCTGTAAGCATCATATTTCTAATGACCAGAGCAAATAGACTCAATTATCATAATACCCCCACCCTCCAAATTAAATCAGTTAATTATTGTAAGCTTCTTTATTGTAATCAGACCAGAGCAAATAGACTCAATTATCATAATACCCCAGACCTGTCAACTCTACCGCATCACGCGGTAAAATGCCGCGAAATGGCCTCGTGTACCGCTCTACTGCGCGGTAATAGATTTCTACCGCATTCTTAAACAAAGGTTTTTTTTAATTGTCTCGCCAAAACTTTGGAACTAAGGGAAGCAACTCTTTGCATGTAAACAAAAAAGATTGCGACTTTCTGTTATCAACATCGACTTGGGGTGTTGTAAGGTGTAATTTAGCTAAGAGATTTGTTCTCGAATTCATTTCAACCTTTTTTAGAGTTAATAAAGCGGATATATTATCGCCACGTGTTCCAAATACTCTTAAAATGCGTAGCGATAAATTAAACAAATAGCGACCAATTTACGGCAGCAATGGCTGACATTTTCGTTTGCGCGCGTACGTACAGCATGTAAAACAATACTTCGAATGCAACACAACCTGGAACTTTAATTTCAAGATGAGAATACGTCTTGCCGATACGACTTACATGGATTGGAAGGCTCCCTCGAATAAATTTAAAAGCAGATTTACGGAATCCTGGGAGAAAAAATCCCGTACACTGTATTGTATTGTAAGAGTATAAACGTCACGGCATGAAAAGCATGTTCGATGCCAATATTTACTTATTTAGTCGCTATGCCAAACTTATTTTTTTACGCCCTCCTCTCTCTATTCCTTATCAAGAATTGCTGTAGAATCTATATAATAAGTACAATTATCTTACATTAAATAAAATTGACAAAAACTGTCGGAATAGGAAACACACGTCACACGAGGATTTTTTTTTAAAATCATTATTAAAACAAAAGAAAAATGGTAGAATCTACTGCCAGTACTGGACTGCTAATTTTAATTATTTTTTCTTTACTAATAAATACTAATTATTTCTTTCTGTAGGGTACATATTCAATTTTGGTTTAATAAATAATTTTAGATATGGTTCATTTTGCTAATGAATGTGTGTGTATTTTATTTTTTACCCATTTAATGCAATTTTTGTATTGTTAGGCCTACAATTCAATGTATCATTTGACATTTCCAAATTAATTACCCTTGGAAGTGCGAATTCACGCGTTTTTGGAAATCTACTGCTAAATCATGGTTTCTACTGCCTTTTTTACACAACCCTACTGCATTTCAGCTCTGAGGGGTTGACAGGTCTGTAATACCCCCACCCTCCAAATTAAATCAGTTAATTATTGTAAGCTTCTGTTTTGCAATTTTTATGTCAGCACATGTATTGGAAAGAATATTAACCTTTATGCATACTTTAATATTTTAACTTTACAGGAAGCTTTAACAGAAGTTTTAATCCCAAGATTAGAAGTTGATGGTGGTAGAAAACCTCATATAGTTCGCTACATGATGACCAAAAAACTGAAACCTTACGTTGAATTTCGCCATAGTTTATTTGAACGTGTTTATCCTGTTAGTGAAAAGTTAGCTAAACGTATGTTACAGTGTGGTTTTAAGCAACCCAGTAGATTTGGACGATGGTGTCCTGTCCAGGTAAACTATATCATATTATTAACCAATATTGACATTATTGTTAATGGAACTGGTATTTTCTGCTATGGTATTCTCATATATTTTTCTTTTTTCCCAAAAGCAATTTAAATTTCATTCTATTCAGTGAATCTGTGATATATTATTGTATTATACTAGAGTGAATCAGAAAACGAAAAAAAATTGTATCTATTACACAGTTTAAGAAATGTTAATAAATCATTAGGACTTTTTTATTAAATCTAGATATTTAAAGATACCTTTCCCCTGTACAAACTGGGTGATTTGATGATATATTTGGACTAAAAACATATTCCAAAATCTATCAAAATTTTGCTTCAAATTTTGACTTGGCTGAATTCATTGCACATACAAGATGATGTCTTTAATCGCTGTCCATTTATCATAAATAGTGAATCTTAAATTTTCAGTTTCGCCACTGCCCACATCTTTTGCTGTGTTTTTTATCTCAGAAACTGTTGTACGTTTGAGCTTACTACCATCAAGTTTATCAACATACATCAAGCACTCGCAAATGATGAGAGATCATACAATTCTCACATGCAACCTTTGATTTCACTCTAATAGTTGGGTTGCCGGTTAGAAAACAGTTACATTTTTGTCCTGTATGCGCTCCATTGGTATTTTTCAGGGAATCCATTTTGGTTTATACTTTCCATATATACCAAAATTGCCATACTTGTTATTGGAAATAACTAACCGTGTCATACTTATGTGGGAAAGTATCTTTAAATAAAGTATGTTAGCAATACAGAATGTATAATCTCAGCATAAGAAAATATGAGAAAAATGTTTTTCTGTTTTAGTTAAAAGAGGGTGATTGTATACAACCAATGAGTGGACCAGGTTTTTCTACCTACCCCTGTATATACAGACAACATATCTATTATCTATCTACAATAGAAGCTAGAGAGAGTTTTATGCAGGATCCTATGACATACTTGAAACAAGCCTCTCCTAAACCGGTTGTTCCTATTAGATTAGCTATTGTTGGACCACCAAAATCTGGCAAAACTACCTGTAAGTAATCAAACTATTACAATAAGTATTTTAATTTATACTTTCAACAGTAAAACTCTGTTTTTGCTGTCAAAGTTGTTTAACTACTTCCTTTGACCCCAGCTTTCTTGAAAGGCAAAACCTTTTTCAAAAGTCAATAATAGAGATTGAATCAAACACTTTGATACAAAAGTTGTCCATCAACAGTTACTTGTTTTCTTATTGCCTTTTCCGGGCATCAAGAGAATAGTCTGAAATTGGAAGTATTTAACAATAACAAAATAAGCAAATATTATTTGCCATCTCTAATATTTCACAACACCTTTTGTTGTCTAGTAAATGCTACATTTGAATATGAAGAGAGTTTATTCATATTGATATATATCTTGTATGACAGTATCAAGAAGATTTGCTGAAGAGTATGGTTTATTACGATTATCTGTTGGTGAGGCAATGAGAAATATTTTAACTACACAACCTAAATGTGATCTAGCTGTTAAAATAAATGAACATCTAAAAACAGGATCAATAGTACCAGATGAATTAGCTGTACAAGCTTTAGAGATTTGTTTATTAGACATGAAATGTCAAACGAGAGGGTAAGTATTATATATTATCAAATTTATTATTGTGGGTAAGAATATCTATAATATCATCTTAAAATGACTTCAAAATCGTATCTCTTTGGAGCGTTGGGGGATGTAAAGTGGTCAGCATTTCTTTTTAATTAATTCCTCTTTGTTTTTGCACAATGTGAAAATTGTTTAATACATCTATCCATTCCAATTCTGGATACTGGAGATAACTTATAAATGTGCAACTGTATGGCTTTGAGATGGTACTTTAATTAAAGTCTAAATGTAGATGATGTAAAAATGTGTTAGGAAATCTCAAAGGGAGATACTAAAAATCAGAATAAGTTTCATGTTTATCTCTTTATTTATAGCCATTCAAAATAATGTTACTATTGAAGACTAAAGGGAGATAATTCGGTTTTCTTGGAGTAAGCCTAGCTTATGCTCAATTTCTGATTGTCATTGGATATTTACGAAATGAGTTGTTTATTTCAGGTATGTTTTGGATGGTTATCCTTTAACAAAGAAACAAGTTGATTTATTAACAGAGAGAAGTATTATACCTGTACGTGTTATAGAGTTAGATCTGGATCGTAGGGATGTCATGATTAGAGGTACTAAAGATAGAGTCTCAGAAAACAGGTAAACTATACTTTCAATTATCTAATAAGTAAATATAACTGATGAAATTGTTATTCAAATCCGATCTGAAGACTGGATTGTAAAACTGGTAAAACACACTTTCAAAAATATAATAAATGATAATTAGATTATCTGGAGACAGGATTATTGTAAAATAGATTTGCACACAAAAAATGTTTAATCTATTCAAACAGAGTTACAAATATTGTTTGTTTGTTTTTCTTATACAGACTTCTACCATTGCACGATAGTGTTCAGATATTAGCTACTAAACTAGCAGCATATCAGAATAATGTAGAAGAAGTAAGAAAATGGTATAAAGAGCAACATATGAATTTTGTTAATTTATCAGCTGATCAGTCTAAATGGTGGGTGTGGCATTCGGTATTAGATGTAGCTAAAGCCAGTGTTGTACAGATACAAGTCTATTTACAGAGAATATCAGATGGTTTGTTTAATCTTCTTTAATATTCATTTTATTTTCTCTTCCATTCATAAACAAATAGAAAGATTTCACAACTACAGTAATAATAATTAAGGCTTGTGAATCAGGGTTGAGGAATAATTATAATGCTGAAGTCGGTTGGCTGTAATCTCATTTTAATTGTAATTGAATTGAAATTTCAAATAAAAGTTTATTGGTGAAAATAAGAGAGATTTCAAGTCAAATTTTGATTTTTAAAATGACAGTGAGTTTATCTTAAATCTTTGATAATATTTTTAAAGAATATTTACTGGTACTTGATGTGTAAGATAAGTTTCCTGGGGATTATAAATCAATATTGTTACATCTTGAATTTTAAATGAGGTTCTGTTTGTTTTTTGTCAGGATTAGCAGCATCTATCAGTGATATGTGTATAACACCAACTGAGTTTTTACAGAGATTGGGTGATTTTGAACAGTATTGTCCCGTTAGTCTGGCTTTACGTAGTGAATTAGTTGACTGTTCAACTAACATCACACTAAAATATGCAGCAGAATTCAGAGGTAAATGAATATATCTTAAAATGTTTTGAGCTAGTTGCCACAACATATGTCGAACATTGCAATGTGGATCATAGATCTGATACCTATTCAACCGAAGTATTTTTCTATTGTCTACTTTACCTTGCGTGATAATGCCTGATAAAGACTAGAGAAGTCTAAGTGAAACTGTCGCTCAGTTGCATATTTATACAGTAATGCAGTGACCTGTCTATTCCAGCCCAATTACTAAATGCCATAGAAACAATTTATCCGACCTTGTATGATATTTCTGGCTTTTTATTTTAGTTCATTTCATTCCTAATTTAAAATATACTCTTATGTTACACTCAAAACGACCTGTTTGTTGACAGTGCATTTTAAGATCCCTAAAAGATGTTATTTATAATTACTGCAGAAAATAATATTCAGTATTTGTGTATATTTCAGGCCACTATTACAAAATGGCGTCTCAAAAAGAGTTGGACCAATTTTTAGCCGAACCTGAGAAATATGTTCCACCATTAGCACCAAATAAATTACCTCCTGCTGAATTATTACCCAGACGTAGAAAACCTGCCGACATCCCTGCAACAACTCTTGTAGAAATGCAAGGATATTGTCCTGTTAGTTATCTTAAAGGAAAATGCAGGTAAGAAATTAACACCATGCTTACATGCGATGTGTCAACAACATGTACTAACACTTTGTCCACCGATATCAGTTCAAAATTAGGAATAAATATTTGACTGAATTGACTGTGAAATAAAGAACACATTTTTAACTGATTTCAGTCTCTTCTGGACTATTATATGTAAATAATTTGATAGAATAGGTCTGATTTTACTATAGATACATTAATCGAGATTTTGGTTAAGATGTATTGAAAATTTCATTTAGGTTACTGCAGCAGGCAGATTCAGATCTAACATAATGAATCTTTTTACTAAAACTAAGTGGATCCTTGATTGATTGATAGATGTAATTTTATAGAGTAAAGAATTAATTTTGAGAATTTAAGTTACTCTACATGCAATTATTAGTGGGCTGTTATAGGTTGTTCTTATAAATAAGATGATTGCATGTTATTATATTATACAGATATGAGTCTATTATACCTGGTAATCCAGAATTCATTGTGGAGTACAGAGGCAAATTTTATTATTGCGCAACAGAAGAAAAATTACTACAATTTATGAAGTAAGACAGGTTTTTTTATTTAAAGATCAAATTGTATGTCTATTCCAAGCCTAGAAATAATGGTTTTAGATGTACCTGACAAAATGTCAGGCACTAATGAAATAGTACCTGACATTTTCAACTTTGTGCCGGACATGTATTAATAATATCATTAAAAAAGGCAAATCAGTGCCGGACAAAATGACAGGCACCATAGGTTTAGTGCCTGACAAATGCTGAATCTGTGCCTGACATTGTCAGTGACAGGTGCCTTATTTCCAGGCTTGGTCTATTCTATACTGGTAAAATTAACTGATAATTGTACACGATATTTATTACTCATTTAGATCTTTGACTGTCATTATTATGCAATTGAGGGTTTAGTCCTATATATTGTATGTGACATTAATGGGGGGTGGGGGTTGCCTTCGTTTTGCCTGCTCTCTAGTGTTCCTGTGCTGAGTTAACAGTAAATCCAATTTCTTCCATTACCTGTGTTATCAGTTATCACTGTAATCAATATTAATAAATAGAATTATTTAATTTTTATTTTTAATACATTAATATTTTTCTTTTGCTTTATGTTTTTAAAGATTACCTGAACGATACTGGGATTTAAAATTACCACATAAATTACCACCAAAAGCTGAATGTTTACCAGTAACTAGTTTACCTATGTTAGGTTACATGGAACAAACTGTAGCATCAGCTATAATAACATCTCTTACATCAGTTGGCAATCTTAAACCTAAATATCCATTCTTAACATCTAGTAAATCAGCTGCTATTTATGTTGCTTACCATCTGAAAGGTAAGTACAATTCTATATTAATGCTTTGAGCTAATTTTTGTAATGATTATAGGGGAGCTGTGGTGGCTGTGAGTAAAGAAGTGACTCGATAACCTGGAGTTTCTGGGTTCGATCTCAGTGTTCATCAAGAAAATTCTGGGGTGGTTCCCCCTAGGGCTGTATCTAGTGGGGGTACAGGGGTTACATTGCACCCCCAGAGAAATGGCCCCCTCCCCCTTCCAATAAAACAATTTGACAATCTTCCAATTATAAAATGATACACTTGATTATGATCACACCATGATGCTCTTAAGGCACTGATCAGTCGATCGGATTTAAGGGCGCCCACACACCAATTGGTGTGTTTGCCCTGAACCAAACTTTCTTATATCACTTACGAGAAGGCCATGGGGCCCCACCACTCTGCTGCACCCCCCACTTTTAAAATCCTACATACGTCCCTGGTTCCCCCTTATCAGGAGTGCTAAAAAAAGGGCTTGGAAAAACTTAAGTTGCCATGTACAGATTTGTGTGTACTTTAAAGATCCCTGGACATGGCATGACGTCCCGTATCTCTATTAGCTCGTTGGAGCAGAAAAGTAGTTAAACTCCATAAATGCTATTTTATTTAATTTTAATTCTTTGTATTGTATTATTACCCTTGTCCTTTTCGAATTATTGCCTGAGGAAAACTTAATTTAGATTTGACTATACTTCCCCATACACCCATTTTTAAATCCATTCTTTTTACTTTTCAGCATTTAATCCTAAAAGTTCAGAATATGTACGAAAAAAGTATAAACAGAAATTACAGAAGTTTGAAGAAACATGTCATTTAATTAAATATCTGGGTAATAATATGACAGTTCGGTACAGAGATCCTAACGATAGACCATCAGATTTTGATAATAAACTAGAAACTTTCTTTGCTCTCAAAGGAATAGAGCCAACATCAACGTGGATTGCCTAAATTATCTAGAGTAACGTCATCATGGATTGCCTAAATTATCTAGAGAATTCCCATTTTTAGAGTGCATCAGATATGTTTGATGTCTCTAGAATATGGATGAATATTAATATTTATATTTTATTTAAAAATTGGATTCCATTGTAATTCCATCCAAATGTTTTAAAACTTTCTGCTTATTTTATTACATGAGTGTAAGTTTTATTTTTAAATGCCTGTGATCTTTTGTTTAAACCAAAACAAAGTATAAAGTTTTATTGTAAATATTAAATCAGCATTATAAAAGGATATTGTTGTATAAAACTACTGTGATAATATTTATATGTTATATATAGTGCCTATATTATTATATTTTATTATTTATTATCCAATATGGTGTCACTGTCTATTATACCTTTGTAAATTTTTCTTCCTTCAGTCAAAAAGCATTAAAATATTGTCATATCATTGTTTCATTATATTAAATTTGTAGATTTGAAGTAATATGAGTTATCATATCAAAATAATTGTATAAATAAATATCTCTGTAACAGTACATTTATTAATGTTAGTGTCTTGATTCTTTATTGAGGGTTTGGGCCAGGGAATTTTAGGAAATATAATTTACTGGGCGTTTTTTGATGAATCTTGATGGTATTTAACACTTTCTGGATAGCAATCTATTAACTGAATATGACTGTGTATTCGATTATAGATGGTAAGCTCTGTTTCTTTCCTTTTTTCATCAAATCTGAATGATACCCAGTTTGTAATGAGATATATATATCCAAATGTTTTGCAAAATTTGATTGGTCAATGCTGCTTTCCCATTACCATAACGGAGTGCATACAAGTTAAAAGTAACCATCATAGATTTGTTGGTTGCAAACTTTTTTTTCCATAGAACTGATTATCATCACTATAATTTCAATTGTTTGAATCCTATTGAAGGTAGAAAAGAACCCTTGAGCGTTTTTAACCCAGTTGTCCCTTGTCGTAGATGGCAGGCTAACAGTCGTTCTGGTCAACTTATGTGTAGGAATATAATACAAGGTTCAGTTTTTGAATTGATAGGGCATGTATCAGTAACATAGCTTTCTGGGTAATATCATCTGTTTGTCCCCAACTGATCAAAGGAATATAAATGTCTTAATGAGACTGTAAATATACTGTGAAACTTGGGCAAGATTTGACATACAAGTAATGTGCTTAAATATGACTTCCTCCTATTATTCAATATTATCGGCTTGTATTTTTATACACCCACATTGAAATGTGGTCATATTGTCTTCCCCCTGATTTTCAGCGATTTCCGATAATTACTGCTAAAGTTATGCCCCTTGATCTCTTTGAAAAATCTTGTGGATGCTCTAGAGGCTAAAGTTAATATCTGATAGATTTTGTTTTTATAAACTGTGTTTACGCCTATAAATAATTGCTTTGATTGACTTTAGATTGATACAGAGTTTAAGGTCGAGGCGAACAAGTGTATTGATTTTCAATGGTTTTTGAACAGCTAAATCCATAGTATGAAATGTTTTGTATACTAAACGTTACAATGGGCCGAACAAATTCTCAGGATTTTCTGATAATTTCTTTATGAGTTGTTACTCTTACTTAATCAGATTTTAGTGTATTATAAATGTTTCATTACCAACAAAAGTAAAAATTTATGACAACTCCTGTTGACTGCCCGAACCAACCTTTCGGTTATTTTTCAATGTGTCTTCATTCTGTTTTAAAGTTACAATTGCATATTTATATCTATTGCTGAAAAGATTGTCAAATCACTATTATAGGCTATATTTGCTAATTTCTCAACCTAAATGACTATTCTGTAGGACTGTGTACAGATTCTATGTGTTTTATTTTAAGGCTTCATGTTAACATATTTTATACATATAACTTTAAAAGAAAGATATTTAAAACATCGGGAAATACAAAGAACAGGGAAATGTGTCTATTTTCAAATGTATTTTAATAACAATTTTTTATATAACAAATAGAACAAAAAGAAACAAAAATTAGATTTATTTGTGAAATAAAGTTAAAGATTGTAATAATAATTTCGCTTATCCTCCTCTTTGCAAGTCGTAATTAGGTCTTATTCCCAATATATTTTAAAGGAACATTACTAAATTTGGAAAATTCTGAAATGGATCACTTATATCACAGAAATAATACCTAAAATAAGGCCATTATTAACAAAATACCTGACAAAAAGAACATTATGTATATAAAATCATCTCAATTTAATTTTAAAAATACAAACACCAAAACTACAAAATGTATTTACATTTAGGGATTTACCGGAAGCCCCCTCCCATTATATATCTACAAGCATTAAAAAAGGTACATAATAAAACAACCGCCTAAGTGGGCATAATTGTTCATCAGTGGCAAGAAAATCCATGTGGTGTGGAAAAACACAATTCAACCATGTGAAAATACAGTGTGGGAAATTTGCCGGGAAAGCGCCACTACTGCCTAGTCTTATTTCCAACTGTCAAGGGATCTTTTACATGCAAACCAATGTGTACTTGGGCCTCTTTTTTTTGGCCCCATCCAAATAAATCTAAGTAGTCCCTTGCAAGATCTTCCATCCTGCACCACTGACAAGGGGGAACGACGCCAGGAAATCTTGGTGAACTTTTTCGAGTAACGCAGGAATCCCAAAGTCCTACACACTGCCTACCCAACAATTATTGTCCATAAAGAGTAGATTCGCAGATGTTAGTACATACAGTAATATAAATGAAATGAAATGTAATGGGGTTAACATCCCACTGTTCTGCTCCTAAACTGGGCTAATGAAAACGGGCCTACGCCATACAGTGTGCAATGATGGAAATTTTGCCGAGGCAACGGTCTACTCTTATATCGAATTCCAACTGCCAAGGAATCTTTTATGTACACCCCAATGTGAACACGGGACCTCAGTTTTTCATCCCATCGGAACGACGAGACAGCTGTCCTTGTCAGGCCCTCCGTCCTGCATCACTGACAAGGAGAAACCACGCCGGAAAATATGGATAAACTTTCTTGGCCAATGTAAGGACCAAACACCCTACCTCCAGCCTAAGCCAGCATCTTGCCTACTTAGCCATGTGAACCCCAAATATAAATATATAAAAATTATGCTGTTTAGTATATACAATGTAATAGGAGCTGCAAGTTTTTCAATTTAAACTGTCATCTGAATCTGATAATAATGGCACTTGGGATTCATTCTGTAAAAGTGTAGAAAATTTAATTCCATCAGGTACAGATGACAGAACCAATTGCCGATTATGTTTCAATTTACGATGTTGTCGACATGCTGCCATCATAAATATACCAGCTATAAAAGCAATTAATATTGAAGTAGCTATATCTGAAAAATAAAATAATACATGTATTACATTAGTTATTGGTTTATTAGCCAAGTTTTATTGTTTAGCTGATCCAAGTTAACTTAATCTACACTACTTGACCATATTGTGTAGTCTATCTGAACATAGACGCTTTCGGCGAGTGGTAAGAATTGGTAGTCGGGCAGTTTCGTTTCAATTTTCCTGAAATTCAAAGTTAAACTACCATATGCTGTAACGATTATACATTTAAATGGTTCTTAGAATCAGATAAACATTGGGACCTCTAAAATCAGGATTTTTTTGTTCAGTAAGGGGCCATAATCCAGGAAGTTACAGTCCGATATGCACAAATATTGAAAGGAACCGAAATCTTTATGATGTAAACACATGTTTTAAGTTTCATCAAAATCGGATCAAAATTGTGACCTCTAGAGCCACAACTTTGATATTACATACTTCTAAACACTATCTGCATCTGCGTACAGGGAGCGGGCCCCATTTTCACGAAATTCGATCTGAACCATCAACTTTTATTTCAAATTGGATAATAATTGTGACCTGTACGGGAGCCACAAGCAAAAAAAATGAGTTTTAGTACAATCAGGGACCTTAATCGATGAAGTTATGCTCTAATACATGCTATATTTCAAGTTTCGTTAAAATCAATAAAAATTGTGACTTGTAGGTAGGTGTCCACAAACAAATTGTGAATGAATGGATGGAGAGCA
Source organism: Patella depressa (assembly GCA_948474765.1). Lineage (NCBI taxonomy): Eukaryota > Metazoa > Mollusca > Gastropoda > Patellidae > Patella > Patella depressa. The sequence continues at coordinate 41,832,485 of OX419718.1, forward strand.
ATATACGTCAACATTCCTTCTTTAATTGATAAGGTACTTTTTAAATTGAAGACCATGAAATATAAAATGGCTGCAATGACTAATATGACAAGAGGCAAAGAATTGAAATGAAATGGGGTTTAACGTTCCTCTCTTCTGCTCCGAACTGGGCAAATGGAGACGGACACACGCCATACATTGTGCCATGAGGGAAATTTTGCCCAGACAGCGGCACTACAGCCTAATGTTATATCAAATTCCAACAGTCAAGGGATCTTTTACGTGCATGCCAATGTGTACACAGGATCTCAGGTTTTTGTTCCATCCGAATGACTAGACAGCTTTACTTGTCACAAAAATTGTTAAAAATCAAAAAGCTTCATCTTCTCATGACCTTAAATACTGTGTATAAATAAGTCAATCGGATATACATTTTAGCCTCTAGAGCACCCAGAAACATTTGTGAAACTTCCAATCAATAGAAACGGGTATAAAAATGGATAATTTGAACTTTGTTTATTATGGTAACAATGGAAGCAATGACAACTGAGACTACCCTGTTTTCAAACATCCATAACTCTGCTCAAAATAAAATATGTATTTGACTCAAATTTTCAATATATGCCCTCTATTTATTTAACTATTAAGGCGAGAACTGTTAGCTCTTTATCTTACATAATGCATCTTTAAGACTGGGAAACATTTTACAAAAGATAGGTTGCCAGGCAACGAAACATACGCCCACAGCAGCTAAATCATCCGGGCAGTCAACAAGGGTTGTCGCATATTTTTACTTTTTTTGCTAATGAAACATTTGTAATACACTAAAAACTGATTAAGAGTAACGGCTCATTATGTAATTATCAGAAAATCATTAGAATTTGATTGCTTTTTATAAAGTGTTACCCCACACTAACAATTAGTATATACATGAAACATTTAATATCATGGATTTAGTTGTTCAGTTATTAAAATTCATTGAAAATCAAAATACTTGTTCGTTTCAACACCTTAAACTCTGTGTATCAATCTAAAGTCAATCGGATGATAAGTTTAGCCTCTATAGCGTAACAAGATTTTTTGAAGTTATCAAGGGAGATAACTCTGGCAATAATTATTTTAAATCTCTGAAAATCAATAGGCTTCTTCGTCTCATGACCCTAACCACTGTGTGTTAATTTAAAGTCGATCGGATATTAACTTTGGCCTCTAGAGCTTCCACAGGATTTTTTAAAAGTGATCAAGGGCCATAACTCTTGCAGCAATTATTGAAAATCACTGAAAATCGATAGACGACTTAGTCTCATGACTGTAAACACTATGTATAAATTTGAAGTCAATCGGATATTAACTTTGACCTCTAGAGCATCCACTGTGTATAAATTTAAAGTCAATTGGATATTAACTTTGGCCTCTAGAGCGTCCGCAGGATATTTTGAAGTGATCAAGGGACATAACTCTGGCACTAATTATCGGGAATCGCTGAAAATCAATAGGATTCTTTGTCTCATGACCTTAAACACTGTGTATAAATTTAAAGTAAATCGGATATTAACTTTGGCCTCTAGAGCGTCAACAAGATTTTTTGAAGTGATCAAGGGCTATAACTCTGGCACTAATTATCGGAAATCGCTGAAAATCAATAGACTTCTTCGTCTCATGACCTTAAACACTGTGTATAAATTTAAAGTCAATTGGATATTAACTTTGGCCTCTAGAGCGTCCACAAGATATTTTCAAGTGTTCAAGGGCCATAACTCTGGCACTAATTATCGGAAATCGCTGAAAATCAATAGGCTTCTTTGTCTCATGACCTTAAACACTGTGTATAAATTTAAAGTCAATCGGATATTAACTTTGGCCTCAAGAGCGTCCACAAGATATTTTGAAGTGATCAAGGGCCATAACTCTGGTAGTTATTATCGAAAATCGCTGAAAAACAATAGGCTTCTTCGTCTCATGACCTTAAACACTGTGTACAAATTTAAAGTCAATCGGATATTAACTTTGGCCTCTAGAGCGTCCACAAGATATTTTGAAGTGATCAAGGGCCATAACTCTGGTAGTTATTATCGGAAATCGCTGAAAATCAATAGGATTCTTCGTCTCATGACCTTAAACACTGTGTATAAATTTAAAGTAAATCGGATATAAACTTTGGCCTCTAGAGCGTCCACAAGATTTTTTGAAGTGATCAAGGGCCATAACTCTGGCACTAATTATCGGAAATCGCTGAAAATCAATAGGCTTCTTCGTCTCATGACCTTAAACACTGTGTATAAATTTAAAGTCAATCGGATATTAACTTTAGCCTGTAGAGCGTCCACAAGCAATTGTGGACGCCGGACCGACGGACGGACCGACGGACCGACGGACGGACGGACGGACGGACGGACGGGGGCGACGACAATATACGACCACATTTCAATGTGGGCGTATAAAAAGGAAAATCTGCTACAAAGATTACTGACAAAAGTCAATGCAACTAATTATAACCTATTTATCATTGTCAGTAAATAAAACAAAATAATAAAATCACATAAACTTACATGTAGCAAATGTTACAACAGTATACTGTTTCTCCTCTTTTAATAGTTCTTTGACTATATCTAAAGTACCATTATTTGGTGCTGGTTCTAAACCCAATATATGACACATTAATGGATAAACATCTAAATTGTTAAAACTCTCTACACTTGCTCCCTTTTTAAAAGCTGGTCCCATTGCCAGAAAAATTGGATGCATATCTTGTAGACTATTGTTATATCCATGTCCACCTTCTGAAGAAAAATATATTTCATATATTATATAATAATATTCTAAAAATGTAGACAGTAGCTTGACAGGCTCTCTAATATGCTCACAATGTCATGTGGTCATCTTTTAAATCATATCATACATGTATAATTAACTAGTCTATCTATACAAAATCAACATTTTGCATATCAGCTATTGTGACTGCAGCAGTCAAATGGAAAGGGTACTGGAATCTCCATTTTTTAAACCTGTTCCCAATTGACAGGGGAAATGTCTGTTGGGTTGTGATAATTGAATGTCCACGAAGAGCAAGGGAAACGCCACAGTCCAGGCAAACTCTCCTCCCTAAAATTGCATACATGAACACAGAAGAAAAAAAGTAGCCATATCAGTCTGAGAATGACCAAAGTATTGTGTTAAAACTCCATTCCTTTCCTGTATAAATGGGGCCATCAGGATCACATGGATAAAGCATCATCATATCTAAGGCCTAGTGTTCTTGGGAGAGTCCAAAAAATCCACCAGGAACATCAATTGCCTTTTATTCACATTAGGTTTATATCAACTTACTATTTCGTCTTTTAAGAGAACTCAGATTTTGAGCAAATCCATAGTGTTCCTCAGGTTCCAACACTATTGGCATAATTCTTCTATTTTTACTATAAAAATATTCAGATGGTACTTCATTTTTATGATAAACTTTAAAATGACCATTTTCTTTTGAAGCCTTTAGCAGTTGATTATAAACAAGATCTTCTTGACCTGAAAAATATATTCATAATTTGATTTACCAGTACCGGTATATCACATGGCCGATCACTGGATTGGCTGAGAAGTTCATACAGATTTACTGGTATGGTTTCCTTTCTCAGTGATGCAGGACGGAGGGTCTGACAAGGGCAGCTGTCTAGTCATTCGGATGGGATGGCAAACTGAGGTCCCGTGTAAACATTGGCATGCACATAAAAGATCCTTTGGCATTTGGAATTCGATGTAAGAGTTAGTCACAGGGCCGCTGTGTGGGCAAAATTACCTTCATAGCACACTGTATGCAAAACCCCATTTCATTGGAATTCTGTATAAGAGTAGGCCGTAGTGCCACTGCCCAGGCAAAATTTCCCTCATAGCAAACTGTATGATGTATGCCCATCTTCAACATGATCTACTTTCATTGGACTGGTTATTACATAATCAAACTCCCTGCACGTCATTTGCATTTTTCGGAAAATATAAAATTTTCCTTTGCTTAATCCATGCTAAAATGTAATTAAGATAACAAACTTAAAATATCAATGCTATATAGGGCCTAATCTCCTGGCCTGAATTCATTCAGATTACCAGTTTTGAACTCAGACTTTCAAATGTTTAACCCTCTGGACATGGAATAATAATTACTGTTGTAACCCTATAAAAACAGGCTAATATTTTCCACTTAGCTAGTATTATTTTTCTATAATCAAATAAGTACGGTAGACACAACATACCAAGCTTTATACTACACAACCTTAACCCCACCCCTCCCATCATCGTCACCAACCAGCTGTTTAACTTCTCAGTTTCAGAGAATTATGTATTACTGCAAGAGCAACATCAACCCTTATTATCAGTCATTAATAATTCAAATTATTGGTACCTTCATTAGGTAGAATATTCCAATCGAACATTCTGTACAGATTTGGACTCAAAAATTTTGACAAATCTATAAAGTTATCTTCTGACACCATACCATGGTCGCTGGTTAAAATAATATTTAATTCTTCATGTAGATCTGCTTCTTTAATCTTTTTCAACAAGTAACCAACAATTTTATCTAATTCCATAATCTTATTTTTGACTTCTTGGGAATCAGGTCCATGTATGTGTCCTGTTTCATCAGGTTCTTCAATATAGAGAAGTCCTAAATTAATGGGATATTCATCGGTGAACCACTTTATTAATATGTCCACCCGAGTTTCATAGGCTAAGTTTGTATCAGATTTGAAGTCAAATCCATCTTGTCTTCTTGTTATCTGAACACCTTTGACTGGCGCATAACTACCTGGCCAAAACATTGTCCCAGAACGTCGGTCATTTCCTTGTAACTGATTGGTAACCCAGATTGGTTCTGCCCCATTATCAAACCATTTTGACTGAGATTGTTGGGTAACATTATTTAAAGAAAAAGTTTCATTATATTCAGGGTCGAACATCCAGTTGCCAACAACTCCATGAGATTCCGCATACAATCCACTAACTAATGCAAAATGATTTGGGTAGGTAAAAGTGGTGTAAATGTTTTTTAATCCGTACCTCACATGACATCCTTCATTGATAAAACTACTAAAGTTTGTTGTATTGGTACTTGGTACCTTTGACAGATAGTCCCATCTAAATCCATCCAAAGATATCAACAGCAATTTAGGTTGTTTGGAATAATTTTTGTGACATTCTCCTATCCTTTGAAAAGCATAACTAAATGCAATTATTATTACAAACAAACTGGTTACTTCCATTGCAACAGACAGGGTATATCTTCTATGCGTGTATACTTTGTACTACACAAGAAAGACAGCATGTGTATTATGTGTGTTCTACTGTCACAGCTGAAAGTAAAAGCAGCACAAATGAAAGGGAGACGACTCTTTAGTTACCGGTAGTCAAACAGGTTTCAGAATGGTAATTCTCTCACACAATGACTTCATTGCTGTAAGTCCATGACATTTAATCTTGATAACCATGAAAACCCAACATAACAAGAAAAAAAAGGTGAAATGCAGCTGGGGAAGTAAAAGAAGAATTGCTATTATTTAATAACTAGGGCCTACCAGTTTCCGTCCATCAATCCTAACCCTATCGACATCTCAATATTATAATATATTATCACATGGAAAAAAATGAAATGGGGTTTTGCATACAGTGTGCTATGAAGGTAATTTTGCCCACACAGCGGACCTGTGACTAACTCTTATATCGAATTCCAAATGCCAAGGGATCTTTTACATGCATGCCAATGTGTAGGACCCTACACAAGACCTTGGATTTTCGTCCCATCAGAATGACTAGACAGACGCCCTTGTGAGACCCTCCGTTCTGCACCACTAACAAGTGGAAACCACACTGGAAATGGAACCCGCGACCTCTTAGCTAGCGAGCCAGCATCTTACTCACTTAGACACTGTGGCCCCTTTCCTCACATTGAGTGAGCATTGAATCATTATAAAATAATTGTGCTTTCCCTATGTTATTTCACTCTTCTCCATTTAAAGGAATGTATTGGTAATGTAATATAAAAAACAACTAAAATATGTTATATAAGAAATAGATTTAAACCTTTATTATAAATGGAAAAATAGAGTAGGTTTGTAGGTATGGCCTACAATATGGGCACATTTGAAAAGGAAAAAAAAAATCATGTTATAAATATTTATATTACATTTTATTACTAAAATATTAAAAACAGTGTTAAAAACTGCAGAAAGAGAAATACAAATCATTTTGACTTTTAACTTACAAATTAAGATGCTGATTGTGTCACTTTGATCATAGTTTATAAACAATAAGCTACACAAAAGCACTTGGTTTAGTAACAAATAGTGTTTACAGAGTATGGCAAATAGTTGCTATTTCAAGAGTAGGCCTATCTGTTTTTGTTTTATAAATAGCGACTGACGGGTTCTCCGAAGACATTATATTGCCAGCAGATTGATATGCTAATTGAAATCAAAATGATAAGGGATAAAATGATATGACAAGTACCTAGAAAGCCAATATTAAAAAGAAACTAAGGATGGCACAAACATGAATATATTCAGAATAGAGGCTATAAAAGAATTTTCTTTAAACTTTTTCAAGGTAAAGAACAATCTGTTCGCATTGGCAAATAATTTTTGAAAATTGTTAATCCAACCTCTGCTGTAGAGGTGGAGGATACATTAAATTCAATATTGTTGGTTTTAAATGCTGTTCAGATACAGCAAGTAGATTATTTGCCAAAATTGTTCATATTATCTCTCTCTGTCCACACAACCGTAAGCCATGGGAATAGAATAAATCTTAAACAATATAAATCGTAGAAATGCACGTATATACCTATATTTATGCTGTATATTTCACAAGTATCTATATAATATAACAAATGCAAAGGTTTTTATGTAGTGGCATTGATTAATGTATCTTACAATAAATTATTATATACATTTATTATAATCAATAATCTTAACAATAGACAAGTCATGGTTATTCAACAAATTATTACGTATTAAAAGATACATTATTCTAGAGCTAAATTTGTTTATTGCAGTCTTTTTTGGGGGCCTTAATTTTATATTTATAAACAAGCCAACAGTGAGGCTGATGTCTCCCACTGAAATCCCCAAATAAATAGATGACACATATTAATTAATCGCACAATTATCATCTTGAAGAAAAGTTTCGAGCAATCAAACTGATTATCAACTATACACTAAGTTTCGCCCTCTGTCAGATAGAATCAAAGTCAAAGAAATTGCTTAGCTCTGCTAAGGTTTAGCAGGAAATTTTAATCATTTAACTCAGTCAAGACATTCACCTAATGAAAATCAATATTTGGTTTAAACGTTCTACCTCAATTAAAAGTAGAGTTGTTATATTCCAAAGTCTTGACCAATCAACCTGCTCATCGCTTTTTAGCCTAAGGAAAAAAAATTTCCATCAAACTTGGTCATGGTAATGATATAATGAATCTATACCACTCAGAGTTTCATAGCTCTCACTTAATTATAACCTAAGTTATCATGCCCAAAAGCATCAACCAATCAAATTGCTGATCTCTGCTTACTGTAAGCAGACAATGTTCATCATCGAACTCCATCAAGGCATTCAAATAATAACATTGTTGCTCAATTAGACGAAGAGTTATTGCGTCCCAAAATGTGTGACAGACAGTACCCTGCTTTCTTCGAAAGGCGGGGGACAATTATTTATAAGACTTTGATAAACATGATCAGACCATAATCAAATCTCGATGGCATCAGATGCTCGAAATTTTAACTAGATTAGAACAGTTCAGCCATTTAGCGATTAAATTTAAAGATAGGTTGCCAGGCAATGAAACAGACAACCACAGCAGCTAAACATCCAGTTTTTCATCTAAATCCTACATAATGTATCTTAAAAAAAAAATGCTTGAAATCAGTAAAATTATTATGCATATTATTGTGTAAGGCATATATATTTATAGGACAAATAAAATAACAGATTCTTAGATATATTTTTCTGTACATGTATAAAATTGATTGAATCATTCTTAGAATAGAATTACATTGTAAACAAACCCAAAATTTGGTGAAAACTATTATAATACCATAATGCCAACTATGAAACTAAACTAATTCCATGACAACACAATAAATACATGCATTATTAATACAAGCATATTCAGTTCACTATACCATGGATTGTCTAATGAGATCTAATTTCTAAAAAAATAATTCTAAGGCACACTTGTAGTAGTATACTGCCCTATTATTGATTAGGAGATAACTATAACCACAACCACAGTATTCCACTGTATTATTAATAATAATATGCATGATCAGCGATTACTATATATAACTTTAATCACAGAATACTGCTATATTTTTAATTTACATGAAAAGAGTTTCATATACTTATAATCACAGTATCGATATGAAATAAAATGAAATGGGGTTTAACGTCCATCTGTTCTGATCCAAACAGGGCATACACCATACAGTGTGCAATGAGGGAAATTTTGTCCGGACAGCGGCACTACGGCCTACTCTTATATCGAATTCCAACTGTCATGGGATGCTTTTAGTGCATGCCAATGTGTACATATGGGACCTCATTTTTTTCTCCCATCCGAATGGTTAGACAGCTTGAAAATCTGGATTAATTTTCTCGGCCAATTCATGAATCTAACACCAGACCTCAAGGCTAGCGAGTCTTACCCACTTGACCATCATGACACCCCCCCCTCCCCCGATTGATCACAGTATCCTGCATATTATTAATTACTTAATATATATAATAAGACAACATTCACATGCATTCGTTCTCATAACGATTGAAGTCACATTTTTGTCTTTTCGCATAAAATGCAAAACAATGGACGAGAATGTTTGACGCGAACAGAACAAAAAGTGGGTTTAATTACAACTTCAAAATGATATTTAACACGAATCATAATACAACTGACTTCAACTTTTCGGGTTAAATAAGGGTCCAAAGGACTTGTATTAGTCCGGGAGGCCATTTCAGATGGGCCTTGGTTCGATGTGACTCTGATCGTTTTTACCTGATGGCGACATTAACTAGGGTTTGTGGAAAAAGTGATTTAAATCGTTCTTCCCCTGGACTCATTAAATAAATCAGTTTCATAAACTAGAGATAACTTACTCCCTGTCCCACTGCAGTGCCTCGCATACAATGTTTTTATTAATTACATCATTTTCTTGCTTCTTTAAAGGAACATATTACTTTCCATTTTCTTGTATTTCTATTTAATCTGGTGGTATTAAATTTTCAGTGAATACTAAAAAAATTATCTAAGCTAATTCAGGAATTCTTAGTTACTATAGTTACTTATAGCCATTTAATCAACATTTTACAGTTCAACATAGGCCATGCGGTCAAAGAGGGAATATCCATGTGCCCAATATATTTTCTTAAAAAGCATCACACCAGTTTAGAATTACTGGCTTATTTCACTCCTGTTATTTTTTCACCATTTCAAAGAAGCCTGATGTAAGAACTAAATCTGACTATATTGCAGGTCTTTCTTTTGGCCTCAAATGTTATATAAATTATTAATCAGACATTTAGTAATATGACAAGATCACAGTTAATAATTGATTAAAACTATGGATAATCAAGACTCTGTTTACTATAGTAACAATGGTAGCAATGACATTTGAAATTCTGCTTTTCTCCAAATAGACATAACTTAGCTCCGAATGAAGTAATTTGACTGAAATGTTAAAAAAAAGCCCAACTAAATGCAGAGTTTTTGAGCTTTACTATATTTAAATAGAGAGAGAAATTGTGTCAAATCAAATAGGTAAAATATTATGCTAAAAAAAAACTAAATGCAGAGTTTTTGAGCTTTACTATATTTAAATAGAGAGAAAAATTGGGTTAAATGTCCACTCAACACATACTAGGTCATTTCGAGACTAACATGTCGTTCAATTGTATTTCAATAATTCCAGTGCACACAGTGATTTTGAGGAAACTGGAGGAGACCTACTGTGACAAAGTAATTTATACATAGAACTTTGCTAGATTTGACATTATATTATATTGGATGTTTTCAACTATATACAACTTCTGCAGTGTTCAATATGTTATTTACGGGCAACACACGAATGACCTCTGCTCGTTTTGACAAAACGCACTATCTCTTTAAATATCTTATTTATTCATATGTTATTTATAACCTACACATGATCTATGTGTTTAACACTCAGCAGAACTTCGCGACTTTAAAGCAAAGATGCAGTGCAGTTATAGAAACTATAACCTCAATTCCAAATAAGTTAATCTGTCATGTATCATTATTCTTAATGGCTGTATGCTTTATAAAGCCAGAATTTACTGACAGTAAGTCAGACATGAATAGAGCTCCTTCCGATCTATGTCTATTCTATGTTCTCAATAAAGATCTACCAACTATGCTGATGGTCTGTTATCTGTAGTGTTACACTACTCCTTGTCACATTTACACAGGGAGTCAAAAACACACCTCTTGACTCAATGACAGATAATGTTCAACCATTTAGTCACCCAACTCCCGTCTAAAAACAGACTATAAATTCAAACCTTTACTTTCATTCAAATATTACCAATACCAACATAAGTATAAATTATGAAAGATGAATTTACACTAATGAAAATGATTGTAATATAAGCTGTTGAATCAGGGTGTGCTTTCTTCTTCAGAATCTGATAATAAAGGTAATTTTGATTCATGTTGAAATACAGATGAGAAATTAACACCACCCGGTACAGATGTAAGGGAATATTGCTGTTTACGTTTCATATAGCGATGTTGACGACAAGCTGCCATCATAAATATACCACCAACCAAAGCTATGAATACTAAAATACCAATATCTGAAATATAGAGGATTATCAAACACTTATTCAATAGTACAAAAGTAACAAACACCACACCCTTAAAAGATAAACTCCCTTATAATTGTCGGTAGAATGATTCTTGAAACATTCAAGGAATATATATATCAGAACACCTGATATTTCATACTAGTGTCATCTGAGGATATTGTGCTGTGACAAACAGCTTTATATCAATCTGATTAAAACACAGATTTTATTTCGTTTCGTTTTTATAGTTCAAATTTTATTACACTAGGATCTAGAAGAGTTGTTATCATTGATGTGTTCTGAATGGTGTGCGGTATTAGCCAACGAAACAGTCTGTTACAGCAAACTTTAGGTGTGTTTTGCACAGAACTGTGGGTAATCCACTAGTAACATCAATGCTGATTGGTTAATCAAATATCTGATGTCATATGTTAAAAGCCACTTATATGTCCTCTGATGTGACCGACTGCAAGAACTGGTCAGATCTTCATGTCATGTAGGCCATCGAAAGTATAAATAAAAAATGAATTGAAATATAAATCTGTGTATTCTAATTAGATTGAGCTTTATGTTTATCTTTGGATTAAAGTTTGCCAATTTTTCTCTATTTGTTATATAAGGTCATGTAAAGGGAATTAGAATGAATTTATACGCCAAGTCTTACAAGTACTTTTCTACTTTTAATAAGTAGTCAGGTACTATTAGCTTATATTTTCTGTAATATTTTATAACTCTTTGGTTAATCAATAAAATTCTTTCTATTATAAATTAATAAAATAACAAAAGATAGGCTGGCACTGCCAGGCAGGATACGCCCACATTTTCGAGAGATGGACAGAGAACAAGCAATACCGAAAGTGATTTTTCCTACATCTTTAAGTCCTGTATTTCATACTGTATTGGGAGCAGCCATTTAGTTGGTCAGTTCCAGTCTGATATTAATGAAACTCGAAACCGACAATGATTATGGTGTGACGGTACACAACCTAGAAATGTGACTTTTCATCAAAATCGGATAAGAATTGTGACCTGTAGCGAGTCCACAACCATGATATACCATATTTTAACACTATTCGCGTACAAACGGCGACCATTTCGTCCGGCAATTTTGGTACGATTTTCACGAAATTAGAACTCAACCTTCCTCATCAAAATCGAATAAAAATTGTGACCTATACAGGGCCCACAACCATGATATATCATTTTTTTAACAGTATTCGCGTACAAACGGCGGCCATTTTGTCTGTCAATTTTGGTCCGATTTTCCTGAAATTCAAACTCAACCTTCCTTACAGTGCAACGGTGATATAATCAAACGTTTTTTTAAATTGGATAATAATTGTGACCTCCAGAGGGACCACAAGCTAAAGAAAGGGGGATTTTGCGTATAACCAGGGGCCATAATTCAGGAAGTTACGATCCGATATGCGCAAATATTGAAAAGAACCAAGATCTTTGGGTTATAACGATGAATTTCCAGTTTCATCAAAATCGAGTTAAAATTGTGACCTTTACAGGGTCCACAACCTTGATATACCATTTTTTAACAGTATTCGCGTACAAACGGCAGCCATTTTGTATGACAATTTTGGTCTGATTTTTCCGAAATTCAAACTCAACCTTCCTTACGGTGTAACGGTAATATAATCAAACGTTTTTTTAAATCGGATAATAATTGTGACCTCCAAGCTAAAAAAAAGGCGATTTTGCGTATAATCAGGGGCCATAATTCAGGAAGTTACGATCCGATATGCGCAAATATCGAAAGGAAGCAAGATCTTTGGGTTATAACCATGAATTTCAAATTTCATCAAAATCGAATCAAAATTGTGACCTCCACAGGGTCCACAACCTTAATATACCATTTTTTAACAGTATTCGCGTACAAACGGCGGCCATTTTGTATGGCAATTTTCGTCCGATTTTCCCGAAATTCGAACTCAACCTTCTTTAGGGTGTGACGGTAATATAATCAAACGGTTTTTTAAATCGAATAATAATTGTGACCTCCAAGCTAAAAAAAAGGCGATTTTGCGTATAATCAGGGGCCATAATTCAGGAAGTTACGATTCGATATGCGCAAATATCGAAAGGAAGCAAGATCTTTGGGTTATAACCATGAATTTCAAGTTTCATCAAAATCGAATCAAAATTGTGACCTCCACAGGGTCCACAACCTTGATATACCATTTTTTAACAGTATTCGCGTACAAACGGCGGCCATTTTGTATGGCAATTTTCGTCCGATTTTCCCGAAATTCGAACTCAACCTTCCTTAGGGTGTAACGGTGATATAATCAAACGGTTTTTTAAATCGAATAATAATTGTGACCTCCAGAGGGACCACAAGCTAAAAAGGGTGATTTTTCGGACAATCAGGGGCCATAATTCAGGAAATTACATTCCGTAAGCCGCAAATATCGAAAGGAACCAAGATCTTTGGGTTACAAACATGCATGTCAAGTTTCATCAAAATCGGTTCAAAATTGTGACCTCTATAGGGTCCACAAGCTAAAAACGTGATTTTTCGTACAATCAGGGGCCATAATCCATGAAGTTTTGATCCGATACATGCCAATATCGAAAGCAGCCGAGAACTTTTGGGGATAAACCTATATTTCAAGTTTCGTCAAAATCGGATAAGAATTGTGACCTGTAGAGAGTCCACAAACAAATTGTGGACGGACGGACGTCCGGACGGACGTCCGGACGGACAGGGGCGACGACATAATACGTCCACATGAAAATGTGGGCGTATAAAAACTTACATGTAGCAAATGTTACAACAGTATACTGTTTCTCCTCTTTTAATAGTTCTTTGACTATATCTAAAGTACCATTATTTGGTGCTGGTTTTAAACCCAATATATGACACATTAATGGATAAACATCTAAATTGTTAAAACTCTCTACACTTGCTCCCTTTTTAAAAGCTGGTCCCATTGCCAGAAAAAATGGATGCATATCTTGAAGACTATTGTTATATCCATGTGTACCGTCTGAAAGATCACATTTATATTTTTTATTTGAAGGGCACATAGCTCTGTTCGTTTGAAACATAAATGGGTCAAAAAGTACCTATAACATTAATGTAATATGGGTGCATTTTCAGTTTTTAAATTTTTTTTTTCATTCTTAATAAATTATGAATGGCAGCATTTATTATTTTTTGTCTATGAATCAGCCATTGTTATCGCCTTGGACATGTTTTTATTTTATTAAAATGGCACTTGAAACCATTATGTCCCAAGAGTATACTCCCTTTTGTGCTGATTTTAAAATGTTCATTGCATCTTAAATATTGTATATTTAATATTAGGATCCCATATTTTTTCAATATGATAACACAATATTGATTGAAATGGACCCATATTGAATTCTAATTCATGTTATCAATTCTGAATATGTTATATCAGATCTACAGTGTAATGCATGTGATACTTACTTTTACTATATTTGATGGTAGTTGTATTATAAATATATGTATAATGATCTTTCATTATAAAAACAATAGATTGTACTCTTCTATTATTAGCAAAGTGATACTGAGATGGTACATTTTCTTTATAGTACACTTCAAACTTGCCACGGTCTTTACCTTCTTTAGAACTTTGGAACAAGGCTTTATAAATGGTTTCTTTTTTTCCTAAAAAAAGAATTCAGAGGGTAATTACATGTACATGTAAGTTTCATATATAATAAATGTTAAGGAATGAATGGAATGATGTTGTAGCCTATGTCTTGTCAGCACAATACTTTGGTCACTTTGTAAGATTAACAGTGATATTTCCAACTACATATACTCTTCTTTGAATTTCAACAGCCAATGGTTCTTTTTAGCTCACCTCAGGATTACCTGGGACATTTTTGTCGCGACACAATTGTCCAACCAATAGACCAATGCCCCCTCCCCCACAAATCTACAGAGAATATCCAACTACACAACATAATTCCAATAATGATATGTAGGGCCAATCAGTTTATTCTTTAGCAGATTTTATGAAGCTCTACACGATTCTGATCAGCAAAATTGCAGATACAGCACTAAATTAAATTCAAAACCCTGTAACATGTTTACAAGGTTATTGGAGTGGTATTCTACAGCTAGGTTAATAACTCAAACAAATACCTTACAGTTACCTATTGGTTAAAAAATAGATAATGAAAAGAGAATATCTTGAGAATTTTAGTGAAATTACTTCACCCTCAGTCAAGGAATCGGTCATGACAGTAATACATGTATATTCATTGGCTAGCCTTGATTGTCATTATATTAATACCAGTACCGTTGTTACAATAAAAAACAATGTCTCAATTAACTATTTTTATGTTAACCGTATGTAGCATAAACTGTACATTTGAATCCAGTGAATATCGCAGGCTAGCGATGTCATCGAGAGTTGATTATGGTTGGGATAAGTTATTAATGGCTAATTAATAATTCAGATAACATTTGGCTAATGAAAAGTGGCTAATGAAAAAAAGTATGTGGCTAATAGTAATACTTTTTTTATGCATTAGCCACAGTGGCTAATGAATTTTAGAAGCCAGTGCTAACACAGTATGGCGGTATATTAGTGCCAAAATTCTAACATGCTATCGTCTAATTTCTAACCTCCATTCATGTAACTTCTAACCTCCATTCATGTAACTTCTAACTTCCATTCACGTAATTTCTAATTTAAGACAATGTATAATTCAACTTCTTTATTTGTTCAGTGTAAATATCAATTCTATTTCATCTTATTTCTATTATTGAGGCGAAAAATATCTACTTCATTGTGGTATTACATGTTAAGCTCGAACGGCAAACAAATTTAGAATTTTGATACTTCTACCTAGCAACCATCATTATGACATCGTTTGGTGTCGCCACTGTGTGCTCAATTGGATGATTGCGCACCTGATCGGGACCATAATTGGTATAAACGACCCATTCTTCGTTTGGTTGAAGGTTGGAAGTAGTGCTGAGAGAGAGAGAGAGAGAGAGAGAGAGAGAGAGGTCACTTAGTATTAAACTCAGTATCTGTGTAGGCCTATCCATAACATCTATACCCTGTGTTAATATAGACCAACTGCATATAGATATTAATTATTGGCTCAACCGTAAAAAAAAATAAAATAAAATTCTCCAAATCCCGTTTAGCTTATATTTGAAATAGAAAATGAAATGAAATGAAAGAGGGTTTAACGCCCTACTGTTTTGTTCCGAACCGGGCTAATGGAGACGGACATACGCCATACAGTGTGCTTTAGGGAAATATTGCCCGGAGAGCGGATCTACGACGTGGACTTATATCGAAGTCTAACGGTCACGGGATCTTTTACGTGCACGCCAACATGTACATGGAACCTCGTGTTTTCATCCCATCGGAACGACAAGACACTAATAAGGGGGAACTTTTTTCGACCAATGCAGGGATCGAACTCACGACCCACAGCCTAGCGAGCGTGCGTCTTACCCACTTAGCCACGGTATTCGAAATAATATTTGCAAACCATACATTTATATCACGTTCAATGTTATTTAGAGGGTAGGATGGCCGAATGGTTAGCACGTGCACGCTGTAACATAAGGTCTGTCACTGAATAAACTGGCGTGGGTTTTCTCCGGGTCCTCCGGTTTCCTCCCACTGCTAAACACTCCTACGCGCAAGCGAATTATTGAAATACAATTGAACGGTGTTAATACCGAAATGACCTGGTTGGTGTCGAGTTGATGTTAAACCCCATGTCCCCATCTCTCTCTCCCGATGTTGTTTTCAATTTTAACACTCAGGCAAGCCACTGAATCTGACGAAGAGGGAGTTTTTTTGTATCAATAGAATGGTCCCGATCAGGTGCTCAATTCCCAAACTGAGCACACGGTGGCGACACCAAACGATGTCATAATGATGGTTGCTAGGTAGATGTATCAAAATTCTAAATTTGTTTGCCGTTCATGCTTAACATGTAACACCACAATGAAGTAGACATTTTTCGCCCCAATATTAGAAATAAGATGAAATAGAATTGATATTTACACTGAACAAATAAAGAAGTTGAATTATACATTGTCTTAATTTAGAAATTACATGAATAGAAGTTAGAAGTTACATGAATGGAGGTTAGAAATTACATGAATAGAAGTAAGAAATTAGACGAAAGCATGTTAGAATTTTGGCACTAATATACCGCCATAACACAGAGGTTTTTTTCCTCAATTCATGCATAACAATAATTTTTCAAATTATTTCTTGTTGATATTAGTTAGTATAAAATGATTTAGTTAAATTTTTAAGTTGATTTCAATGTTGACATGGTCATGATGGTACAAAAAAACAATTAAAGTTATATATCATTTGATTTCAAAACTATAAGACAATTGTTATCTGGATGTTATTACCTTCATTTGGCAATATGAGACCAACTGGATCATTGTCAATTATTCTATAATCCTTGGGATGAATATGGTCATCTAAATTAATCACATCAGCCTTTGGTGTATTGCTCATCCCATGATCACTAAGGATGATAATGTTTAAATCATCTAAGTCTTTTTCTTCAGTTTTGTTTAGAATATAACCAACAATTTCATCTAAAGCAATGACCATATCCATTACCTCTTGAGATTCAGGTCCATACTGATGGCCATATCCATCAGGTTCGGAAAAATACAGTAGTCCTAAGTTGATAGGATATTCAGCAGTAAACCAGTCAATAATCATATCTACTCGTGTTTTATTTGGTAGGTGCTCATTATATTCTATATTTCTAGATGGTAAAACACCCTTTACAGCTGCATAAGTACCTGGCCAAAACAATGATCCAGTTCGTCTGTCATTACCTTGTAACTGATTTGTTACCCAGATAGGTTCTCCACCATTATTAAACCATTTAGATTCGTGGTACTGTGTACTATTTTTGAAGCTAAAAGTTTCATTGAATTCAGGATCATACATGTAATTTCCTATTATTCCATGGCTTTCTTCATACAATCCAGTAATTAGTGTGAAATGGTTAGGAAGTGTTTTGGTCATAAAACAATTTTTCATACCCTGCCGGGCGTGTCCACCATTTGTGATAAACTTATCAAAATTGGGTGTTTTACCGGACACTTTCGAAAGGTAGTCCCATCTAAAACCGTCAAAGGAAACTAGCAACAATTTACCCGGGCTGTCTTTGCGAAAATGACAGTTCGTTATCAGTATTGACCAAATTAATGTAATAAGGAACAACAGAAAGCCTTTGAAATTAAACTGCTGTCCTGAATAACACGTCGACATCATTCACAAATAGTATAGGCTACAAGTAAATGGTCTGTCTACATCTTAGTTATTTGTATTGATTATTGACAACTACAGCGGAAATACAACACCCCAGCATAGAACTGTACTAGAACGATCTGACTCCAGCATGTGACAAAATGAAAATGGGAGGTAACTCTAATGGCGAGGTTCTTGATCAGTGGTCACACGTCACTAATGAATTGCTCGACTCTACTAACCTTTTCCCAAAGTATAAAATGAATGCACAGGCATTTACTGTAGGATTACTTGCCTGCAAGTGCAATATGCGAAAATGTCGCGATGATATATTAATAATGCACCCGTACCACGGTTTACTCAAATATACCAACAACGGAAATTTAAAGGGACACATACATTTGACATTAAACAAAACAAACGTGCGAAGCCCGCTTTTTTTATTTTGTTCTCACTCCATTCAAATCCTATACATGTATGAACCTAAATGTCTGGTATTATCCCCCTGATCTCACGACCAGCTCAAATTCCTGTCTTTGTATTTTTGAAAATTCTGCTCCACTTTAATATTTATAACAAAAGAGAAATGGGGTCCACTCGACACAAACTAGGTCATTTCGGGACTAACACAGGGTTCAATTTTATTTCAATAATTCGCTTGTGCGTAGGGGTCTTTAGCAGTGGGATGAAACTGGAGGACCCGGAGAAAAAAAACAAGGTTGGACAGGCGACCCTACTCCTTGGCTCGTACAACCGGATTCGAAGCCCCGCCAGTTGACTGAATAATATTTATAATAATAACCACAAAAAAACCAACCTATCATAATATTCTCTGATAAAAATATTGAAGGGGATAGACCATCTCAATATATTTTTACACCAGGTCAGACAAATCTGATTTTCATAGATTTGGCTAATGAAAAGTGGCTAATGAAAAAAGTATGTGGCTAATACATGTACTTTTTTCATGCATTAGCCACAGTGGCTAATGAATTTAATTTTAGATAGTGCTAACACAGATTTTTTTTTTCTCTATTCATGCATAACAATAATTTTTCAAATTATTTCTTGTCAATTAGTATAATGATATAGTTAAATTTTTAAGTTGATTTCAATGTTGACATGATGGTACAAAAAAACAATTAAAGCCCCAATAACACTCTTGTTGTAGGCTAATTGAATAATATGTCCCAATCTTTATTCTGGTCAACAAATTGTATTATTTTACAATATTCAAATTAATTGATGATACAAATTTCATCTTAACACACCTAATTTAAAAAATTGGAAAAATTCAACTACATGATTTGAAAAGGTTAACGTAAACCATTTCAAATGTGACATGGATTTTAAAATATTTTTGAACCCTCTGGACAAGTAAAATATGATGTAATGGATAATTTACACAACAGGTAGGACACATAAACATCTAGTACTTAGAATAAGACTATTATTTATTTTCTAGAGCTGCCAAGCCAGCAAGAGTGTTATTGTCCCTTTAAAGTTATATATCATTTGATTTCAAAATTATAAAACAATTGTTATCTGGATGTTATTACCTTCATTTGGCAATATGAGACCAACTGGATTATTGTCTATTATTATATAATCCTTGGGATGAATATGGTCATCTAAATTAATCACATCAGCCTTTGGTGTATTGCTCATCCCATGATCACTAAGGATGATAATGTTTAAATCATCTAAGTCTTTTTCTTCAGTTTTGTTTAGAATATAACCAACAATTTCATCTAAGGCAATGACCATATCCATTACCTCTTGAGATTCAGGTCCATACTGATGGCCATATCCATCAGGTTCGGAAAAATACAGTAGTCCTAAGTTGATAGGATATTCAGCAGTAAACCAGTCAATAATCATATCTACTCGTGTTTTATTTGGTAGGTGTTCATTATAATATTCTATATTTCTAGTTGGTAAAACACCCTTTACAGCTGCATAAGTACCTGGCCAAAACAATGATCCAGTTCGTCTGTCATTACCTTGTAACTGATTTGTTACCCAGATAGGTTCTCCACCATTATCAAACCATTTAGATTCGTGTAACTGTGCACTATTACTGAAGCTAAAAGTTTCATTGAATTCAGGATCATACATGTAATTTCCTATTATTCCATGGCTTTCTTCATACAATCCAGTAATTAGTGTGAAATGGTTAGGAAGTGTTTTGGTCATAAAACAATTTTTCATACCCTGCCGGGCGTGGCCACCATTTGTGATAAACTTATCAAAATTGGGTGTTTTACCGGACACTTTCGAAAGGTAGTCCCATCTAAAACCGTCAAAGGAAACTAGCAACAATTTACCTGGGCTGTCTTTGCGAAAATGACAGTTCGTTATCAGTATTGACCAAATTAATGTAATAAGGAACAACAGAAAGCGTTTGAAATTAAACTGCTGTCCTGAATAACACGTCGACATCATTTATTTTCCACGCGTTACTGGCATTCACAAATAGTATAGGCTACAAGTAAATGGTCTGTCAAGCAACATCTTAGTTATTTGTATTGATTGACAACTAAAGCGGAAATACAACATAAATAAAGATGAGGAGGTAACTCTAATGGCAAGGTTATCTTGACCTGGTCACAGATCACTAATGAATTGGTCGACTCTACTAACCTTTTCCCAAATTTTCGTGGCGTAGAACGCTTAATCTGCCACAGATGGAGCAACATGTGACAACCACTTGCTCAAAAGCATGCACAAGGTTTCTCATGGAAAACTTGAAATACATGTACAAACTGGAAGTAAAGACCATTAAACATGCCGTTTTTGGCCTTGCATTTCAACCTATCCAACCTCAAAATCATGAATATTCTCCAAAACCTGGCAACAAAATGTCAACACAACTAAAAATCGGAATATTTGGTGAGCTGTGTCCACCTAACACGGCACATGTCAGGCAAGATACGCCCACATTTTGCAAGAGATGGATAGTAGAGAACATGCTAAAAAAAAACAAACCCAACACACGACTTTTCGTACAATCAGGGGCCAAAATCCAAATGTTTTGGTATGAAATGCGCAAATATTGAATGGGACTGAGATCTTTGGGATATAAAGATATATTTTAAGTTTCATCAAAATCGGACAAAAATTGTGACCGTAGTCGTTTCCAAACAGCATTGTTTACATTTCATTCAATTTGATAACCTCGTTTGTCACACAATTAGTTTTACTGCAGTATTCTGCTATGCACGGGTTAATTGGGTATAATAAAATCGTGAGCCATGATGTAACGTTATGTAAACATATTTGGTCCAATATTGGCACTTGTTTTAAATGTAAAGCTTTTGTAAAGCAGCTAGTCATTGGTTGTTAGTCGGACTACTGACCCATCAAAATCATGAACAGGCCCCAAAACCTGACACAAAATGTAAATTCAACCACTCGTCTGATTCTAAACGAAAAAGTTAACAAAGATAGGTTGCCAGACAACAAAACATACGCCCACAGCAGCTAAATTGTCTGGGCAGTCAACAAGGGTTTTCCCATATTTTTACTTTTTCCGGTAATGAAACATTTGTAATACACTAAAATCTGATTAAGAGTAACGACTCCTTATGTAATTATCAGAAAATCATTAGAATTTGTTTGCTTTTTATAAAGTTTTGCCCCACGCTAACAATTAGTATACGAAACATCATGGATTTAGCTGTTCAGTTATCAAAATTCATTGAAAATCAAAATACTTGTTTGTTTCAACACCTTAAAATCTGTGTATCAATCTGAAGTCAATCGAATGATAAGTTTGGCCTCTATAGCATCGCAAGATTTATCAATGGAGATAACTCTGGCAGTAATTATTTGAAATCGCTGAAAATCATTAGACATCTTTGTCTCATGACCTTAAACACTGTGTGTAAGTTTAAAGTCAATCAGATATTAACTTTAGCCTCTGGAGCGTCCACAGGATTTTTTGGTTTTTGAAGTGATCAAGGGCCATAATGGTAGTAATTATTGGAAATTGCTGAAAATCAATAACGTCCACAAGATTTTTTGAAGTGATCAAGGGCCATAACACTGGCACTAATTATTGGAAATCTCTGAAAATCAATAGGCTTCTTCGTCTCATGACCTTAAACACTGTGTATAAATTTAAAGTCAATCTGATATTAACTTAAGCCTCTAGTGCGTCCACAAGCAATTGTGGACGCCGGATCGACGGACGGGGGCGACGACAATACATGACCACATTTCAATGAGGGCGTATAAAAATGTATATTTAGCCTGAATATAACGGTGATTTACGGCACTAGAAAACCATGAAATTCTTGACCTATACATTCTGCTTATTTGCATTTATTCCTACAACAAACAACTTTTTAAATATTTTATTTCTGTACATTTAAATATCACAAATGTAAGAAAATACACAACAAATATTTCTATTTCTATTTCGATAAACGAAACAAAAATGGACATATTTTGGACGGATTTCATGTACATAAGCATGGATTTGGAATGTGAGTGATCAAACTGGATTTTTCTACAATAACCGTCATAAAATATGATGTCTGATGAATTTTTACTTACACCTTTTTCAAAACAATCATGTATTTAATACAATTTCTGGTTTATTACACTAAGACATAAAAAATATATTTTGGAAAATCGACCAAGTGAGCTAGTAATTCTTGAGATAAAATTTGTAAACACAGATTTTGGACAAAAACAATTTTATGATTTTCTGAGTTAACTTGTGAACCTTTAAGTCTTTTTTTTCAGTTATTATGCTAAAATATGTTCACATGTTAATTAAAATAAATTATTTAGACTAAAAATCATTATCACTATCTCCTAATTCAGTTTTAGGAGGGACACCTCGTGCTCTTTGGGCATGAGGGGGGGCATATGCCAAATCATCATCATCGTCATCATCATCATCATCGTCATCATCATCAAGATCTATATCTGAATCACCTGAACCATCTGATTGACTGTCCTGTAATATATATAAAATCCACAAATTGAAATTCTAAATTATGTGATAGTGTGTGCTATTTTTGTTCTGTATACAGTGTAATCAAATAAATCAAATAAATCAAATAAATAAAAGCCAGAATAAATATGTACGGTAAAAACTTTAAATAGATAAAACTTGCTGAAAACTTAAATGGCAAGAAATAATTAAAGTTAAGTGCTCGCTCACATCAGGTTCAATTTCATTTGAGAGCTCCTTATAAAATACCAAACTAATTGACATGACAACACAGTAGAATATCGCTGATGATTTATCAGAAACGAAATATGGTTAAACATTCTACTATTCTGCACAAACAGGGGATGACAGATTTTTCAGAAACCATAAGTTTTTCCACTCGATAATTTTGTGCACACCATCGCTCTTTTGTTAATGGTCAATGTTTTCAACAATAGTAATCATTAATGGTTTCATGGCTTCAATAAAAGGTTAAACTTGGAATAATCTAAATTAATTACATCACTTAAATCAGGATTCATGGAGCCAGCAACTCGTCCACCTGCTCCTCTTTGACCAGCTGCAGCTGAAACAAAAGAACAAAAATATATAATATCTTATAAACATGATGGCAGAAAAGGTGAATGTGGCCAAATCAAATATTATCTAAGATAGTAACAAGAATTATAACTAGCGTGTATCACCATATGTATAGTATCATCATATTTATAGTAATTTTACAAGAAATTTCACATACCGGGTCTTCCCTCAGGTCTTATTCTGTGATTGACAGGACGTTCACGTCTTTCTAAGACCTCTTCCTCTGAGTCATCATCAGGACCTGTAATTAATCATAGTATCTAAAAGATTTTTTAAAAAATATTTGATGGTTTTCATAAATTATTGCATTTTCAAGTCAAACCCATTTTGATAGACTGGCTCTTTATGGCCCAGAAACATTCTAGTTGAAAGAACCATGCCCTACCACACGACCATCGCGGCTCTCATTGCTGTTAAAGCTTTTGAACCAGACAGGAATATTTTAAAACTTAGTAGAATTGTTCATTCAGGGTAAAAGAGAAACGCTATGAAAATTCAGACAGATTTGGAACGCAATACAGGTCAGAGTTCTCAACAGACCCTTTACATTCTCATTAAGTTTGAATTTTCAGATTTATAGCCCATTTCCGGTTTTTAATAGTATTAGGGCAGCGTCAATAAAAAGAACACTGTAGAGTTATTTTGCTACAAATATATTATGGATAATAAAAGATAGGAAAGAAATCTACCAAACATATCTTTATCATCATCATCATCATCTTCGTCATCTGGAGTTATTTGATGTTGCTTTCTCTCTTCATTTTTGATTTTCTCAGCCATAACTTTTAGGGCAGCATCAGTTTCCTAGAAATAAAGCAGAAGATATAAGAACTGAAGACAGCAAAAACTAATAATGTTAGAAATCTTAACATCCTCAATCTTTTTGAAAACTCCCCAATAGTGTCACCCCAATCCCCAAATAAATAGATGACTCTCATTAATTATTTGCACAATTCTCTTTTTTAAAGCATTCAGCAAGTAAATTACTAATTCCTCTGTTTAACCCATTTAGAAAATAGTGATTACCTAAGTTAGTCAAGGTACTCATGTAATCACACTATACATCATGTTACATCATTCTCTGTTAATTAGAATGAGAGTTACATGCTCCAAAGCTTCACAAGCAATCCATTAGCCATGGCAGAAAAAGCCCATCGTCAAACTCAGTCAAAACATTTCCCTTATGAATACCTAAACCATTTTTGAACATTCTAGCACAATTAGAAGTAGAGATATTGAGTTCTTAAAAGTGTGTCAGACAGACAGACGAACCCATCATAATAGTGCCTTACTTTCTTTGAAATGTTGAGACACAAATATTGATACATTATTCATATAATGATTACCTCAACTTTATCTTGTTCTGATTTTTGCTGTTCTTCCAATTGTTGCTCTAGGTAAGTTAAGTTACGGAATTTAATTAAATATTGTGCATATAATTTTTGTAAATCTTCTTCAAATCTTTCATATTCATCCATGTAAGCAGGTCTGTAAGATATAAGACAACAATTCAATGACTATTTACTGAATAGATTTAAATCTGTAGGCCTTGGATCAGCCTTATTAAGATGGAATGTAATTTGATCGAGGGCATGTTTACCATCTGATTGTGTTGGACCACCCGAACCGCGACCCCCACCCACTCTCAAGAAGTAAAGCGTTTTGATATTTCTACATAAAATGATTATTATTTACCTGACACTCTGTAAGGTCATAAGTCGCTTTTGGTTGCGTTCCATTTCATTTTTTCGTTTATCAATTTTAGCTTCTAAATTGGCTTCATCTGATGCAACGTTATCTAACATTGTTAAAGTTTTCTTAATATCATTCTGAATAAAAAAGTATTCATGAAATTAAAATTTGTACAATGATATTTAATACATAGATGCAAAAGCCATTTAAATAAAATATTGAATCAATACAGAAATATACAGATTTATGAATAACAAATAATTACTTTAAAGATATGACACCAAAATGATTCATACAGCAATTGCTGTACAGATGACATATTAAGTCAATTTTCTTGAATTGTGATTGTTCTTAACTTTATTCTACTCCAGAGAGACCAGACTTCAAAAGTCATCCACAATAAACAGAATACAACAAATATAGTAGCAAATCCTAAAGAATAATCAAAATCTGAAGTACAAATTGGTACAGAAGTAAGATAATAGTGTAGATTGGACTATTCAACCGGTTACAGATATCCTAGCGGAGAAGCAGTCTCAGATACCTATTATCTGATCATACTTCACTGACATAATTTAATGTTGTAAAGATAACGACATACCTCAACAGCTTTAATTGAACCTTTTAAACCCCTCTCAACTTCGTCAACTTCTAAAGACTTTGCAATAACATTAACTCGTATTTCCTGAAACATTGTAATAAGAAAACATAGAGGTAATATACCAAACAATAGAAAAATTTTTCTTTGCTACCTTTAAAATCATTATTGTTAACATAACACACACTAAGAAATTTAACAGACAAAATGTGAATAGAAAGATAGGTTGCCAGACAACGAAACATACGCCCACAGCAGCTAAATTGTCGGGACAGTCAACAAGAGTTGTCGCATATTTTTACTTTTTTCAGAAATTCTAATAATCAGGAATCATTAGAATTTGTTTGGTTTTTATAAAGTTCTGTTCCATACTAAGGTTTAGTATACAAAACATTTAATCAAAAAACATTATCAAAATTCATCGAAAATCACTATTCTTGTTCGTCTCAAGACCTTAAACCCTGTGTATCAATATGAGTTCAATCAGATGATAAGTTTGGCCCCCAGAGCGTCACAAAATTTTTCAAAGTGATCAAGGGAGTTAACTTTGGCAGTAATTATCGTGCATCGCTGAAAATCAATAGGGGTCTTTATCTCACTCCTTTAAACACTATGTATAAATTCGGAGTCAATCCGACATTAACTTTGGCCAAGAGAGTATCCACAAGATTTTTTGAAGTGATCAAGGACCATAACTCTGACAGTAATTATCCGAAATCACTGAAATCAATAGGCTTCTTCATCTCATGACCTTAAACACTGTGTATAAATTTGAAGTCAATCGGATATTAACTTTGGTCTCTAATACTAAAGCACCCACAAGATTTTTTGAAGTGATCAAGGGCTATAACTCTGGCAGTAATTATCAAAATTCACTGAAAATCAATAGGCTTCTTCGTCCCATGACCTTAAACACTGTGTATAAATTTAAAGTCAATCTGATATTAACTTTGGCCTATAGAACATCCACAAATTTTTTTGAAGTGATCAAAGGCCAGAATTCTGGCAGTAATTATCGGAAATCACTGAAAATCAATAGGATTCTTCATCTCATGACCTTAAACACTGTGTATAAATTTAAAGTCAATCGGATATCAACTTTGATCTCTAGAGCGCCCACAAGATTTTTTAAAGTGATGAAGGGTCATAACTCTGGCAGTAATTATCGGATATCGCTGAAAATCAATAGGCTTCTTTGTCTCATGACCTAAATCACTCTGTATAAATTCAAAGTCAATTGGATATTAACTTGAGCCTCTAGAGTGTTCACAAGAAATTGTAGACGACAGACGGACCGAGCGCGACGGCTATATACGATCACATTTCCATGTGGGCATATAAAAATGATCTGCAAAATGCATTTCTGAAAATTTTCAATATCAACAGATTTTTTCAGAAATGAGATTTGTATTACATTCACAAGATTTCCTTTATTGGATCATAAATATGAGATAGCACTCGGTACATATGATCAAGAAAAAACTTGTAGCTCTTACCCTTAGATCTACTTCTTTTCCTAATAAATCATACAGAGCTGCACCTTTAGTTGTTATAGTTGATGCTAACATTCTAGCTTCCTTTAAATCACTTATCTACAAAAAAAGGAAAGGAAATGGTGTAAACATCCACTTTGAACAATTTAGGTTAATTTTGGGATAAGTGCTAAACTATACATGTGGGAGGAAACTGGATATCCTATAGAAAATTCACAGGGATAGGTAGGCAGCTCAACTATCTTCAATATTTAATAGTGGGATAGAAACGAAAAACACAACTTAGAATAAAAATCATAAAGATATTAAACATGGATAAATAAAGGATATTTATATAAACATTTAGTTTTCATATTATACCTAATAACAGATGTAGCATCAGATAAAATACATGGACCGGTCATCACCCTACTAAAATATTTAATAATATGGTATACTTACTCTAGATGATACATCAAAGGAAACAGTGGATGATTCTTCATCAGCATTCTCTAAAGCTTGTTCTACGTTAGTTTTAACAGCACTATATAACACACTTGTTACTTTTAATAATTCTTTAACAGCATAACCATCGGCCTGATATAACTTCTTAGTATTTAGTTTAATATGTGCCTTTGTAGCCTGGAAAAGACAAGTTTTCAGTAAACTTAACAACTTAACTGATCAGTTGCACACACCAGTAATAATGTTACACTTCCTGTAGTTTGACATAAGGAAAGCTTAGACGAATCATGTTAAACATTGGCATTAAAAACTGACATATTGAAGAACATAAAAGATTTTCCATCCTAAGACCTTTATCAAGAGGTTTATCTGTTTTTAACTTTAATTTTGTGCTCATGACCAGTTATGCTTGTCTTTGATTCTTACTTTAGAGAATCATATAATTGTATCATGAACAGAACTCACCATAAATTCTGCAACATTTTTGATAAATATAACTCTATCTTGTTCTGTGTCAATATCATTGTGTATATCAGCATTGGGCTCGAATCTATCAAAAAAGTTAAATTTATATATGCATCAAAAATAATTAATGGTATTTTTTTGGTGGGGGGAGGGGGACCTTTTAACGCAAGGTTTTAGCTGGATCTTTAGACTATAATACAGCCTGTACTCAGAGCGCCATCCTTTAGTCCACGCTTCTTTGAACTCCACCTGATTAATTACAAGGGTCCTTTTACATGTACATCAATATACTGTAACTGGTGCTAAAAGTTCTTACCTTTTAACCAACCATGTCAAAACTTCAGCTACGAGTGGAAAATTTGGTGTACGGAAATTTTCTATTGATATTAATCTTCGATAGCCTAAAGCTCTCATCATTTCTGTAAAGTCTGAAAAAATAGAGAGTTTTATCAACAATCAAGAAAACACTGGAAAACTGCCAACGCATGCATCGATTTAGAAGCATAAGCTAACAGAGGCTGTCTACACTTCGAAATCCAGGTTCAGTGTCTTCAAACAATATAAGGAGACTAAGATCATATTGGTAAGCAGTACATGTGTGTGTCTCAGATTTAGAAGCTTGAAGAACATACATACAGTACATATAAATAAATAAGAATATACATAAGAAAATGACATAACAAAGGACAATATTATCCTCGCTTGAAGATATAACAGTGTCACCACATGGCTCACGTCCATCTTGATAGTCAATGTAGACTAATAATGCTCGAACAGGATAATTAAGATCATATTAACTTGTAATATGGTAGCTGTTGCATATGCTCGATTTGGATCTATGTGTTTTATTCCACAAAATTATTCAGGTGGAACTGGAATTTAATTTTTGTACTATATCAAACTACTCCAAGATATAGTGAAATCATTCACGGTTTGTATTTGTATGGGTAATGTGGTACATATAGGTACAAAGTAGTCATTTCATATCAAATTAACTTTCATCACATACTGTAAAACTGATGAAACATGTATACACAAGTTAAGTTGTTAACCCATATTATATTACACCATATATAGTATGGATTAACAACTTAACTTGTTACATGTCACACCCCCCCCCCCCCCCCCCCCCCCGACCATAAATTCACCCGGTAAAGTGGTGTGGGGTATTGTCTGGACACTTGTTATGTAGCTACGTACATTAGTACAAGTGACAACTTCTGTATATCTTCAATACTATCGATTCATGGCATGTTACACAGTTTGAGTTATTTAGTGCTGCCGTTAATTTTATATTATACATGTCATCATTTTGGCCTTTTGCATGCGATTTTACCCCAACTTGCACTTCTTGTAATAATTGTCCTCGAACAATCTCATTGATTTTTAAAAAGCACTAATTACAGATATTCTTTTTTTCTGTTGTTTTGGTTCATGTCTCTGAAGACAAAAACATATAAAAATGCCATTTCTCTAGCACTCTAACTAAGCTAATGAAAAATTCTCAGTGTCTGTGCTGTCAATTTTCTTTCCACGCACTGTGTGAAGGCCAACATTGTAAGAATAATCAATTTTGAAACGGCCCATCAGTTACTTGGTGTATGAAAACGCTCATTATAGATTCTAGAACTTACTCCTTAAATCTCTAAACGACATGATGTTGATTTAACTTCAATATTTTCAGTTTAATCTTGATTGTTTACGGCGCTGTCAAGTTCATCGCAACTATGTCTGTCATGCGCACTTATGTGCTTCCTTTCTAAAATAAGGGGGGTTACTCTATAATACATACGGAGACAGACCACCATTAATTTCCCCATTGACTTCAATGTTAATTCTGGACTCTTTGCCCACCTCCAACTTATCCCCAAATTTTCGTTGGGCGAAATGCTTTTCACTATAGACAGAGGAACACATGGCCATGTCTTTGCACTAAAATTTTTATGAGGTTTACCACCAAAATTTTGAGATACACGAACTTGAAGAAGCATACTCAAAACATGTATCTAGTTGCCGTACATATCACCGTAGCCAACCTCATAACGCCGTTATCCTTCCGCCTCAAAATCATGAATATTTACCAAAACATAGCAGAAAATATTAATTCAAACCCTCTTAGTCCATTCTAGGCCAAAAAATCAACAAAAATGGGCATGCAAAAGGGGAGAAAAGAGACAGAGAGAGAACTGCTATAAATAGACGAACTACAATTTGTTGTAAAATTTAATGGTGATCTGCCTCCATACCCATGGAAGAAGACCACTGGTTCTCCGATTATTGCTAATCTTTTGTAAATACATATTGGCGATACTCGATTCACAGTTCCGGAATTGAATTCCAAAACTGGTGTCAATCGAGTGAAAAGGAGAATTTCGGATTACAGCGCATGCGTCGACTGTATAAAAAGTATCCCAACCAATCATGACTGCTGAAACATATTTTTTACCTAGGAATACGTCACGATTCTACTCACTCCACCTCAGCTGTCGGGACTGGAAGAACTGTGACAGGACTGAATTCCGCGTCACTCGATTGTAATTCTGTCGATTCGGGACGTTCTGGACTGTGAATCGAGCACCGCCTATAGTTTCATCGCGAGAGTAACTCTTCTTAGAAAACTATTTATTCTTTAATGATGTTTTCAGCTTTTGAAACCAAGAAAAAAACAAACAAAATAATAACAATGACAGATCCACGTGTAGCGTGTCATTTTCGTGTTTATCAAAAGTGACAAAAGTAAAAGCAATTTTATTTTAAAATATAAAAAATAACAACCAATTTCTCACGATAAATCCGTCATTCATTTGAAATATGATGACCCTTTTAAAATAAATAAGGGTCGTTACAGTTCTACCAATTTCTACAGGCTACACCATATAAAATGTATCAGAAATAGCAATTCTGTTCTGATCTTAAAAATAAGTGTGTATTTCAGAACTGATTATCACAAATATTTTAAGCTCATTATCAAAGACGCAAGTTTTCTTTTCAATAAGTAAGGGGTGTAGTGTTCCGCTCAGAGATGAGTCGCCCAAACCGGGAATAACAATGGATATTATTATAAGAATATGGAAAGTCTTTATTCACATGGTAGCCGCCATATTACAATACACTAAGGGAAGTAACTCTCATTACGACCCGAGTAACTCATAACAATACAACATTAGTAACTCACTACAATCCCTCCTATCTTCAAATAAAACCATCCACGTTTTTTTAGGATACTAAAAATCATATAAAAGTTAACCAAATACTAAACTAAAATTACAAACATTAATTATGTTATGGGTAACAGTGTAATACAGAACTGCAATAAGACTAACACAACTTTGATATACATTCAAGTCAATTTAGTTGATAGTCTTCAAATTTCTTTGGCAAAGTTCTAACGCGTAAAGGTCTCAGACTTTTACAATCTGATTCACTAGTTGTATTATCACTTAAAGTAACAGTTTCATGAAAATCCAAACCATCCGTTACCGTAGCTTCTTGATTCGTATCGGTTGATAAACTTTGTTCATTTTCGTGCGAAATCGGTTCGACAAATTTACGAACATGGGCTGAGTTCCGTTTGTAGATTACGCCTTCTGGCGATTTTATGCACAGCTCACTTCCGTCTTTATCAACAACTTCATAGGGGTTGCTTTCGTATGTTGTTGAGAGTTTATTACTCTTCTTTTGTTGTAAAAGAACTCTGTCACCAACCGAGATATTCGCCTCCTTCGCGCGACGTGTCTCATCCGCGTACAATTTACCTTTAAGTTTTCGCATACCGTCACGAGCTCTAAGTTCATCGTTGTAATTGGTATCGATCTGTAATCCTGGTAATTTTGTTCGCACAGAATACTTAAACATTAAGTCCGATGGACACATGCCCGTTGTGGAATGTGGGCTTGTTCTGTATGCTACAAGAAACTTATTCAGATCTTTCTTCCAATCTCTCCCTTCGGCCTGGGATGCACGCATCGCTTTTAACAATGTCCTGTTTTGACGTTCAACCTCCCCGTTAGCTTGGGGCCATAAAGGTGTGGTTTTAACATGTAAAATACCATTTTCTTCCAAATACTTAGTAAATTCAACAGCAATGAATTGTGGACCGTTGTCACTACGAATTGTCTCTGGTAAACCAAACCGTGCAAATATACTGTCTAAGCTGTTAATAATTTTATCGGTTGTCGTACTTTTCAAAATTACCACTTCAAAGAAACGACTAAAATAATCAACCACTACTAAGATTGATTCGCCATTAGGAAATGGTCCCATCAAATCAATTGCGAGATCTGTCCATGGTTTATCTGGAAGAGATTTCGTTTTAATCGGTTCCGGTAACGATGGAGAACTAACAAGCTGACAGGCATGACAACTTCTACACACACGCTCTGCGTCTTTACTCATATTTGGCCACCACACTTTAGTTCGCAATCGTTCTTTCGTTTTCGTGATTCCCTGGTGTCCCTCGTGTGCGATTTGTATAACTCTTTTGCGCAAATTGACTGGCACTACTATCCTTGTCCCACGCAGCAGTAATTTCCCTACTACGCATAATTCGTCCTTAACCATACGATAAGCCATGTCACACTGTTTCCAATCACCGGAACGAATACACCCTATGACATACATAATTTCCTGGTCTTTCGCCGATTCTCTTTCTATTTCATGAATAGTTAAAGCTGAAGGAACGACAGTACATGCGATAAATCGAACATATTCTTCTGCAATATTGTCCGAGCAATACTTATCAGCTCTTACCGAAAGTCTACTTAAACAGTCTGCAATGTTTTTCGGTCCAGGAATGTACTTGACAACGAATTTATATGGTTGCAAACGCAACACCCAACGCTCAATACGTGCTGAAGGCTTCGATCTTGTTGAGTATATCGTTTCGAGAGGTTTATGATCCGTAAATAATTCGAACTCAACTCCATAGATATAAAGATTAAATTTCTCGCACGCCCAGACTACTGCTAACGCCTCCTTCTCTGTCTGGGAATATCGTCTCTCTACATCGGTTAGGCTTCTACTCGCATAGCTGATAATTCGGTGATTTTCCCCTTGTCGCTGAATTAATACCGCCCCTAGGCCAACTGGGCTAGCGTCCGTTATGATTTGCGTTGGTGCGTTTTTATCATAATAC
This sequence comes from Patella depressa, assembly GCA_948474765.1. Taxonomy (NCBI): domain Eukaryota; kingdom Metazoa; phylum Mollusca; class Gastropoda; family Patellidae; genus Patella; species Patella depressa. The sequence continues at coordinate 41,865,921 of OX419718.1, forward strand.
CCAAGTGTTTCAGCGTTCGCCAAACGACTTTTTAATGCATCAAACGATTTCTGTTCGTCTACACCCCACTTAAATGGAACCACTTTCCGTGTTAATTTCCGTAGTGGCTCTGAACATGTCGCTAAGTCAGGTATGAATTTCCCACTAAAATTCACCAAACCAAGAAAACTGCGCACTTCTGATGAGGTCTCCGGTCGTCTAGCGTTAACAACAGCTTTGACTCGAGCTTCGGTAGGATCTATCCCTTTATCAGACAGAACATGGCCCATAAACTCTAATTTAGATAAGCGCAAAGAACATTTGTCTTTGTTTAAGGTTAAGCCCCTACTTCTCAGTTTCTCCAGTACCGCAACAAGTCTCTTATCGTGTTCCGCTAGATTTCTGGCATGAATAATTATATCATCAGACACATTTCGGACTCCTTCACAACCTTGTAAAACTTGTTGAATTGTATGCTGATAAAGTTCTGGAGCCGAATTAATGCCGAACATTGAACGTTTGTACCGATACAATCCATTAAAAGTCACGAAAGTTGTAATGTCTCTCGATTCCTCCGATAGTTCCAACTGGTGAAAACCCCATTTAAGATCGAGTTTACTAAATATACTACTCTGGTTTAAGTCTTCCAAAACTTCGTCTATGGTCGGAATAGGATGTCTTTCGCGAACTATTGCCGTATTCGCTTGGCGCATATCGACACATAATCGGATCTCACCAGAACTTTTCGGGACGATGACGACTGGACTGACCCACGAAGACGGACCTTCGACTGGCTCAATAATATCTAAGTCTTGCAACTCCTGAAGTTTGTCGCTCACCTTCCTCCGTAAGGAAAATGGAATTCTCCGAACCGGCTGTGCCACTGGTTGAACTTCGGGGTTAATATGTATCTTTACCTGGTGGTCTTTTAACTTCCCGACACCAATAAAAATGTCTTTATAGTTTCCAAATATGTCCGAATTCTGTATAAAGTTGATGCCTACATCTACACCGATTTTCAAAAGACCCAGCTGAACCGCAGACTCCTTAGCAAGTAACGAAACTCCATCACCATCAACGACGTAAAAATCCACAGAGTTAAGAGACTGTCTACCAGCAGTTGCCGATGTTGTAAATTTACCTAACAACTTCAACGGTGTTTTCGATCCATATGCATACAATTTCTTATGCGTTAATTCTGACGAGCAGTCTATATTCTGTCTCTTTAAATGTTCCCATGTTGTCCTATCTACAATATTACAGCTCGCTCCCGAGTCAATATACATTCTCACGGGAAGTTTCTTCTTACCAATAAATACATCCACGATGTTGTCATTGTCTCTGGTATTAATACCAAAGGCATATTCATCACCATCATCATAGTCCTGTGTGTAGTGAACTTTATTAGAACTTTTACCACGTGCATATTTCAACTGTGTTGTGGCCGGGCACATTTTCTGAAAATGACCTATGTTATGACACCTATCACACCGTCTTGTTTTTGCCGGACATTCACGATCCCACTGTTTATGACCATGTCGACCACACTTTTGACACAAATCATCTTTCCGCCGATTGTTTGCACCATCACCATTTTTCTTCTGATAGCTATTATTATCAAATTTACTGTAACCTGGCTTTGATTGGAACTTTCTCCCACGCACATAATGAAGATTATCATGTGGTTTCTCTTTACTGGAATTCTCTATAGTCGCTGCCTGTCTTTCAGCCGCTTCAAATGCTCGACCCATGTCCATCATTTGCACCAAAGTCAGAGTTGCTCCTCTTTCTAGAAACTTCTTCCTGAGATGATGTGATTGACATTTGTCAATTACTTGATCTCGTATGTGTTCATCTTTTTTGTCTCCAAAATCACAATTCTCTGACTGACGTTTAAGTTTGGTAATATACTGATCTAACGTATCTGAATCATTCTGTTTCATCTGTCGAAACTGGTGCCGCTCAAATGGAATGTTCACTTGAGGTAAGAAATAGTTATCTAATTTACCAATGGCAGTCGCATAATCATCGCCTGTGTTATCTAAAGTCTCAAAAATTTCCTGCACTTCCATTCCTGCACAATGAAGCAAGAGTGCTCGTTTTTGTTTATCATCCGTTACACCTTTTCCAATTACGAAAAGTTCAAATGCTCGCTTCCACCTCTTCCATTTCAGGGAGATCGCCGTGGGATCGCCGGAGGGATCAAAGTTTGAGATTCCCCCAATTTCTAATGCCGTAGTCATTTCGAAGCTAAAATAACTCAATGATGATATTGCTTGACCATCCTCGTCGCCAATCTGTAGTGTTCCGCTCAGAGATGAGTCGCCCAAACCGGGAATAACAATGGATATTATTATAAGAATATGGAAAGTCTTTATTCACATGGTAGCCGCCATATTACAATACACTAAGGGAAGTAACTCTCATTACGACCCGAGTAACTCATAACAATACAACATTAGTAACTCACTACAAGGGGCATTATGGAAGATTATATAAAGAGTTGATAATTCTCGCTATTAGAGTTTTAAAGGTAGACAACGTAAATAGAATATGCTGAAAATTTCAGTCACACTGCTCAACTCTGAACCGAGATATTAGTGATTGGGTTTTAGGCCCAGCCTCGGTCATCATTACTAAAGTCGATACGATAAAAACAAAGTTTCGATTATCAATTTTGAAGATAAATCATCCATCGTAAAATAATCCAGATCCAGTAAATATCGCAGACTAGCGATGACATCGAGAGTTGATTATGGCCTGCATCAGTTGATTAATGTCTAAATTAATAATTTAGATAACATTTCCTACAATAGACCGATTTAGCCCCTTGCATATGTTTGTTTATTTGCAGCCTTAGTGAACAAACGAAATGCGATTTATAATTGAAAATAGGTGATACATGGACTCCATGTTAAAATTTTACTTGGTGTACATTAACTTTGTCCTTTAAATGGACACAGTCGCCTCATCGCTTCATGCTCAATGGCGTGAAATGCTCATGAACTTTGCCCCATCCGCCCAAATTTTTTCTAAAAAAAATCACATCAGTTATTTTATTGTTAAGGTACGTCTATCTTTAACATGGATGTCAGGGATAATAAGGACACATAGACATGATACTAATGTCCCCTGTTATGGTCCAATTAGAAAATCCGAAATAAAAATGAAATGAATTGAAGTTGAGTTTAACCCCAGCGGCGCTTCGGCATACTCTTATATCGAATTCCAACTGTCAAAGGATATTTTAGGTGCACACCAATTTGTACACGTGACCTCGGTTTTTCGTCTCATCCGAATAACTTGACAGCTGTCCTTGTTAGACCCTCCGCCCTGCACCACCGACAAGGAGAAACCACACCGGATAATAGAAAATCCGCACACTCATAAGCAAGGGTTAGGGATTTTAGAGTCTTTTCGTCAATTGTGTATTCGGAGGTCTTATTTGCTATGCGTTTTAATTATATTAATAATGGAATTCAAATGAATTAAAAATACGGCGCGAACCCGTCTGATCACAAGGACTTTCATTTCCCTACACCTGTTGACAGATTGGTTGTATACTTGGTCTTTAAATTGGAATCTGAAAAACTATGATCTTTATTTTATTAATCTGATTTTATGGAAAACTTTGGTATAGAAATTGATGTTCATCATACTTATTACCATCTTATCCGGAAATATAATAGGCGATTAGGTCTAACACAGTGTGTACAGGCAATATTCTACCATAGTGAAAGACTAAATAAACAAATTAGATATCATTTTCCAATTAACCTTGTGAAAAACAGCAAACAGTTATCTCTGCTCGATATATGGAATAATACTTATACACAGATTGTCATAAATGAAATGTATACCAGTGGATCACACCCAATTTGTTCGCTCATCGTCATAGAAACTGATGTTTAGTCAACAGTCAAGGGAAGTAAGAAGTTTGAATCGATATAAATTTATCAGACGAGACCAAACTTTACTGGATAGAGGACATACTTTAACTGTCAGATTAAAATGGAGATCGCAATATATCAATTGATATTTACAGCCTTGCTGGTATCAACATTTACAGGTAAGATGATGTTTTGAATTGAGGTGGGGGGGGGGGGGTAGCCTCATCGTTGGCTTGATTGTTGATATACTTTTTGAAACATAATTTTTAAAACTTATTTATTTATTAAATAACTAAACTAAGTGACAAGTTGGTCGCCCATAGATATTGAAATTGAATTTGACTTTTATGAATGGAAGTTTAAAATGGAGACATGTTAAAGTTGCGCGTTTAGTGTCTACTTACTTGCGCGTCGTTGAAGGAATTTGAATGAAACGTTTTAAATAAACGACATTTGTGAAAAATTAAGTTTTAAAGTAAGTTGGGCAATCACCTTCAATAAAACCAAAATTTTCATCTAGCATAAAACAATTTAATTTAATTTTAAGTTGGTGATTTACAAATTATGTTTATTATGAATTAACTATTTTAAGAATAGGTAACCTGCTATTTTCCACAAAAATATTACAAACATTATTTGCGTTTTTGGAAGAAACGTGTTTCAGTTTATAAAAATAAACTAAATATCGGGATTTTTTGTGGTAATTTAAATTGTCAAAGACCTTAAGTACCTAGGCACGTCACCATATTTTTTAAATTAATAAACAATCCTAGATAGGTTGCGAACTTGGCATAAACTGAGTGGCATATTGGAAATAGTTGTGAGAAACAACTATTTGCGTGATTAATATAATTAATCAAGAACCGTCCAAGGGACTTATTACTAAATACTTATTGGTTCTTTAATACTAAAGATAATAATTTGTCCACCATGGATAATTGATGAACTGATCATTATAAAAGGGACTATCCCGATTTGAACAGAGTCTCAAAATTTCAGCTCAAAATATTGAGTCGATTGGAGTGTGACGTGAACGTCAAAATGCATATCCGGACACGTAACTTTTTAAAATTTTGGGTCAATTTTTGCGTTGGATGACCTGATAATCTATTACCGTTCCTTTCCAGGTCTATACATGTACAGTACAGAGCCACTATTTCAAAAGTTCAATAAAATTTGTATTACATAATTTAAAAGACGTATTGTCCTATTCCCCCGGAAGCTTAAAATAAAAGCACAGTCATATTATATTGATAAAATATGCGTGTACATAATATATTCAATTATTTTGAGGAAATAGTGTTAATTATAATCAATTATGTTCGGTAAAATACGTGAAAAGTCCAAATTGAACGACAATTGTTTACCTTGCTTAGTCCATTCTGCACGTTTTTGTTTGTTTTTTTAATTGTTTTTTTTTGTCTTTAATGAATCAGGAAATACTAATTACTTCCACATTGTCATGTAGGATATGTTTTTCTTTGTTTATTACAAATGGGGCTCGAAACAGTAAGCTATCGTACTGATTATAAAATGTTCATCGTGTCTTGGATATTGGGTATTTCGATCCAATATTTTCACGACAAGGTAACAACTTCAATATTGATTGAAATGAACCAATATTTAATTATGTTTTGTGTTTTTAATTTCGAAAGAGATTTAGATTTAGCCTCTTTAATTCAAGAAATCGAGGTTTTAGCATGTACATCAATGTGTTCATGCATGTACATTACATAAATTTATGCTGATGTAAAGGCTGGATATTATAGTGTCTGAAAACATAGCGCTAAAAATATGCATCAGTGATTTGTATACTATCGATCGGTTTAGTATGCAAATTAGTATCTCGAAACAACGTAAAAATTTCATTGCTATAATAAATGTATATTATTGAATATGACAGATAAGGTATTAATTTGATTGCAAGCGAGTGGGTTTTAAAAATTAAGATTGAAGCATATAATTCTGCTCAAAAGCCTGCTGAATATTCACCATATTATAATTTATAAAGTTACACGGCAACACATGATACTCCAGTATACAACTTAAAGGGAGGGAGAGAGAGAAATTTGGTTTAACACCCGGCCACTCGACAAACTAGGTCATTTTGGGACTAACATATGGTTTAATAGGGGTCTTTAGCAGTGGGAGGACCGGAGGACCCGGAGAAAACCCACGAGGTCGGTTAGGGGACCCTACTCCTTGTCACGTACAACCGGGGTTTCGAAACCACGCCAGTTGACTCAATGACAGATTTTATGATACAGCACGCACGTGCTAACTATTCGGCCATGGCCACCCCACCCCCAACTTAAAGGGAGACTATGTGATATCACAGGATCGGAATGTCACCGATGCAGGTGTCGCGATTTCAGTCTCACTTTTGTGTCTTTCATAAAGGGGCGGGGATGTTTGTCTAACTTTCCTGTTTTTCGATTTCCTATAATCTAGTTAAAATTGTATAACAATTCAAGGCGTTCAATTTTATTTGAATTGTACACTCAATTGACGATTGTTATATAAAGAACAATCTAACATCACGATGATCTTTAGAGTGTTCTCGCGGAACGTAGTACATGCTCAAAGAATGCAAGGGTGACAACGAAGTGATTTTGACAAAAATTCATTTTAAATCATGTGATAAAAAATACCCTAGACTATAAATTTTAATGAGAATTATTTAAAGCCGAGTGTCATTTTCTTTTAAAGCACAATATCTCACAGTAAGAAATTACTCACTAAAACTCACGAACCTTGCTATATTGTAAGACTATTACACAGACGATCTCGGTAACAATTATGTAAACTATTAGGCGTTTTGGGTTGTAAATTATACGACACTGCCTCTGATCACTGGAGCAAAATATGTATATTACAGTAATTATCTTTGTTGGCCGTGCTTTGATTTAACAGAAGTCACGATTAACTTAACCCCATTATGATAATGAATTACCTAATGGACGCATCACCCATCACTTGAATACATACCAGAACATGTCTACAAGAAAATTATAATTAACGAATGGCATTAGAACTCAAAATATTAAAGTTGAAGTGTATATACACCTACTGTACTTTAATATTCTAGGTTCCGATCGGCTTGATTACCCCAGAAAATTCCTGTTTAAGGTGTCTCACATATATCTGGTCATTTTTTTTAAATATAACATTTGAGAATTGATTATTTTGCTTAGTCTATTTGTTTGAAATCGTATTTATAGATCATTCTGCTGGGTTGTTTTGCACGGAAACTATCAACCGGTTAGCAAAAGCCAGATGAAACTTTTAAAAAAAAAAAAAAAAATTTATACTGAGATGTCATCAATTATACGATGCGCAACTGTCCAAAGAACAACTACGTTTAATTTCGATCGAGCTCGAAGATTGCCAAGTGTATGCAATGCGTTCCTGATTCAGAAAAAGCAGTAGATGTACACATGGAAATTTGCTGCTTGGTTCCACCACATTATACATGTATATCGATCAGTTATGAAGTACATGCCCAAGTCAAGCATACTGAAATTTTTACAATTATTAAAAATCATATGAAAGTATTAAACAAATGTATAACATGATATATTATGTTAAAACATGTGGATATAAATCATTTTCAAATCGTTCAGCATTCCAAATAAAGTATAACCTGTGTGTTTGTTTTGCAGATGTTTCGGGGAACTGTATATTTCCCGATTATTTAAGAGGGGATTGGATCAGCAGTAGTCTTGGAGAAGTGTCGTTTAATGCAACATACGTTGATGGTATCACAGCGTTTACATTTGGAAAACTAACATTCCAATGTGAAGACATTAATGGAACAAAGTATTTTTTAAAGTAAGTAACATTGAGTCCCTATAATCCAATATGAGAGAATTCATAATATCTTAACAATGCATATTTTATTTCAAATTTATAATGGAAAAATAACCCGTAGGTGGTTATGTATATAGAGGATATTTGTCGTTTTAGAGTGAATAAAATATTTCTTGCTTAGAGATGAAATAAAATATGTTATTCACGACAAAACGACACATGTTCTATTTATTTTATGATTTTACAATCATTTTCGGTAAAACAACTGTCAGCCAATGAAATAACACTTTTATTTCACTGATAAAACGCGGTATTCCACTACTGATCATAAAATAAATATACAATATAGGGGATAATAAGCATGTAACATATTTAGTTCACGTAATGGATAATTAATTATAGTTCACGTAGCTATAAAACTATGTAACATGAGCTATAAAGGTAAATTAAAAATGTATAACATGTAACATGTAGCTGTAAAGGCAAACTATGCAACACCTAGCTTTAAAGGAAAAGTAACTATGTAAAATGTTCACGAAGGCATATTAGATATGTAACATTATTTTACGGGGCTAAAAACCTTTGATTTCGTTTGTGTTTGCTTTTGATTTATCCTAGCTTTAAACATTTGTGACACATTGCGGTGTACAGAAGATGGCATCAGTATTGGGTGGTGTTATGATTACATGCAAAATTCTTTGACTTTCAGGTCTGAAACCACCACATTTGCTAATACAAAGTTCACTGCATATGTCTGTCTTGATTTACGAAAGGTGACCGAGGATAAAATTTACTATTACAGAGCTACGAGTAGGTTTAAATTATTTATTTATTTGAAACGAAAACTGGTATCAACCCTTACATAAATGATTTTAAAAAAAAAAAATGTTTCCCATTTTACAAATTAAAGCTTGACTGCATTTTAATGTCGAGTTAAACTTTATTGTCTCTGTTATAAAAGATAAGTGGACACTTAATTTATAATGTAATTTTTTTTCGTTCGCATGCTGACGTATCCCCCCCCCCCCACATACACACATACACATGATTCAGCTGCTCATTTCTTTGTATTGAGCCAAAAATTATTTTTGGCGTGTCTGTGCTTCTGGACCTTGCTGGTAGTGGTTGCTGGTTGCCCACACACCCGCGCAGAAAACTCATTCCCTATGGTTATAGTTATAGTTGTATAGTTGTATCAGGAAATCGGGAGGTTGGGATGGCTTAGTGGTCTAGAGTGCCGCACTTCGACCTCTAGCTGGCCGGTCACCTCTGGCTTGTGGCTGTGGTTTCGATCACTGGTGTGAGCGTATGTGGCATGGAGATAGGGGCGCCTTCTCAACCTCGTGGGTTTCCTCCGGGCACTCCGGTTTCCTCCCACTGCTAAAGATCCCTACAAGCAAGTGAATTATTGAAATAAAATTGAAACCATATGTTAGTCCCAAAATGACCTAGTTTGTGTCGAGTGGACGTTAAACCCCATTTCTCTCTCCCTCTGTATTAGGAAATCAATCCGAAAACCAATTTGAAAACTCGGAAAATGCGAGAGGTCCCCTGTCGTGTTCTTGGAAAATCAAACGGGAAACAGAATTGATAAAACCTTTAATTTAAGTCAACACTTTACATCACTAGGAGACACCACATACTTTCTACTTAATAATATAGTATCCTGGTAGGATATGTTAAAGTTATTATTGATATACGGACTAATACCACTTCTTTTAATGGTTTGGAAAATTCACATTTTATTTGCACTTTTCCGTTGTAGTTTGACCCTCAGCTCCTCTTGGCCCCGGAATAATATGATGGAGTCAGTTTATTATCAGTATATTAAAACGACTGTGTCTATAATTTTCGGTAAAACGAAATTTGTAACATATTAGATTGAAATTAATTTTGTTGAAATTATAGGGGAATATCCAACAGATGACAAGCTGTTCATATCGGATTTAGTGCAGATCTAACACTATTTTATAACGTGTCATGCAGTGTCAGTATATGATAAAAAAAAACACGCGATAACTACTAATTCACTCAATTGGAACTATTTAGATCAGACGCGTGCTCGGGCCTCCGAGGAAGGTTTTCAGACCAAACGTAGGGCACTTTAAAGGGGGGGGGGACTTTTAGTTCTGTGACACATAGTAGAATCGATTTGACGTACCTGAGCCATGCCATATCATACATACATTGATACTTGGTTTAAGGGTTGCAATTAAGTCCTGAAGATCTGAAAATGGACATAGTTAGCAACAACCAAGAACTAAACGAAATAAAGGCACTCACACACCTCTATAGTAAATCTCATCGAATTCAAGCGTTGTGAACCATTTCCGTTTTTTTTTGTTTTTGCATTTATGTGGCCTTGATAGACGGTTGTCTATTCAACCTTACCGCCCCTGATATAAATAATAAAACCCCAAATAAGTGAATTAGGATACTTTACTAAATATACTTTCCGTCGAAATTTAAAAAAAAACATAAACCATTGTAAAGGTCTGTAAATACTAGTAAATATATTGCAATACCCCCCCCCCCCCAAATTACTTATTTCTGCATTGGATATTAACACATAAGAATATTGGAGTAAAGGAAAGAATATGATTCTGACTAGCTATAATTATGTCCCTTTTAACACAACTCCAACAATTCGACTATTTCTGCTGTACTGTGTTCATCATTCTAATATTAAATGTTGTAATAATATTTAATGTCGAATATAAAATGTTTCCCTAGACAGTTGTGAAGCGCGATCTATTGTACTTTTAAAAAATCTCTGATTTTCAGAGAAAGACAAAAGTGTTAACAATGAAAGAATAACAGTGACATCGTCATCAGTTAATGTATCAATGGAAGATGTGTGTAATGAACCAGAGCCATACAACCCTGGGTCATATTCTCTCTTAATACGATCTGGTAAGTAACACGAATGTGGCACCAATGTCTGACACTAAGGGACTATAAAACACTGAATAAAGGCACAGAATATAGTTAAATCTGTGCCTGTCAAAATGTCAGACACGAAGAGGACGTGCCTACAAAGTCTGAATGTGTGCCTTACAAGGTCTCTGGCCCATATTATCCATACATTTTGAATAAGTACGGTCCCAAATATTGTAGTTTTACTGAAAAGACTTCATTATAAAGATCAAATGTAGAATGATCTGGATTATACAGTCAAGATTTCAGACTCATAATTTACCTTTATTAATGAAGACATGCATTACTTTCAACTTCACCTGGCCCTTTATTTAAAACTGAATAATTTCAATGCCCTTTATACTGGTCGATCTTATACTCGATTACGTTGCCCCATTTATTAACTTGTCTTTCCATAATGATCGATACAATCATGAATTTTAATCTGCGGTGGATTTGCGTTTACACTTGTCGACTTGTCGCCTTCACAACAGACAAGTCATGTGGTTGTTAGCGGCCTTCTACATTCACGACTGTTGTCCGGTTGTGACGGCGACAAACTAACCCGACAATCTTCGCCTTCATTTTGCCGCGTTGTCGGGTTGATTTTGTCGACTTGTCGCCTTCACAACCCGACAATTTGAAAAGTCGACAAGACGACAAAATACAATTATTTCGACTTGTCGTGTCGAGAATGCAGAATGGTTGCTAACAGCCACCATATTCACAGGCTTTACGAGTCTAAATTTAAACGAGTAGAATTAATAAATTCGAAAATTCAAATAACCCCAATCTCAATATGCTTCCTAATATTCCTCCTAGATTTTAGTTTTCTACTGTGTTCAAACGAATTGAAATATGCAAACGGGGGGTAATTAACGTTACGTTTTTATTTTCAGAAGTTTTGAATACATCGGAGATCACTTGTCCAAATATTGTACGTGGAGAATATGAGGTAACTAATATAACTAAAGATGGAAGCCAAGAGTGTCCGAGTGGTATTAGTTTAGATGTATGCTCTGTGAAAACACATTTAAACTTCAACATAAGTTCATGTTCTCCTGATATACCCAGTAAGTATGCACGTGTAATCATCTTATGGTCTTGGTCAAATTTAATGGATCAAAACCAGCACTAAAGAGATGACCGATAACATTCGCTATACCTGTAATATTATTTGATTAATGTGTTATTTACATGTAAAACAGTATTGTGTCAAATCTGTACCATAACATTTTATTTACACAGATCCTAATTTTAGAGAATACAATTACTGTTTATCAAAAAGCTAGAGAATTCTAGTCAAAACTTCGCTCAGAATTAAACAGTATTCAATAGAATTGTGATCCGTGTATTCTCAGTTCAGTTACTAAATATCACTGACACAATTTATTATTTATTTGCTGTCAGTATTATAATATTAGATGTAATTATTATGAATTAAAATATTAATACCCCGGTGGAGTAGATGTCATTCTCGGGTATATTTTTGACCCTATTAGAGACACTCTACATGCAGATATCAAAATTGATGACTAATTTCACTTTTGAAATAAATAATCTATAAATTAAAGTACATGTAGCTAAGTCTCTAACTCAATATCATCGAAAGTCTTCGACTTTGAAAACACAAATTATTTGTCAATTTAAATCAACATTGATGGTGTGGTCTTACCAGGAAAAGATTAGCTTCTGATATCCAATATTTAAGACGAAATAATTCTTTAACCATTGGTACACGAATCGTGTACCATACGGCGTTTCAGACTCATTTTCAACTAGAGACCCAAACATAACTGATTTGATATTAGAGTAAAAACGGAAATGATTGAATGTAAATCAGTTTATATACATTCATATTACATTATTATATGGCTTGTGTCAATTTCATGGCCCAAAATATTAGCGATTTAGCTTCTTTAAGTATCGGATATACGGATATAGATATGACAAGTCCCGAAGTTATACTCTATTGTAGATGCCTAGTTTGTCAAGTGTTAATAGAAAACAATACAACTAAATTAATGGTTTGCTTAGAAGTATCGACTGGCAATAAACGTATTCCTGAAGCAATTGCCCGAGAAACCCGTCTCTGGCCAATGCTAGATTGACTTCTGATACTTGAGATTTTGAGGGAGTGTGTCTATTCTCCCCGTTTAATCAAATCTCATGACAGGTCTTCTTTTCATCTATGGTTTTCCCTAAAATTTTGGACAGTGATTTAAGTTATTAAACACGGCGAAAGTATTGTTCGTCTCCAAGAAGTATGGTCTACATTGAGCCTCGTTTGTCACGCAATAGAGTTTTTCTGCAATACTCTGCTATGCATTGCCAATGGTTAATTGGGTGTAATAAATTTCGTGAGTCATGTAACGTTATGTAAACATATCTGGCAAATGATATTATTACGCAGTTAGGTTTTGGTTGTTAATCGAACTATTGACCAGTCATAATTGGGAACAGAAATTGCTTTCGTTACAGCAGTGTTTGGGTTGGATTATGTCTAATCAAACGAACACTGCGAGGAGTAAAGGCGATTAAAGAAAAGCAATACGACAATTCGATTCGGTGGTAACTCATTCCCTTTAAACTGCTGGGGGTGGGGTGGGGCTGTTTATCTTGCACCTAAATCTGATCCTGTCTAATATTTTGAAACTTAATACTTTTATATCAAATATTAATTATATTTATGTGTATGTAGTTTGGTGTCATTTTTAATGTTACATGAGTTTGTTTTATTTTACTAGGTGCAACAAGATGTATGTTTGCTACAGAGACCGACAATGTGACATATTTAACTGTATACTCTGATATTGATAATAAGTTTAGATGTGTGGTATGTATCTTAAAGTACTTTTGTTTACTTATTATAATGTACAATGTATTTAAAGGACCATCATGCCCGAAGGCCACTGACACTCTTTTAAATATTTTATGAAATTAAATATAAAGACCGATAAGTGTTATAATATATAAGATCAAAACATAAAATGCAGATAACGCCGATGATCGTATGGCATTTTCCCGTATAACCAGCGAAAATATCGTAGATATGACCATTACTATGTACAAATATATATGTGTCGTATAAAATGATAATTCATATATCATTTTACCATTTTTGCCAATTAACAATTTATTGTTACGCCGTGTTGCAAATGTCTGTATTGTATGGGCATATGGCAGACTCTAGTTTATCATAATAATATATTTATTTTACTGGTATAAAAGCATGTTTCCGTTTTATTCAATGAACAATTTATTGTTCATTCGCGTAGAAAGATATGCTGTTAAACGTCTAACAAATTAACAATTGGTATATTAGTCAATGAAAATTCCAACAAACAATTTATTTTTATATTGAAAGGGAAGTGTTACAGGTGGTAGACCATACTTAAATGTTGTTTAAAGGAGCAAAGTCTTCAACTCAGTATCATCCAGTCTTTGACATTGCAAACACGACTCACTGGTCAGTTTAAATCAACATTGATGTTGGTATATTACCGAGAAAATATGGACTTCTGATATCCAATATGTGTGAAGCGTCTGGATGAACGAGACTAAACATATCCCATGTAGGAGAAAACTACCAGTGTAGACTGGAATAACAACAAGCCAAAGTCTGCCATTCAATTCGTACTCTTCGCGTATTTCGCTGAACATAACTGATTAGAAATTACAGTAACAACAGAAACGATTGAATGTAAATAAGTTTATATGCATTCGTATTGCATGGGACACGAATCCGTTGTGACCCATGATACGTTATGACCCATGGTACCAAAGAAAAGTGATTTAGCTCCTTTACTGTGTATTTTTTTAAAATGAACCCGATGTTACTATCGGTCTATAAGATTTCAGGCATGACTAGGGGTCCTGATCTTTGTTTCGTTAGTGGTTCCTACACTACGTGGGTAGGTGAGCGGGGTGTGGGGGAGCGAAATGTGTTTGAAAAACTGTATGTTCATGTAAATAGTACTTTCTAGGGCATAGCACAGTGTTTCTAGGGCATAAATTCTTAACAACTAGATCTATATCAAAAGCAATATCCAAATGGAAAAAATCTCCATTATGGATTCTACTTTGATTGCCCTTTAAATTTATAACATCTGGGCTATTCAAATTTAGTTTTAGGAGTCAGTAGCCACAAGATCAATTATTTTTTGTCGTTATAGGCTGCATCTGAAGAGGGGAATACAGTCTTTTTGTCTCAGAAAGAAGGGGATTGTTCAGAGAATCAGAACGGAACCAGCGTTGCTCCCTCGGGATACCTCATGGAACTGATGCTTATCAATAACGGTATGTATAGGTCAAGAATGTCTTACATAAATAATCAGCTGAACGTGTTCTTCAAAAACATTGAAATATTTGTAAATCGTCTTCTCCACTAATTTTCCGGTGTGCTTTTCCGCTTATCAAAGTTCAGGGCGTCGAGACCAGGGACAGCGCCCGGTCGTTCGGATGGAACAATAAACCAAGGTCCCGTATACACATAAGCATTAATTTGCAATTTCATATTTTTAAGTTATATTTTTAAAATGTATTTAAATAAAGCCCTAAAATAGATTGTATCTATAAGCAATCCTACCTTGTTAAAGAATAATCCTATTAATCCTATAATTCACTATTGTCAGTTGAGAAACTGGCAAAAATATCATTTTCAACTTCAAATTCAAACGTTTGAAGATGGCCATTCCATGGGGATGAATGGAAAAACAAGGGAGGTAATTGTGTTATTATTTCCTGTGCCACTGATTTTAATACCCGAGAAATAATGCCCATGACCGTATAATAGTGAGTTGACAACCTTTTGAACAAAAGACATAGAAATAATTATGTTTTGACTTTCTTAGAAAATATGAAATCCCCGTTTTAACAATCCCTTGACCGTTGTAATTCAATGGCTTTATAGCTTGTTTCCGAATCCATATAATTAATAATGTATTTTGTATTGTGTGTTATTATATGTTTAATAAATACTGTTTAAACTCTTTCCCGACACCATTTCCCTCATATCACACTGTATGGCATGGACCCTTCTTCATTAGCTCCTTTGATTGATTCATTCATCATATATCCTTAAACAGCATCGAACTTCTAACATATTTAAAACGGAGACTTTTCAGGACAGATCTTTTTCTGACAAGCAGATCCTTCATAGTTGACAAACAAACTATATCTATAAAGTACTTATTACGGTACTTCAAAACATTAACATGGAAATAATAGATCTAATGTTTCTATATTAAAGGAACGGCACATTGCAGAGAGGTGGTAACAGAAGGACCAAATAATGGTAAGGATATGAACATCTCTCTTTCTTTATGGGTGTCCACATAATTAATGGAAGGACATTAACAAATTTAATAATGTCGTACTAGAAATGACAATAGGGACCTTTCGCATCGGTACGAAAACGAATAGGAAAACGAACACGTCATCGATAAGACTTAGTGTGTACTTGTGACGTCGATCCAAAATGAGTGTTCGGCCAGTGAAAAACGTTACGCGTATGGAGTTGCATTCACGTAGGTATGCAAACGAAAATGTTTTCTGTCTCATATATCGAATTTTCCACAATTTTTCGAGGCCTTGTGTATATTGTTAATTATGTAGATTTTGTAATAGGTGCCCAAATGCAATATTCTGTTTGATTTGTTGTACATCTACCAAAATATCGATTGAAAAGTTTGCCAGGACCTCTAAGTTCATGGAGTGGAAATTAACCGTACGTCGGATTGCGAAACAGTGTGTTAGAGGATACGAATACGAAAACGTAAACGAATATATGTTCGTTTTGATGTTCGTTTTCGTACCGATGCGAAAAGTCCCGAATAATGCAGCCTACGGGAACAATTTTCCTCTCATTTAAACACATAAGCTATATCCTGTATGATAACGATTAACCAATTAATATGTATGGGGTGTCTATGGTCAAAAGCTCGAAAGATACCGCCATATGAAAATGGTAATATGTTTACATATTGTGACTAAATCTGCATTTTAAACAGTCTATGGTTACAATATGTTGACATGTGACCTTATTAATATCCCGCTATCTTTCGTCATATTGACGCCTATACGCTTCCATATAATGTTGTATCGATCAACAAATGATGTCGTGATTGTAACCAGACTGGATAAAATGCAGAATTAAGTTCAGTTAGTAAGTTTCCGTGTTAAACGTTTACCACGAAACATTGGCGATGCTCGATTGAACATTCCGGAATTGAATTCTGTCAAGTCCAAATATAGTGACAATCAAGTGATAATGGGGATTTGGGGCTAGAATGTATACACTCACTACAAATGAAAATATCTCAACCAACCATGACAGCTGAAACATGTTCGTTGTGTTTTTAAATTACGTTATGGTTCCTCTCGGCAAACCTTGGCAGATTCCGGAACCTACATCTAGCCTCGGCTGTATGACAGTGATATGTACCTACGCCTACACAATTGCGATGCGGCGCTGGTTTACTTTTTAGGAAAACGTGTCACTTTTAGAAAGAAGTTCTCAAAATTGTGTCGTTCGAAGGGTGTGTAGAATTTTCAGTGCAAACTTGTCCTTGTCTAAAGAAAATCGGATAAACTTGAAAGAAAACGGCTTCAAACTTTAAAAACTTTGTAAGATAAAACATTTTTCAAAGGCGTCATGGGCAGCACTGTTGGTAATCCGGGAATTCGAAAGTAGTTCTAATGGCGGACTTCGTCATACAGCCGAGGCTAGATGTAGGGTACTGGAATCTGCTGAGGTTTGCCGAGTGGTTATCACACCACCTCTGTTGTCGGGACATAAGATCTGTGACCCATGATCCCACCACGACCACCAACTACATATTCTTCTTGTTTGGCTGAATATTACTGTCACATTTTTTATAATTTCTCTTATCTTTTTATTATAGATAAACCTACTACTACCGCACCGCCAAAGGTATGTATCATTATAAATTTTAGGAGCTTTAAGATATAAACGCAACATAATATCTTCAAGTAAACGGAAATGTTCATCATTTGCAAGTACTATATGTAATATTTTCCTTAATATTTAGTTCATTGATTTTATATACCCGACATGCCGCAATATGTATAAGAATATTATGCATTTTGATAAATATCGCAATTTTGTCGGCAAAAGATGATATAAAATAGCACTAAGGTGGTTTGAATGTCTTCGTAAACGTTTGTTCGTTTCCGGAGTTAAACGTCCACTTCCACCAATGGGTGATATCGTATACAATTCATAAACGTGGATGCCAGATGAATTTAATGGGAGAAGTCCCAAAGACAGAAATGCTATTCATGTCTAATAATTATAACTTTATTTAGGAATCGATCTGCTTATGAAACTATAAAATGAGTGCATATCCATGTTAAATGTTTTGTCCGGTCCGCTAGGATATCGCCAGTTTACCAAATGAATCTCTTTATTTTGGGTGTCAGCGTAAACTTCTATATGTGTAGATTTAATGATTAATAAACTTGTCTTGCCTTTCAGGGTGGAGCGGAAGCCATCTCTACCAAATGGGTGATCCCAATGATAGCAGTTTTGACCACGCTCTTACACTTTTTTGCCTTATTGTGAAACCTAACATATTTATTTTTTTAAAATATATTTTGACTATTTATATATGGACTGGGCATGAAAATCGAAAGAGATGGTTATTTTTTAATTTTTATTTATTTTCTAACTTATTTAGAAAAGAATTGATTTTATGTCAATTTTTAATATTGCTGTTTTCGTGATGTAATGTTTGCGAACATTACCAAGTTTTAACCTAATAGGGAAATATTATAATAATATTGCAGGTATCAGGTCAAATACATTTTATATTATTGGTGAAAGAATATTGAATTAATTCTAACATTTTTTTTTAAAATTTAAATTGCTTTTGGTGTCTATATTCCCTAGTTTATTTCTATTCCTGTTTATTAAATAATTTATAATGCGTGCATTATTTTTTTAAATATACATACATATTCCAAGAGGTATTTTTATTTAGGTTGGTTATTGATATTATATTATTCACACTAGCGGATTTTCCCACTCCTCCAACTGATATCTAAATTATAATTATGCTTAAGTTGGCCATTCCGTGTCCGCATATGCTAGTAAAAGACTATTCACACTTTGGGACTTTGCCACTTCTCATTTTATTTTTTTTAAAAATCGTACTATTTTACTGACATCTAAATTATTATTTGCAAAAGCTCACCATTCCATGTCCACGACTGCTAGTGAAAGTTAGATCATGGTTTACAAATGTTCGTGGGGTTAAACTGCTATTTCTTCTCTTAACATTACTTTACAACAATTAAAAATTCTATTATGGAATTGTGGCTTTTCTCTGTTTTCGATTTTTATACATGAACAGTGCAGGTTTTCACCGGTTGTTAAACTTAAAACACAAAATGGGACATTGGATGAGATTTAGCGTGTCCCAATTAATATCTTTGATCCACAATAATTTAGTGTATTTTATTTATTTTTTTACTTTCAATATTTTATTTTTAGGAATACTAAGAAAAGATCGATCTAATAATTATTGGGTCTCTATACTATATATTTTTACTTGTTATGCAAACTTTATTGTCATAAAATTAATAAATTCCGGTTCACAAAATATTGTTGTTTTTTTTAAATTCATACGATTCCCAAAATCAACCGTCTATTGCTGTTGAAGACAAATTTGTAACGGGTCTTTTCTTACATATTGAACAGAATTGACGACTTTCACTCTTTGACGAGGAGCACCTGAAATGTAAATTAAGATCAACTAATGGAAGTCCGTTGTGGCCATTTTGTCACCGCATATAATACTAAGTCGAGGCCTAATCGTAAGTTTTGAGATACAGTGTCCAGTTGTTCTGTTGGGTACCCTAAAGCGTTTAAAAGCTAAAACCAATGAGAAAAATGGAAATGTACCCTAGTTAGGGAGGGCCTTAAAGGTAGACTAAATGGTCTCACGTCTGACAAAACGGACCCTCGTTTTCTATGCTCTGTTACTGTAGAATCCACTACTGAACGAGAATGCAGTCATTGCATTGGCATGGAAATCATCAGTCAGGACCCCCAACCCCCACCCCACGAAAGAGAGACCTCATAATAGTATAGCCTCCGCCATGATAAACTTTAAAACGCCTCTGTGGGAACCATTCATAAAATCGCCACATTGGGTTTAAGTAGATAAGTAATGCCTACCCAGGAACGCCGAGGTGATGACGCACGGACTCGCAATGAACAGCGTTGCCGTCCTGGCTTCGATCTAGAGAGGGTTGATTCGTATTAAGGTTGTGGGCAGTAGGGCCTCAAGAACCCCCTCCTGACTAGCGATGCAATGGTCGGGTGGCGATGGTATGAGAAGACCGTGGGGGTAGGGGTGGGGGATTTGTTAGTTGGGCCAGGTTTGGTAGTTCATACGATTTATTTCGATATCGTCGAGTTTAGTGAGTCAAGTTAAATATAGAACATAAAAAACTGCGAGAGACCTTACCTGCCGTGTATAAAATGACCGCACATTAATACTGATAGACGTTCAGGCTGTTGCCCCATCATTTCGTCACACGTTCCACAATACAAATCAGTTTCTTCAGCTAATTGTTTCAATAAAGTATGATGTCTACTAGATAGAGTACTCTCCCTTGTATCAAAGTACAACGATTTTAAACTAGAATGGCATCGCAGCATCTGAAGCTTTTAAAAAAAAATGGTTGTTATAATATCCACGAAATATATCTTCTTGATATTTTTACGCCCACCATCAAGAAGATCCTCCCAAAGAGGTATAGTGTAGTGATAGAGAAATTCAACATCACTTCTCAAGGCAACTATGCACTATTTTCTTAATAACATGCACAACATTGTATGGAATTAACGAAATTCGGAAACAACAAAATTAAATATCAGTTTCATAAAAGAAGGCAATGCAAGATTATTTGTTCCAATGCTGCAGATTTTAGTTTAAACGCTCTCTCCAGTTGGTGTACTTGACATGTGCAGACACACGGTGAATTATCACGAAAAACAAGACAGCTTATACCGAAATCTTCATAGTGTCCGCTCCGATTTTGAATCACACATTTATATCACAGATATCTAAAAGCTTCCTAGTAGAATCTACGGAGTGTTTTCACTAACCTCACATACCTGTAGGTGGATATTAGGTTTATGATTAAACTAAAACCCACCTACCTTATTGCCAACTTTCTGTGCTATTTCAAGAGCTTTCAGTGCCAGTTCAATTGCCTGAAGAAAACAAATATTCTAATAATCACCAAAAGAACTGCTAGTACTCGATTGACAAGTTTACCGTCTTCTAAAGACAAAATCCGATTATGATCAATAATATCAAAATGAAAGATTGTTTTCAAACCTAAAATACGTTTCTCCGACAGCTGGATCTGACGACTGTTGATTACACGGTTACACATTAGATTCGGTGAAAATAAAACCGATAGGTTGGCAATACAAGCCTGCCGACATGTCTGAATAAAACTATATTTGGGACCATACAAAATCAAACAAGTACCTTTTAACTCTTTCATTGGCTTCTATTATTTCAAACAACCGTCTTTTTATGTTTTTAAAGAAATATACATGTAATTGCGTCCAAACAAATCCTTTCTTCACGAATTTTTAAAAAAGAACAGGAATTGAATTAATTTTAAAACAGCATTCTTTTAAACAAAACAATAGATAGTTTTTACCCTCGGACGATCTTGTCAGTTCTTTTCTTAATCTGAATTAATATATATTTGAATATGAATTAATATATATTTGAATATGCTTATACGGATTAAGCTTGCATAGGGCACCTGGCTGAAAATATCACTAGGGCCCTTGCAACAACAAGGTGCATATTCTGGTGAATGTCCTTCATACTCACACAAATAGATTTATTTGGCACCAACTTATATAACATAAAAAAATAAAATCATAAATCATTTTTGAGAACTAATTTGGGGGCCCTAAAATATGGGAGCCCATGACTGGACCCCAACCAGCCCCCCCCCCTCCCCTGCGTTTAATCCAGGGGCCTATTTCACGAAATTTTAACTAAAATAAGATCCCAATTTTAGTAATTTGATTGGATAATATTAGATTGATTTTAGTGCTTAGCCAATCAAAATTGAAGTACACTGTATCTACTAAAATTGGATTTTATCTTAAGTTAAAATTTCGTGAAACAGGGCCCTGGTCTGTATGCAATGGACATAAACTAAAAATGTTTATGAAATTAATATGTAAAGACAATGAAATATATATTACTAAGTTTCAAATGTATAGTGCAAATTAGATATACAGCATTGTTAACAGATAAAACAGAAAAATCATGAAAGACATGTTAAGCTTTGATACATTTTAAAACTTGATGAATTAATTATTTATCTAACTATTGTTTTATCAGCGAAATGTTAAATATACCCAGTATATTGATAAACTACCAACGCTCTATCAAAAAGTTTTAAAAATTTATGTGTAGCACATTTTATTCATCCAAAATTGTATTGCATACTATACTCGGATTGTGTTTAAGGTATAAAATACATAAATATACCGTAATCCACAACACGCACAATATGAAAACTCAGTGAAGTATGATATCAACTTATATTTTAGATGCAACACAAAATTCTGAGACTGACCTTTTGTGGTTTGAGCAAATTTGTATGTGTTTTGGACATGCCCAAAAGTGCATCAACTTGCCCAACTCGGTCACCTATTCGTTCCATTAAACTAAGTGCAGATTCGTATCTTGGTAGAGCCCTCTGAAAAAAAGAGAAAATAATCAATTATCTTAAAATAGCATTATGCAAGCGCAAAATCTGCTTATTACAGGTCTTTCTTTAGGCCTGAAATGTTATCTAAATAATCAATTAGACATTAGTTAACATATCCAGACCATAATAAACTCTTGATGTCAAGGCCAGACTTCGATGTTGGCGGATTAAAATCTTATATGCCGCTTAATGGCTGTTGATAATTAAATCAATCAAATGGATAATCGAGACTATGCTGTTTATATTGATGATTTGAGTAATGATGACCGAGGCTATGTGAATATTTCAAACGCTTTTTTCTCGGCTAATAGTGGATCAATTTGACTGAAATTTTCAGTAAATTACCTTTACACTATCTAGTTTTTAACTATTATAGTGAGAGCTGCCATCTCTCTATCTTATCTCCCATAATGTAACTTTAATTAATATTAGATACCCCTTTGTTGTTTATTCTTCTGTGATTGTGTACATCATGATATACAACTTTCAATGCGCAGGACGAATGACTTAGTCGAAACAATATAGGACTGGATAGTTAGATTAATCATACACTAAATCAACCCCTTATACACAGGTACGGAATTGTCAGAGGTTTCAATCTAAAATAGTGAAGCTTTTAATTCCCGACCACGGATTCTTCCACCGCAATACAATGGCTGTTTATTTGGATATATATTTTCGTTTTTCTATTGAATATCGACTACATTACGGAGTGATGGAGTAGAATGGAACCAGACTGTGAGATTCCAACCTTCTCTTTAAATTGCAACTGTCACTTGCTCTTTAAACGGCCACCAAGGACTTATGTACTGGCGTTACAAGTGGGCACCGGCACTGAAAGATCCCAATGTTTATTCTCAGTCCACGTCTATATTTGACACCAGGGACTATTGTCTAACCGTAGGAATATCGCTACAATGCCCACATATATAATCAACAGGCCCGGATCCAGGATTTTGTCCGGGGAGGGGGAGGGGGCATACATTGGAACAAAGGCTAATACGTTGTAATTGGTTAACCTTAAGAAATGCTTGGGCGAAAATCATGTTTATATCATCAATTAAAAAGAGCACATATGTGAACTGCCCCCCCCCCCTCCTGGATCCGCGCCTGATCAACACATATTTGCTAACCTGTTGTTCAAGGCATAAATTAATGTTTTCTGATAACGATAGAAATTCCTTTGGGTTTTTGTAGTCGATGTGCATTGTGATAAATGTTAAGAAAGAAGTAACATATCTTAATAATGTTCTCGATACTGGGTTCAAACCGAGAAGAATCCCAACCACATGTGAATAAATCTTTTACAGAATCTATTAAAGGAGTGTCATCTTAATTCAAATCTTTTAATTATACCAAGCCCTTGCTATTGATTTGTGTAATAGATTATAAATGAGGACTGCGTTTTTCTCGTTATAAACTTATTGATTGTTAAATACAATTATGGTAAGAGAAGATGGAATGCGCGACGACTGTGATTTAGATCATTCATAAATCATTTCTTTATAACCAACTGATGTCAACTTGGTAATATCCTCATGATATAGATTAATAATAACGGGA
Source organism: Patella depressa (assembly GCA_948474765.1). NCBI lineage: Eukaryota > Metazoa > Mollusca > Gastropoda > Patellidae > Patella > Patella depressa. The sequence goes on from OX419718.1 coordinate 41,889,860, forward strand.
ATGAGTCCATTGATTCATAGCTTTTTCGTGCTTCTTTATTTAAACTAAAACAACACAGCGGTCCTCCACTAAGAGGTTTTTGGCAGGTTGACCGATGACCAGTTTTGATTGTCTCCCCAGTCCCCTTTTCGAATTTTAAAGGTTAGATTGTCTAGAATTTGAAACCGGTTCCATTTCCGTGGCTAGTTAGCAGCGGTCTATATATTACCCACCTCATTATCTCCACGTCGACGATGTATATCAGCAAATAATACCATGCATCTAACTTGAACCACAGTATCCCCATACAACATTGCTACTTTCATAGCATCCTACAAAAACAAAATACATTTATGATAGGAGATATCTAAAATACAAATTGCAAATGCAACGATACAACAAAGTTTTGTAAACTGCTCAGTTGAGAAGTGATATTAGATGTTCTAGAACACCTTGATAGTTGGAATTCGAAAAAAGAATACACCGGGAAACACAATAGTACACTGCATGGCGTATGCCCACCTTCAATAATCAATTCATTTCTGCTACTTTCCATCTCTCAAGGTTGGTGCTGATGTACCATTGAACACTATTTATGTTACTCCTTCACTGGATAACATCATCGGCCCTTGTAGTTGGGCATTTTTACAACAATGGGTCAATAATTGACCTGTCCTTACTATACTACAAAAATGCCATATCTATCTATAAAGGACGCTTGTGGTTGTAACGATTAATTGTGCAATAAACGTTCACTCAACGCAAACTATGCCATTCGAGACTAACACAGACACAAGTGCGTAGGATTCTTTAACATTGGGGAACACCGGAAAAAGTTTGACTGACGACAACACGCCTTGTCACAAACACAAGATTGGGCTTAGACCACCCCACCCGATTCATGTAAAGGTTTGTTTCGTTGATATGAATTCGACAGGTGTTCTTTTCTTCTTCGATTAACTGTAGACTATTAAGAAGAATTGTGTCAGGGCGAACGAACAGTCGCGATGACCGTCAGACTACTCACATATGAAATGTGGGTATATATATGAAAATAGTTCTTAGAGCTATGCAAAATTTTATTTAATTTGCATTTTTTCCCATTTCGCTGTTTAACAGAATTTCCATTGTTATTCTCAATCTCTTTTATCTCAAAAAAACATAAAAACATCCATCGATTCCGTACACGAAAAAACACAATTCGTTAGCTGTTTGTTAGCTGATTTAACAGTGAGAAAATGTCGTGCAAGATTTTCTTAATTAACTGATAAATAGATAGATGTCTGCAATTGATCTCAGCTAGTGATGTTAACCTGTCAATATGTCACTTAACGAGCGAGTAATTATCTTAACAAATACACCATATAAAAGAATTAGACTGACAGTTTTACATTGGTGAATAATTGAGTACATAAAACCTGGATTTGAATAAAACCTTTATTGATTAATTGATTTGTTATTCTATTTATTCTTTATCTGATAAAGATCTAATCTGGTTAAGTTTATTTAAAATTACTACTGCCCTGGGTTATTTTACATGCATGACAGGTCTATTCTAGTTCAGTTAATGTCAGTACAAGTGGTAGTGAGTTCTTACTCTCTCTAGAACACCTGGTACCATTTACCTTTTTGTATTTCAACAACTTGGCTAAAAACCCTGATGTGTCTAGCGAGGCTATGTAAAATCTGTGTGCAAGCTATGGCACCAGTCACCAGAATGTACACGAGACAGAGTGTGTTCACCCATTAAGGATTCACATAATTTCTGTTGTACTCTTGCATTACAAAATGATTCGGGGTTGGGGGGAGGGGGTATATCAGCCCCTTTTTTTAATTTATATATATATATATGATATCAACGTGTAGATCACGTGACTAAGTGGGTAAGACTCTGACTTGCCAGCCTGGAAGTCGCGTGTTCGATCCCTGCATTGGCCGAGAAAGTTCATCCAGATTTTCCGGCGTGGTTTCCACCTTGTCAGTGAGGGTTTGAAAAGGACAGCTGGATGGGACGAAAAACCGAGGTCCCGTGTACACACTGGTGTGCACGTAAAAGATCCCTTGGCAGTATGAATTTGATATAAGAGTTGGCCGTAGTGCGGCTACCTGGGCAAAATTTTCCTCATAGCACATTGTATGACGTATGCCCGTCCTCATTAGCCCAGGTTAGGAGCAGAACAGTATGATGTTAAACCCCATTTCATTTCATTTCATTTCTGCTTAGCTCGGTAAGTGTTGAAATATATTTAAAGTTCTACTTTTTTTTGTCAACAGGGATAATAATGGCAGACATAAACAATGCAATATGCTATGGTGGAAACTGTGTACAGGCAGCGACCTTTGTGCTTACTCTTCCTTGAAATCCAACTTCCAGGGGATCTTTTACGTTCCAGACAACAATTAGATACTGTTCTTTGCAAGGCCTTCCTACCCACCACACTGATAAATGGATACCGCACAGAAAATTCCCGGTGAACTTCCCAGACCAATACAGAGATCGTAATGAAATGGGGTTTAAGACGAGCATACACTACACAATATGCAATGAGCGAAACTTTGGCTAGACAACGGCACAATGGCTCACTATTTTACATGCATGACAATATGTGCATGGGACATCGTTTCTTCATACAGTGTTTCTTGGCAGGATCTTCGCTGACATGGAGAACCCACGACGGGAAAACACGAGGAACTTTCTCGAATAAGACCGAGAGCGAACCCGAAACCTGATTGTTTGCAAACCAGCGTTTTACTCACTGATCCACCACGACCCATACGCCGGAATTGAACCCGATACGCCCATTGTTAGTGAGTCAGCGCCTTAATCACGGAGACGTTGTCAGGGCATTCTTCCTTCACTACTGCGATGTTGAAACCAGACCTTGAAATCCCGAGGAAATTACGCTGGATCTCATGTTTAGTGAACCGGCGCGAATCTTCTAAGATTTTAATTAATTGGTTGTTGGTACACGGGAACGCCCTGTGAATAAATACACTAGTTTATCCGAACGGAAATACTAAGGGCAGAAATTGGGTTACCTAAAATCCTATAAGAGCATTACCTAGTTCAGAGATAATACACAGTAATTAATCGGTTACTCATATTATTAAAGCTTACCTCACATAAATCTGTACAGTCCTTATACCTGCCAGTCTTTCTATATGGTACTGCAAGAGAAACACCAACTAATCTTCTGTATTTTATATTGGGATCACTCTCTTTTATATCATTAACTAAATCCCAGGCTTTTGAACAATAATCTATTCCACCATCGTAATCATTTAAGGAGGTAAAAAGAATCCCAAGTCTTGTATTTACTAGAATTTCTATCAGTTTATCACCATTAGTGTGTGCTATAGATAAAGCCATATAATAACTTTTCCAGGCTTTTGGAAATTCACTTAAGCCAACGTAAGAATTACCCAAGCACAAATAAAGATAAGCTTTAAGATGATTTTGAGTTTCATCGATCTGTAAACTATTTCGACAGAAAGATATAGATTTAGAGAATTCTCCTATCAGCTCATTGCATACCGCTAAGTGGAAAAATGCTTCTGACTTCATGCTGTTATCGTTGGATTGATTGGCCTGCTCCATCTGCTTGTTTGCAAAATCTAAGGCTTCACCCGTTTTACCAATATCTAAATAACAGCGACATATTTGACCATATAACAAAAACTCTTCTGAACTTTTCGGCTTTCTCGTCAGACAAAGCTTAAACTCTTCTATCGCCTCTTCAAATCTCTGTTCATCATAAAGTCGAGCACCTCTCTCCGGTTCCTTCTTTGCTATTTTTTGGCCCATGTTTTTTTTCTAGTCTAAAAGTGTAACGAACAATCCCCAATTAACAATACTATTCGTCAAAAATGGTAACTTGATGATGATGCTGATGACAAGTATTTCATTCGAAGCTATAAAATAAATATTAAAGATTAACTAATTTAAGAGGAAGGCTTTAAATTAAAGAAGCATTGGAAATCAAACTACAAGCCTGGACATTAATATCCTCGGTGCTTATTCTTTCTAGAACACCTATGGAAAATGGAATGGAATAGGGTTTACCGTCATACTGTTCTGCATTGACTGGGTTTATGAAGATGGGTATACGCCATACAGTGTGTTATGGAGAAAACTTGGCCCGGAACGTCATGGGTTCTTTTACGTGCAAATGTTTACTTGGAACCTCGGTTCTTCGTCCAATCGGAGCGACTATTATACGTTGTACCTGGGTCCTTCGCCACTGACAGGGGGAAACCACACTGGATAATTCCCATGAACTTCCAACACGTTAACATGAAAACGTCTTGTTCAATGAGCCACCGTGGCTCTTCGTTCAATCAGAACGACTATACGCCACTGACAAGGGGGGGGGGCACCGGAAAATCCCGATGAACTTTCAAATCAGGGATCGAACACGAAAGCTCCAGGTTAGTGAGCCAATATCTTGTTCACTGAGCCACCGTGGCTCCTGGAAAGCTGACGACAACCTTTACAATAGCGGTAGCGCATTTTGAAAAAAAATATTATACCTAATAAAAATGTAGCAGTTCAATTTTCTGGGTATACGTTCTTTGACATCCGTAACTATGCATGACACAACGTTCATTAACAAAACCTATAAATTACATACCTCCAAATCAACTCTTACTTTTAAACATGAAACAACATGATGACTAGCAGGATGCCCATTCTCATCTCTTAAATGGCAAAAGCACGTATTTCTACACTTGGGTCCTTACCATATTCAAAAACTGTCGTGTTAAATACGGATAGCATTAGAAGCTAACAATGTTCCTTTATCAACACACGTCACTGGCGTAATCCGACAGAAAGTCAATACGAAACCATAATGTGCACCGTTGACAGTTCAACACGATTATAAAGATACTGCTACTTCAACTCTACACCGACTGGAATTATAATCAATAGAAACATACAATATTAATATACATATTATGTTCTATTACCCAGAAATTAAAGGTATGCATAATCAATGGTCATAATGTTGTTTTCAAACCTAACCGATTCCTCAAATAGAAAGTGTATCAAAAAAGAATCCTTAGGTATTTCATTATTTACACAGCAGCCATCATGTAATGTTCTATTAATAATCAACTACTTGGATAAGATGTGTAAAGATAAAAGTAAGAGTTCGAGTTAAAGATAAATTATGCAAGATTTAGATCAAGATCAGGCCCCAAGTTCACAAAGCATTCTCAGACTTAAAGCTCCAATAGCATTTTTTTAAGTTATATTTTTAAAATGTATTAAAATAAAGCCCAAAAATAGATTGAACCTATAAACAGTCCTACCTTGTTAAAGAATAATCCTATTAATCCTATAATTCAGTACTGCCAGTTGAGAAATTGGCAAAAATATCATTTTCAACTTCAAATTCAAACGTTTGAAGATGGCCGTCCATGGAGAGGGATGGGAAACAAGGGAGGTAATTGAGTAACTATTTCCTCAATCACCCTGTGTCACCCTTTATAATGCCCAAAAAATTTTGCCCAGGACCGTATAATAGTGAGTTGACAACCTTTTGAGCAAAAGACATAGAAATAATTATGTTTTGACTTTCTTAGAAAATGTGAAATTGGAACTTTAAGTTTAGAATTTGCTCAACTTTCAGTCACTGTTTATGAGAAATATCTTTGATGCAGAAACACAAAACTTTTGGACATAGTTTCTTATTGATGTACTTTATACATAAAAACAACAAAATTAGTATAAAGAGCTATATTTCAGTTTCAATAAGGTGAACAAGTTTGAGTAAATTCTCAACTTAAGTCTGAGAATGCTTTGTGAACTCTGGGCCTGGTTGTTCTTGCTGTAATAGTTTAAAGCCCCAATAACACTCTTGTTGTAATGGGCCTGTCACACATTGACGTATAGCATCAGCGTATGCCGAAGTATGGGAAATTTAGCAAACACGCTGGTGTACGCTTTTAACAAGTTACGAGCATGCTGAAATACGATGGTATAAGTTGCATGCACAAAATTTTAAGCGTATTCCGACGTATTGCTTACACGTTAGGCGTAAGTTAGAAGTACGCGGTGGGTAAGGTATGCACGCGTTCAAGCACGTTACATGTAAGTTACTTATATGTTGACATACGTTGGCTACCAGCAGGGCAATTGAGCAGCGCACGCGTAACCTATTTCTAACCTATAGGCAACGTACTTCTGGCGCCCTTAGAACTTACTGAACGTATGAAATGATTATCCAACAAGCTGGCATACGCTGAAGCTGAATTTAAAAATCAAGAGGACGCTCGTTTTGGACGCATATACAACGTTCTTCTAAAGCGCTGAACGAATATATAACCTATGTTTAACGTATGAGTAACTTATTCATAAAGTATAACTCCAACGTAAACATAACTTATACAAGCATATGAAAGCGTGTGCCCAGCGAATGTTTAGCGTTCTTGACTTACGCGGACCTCGTGCAGAACGTGTTGGGGCATTATTCGACGACCACGTGACGTCAGATATAAAAGTGGAGGGTCCGCCATGATTGTAGACTTCTGCACATGCGCATCTCTACACACGTTTCAAACACGTTCAGGACGTCAGAAGTAACTTATGAGTAACTTACATGAAACGTGCCTGAACGCGTCCATATCTTACCCGTAGCGCACCTGTAACATACGCCTAACGTGTAAGCAATACGTCGGCATCCGCTGAAAATTTTATGCATGCACAAAATTTTGGGCCGCGTTCAGCGTACAGCAACTTATACCATCGTTTTTCAGCATGCTCGTAACTTGTTAAAAACGTACACATAACGTATTCGACGTACAGCAGCGTGCCCGCTAAATTTCTCAAACGTCGGCATACGCTGATGCTATACGTCAATGTGTGACAGCCCTATAATGTCTTGTTGGTCTAGCGAGCCCCAGCGTATATATTTGACCCCACGTGGTCGTCAAAATAAGACCCAACACGTTATGGATAAGTTAGGCCTAAGGTAGACTAACGTTGTACATCAGTTCTTCATAAGTCAAGAACGCTAAAAATTCGTTGGGCACATGCTGTCATATACTTGTATAAGTTATGTTTACGTTGGATAATAAGCAACTCATACGTTAAAAATAGGTTATATATTCGTTCAGCGCGTTAGAAGTACGTTATGTATGCGTCCAAAAAGTGTGTCCTCTTGATTTTTGAATTCAACTACAGCGTATGCCAGCGTGTTGGATAATTATTTCATACGTCGGAATAAGTTGTCTAAAACGTTATAGTGTGACAGGCCCATAACTGAATAATATGTCCCAATCTTCATTCTGGTCAACAAATCGTATTATTTTAGAATATTCCAATTAAATGATGATATAAATTTCATCTTAACACACCTATTTTAAAAAATTGGAAAAATTCAACCAATTGATTTGAAAAGTCTAACGTAAACCTTTTCAAATGTGACTTGGATTTTAAAATATTTTCGAACCCTCTGGACAAGTAAAATAGGTTGTAATGGATAATTTACACAACAGGTAGGACACTTAAACATCTAGTACTTTTAGAAGAATAAGGGTATTATTTATTTTCTGGAGCTACCAAGCCAGCAAGAATGTTATTGTCCCTTTAAGATATATACCTTGAATAGTTCAGTCATTTTTTTCTGAGCAAAGTTATGAATGGTTGATGTTTTAAAAGAAATGGTGCTAAATACTTTTGACTGCCCGGTACCAATGCTACCACACTAAACGAAGTCTAGAATTTCCTGATTACCGTTTAACGAAGATATGGCAAACAGCATATATATAATCAACTTAAAGCTCCAATAGCATTTTTTTAAGTTATATTTTTAAAATGTATTAAAATAAAGCCCCAAAATAGATTGAACCTATAAACAGTCCTACCTTGTTAAAGAATAATCCTATTAATCCTATAATTCAGTACTGCCAGTTGAGAAATTGGCAAAAATATCATTTTCAACTTCAAATTCAAACGTTTGAAGATGGCCGTCCATGGAGAGGAATGGGAAAACAAGGGAGGTAATTGAGTAACTATTTCCTCAATCACCCTGTGTCACCCTTTATAATGCCCAAAAGATTTTGCCCAGGACCGTATAATAGTGAGTTGACAACCTTTTGAGCAAAAGACATAGAAATAATTATGTTTTGACTTTCTTAGAAAATGTGAAATTGGAACTTTAATATGTTAGCTACCCGATGGTTTATAAGAGAGTTTATTATGGGCTTATCATGTGAATAAATATCTAAATAATATTATTTGAGGCCAAAGAATAGACCAGCAATAGTAAGATATAGCTGCAACATAATTCATCTTCAAAAGTCTTGTTTTGCTTATCGGGGGATAAGACAAATAATAAAATCTATTATTCTAATATCACAATTAACAAAAACAGCCATTGTTTTCATTTACTAATCAATTGATTGACCTCTTGAATGAATTGCCAACCCCGAACAATGCCCGCCAATTGATTTTGTATGAATTTCCAACACATAATCTGTTTTAGGCGTTGTTTATAGAAACGAACGGAAATCCTTTGTGTATTTTTTTCCAGTCTGATGTGAAATCTAATCCTTGATAATGTATATCCCCCTTAAGAAGATAAATTCCTACACTTTAGCACGAATGACCTTGAGTGTAGATGAAGAATTTCAGATACTATAGAAATCGAACCACATTCATCCTAAAGTCAGTTATATATTGTATTACGTGTATGTTTATAAACAGCCCAAGAGCAAAGCAAATCATTTTTTCTCGCCAATTCCTTTTGAGAAATATTGTTTATGTCTAGAATATGTATAACAACAACACATACTTCCTTGTTACAAAAAGGGTAGCATATAATTTGAATGGCCAGATCTGTGAGAGATCTGATTGGTCACATCAATCATGTTAGGAAATTTAATTTTGAATATACACAGGCATAAAAATGATTTGTCAAGTAAATGGCCTGATATTCATGGGAATACAATGTGTTAAAGAATAAGTATATTGGCCAATTACCTGTGATATTTGTATGTCTATGTTATAAAGATTGGTAACAATGGCCTTGCCTATAGACGAAGGCAGATTGTCATCACACGAAACACTTCTATTTCTGTCATATACATATCCAAACAAGATATTGCTTCTTGAGCACCGTATATCAGGGGCGGATCTTGGAATTTTGAAAAGGGGGGGGGGGGGCGCCGCAAAATAAGGGCACTGACCGCGGAGACGGGGCACGCCGCTGAGAGGGGGGTTGAGGGCCTCAAGAAAATTATCCGTCATTTCCTTGCATCTGTAGCCATCCCAAGAGCTATATATTTGGCTGATATTTTCGTTTAAACGTTCGGAAATCGTTGAAAAAGAGCCACACAATCGAGCAAAAAAGCCAGTTGTAAGGCACTTTCAGAAGTAAAAAAGGGCACTGTCGAAAATTAGGGGGGGGGGGGCGCCCCCTTGAATCCGCCTCGGGTATATTGTATATAGTGAAGGTTTATATAATTAATAATGTATATCGAATTTGTAATAAAACAAACCATCACGTTAATAAGTATTGGTGTTTGTTATACACGGGTCAATGTGTGTTTTCTCTTTCTAGAACCTCAGATAAATCATTTATTTGGGAAATTCACGTAACTTCCTAATAATACAATCAATCTGGTGTATTAAGTCATTCGAATAGTTCCCATTCCGCATTTGTAATTAAACCTCGATTAACTAAATTGGATTGTTTTTTTCTTCAGAATATCCCGTTCCTCTCGAGAAAACATGTACAAAAATATTGGTGGAAATGATTAAACGTTTCAATCTTTTGATGTGTTTTTAACCTTAACAGTTTGTGCTTTTAATATCACAAGATTTCCTTAGGGATAGCCACGAGTTGTAAACATGTTATTACCACAAAAAACACACGTAACTATCTCGCTTTTCTTCTTTTATTTCTGGCCATAGATTTACAAGCTTAGATAAAGCCATTAGGCCATAATTAACACTAAGAAATAAATTATTGATGTCGTCACATCTTCAATTGAATTACTGTGAGAATTGAGTATTTTATTGTCAAGTGAACAATACTTTGTTAATCTTTACTTGAAAGCTTGAAAGAATCCAATCTTCTTAATCTTACAACCAAACTATAATAAATGTTGTATACATTATTAATTCGACATTTATTCGCATACCAGTCCCATAATCAACCCTCTAGACCTCAAACGCAAGTTGATAATTTAATTAAAAAATAGATACTCGAGATTTTGTTTATCATCGTAACAAAGTTAACAATGACTCGCGAGACTACAATATTCTTCAAACGACCATAACTCAATTCCGAATAGTTTTTTTTTTCTTTTTCATTATCTATTTTCAAACTGTTATGGCGAGAAATGTCAGCGCTTTTCAGAAACCTTACATGATGATATTTAAAGGGACAATAACATTCTTGCTGGCTTGGTAGCTCCAGAAAATAAATAATACCCTTATTCTAAGTACTAGATGTTTAAATGTCCTACCTGTTGTGTAAATTATCCATTACAACCTATTTTATTTGTCCAGAGGGTTCGAAAATATTTTAAAATTCAAGTCACATTTGAAAAGGTTTACGTTAGACTTTTCAAATCAATTGGTTGAATTTTTCCAATTTTTTAAATTAGGTGTGTTAAGATGAAATTTAAATCATCATTTAATTGGAAAATTTTAAAATAATACGATTTGTTGACCAGAATGAAGATTGGGAAATATTTTTCAGTTACAACAAGAGTGTTATTGGGGCTTTAAGTAAAAACATTTCGTAGTTAATGAGACATAGGGAAGGTATCCTAATATGTCCAATAAAACACTGTCCATTTATGCCAATTCATCTTTAATTATTTTGTATTGTCAATCAAACCACACGTATGTCGTGCTATACTACAAGAGTATTTCTGTTTTCGACAGGGTAAATTACACATTGGGTAATCTCAGAAAACACGAAAAAATAGTGTGCAGACGCGGTCATACCAGAAAATGATTGATAGCTAGTGTCGATCAACTAGCAGGTTCCCTAAAAACATGTTTAAAACCGCTAATACTATCTAAGAGGGAAGTGATTAAACCACACGTCTTTAGAGAATCTAACCGAGTGGAACTGATGCGTGGGCTACATTAAAGGCCTTTTCCTGTTCAATGTTGTATACTTAAACGATAACATCACTGTACAGGAAAATATAATCGATAAATGATGCTTATCAATCACTAATAATCATTTACACCAACAAGAGGTTATTAATGTTGTATTAATCGGAAGTACACACGACCCAGTTATTGTAGTATTTAGCCGCTAATATGGGTGTCTTCTGTTGAACAATTTTCATTTGAATATAGTTTATGGAGAAAGTGTAACCCAATTGCCAAAGAAAATGATACATGGACACCAATTTCTGAAAACACATTTTTTGTATAAATGTCGAATTCGATTGGTATAGTATATAAACAGCAGCTCAAGACCGGATACCAATTGGACATAAAGTCACATACCAAGTCGTAACTTAAATCAACCCTCAAACTTGCACAAGCTCGAGGGGTTCGAAAACAAGAACATGCAATGGATGCCTGTTACTTTTAATTGGAAGCAAAACCATGTTGTTACATTTTTTTTGCCTAAGAAAGTTTGGTGATGTCGTACGTACTTTATATATCTTTTGTGCACGTAAATACGTTTCAGGGTGTTTTAAAATCAATGCCCCCCCCTCCCCAACAAAAAGTCCAGACCCCCTCCCCCAACAACATCTTTAAATCGATGATGTGGTTGTATTCTGGTATAGACAGCAGCCGGTATCAATATTAATTACATGAAGAGACATGTACATGCAAGTTAATAAAAAAATATTAGTTTAGCCCCCCCCCCCCCTACAACCCCACACAAAGAAAAAATTAACAATTACCGACCCTCTTGGGCGTTATTGACCTTACAATTAATTATCACCTACATTCCCAAAACAAATACATACTATAACATCGTTTTTAATCTCAAGTGCACCGAACCAGTACTTTGAAGATTGAAATTGCATGACACAACAAATTAAACATACATTGAACTAAGAAAAAAAAACCCAGTGTTTAAAAACAATTTAACTTACGGGTTGTAATATTTGATTCCTATAACTAAGCTTTAATATGATGCTCTTCATCAGTTAGTAACAGACTAGTGCCGCAAACTGCCAACATAAATAAAACACCATCGCAGTTTCTATACGGCTCAAATCACAGACTATCCAAGATCGATACCACAATCCCTCAACTGTTTTATCATCAATTAGAAATAGTTCTAATCAGAGGACCATCAATCTAGACGGTATTATATAGAATATGAATAAATGTTGATATAACTTGATTTATGTCGACTGTGCCATTCAGGGGTATCCTAAGGTTTACCCTATTGCTGTAATATATAAGTATAACAAATAGATTCTTGCTCCTCCCTCTGAAGAGCACTTTCGTGCAAATCTGGAACAGAGTAGGATTTACCAAAACTATCGCTCAAAGTTGTCCAAAATATTCTGTATACATTATTCGTAAACAGCATCTTAGTTGCATGATATGTAATTCTAGACTTAAAATATATTCGCAAAATAATGTATTTTCCTGCAAATTGCTGTTTGTCACGAGTGTTTTAGCCACAGAGGTTTATGTGTTAACGAATGCCAATAGGCGACAAATATAAAGTGAGTTTGGCGTCCTACTTTTCTACTGCACCCAGGCTAATAAAGACGGGATGCTTTTTGGATTAACGCCCGGTTAAGCATCCGGTTAGGTTTACGAATTATGGGCGGAGTTATGTCCCCACAGAGGCACTGACCTAGGGTGATGAAAAGTTGATTTCGCTGTTTTTAGTATTGATGGCGCTAATGGTCTTCCTTAGGTGGTGCTTGTGGTATTCTGGTAGTTTTGTTTCTGAAGATCCACATAAGTGTGTTTCCTACTAAGAATTGGATTTTCTATATATGTGTTTGTTCTACTATCACCGGATAAGGGATAAAGTTTCACACATCTAGTTGATTTTATTTACTTAGCGTTAGGGCTAGGGTTTGATATATTGTTTGTTTTGGGTTAGGGCGATGACGTCTTATTTAGTTTAATCTACTGTGTAATAAGATTTTTATGTTTAGAACATGCAGTTAGATGTTTCTGTGTGCAGATTTTCGGGTGATTTTTCTGTAGATTAGTGTAGTGTTTTCTGATGATTGTGAATGCAATTGCTGCTGAAGTGTTAAATGTGACTATAAGGGGGAATTTTGGCTCTAGCAGCATTAAACGTTTCAATGTCATGAAATGTCATGATTTGGTTGGTTGAAGTGAACTGAGACCGTTTTGTCTTTTTTGGTTAGGCCTACTTTGTCAAACGGGTGACCGTTAATTTTTTTCCCCAAGTGCATTTTGAGTATTCACTACGCATTGCTTGGCTCATTATCTACTTGAAATTAGATAAATTATTATTTGAACCGACAAAGTTGGTCTATTGGAAATTGTGTGCCAGATGTTTTGTTATGGAACTGGTAGGATATATTTATGATTTTGAATGTTTGACAACTAGGATGGCCACAAGTTTTGGTTTGAACTGCTGAATACATGTTATTTGTTCCTTTGGCTGCAAGTTCAGCTACGGTATTGTTTTTTATACGTCTATTAGTTTGCTAAATACCAGGGTACATGCTGAAACGGAAAATCTTAGTTTTTATTTTGCCACAGAACGCATGTTTTGGGTTAAAATAATCTTGGTAGATGGTCGAATGGTTAGGACGTGCGCGCTGAGTCATAAATCATGACATTGGGTTAACTGGCGTGGTTTCGAATCCCCGCATGGAGTAGGATCGCCTGTCCAACCCCGTGGGTGTTCTCCGGTCCTCCGGTTTCCTCCTACTGCTAAAGATCCCTAAGCACAAGCGAATTACATTACTGCAATAAAATTAAAATTAAATTAGACCATTTGTTAGTCCCTTAATGACCTAGTTTGTGGACGTTAAATACCACCCTCTCTCTCTCCCTTTCCCTCTCTCTCTCTTTTTACATACTACAGATTAATTTTCATGGCACTAATGGCATATTTAATGAAAATATATATATAAAATAATGTAAATGGTATCTAAAAGGAATTTCTTTAATTTATTTTGCAACGTGAGTCCGAATGCCGTAAATCATTAAAAAATAAACTTCTTTTTTGGATTTCTTGTTTTCTATGTCTGCTTTCCTTACAGCAGATAGTTAGTCTGGAAAATGTCATAAAATATGGCTAACTTATATATATAGGAATGATACTGCAACGCATTGTACGGAACCATCACGAGGGAACAGTAAAGTAAAATAAAAAAGTTGGGAGAGAAAGGGAGGTGGGTTTAACGTCATTTCGGTACATTTCGGTTTATTTTCACCATTTCAATAATTCGCGTGCGCGTAGGGGTCTTTAGCAGTGGGGGGAAACCGGAAGTTAAATAGAGATTAATATTCGAATAACTAAATATATCTATATAACAGAGAATATGTTTATCACAGACGCTAGATTCTATTAAAAATATATACAGATCTGGTGTTGACAGCATTAACGGGATGGCGGTGGGGGGCATCTATTACCCCTTACGAACAGCTTCGACTATGCCTTAGTTTCAGACCTCGCACATATCAAGTCAAAATGATTTTTAAATCATTAAAATGACTTATTACAACGTTTTAGTTCCGCAGTGGCCACCCAAATCTGTACCGAACAGAACGCGTTCTTCCCAGACACCCTAACCCTGTATGACGACGTAATCTTGATCACCAAATTGCGGGATTTTAAAAGTCTGCATACCGATTTGTCCCCTACTGTCAATGAAAAAATAATACCGATTTTCAACTTGCTGTTCAAGGACTTCGTGTGACAAAGTGTTTCATAAGATGTATCATTTTAAGATGTTTCTGTAGTAAAACTTCATTGAATTTTGATGATAGAATGAAAGATGATCTATTAAAAGTATTTAACAATTCATCAATGGCTACTGAGAGAGAGAAATGGGGTTTAAACGTCCACTCGACACAAACCAGGTCATTTTGGGACTAACATAGGGTTTAATTTTATTTCAATAATTCGCTTGCGCGTAGGGGTCTTTTGCAGTGGGAGGAAACTGGAGCGCCCGGAGGAAACCCACGAGGTTGAGAAGGCGCCCCTATCTCCATGCCACATACGCTCACACCAGGGCTCGAAACAACAGCCGCAAGCCACAGGTGACCGGCCAGCTAGAGGTCGAAGCGCGGCACTTTAGACCACTAGGCCATCCCAACCCCCCTATCAATGGCTACTGTCCAAGAGAGATTAGGATTAATGACTCCTAAAGTACTATATCCTCTTTAAAGAAACAAAGTTGGTTATGTAGACGCGGTGAAAAGGCGGTTATTTAGTATTTCGTTGTCTGACCGCTTTTATTTATGTGTAATGTCAAAGAGAATCTGTAGAATCAGTTGCATGTGAAAAGATCTTCAATATTTGATAACAAATCACTATTGTTTTGCCTGGAGTCATGAATTATTGTTGGTCGAGTCTGTTATGAGATGAATTATTAGATTTACTGTTATGTAATCATTTTAGAATAATTTTCCTCTTATTGGGGCAGATATGTCGATCCGTACAATATAAACCAAACTGTCTCTTTTCCATCCACTCCTTCTACGACTCTCGTTTTAGTCAATTGACCACAAAACCTGATATATTAACTTTCAACATAGTTATGTTGTAGTGATTTAAATAGCCCCGTATGCGCTCGCGGTCATGATTTTGAAGATGCAAGATGCACGTAAATATTCTATTTCTATCTTACCCCCAAAACTTAATTTCAATACAGACATTAATACAAGCCACAGATAATATTCGAGTTTGAACGTTCAATAAGTCCATGGGTTTCTAGACATCTCCAGAAAGTTTCAATTAAAAATGCGTTCCAGTAGTTATATTAGTCATATGAATATGGTAAACCTGAAGTACGAAGCCTTGTTAGTTCGTTTTATTGCTATATTTTTCTTGTTCATTTTATCATAATTTCGTTATATAATAATATTTTGTATATATTTTCCAGGCGCGGATCCAGGGCCCCCTGCCCCCCCCCCCCGCACCCAGTTCCAGTGATATAGTTAATTTTCAGTTTCGTTTGCTTTGTTACTGTTGTAGTTCACATCTGCTCTTTAATAGATGATATAAACATGTTTTTAGCATTGTCTTCGCCCAAACAATCCAACTTTGTAACATATTACCATTTTGTCCAATGTGTGCCACCCCACCCCCACCCCCCTCGACAAAAAATCCTGGATCCGGGCCTGTTTTCTGTAATATAGGCGAGGTAATATAGGCCTACCCTGTTCTTAAATCCTTTTCTGAGAATAAAATATTGTTTAGCAAAAAACAACATAGTTTTATTTTTATTCCAGTGCAGCCTTTCAAAACGGGGACTACCAGGAATAACTGTTTCTGTCTCAAATCGATTTTCTATTTTGAATTTCAGATTATAAACCTTTCGGTGATTATTCTATCGTCGTTTAAACCACGTTATATTGAACGTTTAAATGAAAGGAAATTGCAGTGGAAGCCAGTTGACATAAATAACTAACCAAAGCATATGTCGAGATTCTTAAAGGAATACAATGACAAGACTCAATTATGGTGGGATTTCGCTTTTTACAGATATTTCAATATTAACACAATTTACACGCTTCAACAAAGTAATGATCACAAAACAGTCGGCGTTTGTCAAATAAATATCAACGGCGAAATTAATAAAGGACGAGGGGATATCTCAGAAACTTCGTTCTTTTTCAAACTGTTCCCTTCGTACGCTGTAAATTAGTAACTTCAAAAGCCAGGTTTACTCTCAGCTTGGAATCTCCTCGTCCGGCTAGCAGCAACTACCCTTCGACATTTGATTAGTTTAAATCGGAAGTAACGGTACTATAGTGTTATGATACTATCGACATTTGTAACCATGACAGATATATAGTCTGGGCCCTGTTTCACGAAATTTTAACTTAAGATAAAATCCAATTTTAGTAGATACTTCAATTTTGATTGGCTAAGCACTAAAATCAATCTAATATTATCCAATCAAATTACTAAAATTGGGATCTTATCTTAGTTAAAATTTCGTGAAATAGGCCCCAGGGCTATTACTGAGTAGCTAACACTTGCTGACATACTGGTGGACCGAGGGCAAAGCCAAGATTGGTCGACCAATGGGGCTAAGAGCTTTGCTCTTTCAAATAGTGTAGTGCAATTTGTACAAATTTTCTACAAATTCCATTTAAGTTTTATTAAAATTCACAAGTAATTTGAAATAACACGCAATAAATAAACAAAGGAGTTGATAATTATTATGTCTCTTTATTTTGCCCTCCCCCCCCCCCCCGCCCCGTCCCGTCCCGTCCCGTCCCCTTGATACAGTGAATAGTATGACGTTAAACACCATTTCACAATTAAATACTGATAATAACCGATATAACGCAACTTATGCGATATGTAACAGTATACATGTATAATGTTTATCCCATTGATCGTTTGAACATAGTCCTTGACAATTAATTATTGACAAACCATGCACTGAAGAATGTCTTTGTTATAAAAGAAATTGCAGGTGCACTAAAGAAGAAAGAAATTAATTCAAAGTCAATAAACGTATAAAATCATTTTGAGTAATTGACATAAAAAATAATTTGAATAAGAAAATCGATCGAGAATAAAACTGATATAAAAGCAATGTTTTATTTTTAGAAAGTTATCATGAAGTAACCATAAATCTATTGAAAAATTGTGACAGTATGAATGTAGCACATCCTGAAAATATTTTTTTCTTCCTTAATTCCAGCCATATCAGTCACCAAAGCCAATTATTTCACCATAATTTACGTCGTCAGAAATATAGTAATTACATTATTTAAAGGCAAGATATTTAGTATAATGTCATTTCAATCAACGTGTATTTCATTTATTTTATGACAGATTTTGGTACTCGTGAGTGGGCTTCGTGGAGGTTCGCAGTCCGTTCGCTTGACACCATACCTCAAAGATCAGTGCCTGAAATACTGTCAGACTGCATTTCCGGCAGTCTGTTTTTCAAAATTTTCCTCGGAAAGCCCCTGTGTTTTTGCCCCCTTAACCTTACACTTTGCCCCACTAACCACCGACGACTGGCGCCGCCACTGCCCGTATCACGCACGACATTCGCCATTTCCTACAGATAAATGCCCTTTAGAATTGGATATCAGACACCAAAATCCAAGATGCCGGGTACTTTGGAAGATAACATCGGGGCAATGGCTTGTTTTCAATTGGCTTTGAAGATGGATGAACACTAGCTCGATGGTCGTTTGTTTTGCTATTTTGAACTTATTAGACTTAAAATTCAAAGGTATTAATTAGTTACATTGTTATTTATTATATATAACTAAAGACGTGATCATAAACTATTGTTCGAGAATACAAAAAATAATATTGATCGTTTTTCCATTAGCGCTATTTTATCTATTTTTGAAACTATTGGTATGAAAAGTATAACCATGTCTATGTCTATATCGATTTTTTTCTCTCGTGTTTCAGACAATTCCCTGGGGGTGACAACAACCTCTTGTTTTTTAACCTTTCCTAATATTATGTCATATTTTTTCTATAATATCTCAATAATTGCAATAAATGTTAGATATTAATTTGACAAATGGATGATCTGTGGATCTGGAAACCGCGGTTGAAAACTTTACTGTATTAAACATGCATTATGCAAGAGCTAAATCTTCCTACTGCGGTTCTTTCTCCAGGCCTGAAACGTAATATAAAATATTAATTACCTTATCTAGACCATAATCAACTCTCGACGCCATCGTTAACCTGTCGTATTTGGTCGATTTGAATACATAAAACCAATAATCCAAACTCATCGTACGAACGTTAGTAATGACGAGAGCAGTTTAAATTCAATATCTAATGAAATGAATAATCGAGAGCTATCGTACCAACGTAATGAGGATCGAGGGTAGCTTAAAAATTGAATCTCTAATAAATTTTCAGCATATTCTGTTTCCATTATATATTTTTTAAATATTATAGCGAGATATGTCAGCTTTTTATATAAAATTACGTAATGCCCTTTTAAAAACTGTCATCATGCAATATTTAGTAAAATCGAGACTGTTGGCCGGTCAGTTTGATGAAGGAAAAGGAAATCCCACCATATGATCCCTTCGGAAATTAGTATCGATTGTTCTGCAATGAGTTAGCATACTTCCCTCGTACATATTATTATTGCCCAGATATATAATTACATGAATAGGATGTTTTCCCATATATATTAAAGTGTACACCAAGATTTGGGAGTCGGTTAGATAGGTCGAACACATTTCTATAATTTTTGTGTTTGACGCACGGACACGTGATGTGATTTTTAAAAAACAAAACTATTTACATTATCTTAAAGGGGCATTATGGAGCTATTATAGCTTAAAAATATATAATGCAAAGGGAATAAGCTCAAAATTTCAGTCAAATTGCCCCTCTCTACACAGAAATGTTTTCAGACCTAGCTTCGTTCATCATTAAAGTCGGTACGATAAAAAACATAGCGGCAATTATTCTTTTGGTGAAAATCACAAATGAGTGTTGATAGGCAAATCGGATTCAAATCCAGTGAAAATACAACACATAAGATGGCATCAAGAGTTGGTTACGTTCTTTTCATGTTAATAAATGTCCAATTTAATAGTTCATATAAAATTTCATGCCCAAAGAAAGACATGCAATAGGCAGATTTAACTCTTGCATAATGTATATTTAACTAATATACTATAGATACACGATATTCTTTTGACAACGTGATGACATCTCGGTCTTGATCATTGCACAATACTCACGACGTCTAACACTGTTTGTCGCTTTTATTGCGAACAAGACTTTATTTAATCCTTATACAGCTTCCGGTGTAACTAAATTGGCCATTTTACAACGTTATTAATTACAAATCAAACATGAGGTGCTGTCAGTTGTACTTACTAACTTCGTTGGACCGGAAGTGACACGAACGGGGGTCGGTGGAATTAAATGAAGTCTTGTCTGGAAAAAAAGAGGGAAAGTGTAACATATACATGTAGTGAGTATTGTGAGATGGTCATTACTTTACTGTATTGACTGGGCTAATACAGAAGGGGGGCGTCGAGGAAGAAATGTTTTTACCGTGTCGAACCCTGAATTTTAATCCCTTCATGACCCCATGTTTTCACGGGATTTCGGGTTTTCGTCCCAAGCTACATGTAACGGCTAGACACACGTGTGTTATCAAACCCATTTCCACCGCTACAATACTTATTATGTCATGTATTGTTATTGTTAGTCCCGTAATGACCTCGTTTGCGTCGAGTGGACGTAAAAACGAACGTACCAACCTCCTCCCTCCCTCTCTCTCTCTCTCTCTCTCACACACACACACACACACACACACCCACACACACACACACCGACACCATCACATGTCATGTATTGTTACTAAATTAAGAGTATTTGTTTCTGAAATTGATATTATACGTGGTTTATCACATGCATTGTCTCCCATATTGTTGAACACAACATACAAGTTAAAAATAAATATAAAAAACTAAATGTCAGTTGGTATATCTAAAATGTCAAGTGTTCATAATTGCTCATAAAACAATCTTGATACAAACAAACGTTAAATACTTTCGTCGTACGCGTTAAAAATAGTTCAACATAAAAGAAAAGTCATTATATCCATAATTGAAATAAAGTTTAAAATAAAATAAACACGAAGGTTGCACATAAAATAAACTCGGAAATTTCAAATACGGACGATTTACGTTTCAGCTACCCAAATTGACCCAAGCAAGAAGTAGGCCTACCCTCAGAAATGAGACATTGACATATTCCTGGTTGTCATCTACTGAAACTGTTTTGGAAACTGTTGGGTATTTTCCAGTATCGTTAATCACCATTCTACAAGATGAAATCAAAGAAACCATGTACATTTTAAAAGTCTCGATCAAAATCGCACATTGTGGACATTTACAATGATCAAATATTTGCATACATGTATCTAAACCCACACACACACACACACACCCACTCTCTCTCTCTATCTCTCTCTCTCTCTTCATATTTTGAAAAACTTGTTAATGCAAGGGTTGATTAAAGGGATACCAACACAAAGTCATCAAACCATATCTACACCTCTCACAGCCCTGGTAGGAGGCTTCTGGTGAATCAAAGCAGAACGAAGTCCAATATCCAGAGGATTCAAGTGGTGGGGTAGGGGTGAAAGTCAGGTGGTACAGGACACCCTGAACCGACAATCCAAAATTCCCCACGAAGAACAGAAAATGATATGTTGGACTAATAATGTTTGTAGAAGATGACTGGACGATAGTACCCTACTATCAGCAAGTGATGATGGCAGAAAATGTCTGTGAGTTAGTCTAAGAAACTTGAATCTTGCAAAATACCCATTAGTTTAACCACTTCAATATATTAAACAGTGCACCTTTTCTAGAAGTAAAACAACCCCTATAGTATTACATGTATTATGGGCAACTTACTGGGTACTGGGATGTGAGGTAACGAAGTAATAGATATAGTTGTCGGTGAAACGGAGATCTGAAAAAGGAGCTACATCTGGGAACCTGGACCCATCTGTCCAACTCCACTGTTAGTTGTACATATATATGCGGGTGGAAATATGGTGCATCAGAAACCCTATTTGATTCATCTGATTGGATAAGAGTAGTGTCTTGTAGTTCATCTCCATTTGACGCATCAACTAGGAGAACTATTGCCTGCATCTGATAATCTTTATCGGAACTGCTGTTAAGAGGAGGTGATACAGAATTATGCGTTTCAGTTATAGGGAAATGTTTAGACATTGGACCATTCCCAGATACATTTATATTACTGTAATCTGTTTGCAATTTGACATTTTGAGTAAGATCATTCGTTACGGTGAGTTCAACTTTTAATAGTGCAAATTGTGATTGCGTATGGCACTCTAAGCAGTTACAGATTTACACTTTTGGAGTTGGATATTATCAAGTAAAAGAGAGATAACTTATATATTTTCTGAAAGGCATCGAACGACAAAACTTTTAGCCACTACCTTCTATATTTAATCCAGTCTGTTTCTTTTTAAATTCTGTGACCTCTAATCATTTTACCTCAAGAGGTCAAACACGACCTTCCCAATACAATGATATATAGATGAATGATGTATAGATAGATGAACATGATTACTGAACTATACAAATGTGTAATCTTATAGAACAAAATGCAACCATTAAATAAATAGCCTTAATTTTTCGTCGATAGATGATAGATGTCTAGCATCGGTAATGAAAATATATATTGCACACGCGTACGTTGTTCAGGGATTTGTCCCATCGCGTGACAATTATTCAGACCTTTAATCGTTTTTAAACATAACGTCTATATATTACAATTTTATACAAGATTGTCAATTAATTGAAATTCGTTAAACCGAACGAAGGGAAATATTTGAGATCCTGGCCTGACCTACCCTCACGGACTTCTATGTTAGATCCATGACATTTATTGGCCTATAACGTTTTTTGTGCATTCTGGTGAACTTAATCTGTATAACCATAAAGATGGTCCCGAAATAGGATAGAAGTAGATTCCTTTCCACGTAAACGGTACTGTAAATTGTAGTTGCCCCCCTTTGTATCTTGAGCTATTTTAAATTCCAAATTGTACTTCTCACACTATTCATTCGGATGTGACGAAAAACCGACGTCCCGTGTACATATTGACATGTACGTTTAATAACCTTAAACGGTTTGAATTGGAAATATAATAAGGCCGTTAAGCCGCTGTTCTATAGGCAAACTTTCCCTCATAGCGCACAACGTATATCCGTTTTCATTAGCCCGGTCTGATCAGAAAAGCAAGACGTTATACTTCATTTCATTTATACTTGGACAATCTTAAATGTGGCGGGGGGGGGGGGGGTCAGCGTGTGCGCTATATCATAAGGCCTGCCATTGAGTCAACTTGCGTGGTTTCGAATCCTCGATTGTACGCCGTAAGGAGTAGGATCGCCTGTCCAACCTCGTGGGTTTTCTCCGGGTATCCCGGTTTCCTTCCACTGCGAAAGACTCTTCGCGCAGGCGAATAACTGAAATGAAATTAAAACATATGTTAGTCCCGAAATAACCTAGTTTGTGTTGAGTGGAAGTCAAAGTAGCTAAGTCTCTAACTCAATATCATCCAAAATATTCAACATTGAAAACACGAATTAATTATCAATCAACATTGATGCTGTGATCTTACGGGAAAAAGATGGGCTTCTTATATCCAATATTCAAGACAAAATAAACATTTTACTATTGGTACACGAATCGTGTACCATATGCGTTTCAGCCCCAGCTCTAGCAAGAGAATCGAGGAACGAGGCTAGAAACACTGCACCAAATCAAACGGCGTGTAGACTGGAATAACCAGATGCTAGAAATTTGCATTCGATTTAGACGGCTGGCTGATTTCGCCGAACATAACTGATTTGAAATTAGAGTAAAAACGGAAACCATTGAACGTAAATCAGTTTCTATAATTCATATTACTGTATTATATGCGTTGCGACCCACTTGTGTCAATTTCCAGGTCCCAAAAGTTAGCGATTAGCTCCTTTAAATCACATTTCTCTCCCTGTGGCAAAGCAGCTTGCATTTGTGTACAGTTGATGGATATATACCAAAGATTATAACAGATAATACATAACAGTTTTGAAAACAATAGAAGGAGAAGAACAATTTTATATAAATTATTTATACACAAAACAGATTCATTGACTGTTGAGTTTTAAAAGAGATGCTTGTCAACGTATAATCTGGTTATTAGATATCAATACGTCGTTTAAACTCTTAACATATGGTTTAATCATTGAGTTAGATATTTCATGTAAAGCTTGTAGGAGGTAGCCTTAATCAAATTACGTAAAGATTAAGTTTTGTGAAATTTCGTATGTGTTTTAGCTATAATGCCTACCCACCACCGATAGTTTATTTACATACAAGTTAAAATACATCAACATACACCAAGATTTGTTTGTGGTGGGAAACTGGAAGACAACACAACTGTTGCCATTTGTCTCCCCAATTCAATTAAAAGAAAACGTTTAGCATAATAATTGTACTCTATGGTAACACAAAGACCAATTACTTATACACACAATTAATTAGCTAGTATAATAAACTAATATGTTCAATGATTTAAGAGATAGTGGTCTTCTGTCCGTTTGTAAAATTCCATTTGGTTAGTAGTCTATCATATTGGGGATACTCGATTCACAGTTCCGGAATTGAATTCCAAAACTGGTGTCAATCGAGTGAAAAGGAGAATTTCGGATTACAGCGCATGCGTCGACTGTATAAAAAGTATTCCAACCAATCATGACTGCTGAAACATATTTTTTACCTAGGAATACGTCACGATTCTACTCACTCCACCTCAGCTGTCGGGACTGGCAGAACTGTGACAGGACTGAATTCCGCGTCACTCGATTGTAATTCTGTCGATTCGGGACGTTCTGGACTGTGAATCGAGCACCGCCAAAAAGACTGCGTTCAACAAAACAAGGGGAACAACTGTTATGAGGATATCACATAGATATCATCAGCCTTCGGGAATAGAATTTAATTCAAGGATGCTGACCATTAATCTAAAAGTCTTAGTCGAATTAATAAATCTATGCTAACTTTAAAATATTCCTTTTAAACCTCTGTCTCTTCTGATTTTGGAATTGCTCTGAAGATCATGTACAAAAAACAATTGCTCGGCACTTTGTATGACCCATAAAATGAGATTCAATCAAAAGAAATGTTTCAGTATCAAAATTAAATAATGTTTAATGTTTATGAGTATGGTTGTATGTTTGATGAACAAACTAAGCGGAAGTCGGTTTGTTTACTAATTTTAGTTTCGTTTTTTTTTTATTCTTGACGGTCGAATTTATCTCTAAATTAACTTTATCTATTGACTTAAATCCATTTGAATTATCTCAAGCGGTTTACCTTCAAGGAGTTCACACTCTTTGACCGCATTTCATACCGAAGAACATTGTTCTGGTATGTATTCTCAATATAATAATTTTGATTTACTACAGTTAGAAAGTATTCAACATTTTTTAGCTTAAAGTTTTGAGTGTTTAAATAAGAATTAACTCAAATATATATCTGGATTAAGGTCTCCAAAATTTGAATACATGTATTTATACAGAATAAAAGAAATTAAAAATGTAAAAATGATATTTAACATCATACTGTTCTACTGAATTCCATCTGCCACGGGATCTTTTTTCGTGCTATACGCTTGCCCTTGTCGGGCCCTCTGTCCTTTACCAGTGATGATCTGGTAACCAAGCAGGTAAATCGCGACGAACTTTCTCGGCCAATGCAGGAACCTCCAGGTTATCGAGGTTGTTTACAATGGATTTGATTACGTAGAATTTCCAAAGAATTTCATCCCTCAAAACAAATCCACAATCAAAGAAATCTGGCCATTGCATAAAATCTTTAATAGTTGTAATCACATAGTTTAGTTTGAAACTGTCGACAGTAAGTGTTTGTTATAAGCACAAAATTCTATAATTTGTCTGAATCTGATTGGTTTACTTAGTTTCAATTATTTTTCACATTTAGGTCTGAACTTCGGTACCATATTATCATATACAGACTATACTTTCACAGTGATACAAAATCTCTTTGTAACCAATTCGGATCACTAAACTCATGAGATCATTTTTTTTTTGCATACAGCAAAATAAACTGCATTCAAAATTTACTAGTACACTCTTCACCTGAAACACAAAATAAAAATTAATAAACAATTATTATCAATAAATGTACTTACGGTCATGGAATATATAATGCATACATATTATATGTGGACGAGAATATCAATACAGGGTATGGATGGCAACATTTCTTGGTGATAAAATGATCTTTAAATAGAAGGTGAACATTTGAGATAGTTTTGAGAGTACCGAGACTTAAATAAGAGAGAGAGAGAGAGAGAGAGAGAGAGGGGGGGGGTTAACGTCCACACGACACAAACTAGGCCATTTCGGGATCAACATATGGTTTATTTTTTTTCAATAATTCGCTTGCGCGTAGGGGTCTTTAGCAGTGGGCGGAAACCGGAAGACCCAGAGAAAAACCCACGAGAGTGGACAGGCGACCCTACTACTTCGAAACCACGCCAGTTGACTCAATGGCAGGCTTTATGATAAACCGCGCACGTGCTAATCATTCGGCCATCCAACCCCCCCGAGAATTAAGCCAATAGTCACAGCGATAAGTGTAATGAAGGGGATAGCTCCATAGGCAACACTTGCATTATGAATATGCCACTGTCACGCCGCTCGAGTTACCATTTGAACAAAATGTGACTTTACATTTTAAAACGCATAGCTTTCTTTGTGGGTTTAAAAAACGAAGAGAAATGTGGCTAGCAGCAACTCTTTTTTTTTTAAACTAATACTAATAAAACCATCACACAGAAAATTATACCCACTATATATAAGTTCTTCCTTTCTTAAAACGTCTGAGATTTAATTGACCGGTAAACCTTTTAAAGCAAATCCTTTATATTTTATACTATTGAAGAAAAAAAACTTGTGAAGATAATAATAGTTTTCAATTGAAAAGGAAAACATTAAATAAATTTTATCATATTAAACGGGTTTTTATTACACGTGTATATATACACCTTGAGATTGATCCGTAACCAAGCTTTAGAATTATAGCTATTATCTTTACGATCATCACTCCTGATTTCAGTCTACGTCTTCCTCTAAAAGATTGCTACAATTTTTTCCTAGACGTACAGACGGTTAGATTTTGTCTAATATCCAAACACCATCTGCGTCATCAATCTCAGATTTAAACTCTAGAACCGAAGATAGACGCTTGAATTCGTCTCGCTCTTTCCAGGTTCAGTGAATCCCCTTCTATTTTATTTTTTTATTTTGATTCAATGTCGTTGATCCGACTATAATTTAAGTCAACTGTTGTTATTGATGTAAGTGATATATCATCTAAATCTACAGAATAAACTGACAGAAGCCGCAAAAAATGTAAGCGATATGAAAGTAAATGTTGTGTTTTGTGACTTTGAAATATCTAAACTTATTTAGACCCATTTTTTGTTTATAAAACTCAAAATAAATAAACAAAATTGTTTGTATGAATTTTAATAAATTATGTGTATTTCGTTGCTTTACAAATCGAACCAAGAGAAATTATTAACTTTTTTATTATTCCTTGTATTATAGCCTTTGAATCTTTCAGTCCTTGCTCCGAGTTCACAAAGCATTCTCAGACTTAAGTCAAGAATTTACTCAAATTTGTTCGTCTTATTGTAGCTAAAATATAGCCCTTTATAAAACTTTTGTTGTTTTAATGTATCAAAATACATGTGGATGATCAAAGACATTTCTTATAATAAGTGTTTGAAAGTTGAGTAAATTCTCAACTTAGGATTGAGAATGCTTTGTGAACTTGGGACCTGAAATTATAAATTTAGAATTTTATTCATAATTAATGATTTGATTAGGCAATCAATAAATCCACTATAATATTGTTTGAATGACTAATTCTTTCTTTATTGTATTTAAAAAAAAACCTACATAAACCAAATGGGGACATAAAACTAATGACTATAACTTACAAATAAATACTAGAAATATTTCGGAAAATGAAAATATACAAAATTGCCCCGAAAATCTCTTAACAGTTAAAAACTTTCGGCGATTATGACTAACCAAATAAATAAACGCTTGGTGAAAAATGTATATAAATGAAACAATTGCATGTTATCATCCTTTTAAAATAACGCAAGGGCATGCTTAAAATTCTAACACGCATGATGCAAAAAGAACCGAACGAGAAATAAAATCTGCATCGTTAAATAGAAGATCCATATAAATTGTTTAATTATGTGATAAGTAAAATATGGTCTCACATATCTTATGTTAATCACTTTTACTGTCAAACCAAATTTCTAAACTGTTGAGCATCACAGCACGAGTAAGATGGCGATTGTTATCTTCCTCAATATAAACGCTCTTTAGAATTGCTTTTCACGCCCAATTTAGCTCATAGTTATTATCTTTTCTACAGTAATGATCTAAACAAAGTGCGGCTGAAAGTGAACCAAAGACCCGGTGTTACTTTCCTCTTTCTGTGGTAAAAAGATTCAAAAAGACAATTATTTCGTTTCCCCCATCCGTTTTATTTAGTCAACCGAAACAAACGGTTAAAAAACCCGAACAGGAAACGCAAAAAAGAAACGAAAATAAGCTATTAGTTTTCTTGATTTAATGTAAATTGTTTTGACAGTTTCTTAATGAGAAGGAAAAAGTGGGACCTGGGTATGTTATGACAAGGCCGAGATATCCCATGTGCCATACCAATGTTTAGTTACGCTTTGTAAATATTTCATAAATATTTTGATCATTTCAAGTATCGCATAGTTCATACTTCGTTACATAGAAAGAAAACAAAGCTACCGATCTGTGCATGATATAGATGCATGAATTACTTTTTTCTTTAACAAAATTCACCAGACGGCTCTATTTTAGAACAGCATGACCAGCTTAATATTTCAACCCGTGTGAATTTGGTAAAATCTTGCCACCATTCTTATATCTGGAATAGCAAATTATACCAAAGAGTATTTGTTGTAATTCAAACATATAAATATTATTTAAATTTGGAATGATTAAAACAGTGACAAATGATTATTATAAATACTAGGAAATTGTGATATGTTTGAACATGTTAGTATGATTAAACGAAATCAAGTCTCATCAATGTCATATTTTATCAAGTGGCTTTTTTTTGTTTTAATTTGTTTTTTCATTTTATCAATATTGGTTTTGTTTTATTTGTAAGATATTATAAGTTGTCTTTTATTGCCCTTTGCAGCTTATGTACAATGTCTACATGTCTTATTTAATCTAAAATACCTCAAAATTAAAATCCATACTCAGACATATTGACTGATCATTAAAAAGACTGGTCAGCCTTGAGCTATGTACTAAACACGTATATCTAAACAGATCGCATTTATTCACATTATGTATGTACTACTGGTGTAAAATGTCAAATAACTCTTTAAGTGAGAAAAATAGATTTGAACATATTTCTGTCATCGAACGAGAACATTTTACAATCTCTTCAGTTGAAGATGATTTTAAAAACGGGAATACTACAGCGTTCATCTCTCTGGTGGTAACAAACGTAGGGTAATTTTCGACGCCATATTGGAATTTTGCTGCGGTGCTATTCTGAAAATTCTCCAACAATTTGTAGTAATGAGAGGAAAGTGGGGTCGAATTACATGACTTCGCACTCCTTAACGACTTTGTTGAAAAGAAATTAAAGCTTTCTGTCAAACGAACACGTTAAATAAAGCAATAAGCAAATTATGAAGTGCTAGTCTAATAAAGTTAACCATGGGAGTAATTCCAGACTAAATGCAACTGTCTACAGAAATCGTAAAATATTTTTATTAAGATTAAATGGAGTTAAGAAAGTTAGTTTTTCATACCGATCGTTTATCATTCTAAATATTAACTGACATTAATAGACTAATTTTCTTCTAAATTAATTAAAGATTGCATTTTGATAAAAAAAAATATAACAGTGAAAGCTAGATGTATAAGCAAAATAGTATTAGATAGAACTGATTTTATTTTAAAATCATGATTGATTTTGATTAATAATAAACTATACTATAAAACTACTAAAATAATATATTTGGTCTGAGGATATAATAAATTTATGGTCGAGATAAAAAAAAAATATTCAGACGGGTTAGAACAATTCATTTTAGTAGGCCGCTACTTGGGAAGAACTAGATTTTAAATTGATAAAACTAAACAAGTTAATGTTATGGGCCCTGTTTCAAAAAATGATATAACTGTGAACCATTGAATCAAAATTCAACTGAATTACTTTTTCGAGCGTCATTCCATAACACGTACCCGCCTCCCCACTTTTCAAAATGTAATGATATTTTCTCACACATATAAAAAAATGAATTTGATTGCTGGTAACTTTGGCAGAAGGGTGTACTAATTCTATCTGACTAATTTTAACTTAAGTGATTAAATCTTAATTCCTCTTGTAGACATTTTAGCAGGACTCGAGCGTTCAGTAGCTGTGATGACACAGATAAGACAGGAATGACAGTAGGAGGTCTAAATTACTGACAAAATCAATTCCAGATTGAAACGTACAATTGACAAACTTTCGAATTTTGGCACCGGTACCGATCATTCCACAGTCAACATAATCAAAATGGACGCTTATTGTTCTATTAACGGCATAATCAGGATTTTATGGCTACGGTAGAAGAACTAAAACTGATATAGACATTCCTCCTGATGGCCATAAAAGAGAGGACTTTTAACCCTTCCTTCTCTACCGCTCATCTGTGATTTACGGCCAGTCTTCACGATATGCTTCATTTCCACACTTAATAGTCTATTCGTGAAGAATGAGTCATGAAATGTTTGTCTAAAATTCATCGCCGGATCCTTCTCAAATTGTTAATGACATTTTACCGACATGAAGAACCAATCAAGAAACTTTACGAAGCCATCAAAAGAAGTCCACTAGAACAAACATCGGTGCATGATGATTGTATCAGAAGATGTGTGATATTCTTTTCAGAATAGGAACAGTACAGTCTTGCACTTCTTCAAGCTCTAAAATACATTTTGATGAATATACCTGATGAAGAATTACAATGGTTTTTTTTTACAATTTATGAGAATTGTTGGCATCCTCATGACACAGTATCGGATTGTTTATACAATCATAAACCTCCCTATCCTTTGAAAAACTTTAAATTCGACAATTTTAAGGTTGTCTTTATTTTTTTATTTGCCAAAAAGTGAATGTATGAATAAAACGTTTTTTCTCAAAGTAGCAAAATGGATTAAATGTATAATTTATCTTAGCTGATATCCTTTCAAAAGCAATCCTACATTTTTATGATAAAGTATTCCTTAGAAATTGTTGCCAAGTGTTTTTGGTAAGTAAATACAAGCTCCACTACATCTGAGTACAGTTAACCCCAGTTATAGTTAATGCCTGTTGTCAACCGCCATGATTTTTTATTACCGCAATTCCGATAAACGCACAGTAGGACGTAAAACACTTATCGTGGAATTTTTTGACAATTTTATTATAAGCAATTCACACCAATAGAAAGTGACAGTATTGGAATCATACAGAGATAATAACAAGATTTATTTTAACAATTTAAGACAATATCTTTCATTCGGTAAATAATGTAATACTTATATCTGGTTATAAATTGTCAACATTGTTTAAAATCTTTAGAAATGGTCTCAGTTAATTGCTTTTTTTTTTAACATGTATGAGTTTCTCACTTCTCTGAAGCACATTGTTCATGAAAATGGCATAGTAACATTATTAAAGAATTGACGGCCATTTTGAGCTGTATGTATAGCGGATTAAAGGGAATACCCAATATATTTCGGTGAATAAATGGGGTTAATTCAGTTTCAGATATCTTTTATGTTGTGTACATATAGGCGTACGGGCTCGATGACAGTTAGGGGGGCAGAACCCGAAATGCCCGAAAAATTTTCGGGTTTACAGACGCCCCTCCCCCCTATATAAAATGTTGGAATATTTGATGACTGCAAACACGTTTTCTTGCTGATTCAGCTCATTAGCAAAGCAACATCAAAGTGGTCTAATTAAGCTTAATTAAGGTGGCTGACTCGAATTTCAATCAATCGTTTACAATCCACGAAGACGGGAAAATTTTGAAAATTTAACTGCCGCAAACGCGCCTTCCTGTTATTCCAGTTTGTGAATACAACAACTTCAATTTGGTCGAATACAGCCTACTTGCTGACCCGAATTCCAAACAACCAATCAATCGTCACGGGGTATGGGGGCCTCACCCTCCGGAAGAAAATTTTGAAAATTTAACCACCGTAAATGCGTTTTCTGCTACTCTACTCCGTGTAAATAACTCCAAAAGTATCCAATGGTTTTGTAACCGAAATCCCACTCCGAATTCCAAGCATCCAATCAGACTATTGCAGACGCATTTACAAATACTAATCGATGCCCGAAAAATGTCGCACAAAGTAAAGTGGCTCCAGACAAAATGTTTTAATCCATAGTCAATTCAGTACAAATTCGTGGTATTCAATTAAAAGAAAAGTAAAATTAGTGTTTTATTAGGGCTCGATGACAGTTAGGGAAGCAAAACTAGAAATGGCCGAAATTTCAGGTTTACAGTCAGTAGTGCCGGTTTTCTTCGAGAGGCGAAGAAGCGGGGCTGATATTGAATAGGCCTCCCAAGAAAATTTTGGAATATTTGACGGCCGTAAATGCGTTTAACTGCTATTCCAGCCCGTAAAATAAGTGTTTTATTAGATTTCGGGCCCTTCATTTTGCCTTGTAGATGAAATAATTTTTTTTCTAACTTTACCCTTCTGCCCGAAAAATCAGCATGCTCGAAAGTAAGGGGGGCAGCGCCCCCCCCCCCCCCCTTGTCCCTTGGCTCGTACGCCTATGGTCGTTCAAGGTTGTTCAGGACGAACTTTTTAATTTGTGATAGTACCCTGATAAACCCGATAAACATATCTTGCGTTGAAACTTTCAGATGAAGTAAAAATGATATTACTTCACCACTTGGTGTTTGATTTGTATATTTTTTTCCGGAGACCTTGTGAAGGCTGGGACTCCTCCTTTAAAGTGCCTTCTAATGACCCATTCCCTCTTGGTCAATAGAGGCTCGATAATGCAATCCACAATCTTGAATCATATTGTATATTTTGATCAAGGGGCAACTGGTAATGCAATTTATCTTACAGCAACCAGAAACAACGCGACACGCACATTGGAGTACAAATGATATGGCCCTTGAAAACGAGTTTATAAACATCAGTTGGCGAAGTATTTGAATAATCCGAAGAACATACGGGTTTGCAAAAAATCTTATATTTCCTGAAACTAACTTGAATTGGCATTCTCAATGAACACGTTAACAAAATTGTGTTATATTTGATATTCATCCTATCTAAATATTTTCCAAAGATCAGTTTGTTATTCCTAAATAAAAAGTACTATCACTTCCCCGTTAAATCATTGCGTGGAACCATGTTTTTTTACCCCTGGGAATACGCAGTAGTTGAGACAGTATATATTCTCCTTATAATAAAATGTCTGTATCATTAGTAGTAACAGAAATGTCTTGCGAACGTACATTATCCTGCAAATAACACGTGTTGAGATGAAGCCATCATGAAACCTTTTCTTTACGTCTCTGTTATTGTCTGTGTCGAGTGATGTATTTAGTTAGAGATCTATCCGAAACTTTTATTGTTATTTTTAAAAAAACATAATGAATCTTTTGTTTACCCAAAAAACTAGAATTCTTTTGGAGGTTTCATTGATTTTTTTTTGATTTTTTCTCTTTAGATGGAAAAAAATCTTTTCAACATGTATCATGTTAGGCCTATTTGTTTAAATATATAGTTTCACATAATCGGTTAATGCGACAACGTTGTAGACGTAAAACAATATTACTTTTAACCTCTGTCTAGAAGATGCGTTTTGAAGTACTTTAGCAAATGGCATTTTGATCCGAGGTAATATTAAATCGAATAGAGTTCGATGAGTTCACTTAGTTAACAAATGCAACAACGTCTAAGCTGTACTTATGCCTACCAAATTAGAAATTGTCCATCCAAAACTGAATTGAGAAAGTTTATTCTCGATTATGCAGGCCGATCGCATTAGTCTGTGTTATTATGTCTCCGATGAATAAGTTAAAACTCTTTAATAAGAACTAAATTTTAAAAAAAAATATTATACTCGTTGCTTTATGTGTAGAAATCGGGTAGGCGATGCGAATCTGTTACTGTTTTATCAATACATGTATTCGGCAATACTATATACCGGAAAACACCCAAAAATACCGAAAGAAAAACACCGAAAAACTACCAGAAAACACCATGTTATACTGAATACAGGAAAACACCGGAAAAACACTAAATACCGGAAAACACGTTTAATACCGGAAAACATCCTATATAGGTAACCTGATCCTCTGTGTGTGGGTTAGGGTTAGGTTAGGTTTTTTCGTTGTGGGTTAGGGTTAGGGTCAGGTTTAGGTTTTTTGTATGTGTTTTCCAGAGGACTAGGCTCCGAGTTCTATTTAAGGTGTTTCCTGGTATTTAGTTTGTTTGCCCGTATTTAGGTCTTTCCGGTGTTTTCCGGTATTTAGTATAACATTGTGTTTTCCAATAGTTTTCCGGTTGTTTCCGGTATATAGTATATTATTCCGGTATATACGCCCACTGTCATTGATGTAAACAGGCATCTAACATTAAAAACATTGCCATATGTATAGAGCCTTACCTATTTTTTATAAACAGGATTGAACATTTTATTTATGTCCATGTGATGTTGATAACCTTGTGACTCCTTTTTAATTAGTATCTACATTACCTCCAGATAAAAAGTCTTCAAAAGCAAACAATACTTAGCAAACATAGCATAAGGTAACAAAAGGCACCATCCGTTTTGTTATCAGTGTCGTCCTCCATAATTCAAAGGTTCACTATGGTCGAAGTTCAATAGTCAATCAAAGATTCTCATTTTTCTACACAAGATTTAAACATACATTATGCAAGAGCAAAATCTGCCTATTGTAGGTCTTTCTTTAGGCATGAAATGTTATAAAAACTATTAATTAGACATTAAATAACTTATCCAGACCATAATCAACTCTCGATGTCTCGATGACTGAAAACTTCAGCAAATTGCCTTTACATTAGCTACTTTTTAACTATTATAGTGAGAACTGCCAAGTCGTTATGTTATCTCCCATAATGTATCTTTAACATATTTCCAGACAGTGTTATGCTCGAGACAACACTCTGTTTATGAATTGGTCAGCGAACGAAGTCCTTGTCAATCTGAACAAAAGAACCCCACTATCTACAGAGAAGTGACCCTGACACAGTCGATAGTCATATCCCAATCAAAGCATCATAGGTTATGAGGATGACGTACTACTTTTTCTACCGGAATCTCGGTTTGTAAACAAATAAACTTAAACGGATATGGTAGCGAAAAAAAAAATGCGTCGTATCATTGCTGTATGTGCAATGGCACAGATCCAAGCCATTTAATCTATAACTTTTCGTTTATGGAAGCCGCCATCTTGGAACCATTTTGTGTCACAAAAGGTAGAATTCATCAAATTCTTAAAGGCGGACTGGGATTAATGAGCATTCGTGAAGGGTATAAAGCAGTCATGTTAATATTTTGATTGCTAAGCGTCCCCTAGATTCTCTTTACATTTGACTCACAAACAGTTTTGATTTGATTTAATGGCCGACAGACATGAAATTGTTTTTAATTGCGAATGACCGCCATTTAAAATCAAAAGGATTTACATTACATGGCGGATTCTTGTGACGATCCTTATGATGAATTTCGTGTCTGGAAAGTTTTGAGATCGAGATTACTGACAATCAAACAGGCCTATTATCTACGAGGGAGCAATCATACATTTGTACATAATTAATGTTCTACGCATAAAACACCAAGTTGCCTAAACATTTTCTTTTAATATAATACAATACAGTTGTAAATACAATAAAATATTTATGTATAAAAACAAAAATAAAGAATTATAACCCGTTAAAATTGTTTAATACCGTGATAGTTTAAACTTCATGTCTGCAATCAGCTGAAATTTTTGGGTTCTCTCATCTGCTTATTGTTAAAATCTCAATATGGTCATAATAACACATCAATATATCAACCGGAACATTAACAGTGATATGGTAAATTTAATAACACAGAAATGATTACTTATTTTATTATCAAATAAAGTTTCCTTTCGTGAACCATGGTATATCTCAGAATTTTAAACTCCAGTTAAAAGTCCAATTGTTTGTTTATCTGTACTTCACGTTATCTGTCACTTTGTATTTACTGAGTTTGTACATTGATATTTGTCCATAAATAGTTACAACTATATCAGTTTTATAGAGAGATGTCATAATATGTATGTAACTCGACGAACCTTGATAAAATATTCCACTTGGAAGCCAGCTTAACTCTTCTCTTCTTCTGCTGGTTGATAAGGTGGGGGAGCTGGCGTATGCTGTGATTGGGGCAGAACATAGTAGGGTTGTGCCACAACCTGATTTTTAAATGGTTCCTGGGCTGGATTATACCCATATAAAACTCGTCCGAATCTCCTTCTTCTCAGTGTCAACACCAAAATACAGCCCATGACAACAATAAACACGCTGACTCCAATGGAAATTCCAGATATAGTTCCAGCAGTCCAAAAGCAAGTCCCCATTTCTTCGTCGGAATTGTCCCCACAGTTGTCGTTACCATCGCATTTGAGTATACCACTGATGCAATTACCATTATCGCACATAAATTCGGAATCCGAACAAAAACCGTTATTTATTTTAGTAATAAGGATATCAAAAGATGCAGTATGGGTTGACCACGAATTTGTTCTTTCAAACTCCACTGACGCTGCATTACCAATAGATTGGTAGACGCCATCAGGATTACCACACATGGAAATGTTGCCACCTTCTACATTTCTGATCGTGACTTTTCCTTCGTCACAGGGAACATTAATGTTAAGAAAAGAAATCTGAAGACTCAGATCCGTTTCTTTTATTATGGTAGATGCTCCTTGTGCATCGACAATACATTTGTCGTCTTTGTTCGGGAACATATTTGGTCGTAGTGTCAAGACAGCGGCATCATTTACATAGACTGTATCACCACACCAGATGTCCATAAATTCAACATAACTGTGGGCACTCGCTATAACCGTATAAACAATTAAAACTTCTTTAAAAACCATCCTAATGACTGATGTTGATATTTGGTATCACTATGGTAGATTCACGTTTCTTAAGTACGTCTGTGTAATCACCGCTATCAAAGTTTAAATAATAATTAGTTTGTGATCATATGATTCAGAAGATACTATAGTAAAACAATATGTCATCTTGGTGTTATCATGTTTTATGTTTTTATCAGTTGTCATGTGGTAACTATGGTGTTCTTTTTGGGTCATACCACGGTTGCTTTCCCTTTGGCAATGTTAAGTTATGGAGGCAAAAAGCGACATCGCTTATTGTAATAAAAGGCCGCCCCTGAAAAGATCCATCAAATTTCATTTGAACACAAGAAGGGCATCTGCTAAATAAAATCGATGGTATTATTTGTGTTATGTTCTAAATTAAATGTAAACCACCATATTGCAATGGCCCAATTCATGCTTATTTCAAATTGAATGTATTATATTACTCTTTAATTATCTTTTATAAATCAAACTATGTACCTTCTACTCCTTTATCTATTACCTGTATTTGTTTACGATTATCTACCCTTTTAAGTAACTGTTTTATAACAGTCCACAGAGGAAACATAAACCAATTGAACTATTACTATTAACTTTAATCATTTCATTTATTTTATTGCATTTATTATAATTATATTTTTATTATAATATTCATTATAATTATTTCCTTCTTTATGTTTTATTTATCTTAAATAAAATAGCTATTTAAATGAAAGAACTATTTTAATGAAAGAACTATTTTAATGAAAGAACTATTTTAATGAAAAAACTTTTTTAATCAAATAACTATTTATTCTTTAAATTTACCTTTTTATTGTATTTATTTATTTATTTGCTTTTTTTTATTATTCATAGGTAGGTGTACTTCGGTTACTTTTCAGTGTCTGTTCGGTTGGTTTGAAATCAATCTGATTAAAACACAGATCCAATTTCGTTTCGTTTTTTATAGTTCAAAATTTCGTTTTTACTTGTCTTTACTACTCTTGGATCTGGAAGACTTGGGTCCGTATTCAAAGGATATCTTAAGTCTAAGATAGTCACTTAACTACTAGCTTTCACTTAAATATACGTAGCTTCCTGTAAGTTAAGGGCAAGTGGTATTCAAAGGCACTGTTAAGTATCAAATTTTCCCTTAAAGTTAAGCTGCCTTAACTTTTAAGTGTTAGTCTTTAAGTGGTATTCAAAGGCCAGTTTAAGTGAGACTTATCCACTTAACTTTAAGTGACCTATGGAAGGTACCTTAAAGTTAAGTGAGATTATAATGACTTCTTTTAATGCTGTAGTAAGCAGTCCCGTAATGGCGATTTTAAAAGATAGGGAATTCAGATTAAAACAAAGACAATGTCGCCGACCGTAGCTGACCTCATATTTATTTTTTCGTCGTCAACTTTGATGTTGTAGTGCCATAATAGAGTATAAGGTTATTACCACCGATGTAGTTAAGGATATTTTCCCCCGATCATTTATCATGTTATGTTTGTATGTTTCCATGGCTGTCATATAATAAAGTTAAATTCATTTGTGGAGACAAGGCTTTATAGATTTTGGAAATTATTTATACTACCACTAGAAGCAAGGCATGATCTATTTCTACGACTCATTCCCATATATACATAATTGGTAGTATTTATTTAGGTAAAATATAATGAAGCATGAATATTTCGTACACACAATGTACCGTCAATGCCAGACCTGTCAAAATCTAAAGTGTAAGTCCTTACACAATATCTATGAATTTCTCAAAGTAGATTTTAAAAAGCATGGCGGTCGCTAATTGGTTAATCGAATGACTGACGTTATCGGGTTAAATGTCCAGTGCTTGATACCTGACGTCATAGAACGTGAGCTCCCACTATAACTTGTTAGATCTACATGAGTGTAGGCCATCGAAAGTACCAAAAAACGAAACGAAATATAGATCTATATTTTAATTAGATTGGTTTGAAATGATTCATGGAGTAAAAAGTCAAGAATGGAATTTGTATCACTATTCGGCTCGACAGAAAAACACTATTCCAGAGAAGAAGAAAAAGAAACACCATGATTTGAAAAGGCAACTTTCGGCGTTGAAGTTCAAGTAAAAATAAAAATAATTGTTCATATAGGTCAATACGACAAAAAAATAAAGATAAGCAATTAAATTTATATAATCACATTTGTCTAAAATACTTAAAATAATCATCAATTTCAGACCACTTGTTTAATACCAATCCTATAGTTTTATATTTTATCATAGCTCGATAAAGACTAGAGAAGCCTAATCGAAACTTTGTTCAGTAATAAACGGTAATTATATTCCACAGAATTGTGACTTGTATATAAATATTACTATAGTAATAAAAGAAATAAAATGAAATGGGGTTTAACGTTCTACTCTTCTGCACCTTACCTGGGATAATGGAATACAGTGTGCTTTGAGGGAAATTTTGCCCGGGCAGCGGCGCTACGGCCTACTCTTATATCGAATTCCAACTGCCAAGGGGTCTTTTACGTGCACGCCAATGTGTACACGGGACCTCGGTCCCATCCGAACGACTAGGAATCTGTTCTTGTCAGGCCCTCCTTCTGCATCACTGACAATGGGAAACCACGCCGGAAAATAGACTCTCAGTGATCGGCTAGCACCGTGTGGGGTCTTATCTACTATCACGTTCCTTTCTACTAGTCTCTGGACAGTGCATCAGTTCATTTGTGACAGTAACTGGACGAAGCTCGCTGGAGACCATTGGCCTCTTCCAGCGATTTGTCCGAAAACGTGGACTAAAAAGTGTAATTGGTCATAAATTGCATTTAAGCTAAAACTGGTTCGTGAACATACTCCCAGTAGGATTTCAATTCCAGCCTTTTCGCGATAGCAACTTAAATGTTCCAATCAAAGTATAAAACATATATTCTAGTGGGGCGTAGGAATACACCCCTGCAACAGTTCATAGCACGGGTATATGTTTTTACCGTACATGTTTACGTTCAGAATATCAGAAACATATTTTATACATATCGTGTGATTATTAGGATGTTATCGCGCTGTCCTAAGATGAAAGTGTATTGGGCAATGTGTAAATGATAACATAAACGACACAACCAGAGAATGTTTTTAATTTATTTTAAGCCCACAGTTTAGTATCGATATGTCGTCTATTAATAGACCCAACGACATTAAAATTTAAGTCACACAGGTGGGATATAACACAAGTAATTATGTCCTTATTATTTAGGGATAGACACTGTGTTTCAGGATTATAAAGATTCGCCAGGTTTGATATTCCCACACCATGAAACGGGCGTACACGGAGAAGGCATATTGCCAATACGTCTTTGGTTTCAATTTGATCTGGTTAAACACATCATTTTAAAAATCTCATCAATTCAATCGGTTTTATCGCTATTGTAACCCAAAATATTTAACGGTTTTCTTGGAATTCTTTCTATTTTGGAGGTAGTTTTTGGTTCCCTATATGGATATACAGGAGCTTTGGTTTTGGCGTTTTAATGATGTAAAAACCATATTATGATTTAATGAAGTTATATTTTTAAAATGTATTAAAACAAAGCCCTCAAATAGATGGCATCTATGAACAGTCCTACCCTGTTAAAAATTAATGCTATTAATCCTATAAATCACTATTGCCAGTTGAGAAATTGGCAAAAATATCATTTTCAGCTTCAAATTCAAACGCTTGAAGATAGCTATTCCGTTGGGAGTATAGAAAAACAAGGAAAGTAATTGTTTTATGATTTCCGACGTGACTGATTTCAAGTGTTGGAAATAATGCCTATGATTGTATAATAGTGAGTTGACAACCTTTTGAACAAAACACATAAAAATATTTTGTTTTTACTTTCTCAGAAAACTGCATAGCCACGCGCTTGGATTTGAGGTCAAGTTAAATTGTCGACTAAATCGAGATCTGATTATATATAGCAAGTATAACAACAATAATCTGTAGCAGGTCCGTTTGTAGGATTTTAAAAGTGGTGGTGCAGCAGTTGTGGGTGTGGGTGCCAATATAATGCCCGAGTCAGGGGCGGATCTAGGAATTTTGAAAAGGGGGGGGGCGCCTCAAAATGAGGGCACTTACTGCGGAGACGGGGCACGCCGCTGCGAGGGGGTTGAGGGGGGGGGGGGGGGTCCCGTAAGACAATTATCCGTCATTTCCTTTCATCTGTAGACATTCCGAGAGCTATTTGGCTGATATTTTCGTCTAAGTAAACGTTTGGAGTGGACATATTTGAGTCTGAAAAAGGCACTTTCAGTAGTAAAAAAGGCATTTACAGCAGTAAAAAAGGCACTTTCAGCAGTAAAAAAGGGCACTGTCGAAAATTGGGAGGGGGGCGCCACTGGATCTGCCTCTGTGAGTTACTAAGCGCGGAAAGTGATGATAGGAGGCCCTTTCGCGTATGGGGGTCGCACCCACGTCTGGGGCCCGCCCTCAGAAAATTTTGAAAAATAACGCTACTTGAAACACGTTTTTCGGACACTGGTGATATCTAAGAGTCGATGTTTGTATTTCATACGGTAGATTTGTTTTTCAGGGGCGGCAGATTTTTTAGGAGAGGCGGTTGCTCCTAGTGCAACGCCTTTTGGATCTTAGCCTCCACATAGATCCAGAAGCTATCTATAGCTTAACCAAGATCGAAGAACATATTCATCATAGATGATATTAGAGTGTTTGTACCAATTGGCGTGTGAGCGCTCTTAAAATCGACCGACTGATCAGTGCCTTAAGAGCATCACTGTCTGATCATAATCACGAGTATCATTTTACAGTTGAAAGGTTGTCAAATAATTCTCGGGGGCGCTATTTCCCGGGGCGCCTTATTTTTCTGGGGGGGTGCAATGTGCACCCCCCACTAGATAGGCCCTGGTCTGTAGACTTTCACATTCATTTTTTGCAAAAATACGTTTTACGACACGGGGTCAGGATATAAAGTCTTTGACTAATTAATGGGGAACAGGATTTATACCTTTTAGATAGAATATATCGAGTTCAACGATATAAGCTTAAAATCGGAATGAAGAAGTAAAAGTGGCTGGTTTGTAATTTTATATATACATAGTGTAGTTTAAAATGACGAGACATCTGATTTCGATTAAATTGTTGATTTCATTTTGTTAATTTGTTTTATGGGGTAGCAATCTTCGTTGTATCTTTTGCATCAAAAGATAAATCCAGTGTTGGGGTACGGATTTTGTGTCTCGATGTCGGCACAGGAACCCATTGTTTAAACAAAACATGGTAAACAATTATTCATCGAAATAAATGAAATGAAATGGAGTTTAACAACCTAATGCATTAATGGAAGTAACGAACCAGATCATTCCAATTTAAAACTTTATTTGGATGTAAATCATAGAGGATTAGTTCATTTTGGTAGGATACTGATTGTTGTGGGTGTAATTGATTCCTGATAAGATGGTGGTCCTTCAGCAAATTGTTGTCCTCCATATTGTTGTTGTGGCTGTACTCCATATTGTTGTTGTGGCTGTACTCCATAGTGTTGTTGTGGCTTTACTCCATATTGCTGTTGAGGCTGGACATAGAAGGGTTGTGCAATATTTTGATGTGTATAATTTTGATGTGTATAGACTCTTCTCTTTCTATAACGCAGTGTTACTACACAAACCACAATCATTGCAAAAAATCCAACAGCTCCAAATGAAACTCCCACGATCACTGGATATGTCCATATACATACACCGGCCGCTTCATCGGAATCATCGCCACAGTTATTATTGCCATCACAGGTCAGCAAGATTTTATCAATGCAGTCGCCATTATCACACTCAAACTCTGTACTGTCACAAAATCCATAGTTTACCTCAGTAATCAGCAGATCAAACGATGATGTAAACACTGACACTCCACTATTCTTTTGAAATTTAATGGTTCCGGTGTCAGTTAAAGATTTGAAAGATGTGCTTGGTGACCCATATCCACACCAAGACGTAACCGTTGTCCGGAAACCACTAATTACTATAACGCCCTCATCACAGGGTACATGGACATGTAGAAAAGATATACGAACAGCGATGGAACTTTTAAAGACATCTGCTGCCTTAAGTTGAACCTGACAGTTATCCGAAAATCCAGCTACCATGTAAGAGTCCAATTTCAACCGATTAGCGGCAGCCACATAAAGGGTTCCATTACAGTTCAAGTTCATATATTCTATTGGGGCGTAGGAAGAAACTCCTGCTATAGTTAATAGCAGACATAGAACTATATTATATTTATCATACATGGTTGTATTCAGAATGTCGACCCGAATATATCAGAAAAATGTTATAATATACTTTTATCTGATATATCACGTGACAAATATTTGATCTCTGATGTGACGTATTGGCCTCATGTAGATAATCTCTGTTTATCAGACGAGTGACGTGATAGTGTACTGGTTATTTAAGAGTCATGCTCTGATAACAATATTGCTCACAAAAGGAGATGGACAACAAAGCATTTTATTACATTAAAATATGAATTGAAATGAAATTGATTTCATGCCCTCATTTTCTGTACAAATCATGTTAATAAAGGTTTGTTATTACGTTACAGGTAAGTGGGTATGCGTATACATTTTGCTCGAGGTGGAGGGTACTGGGGCGTTATGACACAATGGCTTTTATTTTTGTGAATGGATCCAGAGATGGCGTTCCGATTACAAACTTTGAGGATATAATTGGACTAAAAACATATCCAAACTAATTTATTTATCAGAAGTTTGCTTCAAATCCCGCTCTAAACATTTCAATCGGAACATACTACCCCATATCAAGAGAATCTATTTCTATCACCCTTGCTACATCACCTGACTTTATGTGTTTGTCATTAATTGTTGTTGTCCATTTCCATACATATTGAAGCCTAGGTAAAGTCCTTAAATTT
Source organism: Patella depressa (assembly GCA_948474765.1). Classification (NCBI taxonomy): domain Eukaryota; kingdom Metazoa; phylum Mollusca; class Gastropoda; family Patellidae; genus Patella; species Patella depressa. The sequence continues at coordinate 41,933,652 of OX419718.1, forward strand.
TCCACTGCCACATTCGAGGATACGGTCTTGAGCACCCATTTCATGAATTAAAACGATTTATCTGATAACAAACAACATATACTGCTGGTTACCACCATATCCTCTCAACACCAACATTTTCCCCTCTTGTTTACCAGCTGATGATATTATAATAGCGTTTGAAAGAATAATTGGGAATTTCTCAGAAGTCTCTCCATATTAGGCACAAGCCCCATGATTATTTCTGGCTTAGGTTTAACCAATCAATTAATAATGAAAGTTTCAGGGCGTATTAGCCAATTCCAGATGAAAGGATCTTAACGGTGGTTCCCCTAGGTCGCTGTTACAAGAGCGAGGTTGAGTGACAGAAAAACATTTCATTTTTGGGTTCATATAGACTTACGCATCTGCTTGTATGCACAGCTCTTATCAACTCTATCCTGCTTAATGTGAAAACGCATTTTAGAAGAACGCTGTTAGCCCGAGTTATATTGTTGACGTCAACGTGAAGTCCAGGATTTGACAGTAACAGTATAAACACCAGTCATACCGAGACGATTAGTGGCCATGACAAAAAAGATTGGCAGAAATAATAATATGCGTCGGATTTGGTAAGGCAGTGGACCAGGATAGACTTGGTTTCGTATTCAGCCGTTTATGCTATACACAAACCAGTGGCACAAAAACGGTGACAAGAGGAGTGGACGGGAGTTCCAGAAAACCCTCTCGGTACCGGACTGTAGGAGATACTCGCGTCTTAGGAAACTCGCTCAAGTATCGGTTACTTTAGAACCTTCTAGTGGTCATGTAGTCGGACTGTAATTATACTTAATAACTTGTCGAAAATTATTAAAACACCCGAAGAAGCTCATTAATGGCTAGTTTATAATTTAATGTACATTAGAACTAAAAAAATACAAAATGTTGATTGTTTTAACTGGACGTGATTTGAATTTCATGTTTGTCATTTACATACTGTACTTTAATTAATGTGAATGTGGCAATCTGTCTTTGTTGACATAGAAAGCCACTGTTGGGATATATATACATGTATAACAGATTTTGTGTTCCCGCGTCCACATAGAAACGGTAGCGTCCACTGTCACTCACGAATGCCGAAATACGACTTTTATTGGTGAAGATGATAAGATGGTGGTATTTTCGACAGATGCTCAACTTACGCCAGTGTTTGATATATGGATGGTACCTTTTCAGCATGTCCTTTGTACTGGAACCACCTGTATGTTATTCATGTTAAAGATGAAAATTGTGATGTTTGCCGCGCCTGTATTAGAAAATGAAACTTGTGTAGAAGAAGACTTGCTAAATCGACCAATCACTATTCAAAATGATTTAGAACTACCAGCAATCCAAGCTGATACCGGGGAATTTGATGTGGATGTGAAAGGATGTTTTCTGTCATTTTTTACAGTATAATATTTATGGCAAAACTCAAGCATTTGGACTTCCACTACAACACAAAGACGATGAAGTAGTTAGGACTTGAATTCGCCCATCAGCAGGTTAGCATTGTTACCAGCCCATTTGGTACAGTTAAGGGGAATGTCAATAATAGAAGAAACCTAAAACCCTAAACATCACCATCGCCGATGAATTTAATGATTACGTTACCAATACTGCAATCGTTTTCTTACACTTTCGATGTCTTAGACTACATGTTAAAGTGGGAGTTCACGCAAGGGGTCAAACGAAGGAGCAAATTTGTATCTATACTCCTTTCACTAACAACGTAATAACCCAAATTGATTAGTCTGCTATATGCAGAAAGTAAGTCGTTCAGTTTTTTTCATTTTGTAACGTACTAAAATTGTTTTTTCTATTGTTAAAATTTAAAGAAAATAGTTATAACATTTCCTTATAACCCCGTCTTTTGTGTTGGGGTCCCCACTCTAGGGAGATCGAAGGGGGGTTTGTCCCACCGTTCGCGAGAAACGTTTGAAAACTGGCTTTAAAATTTACTTTTTAGAGTATATCCGGAATACTAAAACTTAAACAACGTAAATAGGAGGCTAAAAAGGGTCCACCAAACCACGTGAAAATATTAATTTCTTTAGGGGTCCCACGCCCACCAGACTCGCGGACTCCTTATCAACCTATCTCTGCTATTTTGAGCAATAACCTAATATAACGCAATGTTGATATCAAGAGTATGACTACAAAACCAGTTCAATATCATGTTACACAGCACATATCTGTCCAATACTAACAAACACGAGGTTTATACGCCACGTCAGAGATAAAATATTTGTCACATGATATATCAGATAAAAGTATATAACATTTTTCTGATATATTCGGATCGACATTCTGAATACAACCATGTACGGTAAATATATATTCCTGTGTCTGCTATTAACTATAGCAGAAGTTTCTTCCTACGCCCCAATAAAATATATGAATTCGAACTGTGATGAAACCGTTTATGTTGCTGCCGCTAATCGGTTGAAATTGGAGTCTTACATGGTAGCTGGATTTTCGGATAACTGTAAGGTTCAACTTACAGCAGTAGATAGCCTTACAACTTCCATCGCTGTTCGTATATCCTTTCTACACTTCAATGTACCTTGTGATGAGGGCTATGTAGTAATCAGTGGTTTCGGGACAGCGGATACGTCTTTCTGTGGATATAGTGCACCAAGCACATCTTTCAAATCTTTAACCGACACAGGAACCGTAAAATTTCAAAAATATAGTGGAGTGTCATTGTTTACATCATCGTTTGATCTGCTGATTACTGAGGTAAACTATGGATTTTGCGACAGTACAGAGTTTGAGTGTGATAATGGTGACTGCATTGATAAAATCTTGCTGACCTGTGATGGCAATAATAACTGTGGCGATGATTCCGATGAAGCGGCCGGTGTATGTTTATGGACATATCCAGTGATCGTGGGAGTTTCATTTGGAGCTGTTGGATTTGTTGCAATGATTGTAGTTTGTGTAGTAACACTGCGTTACAGAAAGAGAAGAGTCTACACACATCAAAACATTGCACAACCCTTCTATGTTCAGCCTCAACAGCAATATGGAGTAAAGCCACAACAACAATATGGAGTACAGCCACAACAACAATATGGAGGACAACAATTTGCTGAAGGACCACCATCTTATCAGGAATCAATTACACCCACAACAATCAGTATCCTACCAAAATGAACTAATCCTCTATGATTTACATCCAAATAAAGTTTTAAATTGGAATGATCTGGTTCGTTACTTCCATTAATGCATTAGGTTGTTAAACTCCATTTGATTTCATTTATTTCGATGAATAATTGTTAACTATGTTTTGTTTAAACAATGGGTTTCTGTGCCGACATCGAGACACAGAATCCGTACCCCAACACTGGTTTTATCTTTTGATGCAAAAGATACAACGAAGATTGTTACCCCATAAAACAAATTAACAAAATGAAATCAACAATTTAATCGAAATCAGATGTCTCGTCATTTTAAACTACACTATGTATATATAAAATTACAAACCAGCCACTTTTACTTCTTCATTCCGATTTTAAACTTACATCGTTTTACTCGATATATTCTATCTAAAAGGTATAAATCCTGTTCCCCATTTATTAGTCAAAGACTTTATATCCTGACCCTGTGTCGTGAAACGTATTTTTGCAAAAAAATGAATGTGAAAGTCTACAGATCAGGGCCTATCTAGTGGGGGTGTAGGGGGTACATTGCACCCCTAGAAAAATAAGGCGCCCGAGAAATAGCACCCACGAGAATTATTTGACAACCTTTCAGCTGTAAAATAATACACGTGATTATGACAGACAGTGATGCTCTTAAGGCACTGATCAATCGGTCGATTTTAAGAGCGCTCACACGCCAATTAGTACCTGATCGAAACACTCTTATATCGTCTATGTGGAGGCTAGGATCCAAAAGGCGGTGCAACTGCCTCTCCTAAAAAAATCTACCGCCCATGAAAAGAATCTACCATATGAAATACAAAAATCGACTCTTAGATATCACCAGAGTGTCCGAAAAAACGTGTTTCAAGTAGCGTTATTTTTCAAAATTTTCTGAGGGCGGACCCCAGACGTGGGTGCAACCCCCATACGCGAAATGACCTCCTATCACCACTTTCTGGGTCAGCGTATGCCCCGCCACATAACATTAGAGGATTCGTTTTAGTCGCCCTATCCACATTTGAAAGGGTCTTCTCTGTCTTTGGGGCGCCGCCGCTGAATGGCATTTTAAGAGAGTCACCTTCTGGTCGCCCTATGCATATGGCCTTATGGTTCAGAATAATTCTAGAGGACAAGATGTTTCTTTTGGTGTATTTAACAACAAAATGAGAAACAGTGCCACCGAAATTGACACAGGGGATCACTTGCTAGCGACTTTGATTGGTTAATCCATTCTAAAATGTACATAGAAGTCATGCCTTATAAGAAAAACTGACTATGTAAATAAAATTGACGTCATTGACTTGGAAATGTCCACGAATTTTTTATCGTTCAATTATAATACCAGTTTGTAAGCACGATTAAATGGTGGTTCTTGTAAGGAAATGGCGGTTTGTTAACAGATAATTCTCTTTAATCAATGAATGTATTATCTATTTCTATAGTATTGAATGTAATGCTCTAATAGGGACATACTATTGCTAAGTTTGAGGCGAGGTGTCCCCGAATGTGACAAAGGATAAGCCAAGAAATTTACCCAGGCCTCGACATGTATATAACTGGGCAACGACTAATGACAAATGCAATTCAAAAATGGATTCTTCGCATATCATGTCACCCGGTAGACATTCTTGTGGCTTGAGGTAATTTTTTGGGGGTGATTTAAAGCACAATTTTGATAGATAAATTAGTTTGAATATGTTCCATTACTTAAAATATAGTCATGTCCACTTCCCCATAACATAATAACCAATCTTTATTAACCCCGTTTGGACAGAAAAGTGGGACGTTAAACCCAATTTCATATTTCATTGTAATAGAATACTTTGTTTCATTGTGTATTTGAATTCAATTGGTTACACCCTTCTTCTTTTGTTGGCAAAAGCCTGATCAATATATAAACGCAATCTTCAATATAACCAGTCCAATATCATGTTACTGGTCTGATACGCAGATTACCTGAACAAAAATAACCAACACGAGGTTTATACGTCACGTCAGAGATAAAATATTTGTCACATGACATATCAGTTAAAAGTATATAACATTTTTCTGACATATTCGGGTCGACATTCTGAATACAACCATGTACGGTAAATATAATATATTTCTGTGTCTGCTATTAACTATAGCTGAAGTTTCTTCCTACGCCCCAATAGAATATATGAACTTGAACTGTGATAAAACCGTGTATGTTGCTGCCGCTAATCGGTTGAAATTGGACTCTTATATGGTTGCTGGATTTTCGGATAACTGCAAGGTTCAGCTTACAGCAGCGGATGTCTTTAAAAGTTCCATTGCTGTTCGTATATCCTTTCTACACTTCAATGTACCTTGTGAGGAGGGCTCTGTAGTAATCAGTGGTTTCGGGACAGCGAATACGTCTTTCTGTGGATATAGTGCACCAAACACATCTTTCAAATCTTTAACCGACACAGGGACCGTAAAATTTCAAAAGAATAGTGGAGTGTCAGTGTTTACATCATCGTTTGATCTGCTGATTACTGAGGTAAACTATGGATTTTGCGACAGTACAGAGTTTGAGTGTGATAATGGTGACTGCATTGATGAAGTCTTGCTGACCTGTGATGGCAATAATAACTGTGGCGATGATTCCGATGAATCGACCGGGGTATGCTTTTGGACATATCCAGTGATCGTCGGAGTTTCAGTTGGAGCTACTGTATTTTGTGTAATGATTGTTGTTCTTGTGGGACTGCGTTATAGAAAGAGAAGATTCTACACACACACTATTGCACAACCCTTCTTTGCCCAACCTCAACAGCAATATGGTGTACAGCCACAACAGTATGGAGTACAGCCAGAACAATTTGCTGCAGGACCACCATCTTATCAGGATTCGATTGCACCCAAAAAGAGTTAATCTGCACCCTACCGCAATAAAATTGTGTTATGTCGATTAGTGATGAGATGATCTCTGTATGCTTAAGCGAAAGAGGACTTGTTTACTATTACCTTTTTGTTTTATTTTTGAGTTTCTATGTGGACGCGGGAACACAAAATTTGTTATACATGTATATATATATCCCAACAGTGGCTTTCTATGTCAACAAAGACAGATTGCCACATTCACATTAATTAAAGTACAGTATGTAAATGACAAACATGAAATTCAAATCACGTCCAGTTAAAATAATCAACATTTTGTATTTTTTAAATTCTAATGTACATTAAATTATAAACTAGCCATTAATGAGCTTCTTCGGGTGTTTTAATAATTTTCGACAAGTTATTAAGTATAATTACAGTCCGACTACATAACCACTAGAAGGTTCTAAAGTAACCGATACGTGAGCGAGTTTCCTAAGACACGAGTATCTCCTACAGTCCGGTACCCAGAGGGTTTTCTGGAACTCCCGTCCACTCCTCTTGTCACCGTTTCTGTGCCACTGGTTTTGTGTATAGCATAAACGGCTTGTGTATACCAAATCCGACGCATAATAATATTTCTGCCAACCTTTTTTGTCATGGCCACTAATCGTCTCGGTATGACTGGTGTTTATACTGTTACTGTCAAATCCTGGACTTCACATTGACTTCAACAGTATAACTCGGGCTAACAGCGTTCTTCTAAAATGCGTTTTCACATTAAGCAGGATAGAGCTGTGCATACAAGCAGATGCGTAAGTCTATATGAACCCATACTCCTGCGCAGTGTTTCGTTTGATTAGAACTAATCCACTTCACACTGCTATCTTGAGTGAACATTGTTGTGCTAAATTATTATTGGTCAGTAGTGCCATTACCAACCAATGACCTACATTGTAACAAAAAATAACGGGGTTAACCAGACCTCAAAATATGTTACCGCAATGTATCTAGTGACAATCGCGACTTGTTTACGTCATAACCTGCGAAATTTATTATACTCGATTATCCAGTGCCAACATGTTTTCTTTGTGGGCTATTGTGAAAATTATGCCGAATGCGAGAAGAGAGGAGGGATTTGATTGGACGTTAAAAAGTGACACGCCCCGCCCAATTTCAAGAATATGACTTCTATCCAGCAATGGTAAGAGAGGGATTTCTCGCGCCATTGCTTCAGGAATATGATACGAACCCAAAAATGAAATATGGTGGTAACCAGCAGTATATGTTGTTTGTTATCAGATAAATCGTTTTAATTCATGAAATGGGTGCTCAAGACCGTATCCTCGAATGTGGCAGTGGAAAATTTAAGGAATTTATCTAGGCTTCAATATGTATGGAAATTGACAACAACAATTAATGACAAACACATAAAGTCAGGTGATGTAGCAAGGGTGACAGAAATAGATTCTCTTGGTATTGGGTAGTATGTTCCGATTGAAATGTTTAGAGCGGGATTTGAAACAAACTTCTGATAAATAAATTAGTTTGGATATGTTTTTAGTCCAAATATATCCTCAAAGTTTGTAATCGGAACGCCATCTCTGGATCCATTCACAAAAATTAAAGCCATTGTGTCATAACGCCCCAGTACCCTCCACGGCGAGCAAAATGTATACGCATACCCACTTACCTGTAACGTAATAACCAACCTTTATTAACATGATTTGTACAGAAAATGAGGGCATAAAATCAATTTCATTTCAATTCATATTTTAATGTAATAAAATGCTTTGTTGTCCATCTCCTTTTGTGAGCAATATTGTTATCAGAGCATGACTCTTAAATAACCAGTACACTATCACGTCACTCGTCTGATAAACAGAGATTATCTACACGAGGCCAATACGACACATCAGAGATCAAATATTTGTCACGTGATATATCAGATAAAAGTATATTATAACATTTTTCTGATATATTCGGGTCGACATTCTGAATACAACCATGTATGATAAATATAATATAGTTCTATGTCTGCTATTAACTATAGCAGGAGTTTCTTCCTACGCCCCAATAGAATATATGAACTTGAACTGTAATGGAACCCTTTATGTGGCTGCCGCTAATCGGTTGAAATTGGAGTCTTACATGGTAGCTGGATTTTCGGATAACTGTCAGGTTCAACTTAAGGCAGCAGATGTCTTTAAAAGTTCCATCGCTGTTCGTATATCTTTTCTACATGTCCATGTACCCTGTGATGAGGGCGTTATAGTAATTAGTGGTTTCCGGACAGCGGTTACGTCTTGGTGTGGATATGGGTCACCAAGCACATCTTTCAAATCTTTAACTGACACCGGAACCATTAAATTTCAAAAGAATAGTGGAGTGTCAGTGTTTACATCATCGTTTGATCTGCTGATTACTGAGGTAAACTATGGATTTTGCGACAGTACAGAGTTTGAGTGTGATAATGGCGACTGCATTAATAAAGTCTTGCTGACCTGTGATGGCAATAATAACTGTGGCGATGATTCCGATGAAGCGGCCGGTGTATGTATATGGACATATCCAGTGATCGTGGGAGTTTCATTTGGAGCTGTTGGATTTTTTGCAATGATTGTGGTTTGTGTAGTAACACTGCGTTATAGAAAGAGAAGAGTCTATACACATCAAAATTATACACATCAAAATATTGCACAACTCTTCTATGTCCAGCCTCAACAGCAATATGGAGTAAAGCCACAACAACAATATGGAGTACAGCCACAACAACAGTATGGAGGACAACAATTTGCTGAAGGACCACCATCTTATCAGGAATCAATTACACCCACAACAATCAGTATCCTACCAAAATGAACTAATCCTCTATGATTTACATCCAAATAAAGTTTTAAATTGGAATGATCTGGTTCGTTGCTTCCATTAATGCATTAGGTTGTTAAACTCCATTTGATTTCATTTATTTCGATGAATAATTGTTTACTATGTTTTGTTTAAACAATGGGTTTCTGTGCCGACATCGAGACACAAAATCCGTACCCCAACACTGGTTTTATCTTTTGATGCAAAAGATACAACGAAGATTGCTACCCCATAAAACAAATTAACAAAATGAATTCATCAATTTAATCGAAATCAGATGTCTCGTCATTTTAAACTACACTATGTATATATAAAATTACAAACCAGCCACTTTTACTTCTTCATTCCGATTTTAAGTTTACATCGTTTTACTCGATATATTCTATCTAAAAGGTATAAATCCTGCTCCCCATTAATTAGTCAAAGACTTTATATCCTGACCCTGTGTCGTGAAACGTATTTTTGCAAAAAATGAATGTGAAAGTCTAGAGATCAGGGCCTATCTAGTGGGGGTGTAGGGGGTACATTGCACCCCTAGAAAAATAAGCCGCCCCGAGAAATAGCACCCACGAGAATTATTTGACAACCTTTCAGCTGTAAAATAATACACGTGATTATGACAGACAGTGATGCTCTTAAGGCACTGATCAATCGGTCGATTTTAAGAGCGCTCACACGCCAATTAGTACCTGATCGAAACACTCTTATATCGTCTATGTGGAGACTAGGATCCAAAAGGCGGTGCAACTGCCTCTCCTAAAAAAATCTACCGCCCATGAAAAGAATCTACCATATGAAATACAAAAATCGACTCTTAGATATCACCAGAGTGTCCGAAAAAACGTGTCTCAAGTAGCGTTATTTTTCAAAATTTTCAGAGGGCGGACCCCAGACGTGGATGCAACCCCCATACGCGAAATGACCTCCTATCACCACTTTCTGGGTCAGCGTATGCCCCGCCACATAACATTAGCGGATTCGTTTTAGTCGCCCTATCCACATTTGAAAGGGTCTTCTCTGTCTTTGGGGCGCCGCCGCCGAATGGCATTATAAGAGAGTCACCTTCTGGTCGCCCTATGCATATGGCCTTATGGTTCAGAATAATTCTAGAGGACAAGATGTTTCTTTTGGTGTATTTAACAACAAAATGAGAAACAGTGCCACTGAAATTGACACAGGGGATCACTTGCTAGCGACTTTGATTGGTTAATCCATTCTAAAATGTACATAGAAGTCATGCCTTATAAGAAAAACTGACTGTGTAAATAAAATTGACGTCATTGACTTGGAAATGTCCACGAATTTTTTATCGTTCAATTATAATACCAGTTTGTAAGCACGATTAAATGGTGGTTCTTGTAAGGAAATGGCGGTTTGTTAACAGATAAATCTCTTTAATCAATGAATGTATTATCTATTTCTATAGTATTGAATGTAATGCTCTAATAGGGACATACTATTGCTAAGTTTGAGGCGAGGTGTCCCCGAATGTGACAAAGGATAAGCCAAGAAATTTACCCAGGCCTCGACATGTATATAATTGGGCAACGACTAATGACAAATGGAATTTAAAAATGGATTCTTCGCATATCATGTCACCCGGTAGCCATCTTGTTGCTTGAGGTAATTTTGGGGGGGGGGGTGAATTAAAGCACCATTTTGATAGATAAATTAGTTTGAATATGTTCCATTCACTAAACTTAAAATATAGTCATGTCCACTTCCCCATAACATAATAACCAATCTTTATTAACCCTGTTTGGACAGAAAAGTGGGACGTTAAACCCAATTTCATTGTAATAGAATACTTTGTTTCATTATGTATTTGAATTCAATTGGTTACACCCTTCTTCTTTTGTTGGCAAAAGCCAGATAAATATATAAACGCAATCTTCAATATAACCAGTCCAATATCATGTTACTGGTCTGATACACATATTATCTGAACAAAAATAACCAACACGAGGTTTATACGTTACGTCGGAGATAAACTATTTGTCACATGATATATCAGATAAAAGTATATAACATACATGTATTTCTGATATATTCGGGTCGACATTCTGAACACAACCATGTATGGTAAATATATATTTCTGTGTCTGCTATTAACTATAGCAGAAGTTTCTTCCTACGCCCCAATATAATATATGAACTTGAACTGTGATAAAACCGTTTATGTTGCTGCCGCTAATCGATTGAAATTGGAGTCTTACATGGCAGCTGGATTTTCGGATAACTGCAAGGTTCAACTTACAGCAGCGGATGTCTTTAAAAGTTCCATTGCTGTTCGTATATCGTTTCTACACTTCAATGTACCTTGTGATGAGGGCTATGTATTAATCAGTGGTTTCGGGACAGCGGATACGTCTTTCTGTGGATATAGTGCACCAAGCACATCTTTCAAATCTTTAACCGACACAGGAACCGTAAAATTTCAAAAGAATAGTGGAGTGTCAGTGTTTACATCATCGTTTGATCTGCTGATTACTGATGTAAACTATGGATTTTGCGACAGTACAGAGTTTGAGTGTGATAATGGCGACTGCATTGATGACGTCTTGCTGACCTGTGATGGCAATAATAACTGTGGCGATGATTCCGATGAATCGATCGGGGTATGCTTTTGGACATATCCAGTGATCGTCGTAGTTTCAGTTGGAGCTACTGTATTTTGTGTAATGATTGTTGTTCTTGTGGGACTGCGTTATAGAAAGAGAAGAGTCTACACACAGCAAACTATTGCACAACCCTTCTTTGCCCAACCTCAACAGCAATATGGTGTACAGCCACAACAATATGGAGTACAGCCACAACAATTTGCTGCAGGACCACCATCTTATCAGGATTCGATTGTACCCAAAAAGAGTTAATCTGCACCCTATCACAATAAAGTTGTGTTATGTCGATTAGTGATGAGATGATCTCTGTATGTTTAAGCGAAAGAGGACTTGTTTACTATGTAACTTGCGGTTTACCCATTTGAGAAACTACGAATTGTACTTCACACCCGCCATATACACATAAATAAATTTTTCCACTTCCAAAGTCTCGAATTTGAAAATATAAAGGAATTCTTAAAAGATAACAAAAAGGTTTAATGAATAATAGAAATTCGAAGAATGAATGTACATAACGTTAGTCTTTCGTTTCAGTTTGGGGGGGGGGGGGGGATCGTAGACAACTACAAAATAATTGTTGTTGTTTAAAGATTTAACGTCCAATACCCTAAATATGATATTATGGACAGGTTGATTTAATTAAATTATTCACAGTCAATGTGTTGAAAATTGGTAAAAACATACAATACACACGTCCGTGTATATCAAAAGTTTACTTAAAATAGGTAAAAACACAAAATAAAAAGTCCTTTATATTAAAAAGTAAATTTAAAGCACACTTATCAAAGTCTGTCGTGAGAATAGACTATTCCTTGATCTGTGTGTATAATATATACAATATAAAATTACATTTTTATTCGTTGAATTTGGCAGTATCTCTTTAATCAAGCTTTGCTAAAGCTTTGCTAATATAGTTATCTATAATTCAAACAGTGCCTCTTTAATCAAACTTTGCCAATACGTATATCTAAAATTCAACCATTGGCGATTATGACAACTAAGCTTACTGTGTAACGAAATGGAAAAAAAATAACATGGAATCCATTATAATCGGTCAAATCTACAGATTTCCACATCGTCTCTCGACCAAATCTTCTGGCTGTTTCCGATATAAAACGATTGATAACTCAATCGATGTTTTTACAACTTCGAGTCAGATATATCATTATATAAAGATTAAACAAAAAGTAGTGAAAATATTATTTTTTCTAATGCAATGAATATTTTTTTTCTAAAAAAAATAAAATTAATTTAAAAAGAAAAGTATTTGGAAAACTAAACCAATCAATTAGCGGTAAGTTACAAATCTATTTTCAAATTTTATTTTAAAGGTTCCTGAATCCATTTACAAAATGACACCAATTTTTAGCTACATTGTGTATTGAGTGCAATGACAGTCTCCAGAAAGGTTGAATGTGCCCAATTTTCCCATTCCCAGCAACGGGGATGTATGGGAGCTTCCTTCCAAGTATTAATTTGAAAATTTTTACAAATTTTTACATATATATAAGATTTTCATTTATTATATTTAATTAAAATGTATCAAAACAAGCCTATACCTATATCAAGATCAATATGTATCAATTAAAATATACCAAAGTATATCATTTTCAATTAAAATATATCAAAAACAAGAATATAATTATATTTAAGATCAATATGCATGATTTTAAATCAAAACACTATAATAAATCAGTATGTATCCTTTTAAATAATAATTACAGGTGCAAGAAAATAATATAGATCTATATGTATCACTTTCAATTAAAATATATCAAAACAAGAAAATACTATATAAAAGATCAATATGTAAATAAAGGTTTACCAACACAAAATTTTAACATGTCAAGAAAATTGAGCAATGCAAAGCATATTTAGACACAAATATATTGATTGTGGAATGTCGACTAAATCATATAACATCTTTTGTTCTTCTACTGGATTATCGTGCCTTGCTGTCGTCGTCTTAGATTCCTTTTATAGAGCAATATTATGACAATAAAACAACAAACACCACAAACAGTTACTATGGGAACTGTGATAACAACTGGTAAAAACCAAATACATGCCACAGCTTGCTCATCAGAATCATCGCCACAATTATTATTGCCATCACAGGTTAATAACACATCGTTTATGCATCCACCATTTTTACAGCTGAAATCTAAATGTCCACAAGCACCATCATGTGTTTCAGTTACAAGGAGTTCAAAGGATGCCGAATAATCTGAATTTGTATGGTATTTGTCGAATGCTATCATAGATTGATCACTTCTTGATTTTAAAAACGTCGTTGGTGCATTATCGTTACAATAAGATCCATCTCCTTCCAGAAAACCATATAACCTGACTCTGCCTTCATCGCAGGGTACGTCAAAGTGGAGAAATTGTATCCTGGAACTAGTGTTATGGATGTCCAGGCTAATATCCGAGGTCTTGATTGTCACACGACAATTACGCGGCATTGACTCTATCATGTAAGCATCAAGTTGAATCCTGTTAGCAGTAAGAACATAAACAGATTGACCACAGTTTGTGTTCATGTATTTTACTGGAGCGTATGAAGATACTCCAGAAGCTAACAAACACAGCAATACGATTATTCCCATACTGATCTTGTCCATAGTTGATAACCACCCAATCGTTGTCAATATGTACTGTATTCTGGTCGTTTCATGTATTATCTTATCAGTTTGACCTACTCCTTCATACACCTTAAAGATGGAGTCCCTGGTATTTGTTAGAGAACAAAACTTGTGAAAGACAAGTAAGTGCAATCCTAATAGCAAAAATGAAATGAGGTTTAACGTCCTACTGCCTTGCTTCGAGCTGGGCTAATGAAGACGGGCATACGGAGTGTGCTATGAGGGATATTTTTCCCAGACAGCGGGAATGCGTGCTACTTTTATATCGAGTTCCAACTGCTCCGGGCTGGACTAAAGAAGACGTGCACACGCCGTACCGTGTGCTATGAGGGGAATTCTGCCCGGACAGTGGCACCACGGTCTACTCTTATATCGAACAACAATTGCCAAAGGATCTTTTACGTGTACGCCAATTTGTACACGGGACTTCGGTTTATCATCCCATCAGAACGACTTGGCAGCTGTTTTTGTCAGGCCATCCGTCCTGCATCACTGACAAAGGGGAACCACGCCGGAAAATCTGGTTGAACTTTCTCGGCAATAGTCCTATGCGACATTTTACGAATAACGAATAATATAAACAATAAATCCAAAACGTGTTAAAAGAAATCCTGACTGAAATGAAATGAGGTTTAACGTTCTTCTTTACTGCACCAACTAACGAAGACGGGCATACGCCATGACCATGTAGTGTGCTATCCGGGTACTTTTTACGGCCAGTGCCGATTTTGTTCTACTCTTTATCCAAATCTACCTGACGAGTGTACCTTTAGTTGAATGCCAAAGTGTACAGGTGTACTCCTTTATGGTTTCATCCGAACGAGAAAAGACTATTCCTTGATCTCTGTGTATAAGATATACAATATAAAATTACATTTTTATTCGTTGAATTTGGCAGTATCTCTTTAATCAAGCTTTGCTAAAGCTTTGCTAATATAGTTATCTATAATTCAAACTGTGTCTCTTTAATCAAACATTGCCAATACGTATATCTAAAATTCAACCATTGGCGATTATGACAACTAAGCTTACTGTGTAACAAAAATGGAAAAAAAAATAACATGGAATCCATTATAATCGGTCAAATCTACAGATTTCCACATCGTCTCTCGACCAAATCTTCTGGCTGTTTCCGATGTAAAACGATTGATAACTCAATCGATGTTTTTACAGCTTGGAGTCAGATATATCATTATATAAAGATTAAACAAAAAGTGGTGAAAATATTATTTTTTCTAATGCAATGAATATTTTTTTTCTAAAAAAAATAAAATTTAATTTAAAAAGAAAAGTATTTGGAAAACTAAACCAAACAATTAGCGGTAAGTTACAAATCTATTTTCAAATTTTATTTTAAAGGTTCCTGAATCCATTTACAAAATGACACCAATTTTTAGCTACATTGTGTATTGAGTGCAATGACAGTCTCCAGAAAGGTTGAATGTGCCCAATTTTCCCATTCCCAGCAACGGGGATGTATGGGAGCTTCCTTCCAAGTATTAATTTGAACATTTATATATATATATATATATATAAGATTTTCATTTATTATATTTAATTAAAATGTATCAAAACAAGCCTATACCAATATCAAGATCAATATGTATCAATTAAAATATACCAAAGTATATCATTTTCAATTAAAATATATCAAAAACAAGAATATAATTATATTTAAGATCAATATGCATGATTTTAAATCAAAACACTATAATAAATCAGTATGTATCCTTTTAAATAATAATTACAGGTGCAAGAAAATAATATAGATCTATGTATCACTTTCAATTAAAATATATCAAAACAAGAAAATACTATATATAAGATCAATATGTAAATAAAGGTTTACCAACACAAAATTTTAACATGTCAAGAAAATTGAGCAATGCAAAGCATATTTAGACACAAATATATTGATTGTGGAATGTCGACTAAATCATATAACATCTTTTGTTCTTCTACTGGATTATCGTGCCTTGCTGTCGTCGTCTTAGATTCCTTTTATAGAGCAATATTATGACAATAAAACAACAAACACCACAAACAGTTACTATGGGAACTGTGATAACAACTGGTAAAAACCAAATACATGCCACAGCTTGCTCATCAGAATCATCGCCACAATTATTATTGCCATCACAGGTTAATAACACATCGTTTATGCATCCACCATTTTTACAGCTGAAATCTAAATGTCCACAAGCACCATCATGTGTTTCAGTTACAAGGAGTTCAAAGGATGCCGAATAATCTGAATTTGTATGGTATTTGTCGAATGCTATCATAGATTGATCACTTCTTGATTTTAAAAACGTCGTTGGTGCATTATCGTTACAATAAGATCCATCTCCTTCCAGAAAACCATATAACACGACCCTGCCCTCATCACATGGGACGTTAAAGTGGAGAAATTGTATCCTGGAACTCGTGTTATGGATGTCCAGGTTAATATCCGAGGTCTCGATTGTCACGCGACAATTACGCGGCATTGACTCTATCATGTAAGCATCAAGTTGAATCCTGTTAGCAGTAAGAACATAAACAGATTGACCACAGTTTGTGTTCATGTATTTTACTGGAGCGTATGAAGAAGCCCCAGAAGCTAACAAACAGAATAGAATCATTCTCATATTGGTCATGTTTATACTAACAGTTGCTGTTATTATGCAATGTATTCGGGTCCTTTTATAAGGTGTACATAATACGTTATCTTATCATGTCGGAGTTCGCCTTCACGTATTTTAAAGGTGAAGTCCCAGTTATACTGTACTGATTAACATTGATTAATTCGCAGTGAGAGTGTGAGGGGGTGGGGTGATATGACAACTTCCATTCGTCGAAAATAGGTCATTTCGTGACTAACATGTGGTTCAGTATTGTATTTCAATAATTCGGTTGCGCGTACGGGTATTTAATGGAAGGAAGCCGGTTGATCTAGTTAATATTGAAATCCTTTTGAAATAAATAGGTATTTAATTCAGTTTTAACAGAAGAAGTGACTGAAATCGTGTTTACCGTCCTATTGTCTACACTAAAGGGCCTATTTGTTTTTACCGAACAATGACATCTGCCAACGTTATATTACACGTATGCCACGTTGTTCGTCCGTCCCATCCGAATAACTAACACTGTACCCGATTAGACCCCAACCCCAAATCCTACACCACTGACAAGAAAGGGGGCCACGCGAAATTATCAATGAACTGATCAAAGATCTAGATATTACGAGGTGAACCTTCTTATATTTTACTAACATTGCACATATATATATAATTCACAATAGTTTGCCAACATGATAAAGGAAGTTTCTAATGTACGGTATCCCGTGAAAAGCAGACATCCCCTTTAATATTTCCATTATGTTGCAATCCCGCCCACGAGACCTTAGTGAAAATTTGTTTATGTAATATAATATGCGACGACATATTAACCCCGATTCACGCCTTATGTTTCCCTCGTATATACACCCTCAAGGCCCAGTTTAGGCATGGGCCTGAGGGGCCCAGGACCCCGCGGTTCATGGCAAAAGGAGAAACAATTAAAATTCCAGATGAAAGTTTCACAATAATAGATCTAGCGGCGCGAGAGCGGAGACTGGGATTTCCCTCGTAACCTTATGTATGAAGTTCGTCTCGATGATCAGCCTGGGCCCTGTTTCATGAAATTTTAACTTAAGATAAAATCCAAATTTTAGTAGATACTTCATTTTTGATTGGCTAAGCACTAAAATCAATCTAATAGTATCCAATAAAATTACTATAATATGATTTATCTTAGTTAAAATTTTGTGAAACAGGCCCCTGGGCTTCTATCGGAGATTTCACTTGTTATAACAGTTCCCAGCCTTTATATGTCATTTCCGCGCATTACATGTCATTCCGAACTGACATTATGTAATTTTTCTGGTATTACATACAGTGTAAGTGTGTGTTACGCGTGCGTGCCATTTAAAAGGGTATGAAATAATCTTTTCGCCGCGTTAGGGGCCCCGCGATTCTAGACAGGCCCGGGGTCCCGCTCCGGTTAAGCTAGGCTATGCACACCCTACGGCAACTGTGACTGCAGGGACAAACACAGGTTGGCAAAACGTGTATCGATATGACAGATAGGTACTTATTTTGATTTTTTCTGACATTTAAATCAAATGAGACATACAGTTCAAATCTAAACGTGGACACTGCTGTCAAGTGGGGGTTGGTGGCCTATTGATGATATTGCAATAGGTATTGCGCAACAATTCAATATTATGTATAATCTTATCAATTGGGTGCGTTAGCAGATGTCTCCATCTGTAATACAATATGCATAAGTACATAATGGACTATTCGATTCTCTATATTGAGAACACGTGATACGTTGTTGTTGTTCTTGGTGTTTAACGTCCGCTTCCACCGAAGGTGATATCGCAGACAAGTCTTATTTTTTCCATTTTCATTATCTTAGCGCATGCGCAGGGGTCTTTGCTGTGGGAGGAAACCGGAGTGCCCGGAGGAAACCCACGAGGTTGAGAAGGAGCCCCTATCTCCATGCCACATACGCTCACACCAGGGCTCGAAACCACAGCCGCAAGCCAGAGGTGACCGGCCAGCTAGAGGTCGAAGCGCGGCACTCTAGACCACTAGGCCATCCCAACCCCCCCGTAGGATATGGTTACCTTTTGCATACTCGATCCACAGTCCACGTCCCGAATTGACAGAATTGCAATCGAGTGACGTGGAATTCAGTACTGCCACTGCTCTGTCAGGCCCGACTACGGGCGCGGTGTGAGTAGAATTGTGACGTAATTTAACACAACGAATATGTACTGCCACTTGGGCAGTGTGACCAGCATGGAGTCTTCCAAGCCTCCGGTTCCTCTCAGCTATCGTCAGTCGTGGCATGCTGCTGACATTGCAGTGTGAATATTTCAACCAGGTACAGGGGTTCATTTTATAGGTCTGGTCTCGATGAACAGCACGTGTAGCATGAGTTACATTAAAATCATGGAGAACACATTACCATCTTAGAAGTCAGTTTGCTGTTTTTGAGAACATTTCCTGGGTTAAATTCTGTTTTTGGGAAGGAGCCTATAGCTCAGGTTTGGAGATGTGGTCACAACAATAAATTGGCAAGTTTTATGCAATGCGTCTATTCATATTAACATACCAACCTGACTTTTCTTTGCTGCTTAGTATATATAATTACCGATAGTGACGCATTGAGACACATTAAAATGCCTTGAATGTCATGGCAATTGATTTAGATGTATGTCGTTGTTAGTATACTAGTATATAGGGAAACGAATCGGTACTATGCTATCTCGGTAATCAAAGAAGAGAACACGATATTTATTGAAGGAATAATTGGGTCAAACTTACTACGGGGTTAAAAAGAATTAGTGAAGCACGTGTATGACATAACAATTTTTCTACTACGACAACAAAATTCGGTAATGTGGTTTTTTTCATAACAAACATCATACTGTACAAAATAAAGAAATGAAATCACTATTTATTTTATATGAGGCTAATCTTTAAACAATTGTCCAAAGAAGATATTTTCATGTCCAGCTCAACGTGTATTTTGACTGACACAAGGCGAGATCAAAAGTTATGTTGGGGTAAATACCCGTGACGTAATGTAATGTTGGTGTATTTTTTTCCCCAGTTTTTGACTTCAAATAAAGTATTGAGACAAAAAGGGGGATAATTGCGGCTTCATTTTCATTCACTGTGGATAAAATTATTAGATTGAAACCCATGTTAAAAACTAGGAAAATTTCCATGAGATGAGAGTGACACTAGTGTTTGAGGTCAATAATAAAGAAAAGAATAGTTTTAACTACTAGCCTAGATAGAACATACTAATTATGAAATTAAATATATTTTCAAAAGTACATGTACAATCTGTTTGCTAACAACCAGAAAGGGCTCGGGTAACTCTTTTGCTGACACACACTCTCACACTAAACTTAATTTTTGTTCTGACCTTGCCCACAGTAGTTTTAAAGTAAAAAATAGACGTGTGCGCTTGTGTACAAACGTTAAATCCAGTGATCTCATAGAATGAATTCCGTTACTTCACAGCAAGAATTGGACGGCGCTTCCCTACCGAGATAAATAATAAAAATTCGCTGTATATTAAAATTTTAGTTTGACCAAGGACCTGTTATAAGAGTTAACGGCCTTTTTCACAAATGGTTGGTTATCGGACAGATTTTCATTCATTCAAATCAGATGCCAAATGGTTATCCTCAAAAATCAAACATGGCCAGACTTCAATTGCTGATGATTGATGGGCTACGTCTTTGTGAATAGTAAACAAATTTTGTTTTAATGAGTTGGCATAAATAGGAAGCGGGGAAAATATAACAATTTATTCTATCAATACTTTTCAGAAAAAAAAGTTCATTCAAAAGGAGATAACCAAATAATGATAGTTGGACGTTTAGAAATGGTAAATGTTCAAAATATCGCCAATCTAGCTATACAGTACTTACTTACAGCTGTAATGCATGGTACATGGTATGCTTACACTTTCGATAACACAGAGCTAATAAATTATAGGTATTGTACTTTTAGTTAGTAATTTAAAAAGAAATGATACTAATAATATTATATATGAAGGTAATTTTTGTATTACAAATTTCGACTATATAATTTTATGGGTAAAGTTAAAAACGATATTTTGATTTAGTAGGCTGTTGATGATTTTCTACAGTTCTAAACTAGATTTAAAATAAGGGTCTAAGCATCGTTTATCAAAATGAAAAGTGCAACAGTTGAGCTTAATTTCTCATCAAAATTAAGACAATGAATCGAAATTCACGAAATTCCTTAACCATTCGTCTTAATGGAAAGAGACATTTAGGTATTTACGGCAATTTCTTTTTTTTTTCGAAGGGAAATGATCTTATTAGATGGGTTGTGACCGAAAACAATTAGAGAATATATGGCAACCATTTAGATGTGAAATGTTGAGACTCGACAGATCATTTTTCATGTTCTTCTTCCAACCAATTGTCTTGGATTTCCTGCGTTGGCGCCGATTCCTGCCCAAAACGTCTACAAAAGAGAGAATTTATTAACAATTTGACTTAATAGATGGATGAATTGTCGGTATATACTCCACAAAAACCCACCTTTCACACACGATAACGTATCATGTCAGAGGGATACATTTAAAATACGAAAAACATCACTCATTACAAATACAGTAACTAACATTTTAAGGGTTATTTTCTTATTATTATAAATAAGTAACATTTAAGATATTGGATATCTGTGCAATTTTCCCTTACAACGTGGTAATTTTCTAATCATTATGTAAATCAATACGTGTTTTACAAATTCTGACAATTCATAAAAACACATATTATATTACGATAAGAAACAAATAACCAATATTATCTGCATGTCGCAAGTTGAATTACTTTAAAGATGTTTATATTATATATTTGAACATTTGTAAAATAAATAATGTCTCTTGTGATTGTCTGACTTAATCTGAATCGAAATGACAAAAAAAAACTAAAAAAAAAGTAGATTGCGAATATAATTTAATATTGGCCTTCTCGGGAATTAGAAAATACTTAGTATAGGCAATCGTTTTTGTACTTAAAATATATATTTCGTTCTCAAAATGTCGTAATCAACAAGAGATGTTTTATATTATATTGGGAGTGCAAGAAAATGGAAAAGAACCGATGACGCAATAACACGAATTAGCATAAAATCATAACTCTAATCGTTAACCACCCAGCACAAACCCTTAGTACAAAATTATTGGTCAAAATCTATATCTGTAGCATGAGTCCGAAAAGTTTGCGATAATTCATCCAGAACTAAAAAGAGCGTATATATTCCAGATATATTGTAATAGTTTTCAATATCTTTAGTTTTTAGATACCTAATTTTGGGGGATTTAAATACATGTAACCTGTGTTTAATGAACACGGTAAGAAGGGGAGAAAAAAATTATATGTCATATTTCAAGACATAAAATAAGTTTACGGTTTCTTAATATAAGTTCGAAACATTTATTTTCATACTTTAAATGATTGTGCTGGTGAATTCCTGGAGTTACAGATAAAGAACGGATGTTCTCTAACAATAGGTATCGGTCAGTACATCAAACAGATTTTATCTGACCACTTAATGATAAAATGTTCAGTATATATTGAAATATACACCGATTGACCATATCGGCCATCTGTCATATCAATCAAATAATATAAACAAAATCATTGAATTAAGTAGTCGCGTTTCGCATGTCTTTTAAATCCCAAGAGATTTCAGACATTTGCATCCGGTCTCCCCATCATGGATTGTCCTCGACTGTACGTCAATGTAAAAGGGGTAATTCCATTGATACTGAACAGAATTTAAGAGTAACAGTTTATCTCTGAACAATTAATTAAAGATGGAATTATCTTACGATCAGTTTATTTAGTTGAACCTCATATTACATTGAATAATGCAAAACATTGCGATATTCTATTACAGCGGTTGTATCATACAATCTCTACCCAATTCTGCTTCCTTTCAAACTCAACCGCTATATATAAGTTTATAAAAGATTTGTTTATCGTACTATACCGTCGTTTTCTTTGCTTTTAGTTTGCCAAATAGCTAAAAATAAAATAGATTTTCAGAATTAAAAATCAGTTTGCACACGGGGTAGTATTTTTATGATCAAAATCCAAAGTGATTAATAGATTAAGTTTTCAATAGACAAAATCTGGAAATAGTGTTGCAACATTATAGTAAATTAAATTGTCAATGGAATGTGTAGATATCTGGTATAGTGTTAAAGGGGTTGTGATATTATTTATCAGAGACAGTGATTTGCCGAAATAAATCTTGCACAGCAAAATTTAAAAAGTTCGCCATATTGTAAATAAGTTATTTTAAGCGTCCCCTAGTGCCCTTATAATTATAAAAGGCGACAGCACACTTTCCACACTAATTTTCTTTATAACCCATTTAAATCATTTTTAATTTGAAAAACAAAGATAAGATAAGAATAATTTGTTTGAAATGACGAAAAAAAAAGATGCAAGCAAAAACATCCAAAGTTTACATTTCACAAAAAATACGCATAATTTATAAAATATGAAATAATGTGGCGGCAACCGTTTCAAAATACAAACTCATAAAATTCCCTTATGACAGATTTAAATTCCTTTATATTAGCACAAAGTCCCTGGCCAGAAGCTAAACTACTTAAATACAGATCCGAAATTAAGATATAAACAATCTTATCAAAATTCACGCGCCAAAATTATTTACTAAAATGCGACGACGCGTGGTAAAAATACGAGAGATTCCGAAAGCAAAACGGAGTAAAAACTCAATAGAAATTTAAAAGGGTGGGCAATGGGTGCCGAGGGAGTACGCTGTCTGCACTAAAAACTGACACTTCGCCTCACCCGGAACGAAATAGAACTACGAGAAAATATTAAATGACATGAAATTATGAAATGAATTGATATTCAAGATTGTATAATTTGCGACATGTAAACTATTAAAAATGGTTTGTGAGATAAACCATTTGCCAGATATATCAGCAAGGGGGGGCAGTAGTATTTATAGTTGTAGAATTTATGGAAAGAAATAATACATTCGCGGAAAATATGGTTACAAATCAATTGTATGTCGGCTGCGTATTTCTTGCTTATTTCAGCACGAAACACGAAATTGGCTATCACACATCACACCAAACAAATATATTTGTTTTATATGAATACAACTTGTTTTTATTATGGTTGAACTCCACGGTAAAATCCCCCCCCCCCCCCCGGTTAAAATGAAGAAAGGCAATTTAAATAAAATGTTAAAAAATTTTGTAGCTGTACGGATATTGGTGCAGGGGATACTTTTCGGAAAACTCGGCGAAAAATGGTCTGTTCCGCACATTTCTGAGCTTTAATGAACCATCGGTTGGAGATTCTAATAAAAAAAATTATCATGGATGAGACTAGCTGCGGTTAACATTAAAATGGACACCTCGAAATAAATGAACTTTCTGACAACAGAGACTTTGGTTATTATCATGACTGATAATTGACAATGTCCATTTCTTGTCAAAACTTCAAACACTAGTAGTTTAGCTCAGAATTTATCTAGTTTGAACTATGGTAGCAAGAGGGTCAATTCGCTGTTTAAAAGTAGTTTCAGTTAAGACCTTCTCCCAATCCAACCCCTTACAGGAAAGTGCTGGTCCCCGGTAGCATATTACCCCGGTCGTAAGAATATTAAAACCATTTTAAATGGACTGTTGTTATATCTACAGTATCTATTTATCAAATTGTTGTGATATTAATTTATCAATTTAACACATAAATTCTCACAATTCGTGTTTTATAACAGGAATTTTATAATAATTGTAATAAAAAAATGTTCCAAATGGTTGATTAGTTTTGTTATCAACAGGAAGTATTGACCAACTGTGCGGCAATAGCCAATCAAACACGTGTTTACACCCTATTCTACCCAATTAGCATATTCATTGCGCACGTGTATAACAATTATTTAAAAAGAATCAACAGTAAGTATAATTATACACCGGAAGTATTGTTGACATTTGGTAGCTGGTGACTGGGATAAATAAAAATTAAGAAAGCTATTGATTAAGTTCAAAGTTCAAAAATTGACAAAATATGATATAGACATAATAGAGACGAATATGTCATACACGGTTTAGAAATCTTAAACATCACCTTTACACGATTCTTTCCAAATGTATTCACATTCAGCTATACCATATCATAAAATGTTCCAATTATAACATGTCTATTTCATTTCACACACTGTTTCCGAGCGATTTTTAGAATTTGCTATAGCTTCTTGGTGTCCCATATTGCGGGTGGGGGGGTGTTTTTTTGTGGGTGGGGGCTATACTTCTATTCAGTAAATCTGAATTTGGATTAGGGAGCAGGCTATGTATAGGTATATTTTAAGGTAACATATTTGTATTTGGAACAAAAAGACACATGATTTTTTTTCTGAAATGACACTATAACAATAATATATTGTATTTTACGCTGTAATGAAATCGTTCGGTCATTTCTATTGATTCTCCAGAAAATTAAAAATCATGGACAATTATATTCTGAAAACCAATATTCCTTAACCTACCTTAGTACAAACATTTTAACTTAACATAAAATGTTAATAAGAAAACGAGATAAATGACTAAAAGTCAGACATTTATATATTCACGAACCACCACAGGGAGCATTAAACACTCCGTTGTACATTCACGGGATGGGGGATCAACCAACAACTGTTGTATGTGATGATGGATCTAGATTTCACTTTCACGATGATGCATGTACAAATACTTCTACTTTTACTTTCACATACGATATCAATCCATTTCATAATCATTACAACAAAAAAACACCTAGAGACGCTTTTCATCGGGATGTCATTGTCACGTCAGCTACCATGTACATTACAAGAATTACCAGCACCTGTTTCGACCTGTCCATCATGTTACACAAAGACAGAACGTGTAACTGCTCGTGCGAGTGACAGAATACATCTATTTCTATCATAATCGTGTAATTAAAGGATATTTCTACAGCGTAAATATTGTTACGGTGAAAGCAATAAGAGACATGGAGTGATAAACAGTCAATAGTTAACTTAATGAATATTTTTATATTTACATCGTGGTCGTCTGTGAACGGAACACCAAAATCACCGCCATTAAAACACTTTCGTGTAAAGGTACAATTCATAATATATCCATGTAAATTTCATCTGAACAAAAATAAAGTTTAATTTTTTCACAGTTTTGGATTAGGGGTTTGTTATGTTGAAAGACATATGAGGCATGAAGTGATAGGCATTAATGAATATTATCAAATTTCTCGTCCCATCCGAACGGCAACTTTATGTCTCTTTGGAATTAACGGAGATCATTTGATTTGATCAAAGTTTACTAAGGCATGCACAATTCCATGACCGCCCGTAAACATGAATTCTTAGAGTTTATAATACATTTTTGGCCTACAGTTTCGAGGTAATTCCTATTGCATGCCAATATTTTATACGATAGCGCCATTGATTGATTAAAAGATTTCCTAGCGTGTGAGCCTGTGACAATTACCATTTATTAAGGTGTCTCACAAGGTTTACAAAATGTAGTTGTAGGTTTTTACTATCACTGAACACCTTGTTGTAACAGAATTTAAACACACATATAATTATTATGACAGACAGTGGAAAAATTTAGTTGACACAGCAACTGTTTGCGTCTTTCTTTTAGCATAATAATGTCAAAATCAAGAATCCTAAAATAGAGTGTAGGCCTGCTTCAATTCCTAAAAAGTTCACACGCATTTCGGCCATGTCGTACAAGATAATAAATTTTAAATTAATTTTGATATCCGAAAACATTTAAGACGTGGTAAGACTGGTTTGTGTTTGAATTTATGTTTTTGCAAATCTTCAAGTATTTTTTCAAAGATGCACTGGTGGAAAATAGTGTGTCAAATTTAGCCTCGGTGAAAGTGTCACGTGTCATCAATTAAATATGGCGTCTGACATTGAACCGACTAGACTGAAGACTTTGCAAAGACGGTTATTGTTGCGTGAAGTGTTAATAGGTAGTTTTGACTGTTAATTAGTTCCAACCTAATAAATGAAATATCAGGGGAGTTAATTAGCCCACCAACCGCTGTGAGATTGGGTTATAATACACTCTGAACTGATAACACTTACGAGGAATGAGGAAAAACACTTTCTACAAGCAACGACTTAAATGATGGTTGAAATTAGTCGCCCCTTTTATAATATTATCTAAACAGACTTTAACTGTATCGTGAAAAATGGCCACCCCACAGGAATAACCACGGACTGTATACCGCAAGATTGTTGCTTATGAACTTTAAAGCGATGTGATAAATAAAAAAAGAAGACTGCCATAATATTTTTTAAAAATAGACATACACACAAGTAACAGTTTCAAATCGGTTTTGGACTGCTGCTTAGATGAATTAGATAATTCTGTACGAAGAATTGAATTCAGTTATGACACTTCTAGAGTTCATTATTGGTTGACTCAAATTAAGTTTTGAACCATCGCTGAAATATGCCATAAACGACAAATATTTAACGTTAAAGACATAAATATTTTAAACTGGACGATGATGAATGTCTTCGACTTTTTGTTGTTTCGTAAAAAGTTGTAACCTGGTTGCAGTATAAACACATGCCACGTGGGGTAGACTCACAACATCTATTAATCTTGTCGTCCTCTAACACCCGCCTTATTCAATCACAAAAACCTGAACGTTGATATTTGAGACCGGATTTTTTTCCAACATTCATAAATTATTTTTAAGTAGAAAACGAAGTAAAATATTCAAAGATCGGCAAACTTGATTTTATCTACATGATTAAGATGGAAACTAGTTGTGGAAATAGACAAAGACAGCTAGATGTAAATTACTTCTTACATAATTCATATAAATACGTAAGTTATGTCATCCATTGTAAATAAGGTCGCAATTCATATCATAATTGGGTTTTCGAAAAAAGAACTTCCTGCGCTTTTTAAACTAATATTTCAGTAGGTTTTATCGAAACCCACCATGCTTTTTTTTCAACCAGAAGACACAAATCTTAATTTGAACTGCCGATCTATAACAGGGCCTGTTTCAAATTGCAGAGATTAAAATCACTTTGAATGTATAAAATTACGGACGACTTTATGTATATGTATGTATTTGTGTGGAATCCAAACATGCTGTGTACAACTACAGGTCATATTAGAGACATCTAGACAGCATTATGCACGAGGTGATAGTAACGAGGTTAACCAACTGATAATATTTGTAATCATTGTTATTTTAATACTATAGCCAAGTGTGTGTTCTTTTTAAGAGAATGATTCTTCACTAGTTTTTCGTATTCCATTGGCACCCTGGACGCCCTCGGCAGACCAAAAATCGCACTTTTCTTTGTGGTGCTATTTGTAAAATCTTCCGAACTCCAATTTGCCGCAAAGTACAACTCTTTTTTTTACTAATTAGTAAATAAAATTGTATGATCTGAATTGAATTTAAAATGCAATACCCGTGGTTACAATTTATGTTCAACAATCTATAGATCTGAAATATTATCAAGGAGGTGTATACAAGAAGACACCAAAACAAAAACAATTTATATAGAAGTCAATCTGAATTGAATTTAAAATGCAATACCCGTATATCATAAACGTATGGTGGGTTACAATTTATGTTCAACAATCTATAGATCTGAAATATTAACAAGGCGGTGTATACAAGAAGACACCAAAACAAAAACAATTTATATAGAAGTCAATAGACCTAAGCCATTTTTTTTAAAAAGAAAGACTGTCATCAAAAATGTCTCTGAATTACGTCGCCACTTCAGATTTCATTATCTGTTATATTAAAGTTTTAATATAAGCCAAGGATAATGATGTTACGCAACTTTATGATAAAATACTTGACCCCGTCCATGTATTTCAAAGGAAATATCTACTCATAAGACGCCATCTCTTCAAATCTTCCAGATTCTTAAAATGAAAAATTTGAAAGGTAGGTTGATGTAAACGTTGAATCTGTTTGAAAATTCCTCGATATTAAGCTGAAGCTAGTGAGACTAATTAAAGCGTCATTGAAAAGTCGCATGTTAGTAATTTATACGTTATGTTAATAATCAGAGTTAAATTGGCGGTAATATGTTATTTACTCATCTAATCAGAGAGCAGCCATACCCAGATGACTACCGGAAAGCGCGTGAAAGTTAAGAAGTCATTTAATTTTTTCCTCGAAAAATATCGCACTTCTCATCATTGATAGAGCGATGAGGGTATCCATTACAAGTTCCAATGACTTCTTTAAACATCTGGGATAGTTTTAGAAGCCTCCCAAACTATCTACATCTTTTGATCTCAGACCGCCTCTTTGGCGCAGAGCAACCAGGCGCTTCTGATGCAGGGTTAGCAGTATCAATGTACGTGGTGTCTGGATAACCTAGATTACAACCAAACCCCCTTCAGAGGGGGGAAATTCGCCAAATCAAAGACGTCATGGGTTTCTCGAATTTCATTGGTTGGCGATCTGTCAGTCATAGAACTTTCTTCTGGTAGAGATTTCGGCCGAAGAAAAATATGCCAAAGAAACGCGAAAGTTTTAATTTGTGTTGAAGAGTACTCGTGATTGCCAGGGTTTCAAAACTGTGAAATTTACTTCTTTTGGGTTACCGTGAATTTGGTTGCCACGACTTAAAAACAATCACTCGGGCTGACTCAATGTCATTCACAAGAAACTCGAACTCTTCCTGTTGTAGCGTGGTACGTTGTTTGGGAACGTCGATGTGATTGGCGTCTCGACAATAATAAACTGTGCAAGGAACTGTAAGTATCCTCGTTGGTGGGGAAAGGGCGGTAAGTGCTGACAGGAGAAATTATTCCTAGAGTTTAAAGAAGATAAGATTCTTCCCTGACCTGACCGGCCAAAATGATGATGATGGCTGACTATCGTAGTTGCCGATACGAGCATACACCTCCTGTGTTTAACTCTAACTCTTTTAGCTCTGCCGATATGTCAGAAGCTCGCCAGATTATGGATATATCTTATTCCCACCCTGGTGCTCGGGAGGATTATTTTGGGCCCCCGACTGCGGCTTATCACAGAGCCTTCACTCGCCAATATCCAGAAGTTTATGGGTACGGCAACAACACGGCTCAACATCCGCGGTTATTTACAGCTAATGGCGAACCTCAACAAATAGAGTGTAAGAAACAGCGGAACTTTTCTCCCAGCAAAGAGAAAAGTTTTAATTCCAAGGAGGACAGAAAGCTGGGACAAGTGGATAAAGTGGGAAGCCCTGTGAAAGAAGAAAGTTGTAAAGCAGACGACAAGTTACACGCTAGAGACATGTGTTCACCATCTAAATCAGAATTAGATGACGATGACTTTTTATCGGATGACAGTGATGGGCATGTACCCCACGTATTAGCTCCTGGCTATCACGGTCCCAACAGAAGGTGTTTATTATGGGCCTGTAAGGCTTGTAAGAAAAAGACTGTCACCGTTGATCGACGAAAAGCCGCCACAATGCGCGAGAGAAGACGACTGCGACGTGTTAACGAAGCGTTCGAAGTTTTAAAACGCCGAACCTGTCCAAATCCTAATCAGCGATTACCGAAGGTTGAAATATTAAGAAATGCTATAGACTATATTGAAAGTTTGGAAGATTTACTACATGGGAATCGAATATCGAGAAACGAAGATGCATCATGTAATGAATCGGGGTCATCTAGTAGCGGTTCTGATTACATGGTATGATTTAATACTTGATTTGATACTAACCCTAACACTAACTACCAGTTTCTTAAACCAGACTAATGAAGGTGAAATGTTAATCTGAATAGTATAATTAATTGGGAATAGATTGAATTTAAACAAAATGATCACTTTTTTATTTTTTCGATTTTGACAAACTAATAGAGTATGACCAAACATTTCTGTATTCCATCTAATTTAATAGCATGAAAAGTCACATACTGATGATGATAATGGTCATTAAAGTCACCTATTTGAGGATAAGTACCTTTATACCTGAATATATTAAACACAGAACTTGATACACGTGTGTGTACAATAACCCACAAACATCATAACATAGCGAAACGAAATGATAACAATTACAGATATTTCTCCCAACATTTAGGTAGAAATAAGAAAAAAGAGCGACTCGTATGTTATTTTCATTGTAGGTTTTTGTCCGTTCGTTATTTACATGGGGTTTATTATTACATAGTTTAAAGGTTAAAGTTTTACAGATGGATTTTAAATGACACAATTTAAACGTTTTTATAGAGATCAAAATGAGATTCGGTTCTATGTTGCCTTATTGTACACACTGAAAAACAATTAATTGGTTCCTGAACTCCTATACTAATGCTTCAAATACAAGAAATACACTGTGGAATTTTATCAATTACAATTTTATTCAGTGATCAAATCTTTTAGTTTTAGATTGGAGACCCCCCCCCCTCCTCAACCACCAAAAAATACGCGATGATGTGTTTAATATTAAGCATTTTAATTATCTAGAAACAGACTTAGTTTTTTTTACACCGCCAAAAACCTTAATAAATTGGCTTATTTAACACTACATAAATACTTTAATTAAGAACTCCGTGACTGAAAACCCCAAGCAAAATTCTTAAAAGACCACCAACATTACCGATCTTATTTTCTTTTAATTACACTGGAGGATATGGTATTCAAGATAGAAATTGCTTTAGAAACAATATTTGTATCATTTATTCAGTTAAAACGAATTGCAGTTTGGCCAAGGATGGGACTATATTGTCGACCTTTATATTTTATATAATATATCTATATAAAATCTGTATAATAGACAGCAAGACTAACAAACACACTATATCATCGCATCTTTATGGCCCTTCTTTATCACGATTATCTATGTTTATCAATGTTTTAAATTTTTCTAGATTGAAATCTCATAAGATATTTGTAGTATGTTACAATTTCAAAGTTGGCCTAATGTGTGGCACATATATTTACCCTGGCACTTCTTACAAATAATAAAAGAGCAACTTGATTCAGGTTCGATTGCCAGAGAAAAAAGTTAAAATAAACAAAGAAGAAACTCCATTTCCTCTCAACCATAATATTCTCCTAACTTGAGAAATGTTTATTTTGGTATTTGAAAACTTCAGAGCAATTAACTGCGTTCTTATTTCCGACCGTCTAATTTTATGATCGTGTTGTGTTTAAAAGAAGCGAAACGAAACGTCGGTCCGCCTTTTTATGATGTATTTGGTAAACGGGTAATTATAAATACGGTGTCGTATCTTTTCCGATTAGATTTCTACACGTATGGTTTTAATTAAGACTCAATTATTTATGGATATTCGCATAACTCTCCTCCATGTGAAGTCAGTCTGATAATAAAATTTCCATTTTACGTTCAATTTTAACAGAAACGGAATTATCATGTAAAGATATTTTGATGATATTTAAGTCTGCACAATTCATGCAAATTTCGTTTTATCATAATGCAAATACATATCACAAAATATCCCATGTAGATTCGCCGTTTGAATCAACAGTCAATTTCGCTCAAATGTCGAAAATAAAAATCTATACAAAAATAACTTCTGGTCCCGCTGTTAAGGAATAATAAAATAGGATGAATTATTAATTATAATAATCAACCTAGGATCATTAACAAACTGTGCAAATTACCAAGAGAATATTAAATTGTAAGCACATGTGTAGAGAAAAACTTAAGTGTGACTGAAGACGTATATTTAAGACTCATGACTTTGCACTCCCATAAAGAGAGAAATATACGAAAGCATGCCTTGATAACTACATCTCATATTTCTCTTTAATTGAGGTATAAACTGCCGATTTTTTTCCTTGCCAGTTAATAAACTAACATGCGTAAATTTAAGAAAATATTGATAATATTTAATTAGGTGAAGGCAAGGAGGCGTTAGAGGTTCACTTAGTAGAAAAAAATACCGGAAAAAAGTTATCATTTTTTTCTTGATATAATTACCTACTTTCGTGATACTAAGGATAAAGTAGTTTATTAATTTTATTTAAAAATATGTATAATAAGATGAGAAGAACTTTGAAGATGAAATGATATGGTTAAAGGCGACCAAAGTAATGCCCTTTTTATATACCGGTACCCATTCAGATATAGGGATCAATTTTACCAATTTAAATAAAGATACCCTTGCTCAACTTTCTGCAAATTCAAATAATAAGATAATTTTTTTAGTAATTCACAAAAGGTGAACTTCTTATATAAATTCACAAAAGGTAAACTTCAAATTCTCATTTAAAACGTGACATGCCAAAACTAGAGACAAAAAGTTGTAAGAAAATTGCATTTTATGACCTGCAATTCTACCTTTCTGCTAGCACCCCTTTAATTAAAATTTCTAATATTTACGACATGAGTTGCAAGTCTTCCAAATTAATGTATTTAATACATGTTTTAACGGAAAGTTACTACTGTTTACAGTGAATATCGCCGTTAAATGGAGACTTTCCTTCTAGCAAATATTAGACAGCCTTAATATTTCTATAATGGGGTTACATGTAATCTTCCAAATTAATGCGTTTAATAAGATGTTTTAACAAGGGGTTTTAAAATACTGTATACGGAGACTTCTCTTGTAGTAAATGTTAAAACAGCCTGAGCATTTTGAGAATGGGGTTTAAAATGTTCTGAATTAGTGTGTGCAATTTGAAATAAAATATGAAACTGTACTTAAAAAGAATAATTATAAACAATTGACGAAACATGAAAAAATAAACAGCAAACGGAAACAGTTATAGAAGCTGGTGCTGAGAGACAACCATAACATTAGGAAAGAAAACCTTTAATTTCCATTCTTTTCATAATACAAAAACAAATAGTTGGCCATAAATTTTCAGCCCAACATGGAAAATCGTTCAAAATAGTTGTAATGACATTGAAATGGCGCCTGACTTGTGGTACTTGAGCTATCTGGAAATGACGAAGAACTATCTCATGTATAATTTATCATTGTCGGTCACCGTAAATTTATCTATGTCTATATATTTATCTCTAACTGTATGTCTGTCTGCCTGTCCGTCAGTCTGTCTCGAGTTTTATAAGTTACTAATTCCCACTATATTTAGTCAAGTATTAAAGAATCGTGCAAATGCTGGCTGGTATTGTCCAATGCTTGATACTTTTACTGTATTGACGAAAGGAAATATATAAATATGAAAGAGCTATATAATTGCATTTTTAAAAAATAAAACCTTAATAGATTCTTAAGAAGTTCATACTGTAAACAAAAGCATCGTGGCTAGATGGAGGGAAATATTGAAACAGCATCAACGGGGAATTTATGTAATAAACACAATGGGGACATGACAAGGAAGGGGAAGTCCATACTTAAATTCATGTACATTTTTATTTTGTCATCTAACGAAATCATCAAATAAACTTTTCATGTAAATTTTTATCTAAATTTAATTTAAATTGGAAGAGCATATTTCACATAATTTTCATTTATCTAATTTTTTTATTTTTGTAAATTTTAATCTTTTGTTTTGCTCACGTTTATTTACGTGTGCATTTATGTTATAAAATATAAGTAATTTTAATTAATTATCTCTAAAAATATTATAGCCAAACATCAAAGAAAGATAACTGTTGATAAATTTGCTATTTATTCGTATATAAGATACGGCTCAATCTGGTAACATCATTTCAAAGCTTGATCACGGCTCCCTAGTACGATTCCCAGTGCTAGCAAGTTGTTCCTTAAGAATGTGGACATCTTTCCCATTAAATGAACATGTAACTAACGACGCTTTGCTTTAACATCATGTCACTTGTAAGTCGGACTTTCGGGGAGAATTTAATAGAGCGTTTAAATTCCAAGATGGCTTTCTCCTTTACTTCTCTCACCCCTGTCGAGATTTGCCAGCCGTACGACGTTTTTCGGCTGAAACGTGATGGCGGCCAAGAGACATTTTTACTTTGATGGTTTCTACACACCGCCTCCGCACACGTGTTACACTTGAATTTAAATAATTAACAAAATATAAGTATTTCTCTGATTTTAATTGATTCAAGGTTGCCACCAAGATGTAAATTTACTCTACGATATATTTAATGCAAATAACTTATATGGGACCGCAGTTCTAATGTTCTTCGCTGTCACAGTCAAAGCTGAAAATAATGTCATGTTGAAAACGTTCTCACGATAGTATAATTCATTTGCCAATCAGCATCATGGAGAACTAAATACATATACAACAAAGATACATTAATCAGCCGAATGTATGATTGTATGATTGTACATAATCTCTCACAATCTTATAAAATTACCACCAAAAATTGAAAAACTAAATTCCAATAACGCCCCTTTAAATCAACATTCGCCATTAATTTCGCTATACACAAATATATGATGATATGTTAATAAACGAATTTAAGTATATTTGAAGTAGCATATGTTTACATGTTATGTTAGTTCTAGGTTATTACAATAATTATAAACATGTCTTTAACATCCGTTTATACTTATATTAACATATTTACACCTAGTAAAGCACATGTTGATATATCTTATATTAAATACACAAATATATATGTCAAAATATTATCATAAATATGACGAATATAAATAAACATACATAAGGGATATGCTTAAACAGATGGAAATGATATAATTTTGAAACCTAAATTTACACATGTGGAACATATTGTCTAAAATTAAAATAACGATTGATTTATTTATAGTTTATTTTAAATCCATTTAAATGAACTTTACAAAGAGATACCCAGTGAAGAAAAGGTGAACCATAGCTCATTATACCCTGCTTATCAATTTATTTGTCCGAGGCACTTACTATATTTTTTATACAAATTTTGGTAAAACTTGATTTGCAGCTCGACCGTCTGCAATAATATTTTTTAAAGGGATTATGGGAGATTAGATAAAGAGTTGATTGTACTCGCTACAATCGTTCTTTAAAAAATTGATAACGTAAAAAGAAGTTGAAAATTTCAGTCAAATTTCTCCCCTCTGAACCGAGATATTAACTTTTGTGTTTTAAGCATAGCGTCTATCATCGTTTCTTAACTCGGTACGATAAAAAAAAACATAGCCTGGAATATCCATTTTTGCATTTAATCGTCAATGAGCGTTGAGCAACAGATCGGATTCAAATAAAGTGAAAATCTGACACATAAGGATGACATCGAGCATTGATTAACTTTTGTAAAATGTATGTTTAATAATTGATGGAATTATATTTTATGTTCATTCTTTCGTCTGCTTCATTCTTTCATCTGCTTCTCCATTGTGTACACTTTCTCCGTGAAATATGCAGAATCAAAAACAACCCATACTCGTGTCTATCTTTTGTTCTTGTCACCTTTAAGTTCTGGTGCTTGGTGTTGTAAGTGGTCTAAAGTAGAAATAAATCTACCAGGAATTATCCACGTTATTTTCTCTCGATTTATAATCAGCCTTATTATCTTCTTATTCCATACCTAAATATACAAGCTAAATAAGAAGGCGATGAGCAGATCTACAGCTTAAGCCATCAATCAAAATCATTTCACCTCAACTCCGTAGGGGAGCAGCTCGTGTTAAAATAAGCATCAATTTACAATAAGACGGTATATTAAGGTCACTTTATCAACACCAAAATAATAAACTCTCCACACGGTGTCTGCCCCATAGATTTGAAGGCATGTTTTGCCGTCGTCTTGATATCATGCACGTATATAAATAAGCTATCTACAGCGATATGTTACTTATATACCTCTAGATAAGTCAAACTACTCACTCAAAATAAACAGTGTAGATAATTATATGTTCAACACATTTACCTGGTATTTACAGTCTTCAACATCCCAACGTCTTCTTTAGGATTACGATGTTTACGGAATAAAGATTCTCACATTTGTTGATATTATTCTCATCTGTGTAGCAAATTCTGTTGAAGATTTAAATGTTTTCTACTGCAGATCATGTTACTGCAGTTCTAGAATTATATTCATTCAATTTCGAATGGCTTTGATTTGGTGTGAAATCGTAAACGTTCATCGCCATTAAAACTCTGGACTCTTCACAAATCATTATTGATTATCTTTTAGTTATCGCTTTAAAAGGAGGTTCAGTCAAAATTAGGATCATTCAAAATATATTTTAAATTTGATATGAGCGTATTAGTTTCCGCTAATCTTCGTATAAATGGCTTTCAACAGTTAATGTTGTTCTATTTTGTTTTTCAGACGGTCAACAGTCCACAATATTATTCAGATAAAATGCATCATATGAACGATGGTAATGGTAATTTTAACCAAGGAAATAACGGTAAGTTAATTCTATATTCTGTTCCTTTCAAAATGTGTGTGTGTGTTTTGATTTTAATCTTATGCGAGTTTCACTGTTTTTAGATATTGATAGGATGACCTTTTGTTACTTTATATAACCACACAGCATAGAAAGAGATAATGTAGGTAATAAAATATCAATTGAAGTAGAGATAAGAAGGTTCGGTTTTATTACTTATACAGACAGATTGAGTAGTTCTTTGATCTTAAATTTAAGCCACTATAACCAAGATGTTGGAGAATTTTTTTTTTTGTTATTTTTCTAAAAAAAAATGTTATATAATGAATAATTTAAAAAGAAAATAAACTCGAGAAATGCATCAGTGTTTCTTACTGTTGAAATTGTAATGCTGATACCCTACCTCGTGGGACTTTAATCAATTTTATCTACCTTCTGTGAAAATATAAAATGCAACCCTATACCCAATTTATAATTCATCATTTAAAGTTATACGCCAAGCAAAAAAAATATATTTTTTTTAAAAGCGTAAATCTTGTTTCTTCTGATTCGCTACTTGACAGTTATTAGATGTTTATGGTTCTATATCCAGTAGTTGTACTTCAGTAAAGGGATAAGGCAGGGCTGCGTCATGAATCCTATGTTATTATGGTATAGCAGTAATAACCTCATTTCATTTATAACTCCTTTTAAAAAATGTTCGTGGCACTGATTAAATGGATTTATATTAATAATTTTTACAAGTGTTTTATTGGACATCTGCAGAATTCATTATAACGGTTCTGCTCATTTCGTACCCTCATTATCCAAAAGTTAACATTAGTGGCCCTTTGCTCCCGTGTTTCATAGAACATGTATATATTAGAATTCTAAGCACTCGGCGTATCGTGAAACCCAGATGGAGAAATACTTATATCTTCAATACTGTGTAAGTTACGCTATATCATTTTGCGGGAAACTAGATGTTTTTCTACTCAGAAAACTTTTTCTCGGCTCGACTTGACTTGATTAAGACGGATTGTGAACTCGTACAAGATTTACAGCCAACTTTCGTCAGCTTCTCAATTCTTTGCCATTTTAACACTTACAATCAAGCGAAACGAAAATTCTACAAATGTAACATTATATTGATCTTTCTAAATAAATAAAAGCGCATTTTGATTAAATTATTATATTTTGGGATCTATGGTATGACCTTATAATTTAGTTTTAAAAAATAGCTTGAATTATGTTTCCCTATTTTCGCGGCGTTTATTTGGCTTAATTACCTTAATTACCTCCATTGAATATATCTTCTTATGAATTGTTATTACTTTATCCATATCAATGGTGACAATGACAATATATTGCATTAGCTTTGAAACCCAGACTAATGGCTGAATGTTGATAAACAGGACAGAAATGGTAGAAGGGCTTCTTTTTACTTTTCTTACAAAGTAAATTCTACTTGAAATATTGTCCTACTTTTGTGATGTAATGATTTCCCTATGTGCCTATACTACCTGAACTATAAACATTAAAAGAACTTCTAATTAAGTCCATTATCAGGAATGGTTCCATGTTACAACACGTGACATTTCCTTATAGATTTTATCTACACGTTTCGAGCTAAACGCTGGCTTTTACTCCAAACTCAATCTCGCACCTGAATTAACATTTTCTTAGCGATGAAAACAAATTAGAAATCTGACCCAGCAACTTTAAATCTCATTCAGCTTAAAACGAGGAAACTGATGCACTAAAAACGCGCCTTAAGGGACAAACGGTTTGTTTTAATGAAGCTCTGGGATATACGAATGCTTTCAGCAGGCTACTTACCGAACACAAGACACCAGTGTGATTCAATAAGCTGGCTGTACTTAGCTTCTATCAACACCCTGTTTTGCCTGGGTACGATATATGACGTGTTAAGACGTTTATTCTCCCGTTGAAAGAATGAAGTGATATTCACTAGACTAACTTGACTGGTTGTGACGGCATCAGATAATTCACTAATTGTTTCAATATTTCACTCTTAAGCCAATTTCACTTTTTACCGTCTCAATTTCGCTACTCAATCTGTTTTTAATTTCTGACGAGCTAAAATTTACGAGTTGCAAATATTTCGAAGGTTTGCCACTGATATATCCATTTATTGTAAACCAATGCTATAGAGGGAAAGGTTTCAACTTCATTCTTCATTATAACAAACAATTTTGCAACTTCACATGAAAATAGTGATGAGGATCTTAGGCTTTTCCTACTTTTGGGCGAAGAAAAACACATGCCTAATTATTGAATGTTAGGGAATTTGGTATTTTAATCATTTAGAAACAAAAAATTCAATAGACGTTCTAATGCCAAATATAAAATCAGTATACGCTAGTCTCATTTCAATCCCAAACACAACCTTAATTCATCCCCGGAATACTTATTCGTGTGATGTTATATTTTGTTCATTTACACAGAGAGTATTATTTAGGAATTTGTATTGTCAAAGCACTGCTTTCAGAATATTTGTTATTTAAAGCCCCAATAACACTCTTGTTGTAACTGAAAAATATGTCCCAATCTTCATTCTGGTCAACAAATCGTATTATTTTAGAATATTCCAATTAAATGATGATATAAATTTCATCTTAACACACCTAATTTAAAAAATTGGAAAAATTCAACCAATTGATTTGAAAAGTCTAACGTAAACCTTTTCAAATGTGACTTGGATTTTAAAATATTTTCGAACCCTCTGGACAAATAAAATAGGTTGTAATGGATAATTTACACAACAGGTAGGACATTTAAACATCTAGTACTTAGAATAAGGGTATTATTTATTTTCTGGAGCTACCATGCCAGCAAGAATGTTATCGTCCTTTTAAGTAACTCCGACATGAAAGTTTGCATTCAATACTGATATGATAAAGGTTTTATTTTTATTTTGCAGGTTATGAAGTATCGGGAAATGGTGTTTCTAGTTTAGATTGTTTGTCATTAATAGTAGAAAGTATAGCACCAAACTCTACATCATCATCAGCATCGGTTCTAAATTTAACCCCAACAGATCGACCATTGTAATGTACAAATTATCAGCACCTGTATCCATCATGTAATTCGTCCGTGTAGCACCAAAATACAATATTATGTGTAACTTATACATAAACTATGCAATACATTATACACATAAAGATTTCTGTATTATACAGTAACTGGGATTGTACACGAGCAGCCTTTCTATGTAAACTAAGCCAGATGTTTCAGAAGACAGTGACAACATTTTGTGACAACAGTGCATTTAATGTGTAAATCGTCGAAACCGTGTATTTTATTCAAGGATACAGCCAGAAAAGAATTGTGTATTTGAATTGATGGCGTGTTATTGATTATATATGAAGAAAACAATCAAACAGTTCAAACCAACTTGATCCGTGTGGCTTGGGGTTTCGTTTGAACAGAGATTTTTGACTGCTATTAAAACTGTGTTCAAATGTATGTTAAAACAGCTATAGATATATGAACATTTTGAAATTTTTTTAACCATGTGCTAATTTTGATGTTTATATATTTCATTTGTATAAATTCATTTTATTGTTATTTATTTGTATTGTCTTATTATGAACGTAGTCTAATCTGTTGCCTTTGAAAACTGCTTAACTATATCATTAAGTAAATTTCTTTCAATTTCTATTACAAATTTGTGTATTAGGCGATCTGTACGTTTACTACGGTAGATTATTGTGTGAAACAAGATAGTTCTATTTAACAATAACAGCCTTACTGTCCATCTGTACATAATATTTTGTATATTAGAGCTATAAAGAGTGTAAATAATTTATGTTAATTTGTATTCTAGAATATTAATAGATGTCCCTGGTGATCCTTTCTCGCGTGCCGGTAGATATTATCTGAACAATCTATGAGTGATGCAAATAAAAAGATGTATAAAATGTTCCGGAATTAAAATAGTGAAAAATAAAATCTTATAAAAAAGAATTGCTCACTAGTATGTTGTCAATATGAACAGAGAGAGAGGGAGAAATGAGGTTTAACGTCCACTCGACACAAACTAGGTCATCTCGGGACTAACATATGGTTTAATTTTATTTCAACAATTCGTAGGGGTCTTTAGCAGTGGGAGGAAACCGGAGTGCCTGGAGGAAACCCACGAGGTTGACAAGGCGCCCCTATCTCCATGCCACATACGCTCACACCAGTGATCTAAACCACAGCCGCAAGCCAGAGGTGGCCAATATGAACAAGACACAAATTTAAAGCTGAATAAGCTAGGATAATGACTTAATAAACGAAATATGTCTAAGCCCGAAATGCAAAGACTGTTGAACTCTGATATGCACAAAATGTACAAAATACAGAGAAACGGAATAAAGTTGGGATTACGTCTTTGCATCATCGAAATCCAGCTGTTAAGAGTTCTATTACGTACTTCGGACTTCGGCTTTGATCAGATTGACTAGGTCCTGCTGCTTCACATGCCCGAGGGACTTTCTCGGTCAACACCGGGATTTATCAGGAGACCTCCTGTATAGTTAGTCAGTGCCATACTCACAGAGTCAGAAAAGAGAGGACTGGAAAGAAAGGTGTATTGGTTTTCATTGTATTATAAACTGTAACCTCCGCACCCTATCCCCCCTTTCTCAGAAAAGGCATACATTAGTCCTCCAGAAATACCTGTTATTTTCCGACTGTTGTGGTAAAAGTGAAATATTTTGTATAAATAAAAGCAAACCTATTGAAATAGATAAGATCAGTGAAAATGTTAACCAACATCTTTAAGTCTCGACTCTCAACTGGTATTTACCTTCTATCAACAAAAAATTTGATAGCTCCTCAATCATTATCATCAACAAAGTGAAGAGAGGGAAACTCTATTATACTGTATCTTTCTGCCACTGATATTCTTTCTTTGAGTCTGGTTATTTTATACCGCAGAATGAAAACCTACAGTGTGGTTATAGTTTAAGATGTCGAAGACTTAGTGTTTTTGTGCTTCCCCTTTGGTTAAATTGGACCGCTTTTGACCTGTAGC
Organism: Patella depressa; assembly: GCA_948474765.1. Taxonomy (NCBI): domain Eukaryota; kingdom Metazoa; phylum Mollusca; class Gastropoda; family Patellidae; genus Patella; species Patella depressa. The sequence continues at coordinate 41,975,641 of OX419718.1, forward strand.
GTATAATAATAAAGATATTGTTTATAAAAGGATAGAATTTGTGGTGTAATTGCAAACATTCAATTTTTTCTCATGGGTGATGTTGCAGTTTAATAAAAAAAGAACAATAATGTATATATGAACGCCCCCCCCCCTCCTGCGTCTGTATCTGGATACAAATCAAAATGATATTAGAAGAAAGGTTACGCCAGGGAATCACCGTGGCTCATATTGAGTGTAGCTCAGCTCACAAACCAGTAGGTCCGGGGTGTTGGACGAAATGTTCCTTGGGGTTATCAAGCCTGGTTTACCTTTGTTAATGATGCAAAATGGAGGCCCAGACAAGAAACACAGTTATGCACTATATTCGGTGTATTTCTTGTTCATATTTTGTGAGTGGGTTTATTGGCACATTCTTCGAAAGAACAGAAATACAGAGATAAATATTCTTGTTATTTTGGAAGCAAACTTTATGGAGATTGTTTTATCGTTATACACAAGCTAATGAAAATTGAAAAGCAATCAAGAGTTTTAATAAGACAGTTTAGTTTGCTTAATTTATCTATTGACTCTCCCATGGGCTCTATTACCGACTGACCTATTCCTCCAGCGACCGATCGCTGCCTTGTCTCTCACTCTGGGGGAGGCCATCAAAACTCATTTAGCAGAAAATGGAGTGGCATCGGTCTAATGAAGTTTCAAGTAGCTGCTGATTAGTGGAGGTCACTGAAACAGTGAGAGTGTTACGTTAACACTATGTTGGTGGGGTGCTGTTATCAAACGGTAGTACAATTAACACCCTGTTTTCCTTCTGTTGGCCTCTGTTAGAGATCCTGTCAGACTTTGATTTATCCTTTGGTTTAAGCGATGGTACAGCATCACGAGAAATTAGAATTCGTTATATCACAAAACATACATGCGCGATAATATAATAATTTTCGGTATCCTAGAAAAAACAAGAATTTCCCAAATATCTGGTATTAACGATTAGAAGGTAAACAACAATCTTAATCTTTTGTATTGTCGAATCAAACACACAAACATCGAAAGCTCAAAGACCTAAAAATAAAGTATACATTTTTCATAATCAAAGTACGATTATATAAACTCCTCAGTTAGGAATAAGTTGATGCTTCCAATTAGAACATCTGAAAGGGCTGATATACAAATAATGACTTAGTTAAACGCCCTGCCAGGAAAAACAAATGACACAGCAAATAAATGAAACGAGTCTTGAATAGAAAGCACAAAGAAATGCAGTGGGCATCAAAAATTACTTTGTTACTGAATAAAGTGAAAGTAACGTAAATAATTATTTTCAGAAAATAAACATTTCCTTTCAAACACGTCGAAAATACAAATATTTCCTGATGATTATTTTTCATAGGCCTAAATTGCCTAATCAGTTGTTCGTATTTATTGTTGATTATATTACACACTAGAGCAGTAACATATTAAAGGAAATGGAGGGATACTGTCAGGGAGTATGGCTTGCTTGATAATTTGTCTGTGTATCACGCCTGTATGTTAGAAATAATTCAACCAAAAGTTAATTTTCGAGTATTGGTATTTCTAGACCAAACCAAGTAAGATAATACCTTTTTTAAAAAGTATATGAAGCAAAATTAATCGAAAGACAAATCATTTCATATCCCGTTTAGATCTGTCAATTCAACGTAATTTGATTCTGCTGTCAACAAAGTTTAAAGATCCTCACGTGACATTCCGATGATGACGTAGTGTGATGTATTAATTCTTCATTACGACAGCGAGAGCGGTAGTCAGTTGTATCCAATCCCACCTATGGCCCTTCGGTTGTGTTGATCCTCTTGCATTCAGATTTATGGCATTATTGCTCCCCAATACTTAATACTTCTGGACGCTGGAGGAATTGACATGCTGAGGATTGGTGTACATCCCTGTTCCAGTTCTCACGATCGATGTTTAGCAAATTCTCAGAAAGTAGATTTTCGGATGTTTGGTAAATCATCAAAGAAATTTAAAACCTGACATTAAACTGAAGGTGTTCAAGTATAAGTATGTATGAGTAAAACTTATCGTACGTTTCAAAGCAATGACTAATTTTATTGCACTTCATGGTCATTGACAGTAAAAGATGAAACGAGTATAAGAGAAGGCATCCTTTAACGTTACATTTAAGGGTTTTGTAAATATGAAAAAGTGTATAAACTGATGCTGAGATTTCCATATGCGTATTAGATAATATGTGTTTTTTGTCCAACCCGTTATTTACGAATAATAATAATCAATTTTATCAGACACACAGTTCGTAAATTTGAACAACCTTTTTACAGCAATAGAGAACCAATGTGCCTATGTAAAATTCAGTATATTGAATATTGGAGTCATATGTAATGAAATAAAATGAAATGGGGTTAACGTCATCTATTCCTGCCCCAACCGGACTAACAAAGACAGACCGGAAGCTGTTCCTTGCACCACCGACAAGGCAACAACACCGGTATCAAACCAGGGTTTACCTGGTAAGTGAGATACTAGTACGATATACCGTTGCCTTATGCACTTTCTCAATAACCAATACGTGCGCTATTGCCAGCCCCCTAGATGTTTTAGGCAAATTGATAAATTTCGGATTCTGAAATCCAAAAAATGAACTTACTCATTCCAAGAATATATACTTCAATTTCACGGTTTATTGGTCGCGTTTATATTCATATAACAGTTTATGTTTTATATACATCATAAAAAATTGGGCCGTCCGTTTATTTTAAAGTTACACAACACTATATTTTTAAAATGGCGAGGACTTTAATATGAGTAGATGTGGGTTTTCTAGAACCGACATGCTCAATTACGTATGACCTGTTTATGGGTGCGCTATATTATGAATTACATGTACTTAACGGTCGACAAGTATGACTTTAATTAAAAGGGTAATTAATGCAATTTAATGTTTCCTAGAGCAATACTTTTTACTTATATTTTGACCCAGATAAATTTGAATTACATTTACATTAATTTTCCATTCAAAGTCAGTTTTTGTTTTACAATTTCTAGGAAATGGATGGTGCTGGGTACAAAAATCGTCTAATAATGTCCGGTATCCCTAAATAGTTCAATTCTAACCGCTGCGACAAAATGGAATGGAATAGAGTTAAAGGGACAATCCCGATAAGAACAGAGTCTCAAAAAGTAAAGTCCGAGCCTTTATGAAATTTATGGACCAAAATATAGAGGCATGGTGTATCTACTTTGGCTCAAAGTTTCAGCTCAAAATATTGAGTCGTTTTGACGTTAACGTCAACACTGCTTATCCGGACACGTAACCCTTTTAAGATTTTGGGTCAATTTTTCGATTGGGTGACCTAATAATCGATTCCCGTTTCTTGAGAGGTCTATACAGTGAATGACCCATATACTGTACTTGATAACAAAAGGTAAATTTCACCTACATATCATTTTTATAGAAAAAAGTCTGGTTTTATCCAGATACTGTATAATACAACGGTCTCCATTTCCAGATGAAGACTGTCAGGTTTAAGTTATTTACAAGCATATCACAAATATCGGGATAGTTGGTCGGCCTTAGGTAATGGGATATAAGGGATTTTAACACAAAATTAAGCAGTTTTATTCCCAAAAAAGTTATCGGGATTGGCCCTTTAAACGCCCTACTTTTCTGCACCAACAGGAAATGAAATCTGACATAGTATACCATGCAGTGTGTTATGTGCGACATTTTGCCTAGACAGCTGTATTATGACCTATTCTTTTTCGAATTCCAATTAACATTGGTTCTTTTACGTGTACGCCAACGTTTACATACGACCTCATACCACGGTAACGATTAGACGTAGTTCCTTGTTATTTCCTCTTTCCTACACCACCGACGTAAAATAGCCCGAGAAACTACGTTCGTCAACACCAGCGCCTTACTCACCGAGTCACTGCGGGTCGAGAGAGCTGAGACATATCGAATATTGTGTTAGTCTAATAGAGTGGACCTTGTGGAATATTACACCCGACAAATGAGCAGTTAGCGAAAAAAGTCGTATTCTATATATTGTTAACTTATTTTGGCAAATACGGCGAGTCATATTATACAAAGTAAAAAGTAAACGGCAGCCCTTAGCGCAAAACTGAATAACGACATTAGCATGATTTGCTTAATAATAATTAATGCGAATAAAGCTTTTAGATATCATAAGCTATAATATGTTTACAGCAAAACTCATAAAAATAAACATAGTAAAGTTCTTTCCGCACTCTATGACTGAAGATTTAGAAGCACTTCCTGTCCCTGGAACTGCACCAACTTACAAGTAGTGTACATATGTAAATTAATTAAATGAGATATACAGAGATAAAGAAAATATATATATACGGTATAGGTGGAGCGACTTATCGCGGGTTGTATAGCATGTTATATGCACGATGGATTTAAATTACAAGTTTAAACGTCAGATGAGGTTTATCGTCATGAGTATAAGATGATAAAGATACTTTTGTTATATTAAATCATGTGGTAAGTGACGAGTACGTACGTTTGTCAGTTCACGATCTAAATTATAAACATATAAACATATAAATAGATTATATATTATCTTTATTTCTTTAAAAAAAAAAGAAGTTAACTTAATAATATTCTGGCTGTACTATTTTTATCCCTTATATTAAGTAAACATAATAAACCTAAATTTTACCCTGTATCACAATTGCAATTTTTGGACAATAACCACGGGAACTTTCAAGGCTCAAAATCATATAGCACACTCTTTTTATCGCCTGTTTTCTCTTGAGACGAGATAAGTTATGACAATAGTTGATAGACATGTTAGAAGTAAGGATAGTTTCATGATAACGATGTTAGTTTGATGAATGTTTAGTGATGACAGCGGTCTGTTACTTAGTTTTCTATATCTATAGACGAGTCGATTAAAATACGAAATCGTTTAAAATGTTAATTATTGTCCCTACCTATGATGCACAGAGAAAAAACAAAATTTCAATAACTGTTACTGCAGTAGAATTTCAATTTGTCTGTATGATAATAGCGAATTGCATTTGTTACAAATTAATGCAGTATAAAAATTGATATATCTCTACCGCCATGTCCGTGGAATTGGTATCTAGATAATAACGACCAGTAGAGGATGGGTGGTGGTGCCTTGGGAGCAAAAATTTAAAATTTACTTTTAAATCTACATTTGATATTGCATGCCTACATTTTGACAACAATTATGGTTATTAAGGTCACTACACTCGAGCGATGCAAGGTTATCTAATTCATGGATCATTTCTAATGTTCATATTGCTAGATAAATTAATACCGCAACGCAAGTGATAGACATTTTGAAGAATGCAAGCATTAATCTACGGCGGCTGATTTAGGACATGCAAAACAAAAATAATATCTCTAGCGCTCCAGATACCGAGTCGAGCGCTCCAGATACTAAGCCGTGCGTTCGAGATAATACAATCGAACACGTCTCAACCGATGTTTTGTGCTTTATTTAATGATTAACTCGTAGAATACAAATTTGCATTTGCTTGTTTTTACAGACCATCCAAAGCTGCAGTGAAGTAACGGATCCCCCACCACCACAATCCCATGTTCATCACAACCACTAAATATTCCCCATTATACCTACCCCCTCTTATATATCAAGGTTACAGAGTTTTACTGGGAGAGACTGACATTGCCTTTTGTTACATTCAGGGTCCTTGCTGTGGGAGGAAACCTAGGGACACGGTGTAAAACAACACTATTGAGAGGGCATCTGCATACGCTCATACCTAAGTCCAAACCCAGAACTATAATCCCGAGATGCCCAGCTATAGCTTGAATCGCAATAACCCCTCACACTTCCCAGATTATTCACACCTTAACTTGAAAGAGGTTACACTACTTGTTTATTGTTTATTAAGGCAAATTTTAGGATAGTCAGAAATAAATCGTCAAGTGCATTGTTTTCTCATTAAAAATAATATCAACAAACGTATAAACGTAAAACTTTAGACTTCTGTACCCCCAGGGGCGTACATAATGATTTAGTTTGGGGGATGTTTAGCCAAAATGCGACCGACTGATGCACATACCCCCGCCCCCTCCAGTGAGAGTGACGCAATCAGGAGCCGAGCACCGCGATTGAGTTTTCTAGGGAATATGGGGTGGGGTAGGGGCGGTTTCAAGTCTAGGGCGCCATCCACAATCCCACCCCACAATGAAAGTAAACAAAATACTGGCTATAACATTAGGCGTCCCGGTAGTACATATATAGTATTGTAGAACTACATAGTTGTTCGCCGATCGTTGTCTCGTCGGAAAGCAGTTTTATTTAGTTTATGTCATATTATTGATTGTGCCTATAACACAGTTATTTGAGAAAATTTTTAAAAATTGATTCAATATCCTGGCATATGAGGTCATTGCTGGGAGAAATGTCATTGCTGACTAGAAATGTCAGTCAATGGGACAGAATCTCAAGATCTGTTTTGCAAGAGTTGACATAACATCTATACAATCTGACGCCCTACACACCAGTGGCACTACAAACTGGGCAGTTTACTATAATTGTAAATATAATAGTACTGATACAATATAAGACAACTGATGAGTAGAAGAATAATTTTAAAATGGAATCGAGCGCCGCAGGTGCGAAAAAAAATTCGGATATGTAACTGTGTAGAAAAATGATGTTATAATGGAATCGCGAAAAAATTTCAGATATGTAACAGAGCTTTTAAATTTTTGGGACTCGTCTTGAAAATTTGAATTGATATCATGGCAAATGGAACCAAATTCTCGTTAACGAGAGGATAAGAAATGGGACAGAATCTTGAGGCTTATCTGCCAATTTCGTCCGTTTTGTGATTGTTGGTTTATCTCATTAATTCATTTAGTTGGAGACCCACTGCGGTCTCACAGAACAACATACTCACTACAGAATAAGAGTGACAAGCATACATGGTTATTTTATACTATAGTTTTGTGTGACGTATGCAATTTAGGCACACGGTTTCGCGCAAATACACAGGTATTGTTTTTGAGACCGACATTCAGTGACTGTACTTATTTTGTGACCTACTTTTTTCTCCCTGGGTGAAATTTTGTTGTTAGACGAACATACTCACAACAGATTAAGAGTGACGTATGCAATTTAGGCTCACGGATTTACACAAATACACAGTATTTGGGATCTATTCTGGCATTATGTTTGAGACCGACTGCACTGACTGCACTTATTTTGAGACCGACTATCTTTCTCCCTGGGTGAAATTTTGTTGTTAGACTAACATACTCACAACAGAATGAGACTGAAACACAGCATCTTTTCAAACATGATAAGTTGACAAGGTTATTATATACTAAAGTTATATACTTATTTTGATACCGACTGCACTGATTTTGCGACCGACTATTTTTATACTAAAGTTTTGCGTGACGTATACAGTGAGCTCTTATTTTGATACCGACTATATACTCCTATTTTTCGACCGACTGCACGGATTATGCGACCGACTATTTTTGGGCCGGGGGGGGGGGTGTACCCCCACCCCCCACATTTACGCCCCTGTGTACCCCCCCACCCCACACACACACATTTACGCCCCTGTGTACCCCCCCCCCCCCCCCAACCAACCAACCAACCAAAACAACACAGATATACGGGAAAACAATCAGCGGTTTATTATAGACACGTACGACGTTTCGATGTGTATCTCCTTATTATTATCCAGTACATGTTTACACGATACCAATACAAACACTCTCCGTTCGTTACCGTAAAAAACATGAAGTAATCCATTGTGTAAATTTATAATCGTCAGACGTATGGGGTGGTTCACGTGATGGACTGGGTCTGTTTTGATTTCTGATTAACCAGGTCAAATTAACGTAGAATAATCATCTATTATGAATAAGAGATAGAGTAAGACTCTTATGCCACACAGATAGAGTTAAGATAGAACTACAGTAAAACGGTTAAATTGACCACCTTCGTTTTAACACGTGTTCGGAATTTATGTTCCATCTGACTGAAGCCTTTAACATTATTTATATTTCATCAAAGCTTACAGCTGACCATTACACGGCTCGCTGAATTCGACCAAAATCTTCAAAAGTCGACGAAAACAAATGTCCATAGTGAGAAGGTGACTTGTCGGGTTTCGAATCAGATTAAATTTTACCACCAGGTAAGGGATACTGTTGACCGGACCTTAACTAAACAAGTTCTTATGGATAGGGTCAGTTTATGTAGTAGATATCAGTATATATATTGCCTTTAAGATTGATACATATATAAACTGATGACCACCGTGGGAATATAAGTTAACATGAAAAGAAACCAAAGAAAGACAACGTAACCGAAGAAAGACAAACAAATACAAAATCAAAATTATGGGTCTGTGACTAGTTGAGGGATTGAGTGGCCGAATGGTTTGGATTGAGCCCGGTCAAATTATGTTGCGCATTTTTTAAAACGTTGACGTTTCTAAAGGTATACCGACAGTTCCGTGCATGACACGCCAAGAAGTCCCTGTAACAGACCGTTTCATTGGCTAATCCGTCTCTAAAAACCCGATAACATTACAACTCTTTCAGATCCTAGTGTAGTAAAGACAATTAAAACGAAATTTTGAACTATAAAAAAGCGAGTCGAAGTAAGATGGTCTGTGTCTTAATCAGAAGGGTGGGGGGGGGCTTGCAAATGTCAGCCAAACCTTAAATAAAAATAAGTTTCTAAGCTTTTAGGAACATTTTAAAAAAAAAACAAAAAAAAAAACAAGATAAACATTTTCACATTTATATCTTTGTTTTAAACATTTTTAAAAATGTCACCATGAAAAAATAAACGTCATAGTATCCGTCAGCAATTATAAAATCTTCTAAAAGACAACATATTTATCTGAGAAATTCAGACAAACATCTTTATATCCCTGTAGATGAAAGTATTAAATTAAAGAAAATCTCTAATCAGAAATGACAGTTGTGATCATTGATTGTTGAGTTATGGTAGATGTAGAGATATAGTGTGTACAAATAATCACATCTGACATTTTTCTTTATATCTTGCTTCTGTATGATCGACGTGTTCATCTGTAGCCAATACGTGCTTACCTCCCTTGAAATGCCATAAATTCCTGAAACTGCTCGCCGTCTTATATCGCCGGTTGAGGAATAAAATATAGTTGTTTAAATACTAGCATTACAGATAATAGTCTAGCCTCTTCCTGATAAAATCCACAAATATTTTCTAATCGGAAATAAATTCATAGTTTGAAATTCGGATTTTATTAAACGTCTTTCTAGACGCCAAATTCATAGCATGCAATATTTTAGAATTTTTATTTTAACCTCGCTCGCGTAGGTTTAAGTCGTCAAATGCTATTTAAAATGGCACTTTGGGAATAGTAACAGCCTGAAGCTTTAGTTTCGTATGAAAACAGCAGCACAGCTTAGCAGTTAGTCCATAATAATATAGCTAAATCAACTAGTAACCGTATCAATTAATTATCTTGTTAATTGTTAATTAGAATCTCGGCGGGAATTTTCTTATCTTTCTTTGTCACCATTAGAAGTTCATTTTGGGCAATAGCCGTCATGTTTATCTAGAAGTAGCGTATCAATGGTCAAGCAATAACTATTAAATTACACCACGTGGCCAGTGTCACCGGAAGTCTCGTGGGACATCTCATACGTCATTATGTTAACGAGATGAGTTGTGACAGCTACCATTCTTTCAATTGCAAAGAGACTCCTATATTTTTAGATTTCAAAAAGGCTATAATAAACGTTATACAATTTAACTATGCAACAGGAAAACTGACAGTTTTGGCCCTTATTTGGTTGTAGATTGTAGGAGAAATTTCTCTAGATCCAAATTTAATTAATCATAGTTAAATTTTCGTTTTGGCTAATTAAATATTGCATACCTAGGGAGTAGATTAGCTGCTTCTGGATTTTTACATATTTTTGTTTCAATTTATATCAATTTAAATATGGCTAGTGAACAAAAACGGGTGGAGATAAATTTACCTTCCAAATTCTGCCATTGGTACATGGGACGATAAAGGCAGTCATAGATCTGTATTATCCTTTTATAATTAATGTCCGCTGATTAGCTGTACAATTCGATAACTCTAGAGACAATGGCTGTCATGCTGGTATTAATTTCCCCTATTTTATGCCTGCCGTACACGAACAATCATTGGGCTAGGGGCAGTAATTATTCTTCTGGAGGGTGACATTCTCCGACAAATTCCAAAATGGCTGTAATAACGCCATACTCGGTTCCTAATCCAAATAGTACATTGTACGCAACCTAAATTGATGTTTGGTAACTCGTCCCCGGCGACCATAGTCCATATCTCCTGCCTTTGTACACTGACGATTTTCCTAACATTTAACGTACAATATACCATTAGAAATCGATTACAAATTCCAAAAGTACATCGCCCTTAGTGTACCAGAATTAAGAGTGATGGCATTTAAGTGACAGTGTCAATCTGATACACTGTTATACATACAGAGTATCCTGTAAAAAAATTGATCGAACATTTGATTTTACCATTCGGCTTTTGATATTTTAAAAGAAAAGACCTTTTTTTACCGAAGATCTGAAATGAATCATCAGGGAAAACATAAAAAAAAAGTTATTTTTATGGCGTTTTTACAATAATATTTTAATGGGAATGTACTATAGAACAAACCAGGAAGGAATTCAAAGGTCATTAGGCAGGAAATTTCCATTTTCAAAACCAATCCAGCGTGTGCAATGCAAGTTTTCTATTAATTTGATGAAATTGATTTCTACATAGTTTTATCAGCGTCAATTTCAGGAAATGTACTTATCTTCATTATAACGAGATCTAGATGGGTGAATTGGTCAGTGGCACGTTTAGTGATCCTTGACCGAGATAACACTGATTCCATTTATTATTCTGGACAGTATTATAAATGACAGTTCTAGAAACCATTTATAAATGAAATGAAATGGAGTTTAACGTCCTTGGACTAATGGCAAGGGATTTATATAACAAGGAAATATTCTAACTATTAAAAGATAAAACGGAACAAGTCAATGCTTTTCATAAATGTACTTCCTTATAATCTAAAAATATATATTTTTCATTTTTTATAACACAGTTTAATCTCATTTCATTCCCAGACTAGGCCAATATATAAGAACGATTTAAAAACGATTTGGATAATTATCATTGGTAATGTTCACCAAACAACTCTTCTGGAATCCAAATCCGAACAATCGATCCAGACGTAACGATTGTCGTGCGTGAGTCAGAAATGGTGTATACATACTTCATCTTCGTTAGGATTGAGTACGTCCACATAGGTCGTAGCAAACAACTTCCTTTGGGGTTTTTTTATAATTTATTTTCTATTGTTTATTCTAAGATGATGAGACCTCTTTCAGTTAGGCCAAAATAAAATTGTAGACTTAATTTTATTGATTTAGACGATAATAATCTGTCTTCGTTGAGATACAACCAATCCAGAAATGAACTAGGTTAAGTACAAAAGCCGATCTCCGCTAAATAATGGAAACTAAAGGTATGTAGCAATCCTGTCACTAATCTAAGTAATAATCCGATCTACCCAATTCAATACTTCATTTTCATCTAAATCAGCACATTTTTAACATCATTCACATTTGCGCCGCCTGGGCTAATGAAGGCATTTAAAATTTTGATCAACTTCATGATTTTTCTCCATGTCCTCCTACCACTGCTAAAGACCCCTACGCGCAAGCAAATTATTGAAATAAACCCGAACCATATGTTAGTCCCGAATTGACTTAGTTGTGTCGAGTGGACGTTAAATCCCATCTCTCTCTCTCTCTCTCTCTCTCTCTCTCTCTCTCTATTGCGACCTAAACCAATATTGATTATTCCAAATGGCTCTAATGACATAAACCCGGATATCCATTGTATAGTAAATGTAGATAATTTCAAACCAATTACATTACGCCGACAGGAAATATAATTAGCACTTTTATATTTTGAGTTGAATCTTGAGCTATGAAGTACATTTTTTTTAAAAATAAGAACACAGTATTCTGTCAGGTATCACTATGATGATAGTCCCACATGAGATCAATATAAGTCACCTAATAATGACAGGATTCATTTTGAAATAAGTAGTAATTTGTTCGTTCGCCTTGCGTTAATACAGTATAAAAAAATTGACATATTGACATCAAGAACTTTTTACTGAGTTGCACGTTCAAGATATAATAATGCATTTCTCCCAGTTCTGTAGAAGTAAAAGACAGATTTTTAATTATCATGAAGATTATATTTTCGACTTAAAACGATAAATTGTATTGGTCAGTTACATAAGTGTACCGAATGACCTCTTCCATCTACATGTATCCCCACCATATTATTATGTACGAGTTATTATTTATTTCCGAAGTTTAGGGTGTGTTTTATCTAAAGACCTTGATCATGGAAATGAACTTATTTATTTCGAACTAACTAATCACTTTAAGACTAAACTATTATTTTTTCCGGGCCGTGATAAATAACATATTAATGGAGTCACTGGACTCGTTTCATCGAAGCTAAACATTAAAGAAAGTACACTAATTATCTAATAAATCACTTACACACTTCTTGTTTATTACCATTAAGTAATATTAAAGCATTCTATAGTAAATAAAAGAAATACCAATAGGGTGGTAGTCTGTTGTAAGCCTGTCCATGTCAATCAAATATTATTTTATCTACATTTAGTATACGTTTAGCTAAGTAATTATTAATAACAAGTAATACGATTAAACTAATAAATAGTTAAACAGTTACAATTATCGCAAGAATAGGTTACCTTGTTTAAAATCTAAAAGTGTCTACAACGAAGAAAAAATGGGAACAGGGCGTTTCTAGTATGTATAGAAATACGGAAATGAAAAAAATAAATAATGTTTCATGTATGTTCTCATCTTGCATTTGAAATTCTGTGTCAATCAACTATGTAGTAACATTTATCTAAATGATGTTCTATGTCCTCATGTTTATGTGTGAAATATTAAATCTCAAATAAATGTTGGTATTTGATAGCTACAGCGATAACAACAGAACGCAGATTTTTAAACGCATAATTATCCATACTTAAATATATAAGATTCGTTGGTTCGCCAGAAACGCGACTTTATGTTATATTTCCATTAGTAATGAGGTAAGCGCTACATGTTTCGTAAGCCTCTCAAATAGACCGCAAAACAAACAAATCGGATATATCTTGACATACGATTTATTATTAGAGGTAAAATTTTGTCATCCCATAAAATAATATTTTATGACGGTCAAAGCCAGCCATAAAATAGACGACTGGTTATATGGAGAATCTCCTACGAGTCATTTTTGACGTAAAAAAAGACGAATAGAAGATATTATTTATCACCCAACCTTTTCTTACACGCACAAATAAATATATATAATTTTTTGTTACACTTTTTTATTTTATGCAAAGCGATATCACTCAGTAGATTATGAAAGTTATCACACAAGGGGCATCTACTGTAGAATGTGTTTTTGGGGTGATAAATAGCATATACTTGACTTTGTTAAATTTTTACTTCAGAATATTATTATGTCAAAGCCGAATCAGTGAACCCACAAACAATTTCATCTCATAGTGTTATACATTCATATCAAGAGAAATACGCGAATAGTAAAGAAAACGGTAACAGTATAAGCTGATTACCCAAAGAAAAGTATTCCATATGGTTTATAAATCCACAATGAGCTTATTTAACGCTCCATTAAAATTCTCACAGATATAATACAAAGTTCTTAATGGTGTCATTTCCTTTAAACAAATATTTCCAGAAAGCAAAACCTTTCGATATCCATCATATATCTCTCAAGAGTAAATTTACCGTGAAACGGACTGGATAGAGTCATCTACTAGTCTACTTAACAACCAGACGACAGTTTAACGGCCATGATGAGCGCCATAGTATATTATGTGACGCACATAACGGATTTTGTATACTCTACTAATAAATGTTGCATTTTCTGACCAAATGAAACGAAATGAAATGGGGTTTAACAATCTACTCTTCTGCACCTAACCTGGGCTAATGGAAGACGGGCATACGCCATACAGTGTGCTAGGGGGGAAATTTTGCCCGGGCAGCGGCGCTACGGCCTACTCTTATATCGAATTCCAACTGCCAAGGTATCTTTTACGTGCACGCCAATTTGTACACGGGACCTCGATTTTTAGTCACTCGACAGCTGCCATTGTCAGGTCCTCCATTCTGCATCACTGACAGGGGGAAACCACGCCGAAAAATTTTCTAACCAGTAACTCATATTTCTACTGACGTTTCGTATTCTCACACTAGAAGTGGGCTACGCAATATATAATACAGATCAGAAAATAGAGTCGGAATTACTTGGAAACGATGTTCTTGGAGAAGTATATTATATTTGGGTTAGGGTGTGTGTACACTACACCTAGTGTATGGAGTTTGGCGCGCTGTAAGTGCACTTTAATTTTTTTATTACTACACTTATTAGCACACACTTTACACAAGGTAGTGTAACGTTAGAAATTGATAATAATATGCGATTGGTGTAAAATTCAGCTTTAAGAGGGAACCGCAGTGCCAAGAGAAAACTCGAGATCGCATAATAAGCGCTTTATTTCAAAGAATAAGTTAAACTGGATAATGACTACAATTCGTAGAAACAGTGCTAAATTTCAAACACCTCTAGACTACGTATTATGCAACATGGTTGATTGATGACCGTTAAAGAACATAAACATTTGGAGTCATTTTAATCAAATTCATGTTAACCCGGTAGGGATACATGTCGATTTCAATAACAAATGTGATTTTATAACAAAGTTTTAATGTCACACAGCAGTCAACCTACCGCATTTTACAATGACACTTACCAAACGTGTGATTTAAACTGTTACTGATTTTATGTTCGTTTTGATAGTAAACTCTGCTACAAGCAAATGGCCACCACAAGAAATTCACCTCTCTTGGTATTTGTTTACAATCTAAACTCTCGCCTTTACACATCGTGAAAATAAATCCTGAAATTTCCCCTATACAAACTCGATTCTCCTTCACTAACCCTCCAATATAACTTATTAACATTTTTTCTCGAGAAGTCTGTGTTTTCGCACGTGTGGATTGATATGCATACTAATTAACAAAATCTCCTCCTTTCTTTTGTATGATGGTTCCACACTGAAAATCAAACCAGAAATTTGGCTAAATGAACAATATGCTTGTTGAATCAGCTGAATGCCATCTGCAGAACTTGGAAACTTGTACGTACATCCTTTTAGAAATATAGGTGGGGTCGTTTCCTTCTCGTCGTCTTAATTAGGATACTTTAATTGCGTTCAGTTGCAGATGAATTATTACCAAACGTTGCAGTATTTTAGGTATATTTACGCACCTTGATCGGCTTTATCCATTAATAGCTCAATTAAACATTAATGTTATTTGAGTAGGAAGAGAAAAAAGTCGTTTGTGAAATAATGTTAGTAAAATAAACACTAACGTCGATTATGTTCCTGATACATATTATTACAAGATGGCGAATAACACCCAAAGAAGAGTATTAACAGTCCGCCAGGGTTCGAGATGAAATGTCCTTCTATCATCGACGGCGTGAAATAATAGATAGTAATGTTAACGTATATTTAACTTGTTGATAATTATTAAATATTTATTGAATCTATAATATGTGTTTTTCTAAATCTTCTTTAGATTATCAATTGGAATATTGCCTTTTAAAATACGTCGCAGCTAATGTGTAAACTTACATTGCTCATTTTCCAATAGCTGGTATCAAACTGTTCAACTAATTATTGGGTATGGAGGGAGTGACATTGCGCTTAATTAAATGTTATTGTCTTAAGTAAGTGACACTTGTTTGGAATTGGAAATTTGACAATTTAGTTGAGAGAGAAACGACCCAGTACTTCCTTTTCAGTGTAGATTTAGGCCTTGTAGACATGAACGGAACATATCAATGTTCGCCTGTAAACTGCAAGTTGTGTGAAGAAGTCAGATTTTCCAAAAACATTTATCCATAATTGTAATGGTTTTACTGTGAAAGAGGAATTTCTTTTTCAAAACAAATTCACTAAAGAACTATGGCATAAATATTGTCCAAATTATTATTTTAAAAAAAAAACAAACATTTGAAACAATTCGCAAGGAAATAGCTTTTGTTGGAAATTGATGTTGATGTTTTTATTCTTCCTCTCTTTGTTTTCAGATTGATAGTAGTGCAATAAGCAGAGGGCGGTGAGGGTGAATGGCCGAAATGTTAGCACGTGCGAGGTATATCCTAACGCCTGTCATTTGAAAAAAATCATTTGAAACAAGTAAATAGCTTTTGTTGGAAATTGATGTTGAGGTTTTTTTTTCCTCCTGTCTTAGTTTTCAGATTGATAGTAGTGCAATAAGCAGGCAAGGGTGAATCGCTAAATTGTTAGCACATGCGCGTTGTATCACAAGGTATTTGATTGAGTCAACTGGCAACTGGCGCATAACCTAGCGAGGTTGCAGGGGTTCATTGCATCCCCAGAAAAATAAGGCGACTCAAGAAATCCCCCCCAGCAAAAAAAAAAATTGACACCCTTTCATGCTCTTTAAGATTATGATCAGCAAGTTGACTTAAAGGGCGCCCGCAGACCATTAGGTACCCAGTTCCAAGCTATCTGATATATCACTTACTGGGGTGCCACCACAGGCGCGGATTCAAGGCGATGGGGCACCAGGAGCAAACACCTCTCCTGAAATTTCTGCCGACCCTGAAATATGTCTCCCCCTGAAAAAAATCGACCATATATAATACAAAATCGACTCTTAGAATTCATTCACCAGCAGAATTATTGAAATGACATTGAAACATGTGTTAGTCCAGAAATGACCTAGTTCGTGTTGAGTGGACGTTAAACCCCATTTCTCTCTCGTGCGCAATACGCAGAGTGTGCCTGGTTAAACATTTTGATATAAGGGGGGCTACTCCATTTTTAAAATGTAGATAAACAGTGTTATGCTCTAAAGCGCCCACAGGGAATTGTTGACGACTACGGAACCGACCGATAGACCAGGTTGACGACGGTATGTTTAAATGTGGTCGTATGTACCAGATTTTACTATGGGCCCTATAATGGTCAATGATTGTACTAAGCTGAAATAATGTCGTGACTTTGGTTTAGAGAAGAAGCATCCCAAATAAAAATATTTATGTTTGTTTGTAATGTGATATATTTCAGCATGATGCATAAAGTTCATTGATAATGAACGTCGGTTTTGTTATTAGCATTGACGGTCATCATTGTCACGAATACCATTGTATTGTGATAATATGGCTAATTGTCATTAATTTGTGAAATGATTTTTGTCACAAACTAATTAATTTATTCAATAATACGCAGTGTATGAACAAGAATATAGAGGACATAAAGGATCAAATGATCAAAGATATGTTTTATAATTATATGGCATCATATTCGCTAAAATGTGAACAATATTAAATATACACTATGTGAGATTCAGAGAAAGAGCTGGCCATTCTTGCTTTAATAATAATTCCAAAAGAAACTAGATCTGCGTAGCCGGAATGACGGGTTTCACTGGTGCCACGTTGCCTTTGAACTTAAATCACTTTCGGTGCCACGTTACCCTTGAACTCACATCACTTCCAGTGTAAACAGATTTCCACATAAACATTTCACACATCAAATATGGTGAATTTTTTTTTATGTAAATCGAATAATAATTGCCACTTTTATAGACCAAAAACCTTGAAAAGTGACTTGTATACAATCGTCTGTTTCTCGGCAACCGTACAAGTTAAAAACTATTTTTTTGGTACCTTTATTCTCGTATGGGCTCAATCTTTTTGTTGGTTTGAATCAAATTTCATAATTAAAAAAACATTTCAAATCAGTCTATCATTTGGAAAAAAAATACCTGCTTTGAAGGCTAAAAATACATTTTTTGAAAAATGACGTTACTTCCGGTGATAATGGAAATCTTAAATTACTTGTATGAAATCGTAAATGGTATAAGGTATCACACAGTAAAAATTGTTTGAAAATCGAAAAATAATTGACACTTTTATTGACCAAAAACCTTGAAAAGTTACCTGTTGAAAGTCGTCTATTTCTCCGCAACTGAACAAGTTATCTATATGATCGTATGGGTTCATTCTATTAGTTGTTTGGAATCAAATATCCAAATTTCTAATAAATAACAGATACGACTCATTTGAATAAATTATTTGTTTCGAGGCTATAAATAGAGTTTTTGCCCAAATAACGTCATTTCCGGTGACATTGAAAATGTTAAATTGGTTTGACCTTGTTAAAATTGACATTACGCATCACATGGTGTCACTTTTATGAAAACCCAATAATAATTGACTCTTTAACAGGAAAACTAGTGTTATAAGTGACTCTTGAAAATCCAATAATAATTGACTCTTTTACAGGAAAACTAGTGTTATAAGTGACTCTTGAAAATATGCCCATTTCCCGGCCACTGTTCACATTACAAACTAATTTTCTCATAAATTTTCTTCGTATGGATTATAGCTGCAAGTTTACGAAAGTTGCGAAGAAATATTTTAAAATATGAAAAGCCTGAATGGATTGTGAATATACCATTTTTACACCCTTTTTTACCGTTAAGCCGAAATGGCGCAAAAATGAAATCGAAATTAACAAAAAAACTGCTTCCAACTAAAAATAATATTTGCTTGCTTGTCAAAATTACGTCATTTCCGGTGCCGACATAAAACTTTATCGGTAACAAAAAAGTTGAGAATTTGCACCACTGAGCATATGAGCTTTGTTTTATACAAATCGAACAATAAACTATCAACCTAGAACCCATATACTGAATTATCCAATAACGGCCAAGGCAAATTGTCGAGACCAAATTTGTTCATATTTTTGTTCAAACCACACACCCTTTAATTATGGGCAAAAAGGGCATAAAAAATAATTGATCAATAAAAAAGTTTTTTGTCAAAATTTAGATTTTCAGCAATTTGGCGCCTAATGTCTGCGAAGATTAGTCGTAAATCAAAAATCTATGTACCTTGTCTCGGACTATGTCGAAATGTATCAAATGCTAAAATCCGATGATTAGTGTAAATATTACGGCAATATTCCCCAAAAAAACAACAACTTGGTGATTTCGGTCATTTTGCATTGCCACAGAAAGTCACACACACTTTCCCCAGTAAAACCGGAGACATCGAATCGATCTGACAAGTAGTTTCTGCGATATGCTCAAGTGGAAAAAAAGAAAAATCTTAACAATAACAATAGTGTTTCAAACAAGCTACGCAGCGTGAATCCCTAATATATAATGAATATATAGAAAATTTCTTTCAAACTACTGTATCCCAAGCATAGTTATGAATGTTTGCAGTTTTGACAAGAAATAGCCATATCGGAAACAGTTCATATTCTCGATTGTCATGTTAATAAACGAAGTTTTATTGTCTGTCCATTTATCTGTAGTCTCCGGCCGTATAAGCGTTTAACGCAGATATGACGGAATAGGAGAGAGTCATACAAGGCTTTGTATTTTCCGCAATCTCTTTGAATTTCTCAATAAAATATTAAAACAATAAAACGGACATTGTCCTAACCATCCGGTGGTCTATAGAGTTGTTATGGGTTTTATTGTCTGTCCATTTATCTGTAGTCTCCGGCCGTATAAGCGTTTAACGCAGATATGACGGAATAGGAGAGAGTCATACAAGGCTTTGTATTTTCCGCAATCTCTTTGAATTTCTCAATAAAATATTAAAACAATAAAACGGACATTGTCCTAACCATCCGGTGGTCTATAGAGTTGTTATGGGTTTGCCGTGTGAATTGTGTATGTTGATGTATTATATGGCAATGATCATTGACAGATTAGGTGGCAGGGATTGGGTAGCTCTGGGCCCTTCATGTTCCTTAAGCAACGTTCGCGAGTTTTACAACATCTAACCGTTGCTTGAATACTCAGCAATTCCCGAACTTTGTGCTCGTTGTTTTTACAAGTGACTAATTAGCATTGTCCAATCAGAGTTCGTGGCACATAACACACTATAAACAAACTGGATGTTTTAAATTGAGAAACTCGTGGAAAAACAGCAACCGTGACATTGATAGATCTTTGAACTCTGAAACTCGATTATCACATGTAGGCATTTTATCTAAAAGCACGAGACTTGGTATTCACGACGACCGATGAACCTGATAGGTTCCCAAGCTGGGCTTGTGCCAATCGAACTTGGCGAAATATGCAGGGTATTACGTGAAGGGCTTGATAAGCTGTATGTAGTTAAGACGAGATCAAGCCTTCTATTGAAGATGTGGGCCCTCAGACCGTCTGGTTTCCTTCGGCCCTTATCGCTGTTAAGAATACGTGGCATGACAAGAAAACAAAACTAGTTATGATTCACATTTCCCGCACCCCACTCACAGATCGAATTTAGGTTAAAATATTTTTCAGTGGACGCGAATACGGATTCTATTTTTATGATGGGTCCGGGCACCAGGTCCGACGGCCTGGAAACCAGTACCGGTCCACATCTGGTAATGATAAAAAATCCCAGAAAGTTTGAAAAATAACAAAGCCGACCGGTTAGCCAGGCAACTACAAGACAGACATGGCAGGATAGAACAGGGACAAGTCTGGTGTATAATTACTTATGAGCGTACAGAGTAGGACACCATCGCCGCCATTGTCCAAGGAATAAGCATTCCGAGTTTTGTGTCTTTTTTCAAAGAGCGTCTACCCCAATATGAAGTAAAACTACAAGACAATTATCGCTTTGAGACCATTAACAAGTCCAAAGATATAAACGTTATGACGAAGGACAGCTGTGAACTGTCTACGAACCCGAATCTCATCCAATTATCGTAAGATTAAAACAATTTACGGTTATTGCTTTCTAAATCATTTGGTTGGATATAATTTCTAGATACATTATACATAACATATTATTACACGGAATTTTGTTTTCAGTTAAGTCTTTGGTTTTTCCAGTGAAACTAAATTGAGAATAACAAAGTATAGGATATATAAATGTTAATTAAGGAATTAATTAGAAAATAGACATTTTACTAATATAAAAGATATTAATATATTGATCGTAATGACTTATATCAAGGCATCTTGTAATATATTTGTATGTTGAGGTCACCGACCGCCATAAATTAATGAAATGTCAACTTATTATTGAAAAGGAATTTGAGTACATACTATTTGGCTTATAAACATTGTAATGCATTGTGTGTGGGGGTGAGGTGGGGCTTCTTTTGTTATACTGCAATGTAAAGAAAGGGTTTTTATTATGGTGGGTTTTTTTTTTTGGGGGGGGGGGGGTACACCACTGAACGCATTGCTAGACATATTCAAATCTCGATCTTTTTATTCTTTTGGTCCAAAGTATAACTGATCCCCGTACACTACTGATCACCTAAAAGAGCGGGTTTTACTAAAATCTCGCCGAAAGTTTTCCATATGGTGAGCGACAAGGAAAAACATGTTATAAACATACATATCCTGCACATCATATCTAAAATTTTGATGATTTTATGAATAATTTACAATCTTATGGGTCAGCGAAATTAACAAAAAAAATTCTTGTTGGTGATTGGTAAATCATACAAAAGATTACTTTATTATGTATTGGCGTTTTGATTCCAATGGGCAACACCGAGATATAAGATGTCAAATTATTACACAATTACGAAACAACAACTCATCTGGTATATACAGTATTACATGCGTGTTTTTTTATCCATGAACATGCTATGTGATAAATGTTATGAAATAGATTTAAATGGAAAGGTTCCACTATATTCATTCATGTTGTAAAAAAGCAGACTGCATGCATCATAAATCTGTAGAAGCGGAAATGAAAATAACTCTTCAGATGAGATAATTTAGGACTTACGTGTTACAGAATCACAATATACGAGCTATCACGTCAATACTACGAATGGTAAATTCAACAAAAAAAAAATTGTAAAATTTTGTGATACAAATGTTTGAGCGTATAGTTGCATCACTTACATTATACCAAAAGGCCATTACATCTGACAATCAATTTGTGTTTAAAAAAATGAAAGCATTCTTGTACGGTTAGCAGAGAAAAGAGTCGAGGTGGGGGAGAAGCAGAAGTTGACACGATGAGAGGCTACTCTCACATGAAAAACGGTAAATGCACGCAAGTTTTAACATGATTTAAGGTGCATATTGGAGATAAGTGAGACATGCCTTATGCCAGAACACCCGATGTTGACAATATTAGGATAGACTATCTCTTTAGTTCCAAACGATAAATGTAAGCGTGTATACCATGCTATTTATTCTAAAATGAAGTCAATCATCGCTGTCTATTTTGTCGTGTAGAGTATAGTAATTGTGATCCAGTCAACGTCGGATTAACCATGGGGCACCATGGGGCACAGGCCCCAGGGCCCACCACATTAGGGGGCCCCCCACAAAAATCTCAGTTGCGCGCCTCGAGCGTGGTCGGACCGAGGATTCCAACGGCCGGTGACCTAGTGACGGGGCCCCTCCGATGCTTCGAGGGCCCTCCATCGGAAGTCCCTCAATCCATGTTGTGTTGCGATCGCGAGAATTTGGTGTAATCCGGTGATGGGTGTAACACATGTTTTTTTTATTGTCGTGGGATCTCCTATCTGACCGACCATCGTCTAACTCGAATTATCGTATAACTCGAACACCTTACACGTCCCCATCATTTCGAGTAGCGCGAATTTTGCCTCAGATTGACGTACGATTGTATATAAGCTGTAGTTGTTGTTGTTGTTGATATTTGTTGTGGGTATAAGCTGAATTTGATGAGATGCACACCATGATTACACGAAATATTCATATTGATTAAATCTCGTATTACCATTTTGTTTGTCAAACATCGAGTCCGGCTTGGTCGTAACGTTACGGCCTCCATTCATCAAATCATCTTGGGGGTATAATACGATTCCAATCTAGTAACCCCGTTATTTATCACTGAGCGACTTCAAAATTAGGTTTGATGTCGCTCTGCCCACTTACAGTCTCCTCCTCTAGAAATGCCATCATTTCATAGCACTCGCATGGATTGGTCCACTGAAATAACGTCAGAATGCGCTAATTTGGTGGCAGAATTTTATTTTTTTCTGGGGAGGTACTTCTAAATGGCTCCAACACAAGTGCCTGTAATGCCAGGAAATCACGTTTCTGGCATCCAATTTCTGAAAATTTCGTGGGGGGGGGGGGGGGAGAGAGAAAACCTGTTATTACCTGTTAGTCGACACATGTTTTTCTTGTTCTTTTAGGTTGATGATTTATCTTAATTTTGTTAAGTTTTTAACAGGAAAGGGCCATTTTGATATATCTCAACTGGATGTACTTACTATAATTTAATTTTCTAATATTACAACCAATAGAGATTATCAATTATATTGATTCCGTTACAAGCAGTTCATTCATAGGACAACGTCACCCAGGCACGCCAAGCAACAATGTCTTCAAAATCTTGTACTAATAGGAATCATTGTTTCATTGAACCAGGCGTTTTATTGGCACGGACATGTCGATGTCATTCTTATTAATATACTCACATAGGTAAAAGGAGAGCGTATTAGCAGGAAGTCAATATTGAAAATATCGGGTATGACTACATAACATATTATACATGTATATGTATATTCGTATATTTTAAAATGAACAATACCTGCAATTGTAGTGCACCAGCTGAAAGCGAATGGGAAGTAATAATGAAAAAATATCACATTCGTCCTTTATCTGACGAAGGATATGTTGGTACTGGTATTTACCTTGTGGTTATTGGTAAGTTAACTTATATTTATTTTCAAAATCTGAATTATGTGAAATGGATACTTATCGCTTAATTAATCGACAAAATCTAATTATCCTACTGCTGTGTTAAATCTGATCACCATTGCATTACCTGCATATCTCTGTTTATGGTTCAGATTGGGGGATTCATTCTGGACTATAGTTCTGTGCACATATACATGCAACATGTATGGTTTCAATAATGTACTATAACAATTAATGACTCGTCTCGCCATAAAAAAGACAATTTTACAATCATTGCCTTAGAAACGAAAGGAAGGGGGTATTTAATTGCATTATTTTAAGAGAACTAACTTTCACAGATTGTGAATCAGCTATACCAGGTTCGTGTCGAATAAGACTTTACTCTCTTCCTTTTTTTACCTCAAAGATCTTTAAAAAGTTGAACAAAGTAATCAACTACATAATATCCGAAATTGCAATAGTTATTTTGAATACAATAGAAGAGGTGATCAATGGAACTCTTCCAGTGGCGATTAAAATTGATTTGATTTTGGCGATAACGTTTAGGATATTGGCAATTCTTTTTGGGCAAATGTTGGGTTTTTTATTATAATACAATAAATAGAATATTATGGACAAGTTGGTTTAATTAAATTATTTACACCCAATACAAACAAGTTAAAATAGGAGGTACAGTTGGAAATTCTTAAAATTGCTATATCCTAGATGAACAGTTACTTCGACTGTCAATAGCAGTCTCCTGGTGGTATACTATAAATTAACCAACTCGCTGATCATCCGGCGCCCTGTCTACCATATCGCCCTAGGTGTAAGTGGACGTTAAACCCCAGTAACGAACGAACGATTATCAAGCGAGACATACCTTTGGTGTTTCCCCACAGAGACACTATGCCCCCCCCCCCCCTCAAACAATATGCTGGACCAAGCCTATGTTGTGTTTTCCTGTGGCAAGTTTCCTGGTAACGTTTGTCTTCGATATCACTCCTGGTGGAAATGGAAGTTAAATTCCAGAAACGAAAGGATTATCCGGCTAGTCTACGATATCACGAACGAAGGATGATTATCTGGATCATGTCAATTAGTAATACTAACCAATTGTCTTGGGTTAATGATTCGTTGATTGATGATTGCCAATAAGATATATAAAGCCTATCTCAAGTCATTATTTACTCCTACTGATTAATCCGACCAAATTTAGAATAAATGGAAATATTCAAAATGGTCTGGTCGTCAATTCTTCATACAGCATTTAACATATACAAGCATGCCGAGTTGGATATTACTTCAAATTATAGTATCACCGTTGGTAGGAAATGTAAGGACGCGCCAAATAGCGCCAATTCTCGAGTGAGAAAACGGCAAGTCACATATTACCGGCACTAAAACCCTCTTATGTGATCGAACACTAAGACGTTAAACCCCATTTCATTTCACTTCATTTCCAAAGTGATCGACGAGCGATAGTCGCAAGCATCTCTTACAGATACAATCGAAATTTATATCATTCCATCAGGGATTCAGATTCTGATACCTGAAAATAACACTAGACCAATTGTGCACGCAAAACATGAATTTATAGAAATTAGCAATCCTTGGATTAGAGTTGACATGTAAGTAGTGAAAATATATTGTATAATACGGTGTGCAAATACATGCCACAAAAAATAAAATCTGATCTTGGTAAATCATCTTAAAACTGTCTTAAATTGATTTTGTAAAGACGGGGTTTTTAAGTTGTTGTATATACCGGTAATTGTTTTATTATAAATTTTTACAGGTTGTCTTTTTTGTAACACATTTTTGGCAGATACAAAATTCCAGTTGGCGGAAAAATATATGAACATTTTTTTTACATGAAAATTATTTCCCTTTTTGCGGAAAAAAATGGAAGCCAGCGTGAGCCTTATAATTAAGCAACCCATTAACAACACATTACAATGACCACCGCGGACTGTGTTGGCTAGCTTGCTGATATTTTACATTATTTTTTCAAACTTTCTGGGATTGACTTTCTTGTCCACATTCATGTTACACACCAAGTCGCGTGTTTTTGAGAATTCGTTTTAAACATGTGTTATCACAAATTGTTCTTTGTCGTCATTGCCTCCTATCCCTAAATCTTGACACCCATCCTTCAAACTGTTTTCTAGTTTTACCCTAGAAAAGTAATTTCCAGAAATAGGGATCAAATGTTACCACAATTACTATACCATTGCAGTTTAATCCAACACTTACATCGCCGGCGGAGACAATTTTTGATTGCGGGGAAAGAGAAAGAGAGGGAAATGGGATTTAACATCCACTCGACACAAAGTAGATTTAATTTTATTTCAAAATTTGCTTGTGCTTAGGGGTCTTAAGCAGTGGGAGGAAACTGGAGTACCAAGAGAAAACCAACGAGGTTGGACAGACGATCCTGCTCTTTGACACGTGCAACCGGGGATTCGAAACCACGCCAGTTGACTCAATGGCAGGCCGTATGATACAGAGAGCGCACGCTAACCAATTTTTTTTCTTTCCATTATTTTCAAATCCGTTCAAATATTCCACCGTTACACCATAACTATGGTTGAGTCCGAATTTCCTGAAAATTAGACCGAAACTTCCTGTCAAAAGGCTGCTCCCCTTTACGCAAGTAGTATACAAGCATGTAATACCAAGGTTGTCGACCTTCTGGAGATCACAAATGTTATCCGGTTTAAATGAAACATAAATTGATTATCACTAGTTCTTGTATGAGTTCAATTTCGGTGCACACCGCCCTCACCTCCGTGCTGTTTACGCAAAATGTGTAGTTTGAATGAAGTTTGTGAACCTTCCCGAGGCGCCAATTATGAGATGAAACGTAAACGTGAAAGGTCCTTGGGTGAGTTCGACTTTGGTTGGCATCAGACTTTTCTAGTCAAGAGCTAGCCAATCAACAGGCTAAAGTTACAGTAGAATATAGAACATACATTAGGATTAAAATAATTATAGAATGATATTTGATAAGAAATGTTAAATTGCACATTAGAAACAGGTGTTTAAATACAGAAGATGGTATGGACATAGCTAGAACGCGTGTTAACTTTACGTATATGTATCGTTATGGTTAGTAACAGTTACAAGACTTGAAAGGTTAGTTAAGACATACATTTGAACATTGGTCTATTTTTGCTATTTTGACTAAAATTAGATGCACTGTAACAGCAACAGGCATGACGGAGAAGGAGACTGTGGGTATGTTAGTCTCAATCCTGGGTATCCCCCAGTGGCATCGTTCCGTTCTACCCTACTAACCCCTTGGTCCTTTCACGGTTGGAGTCATAATATATTTAATTTTTTTTTGCAACCTTCTCGTAATCGAGCTTACACACTGTTATATTGTTGTGAACGTAAACCGTATTGCTATGCCGTAAAGACTGGTATGTAAACTATGTTTCGATTGCTCCGATGAATCAACGTACGATCAAGGGCTGATACTTTTAATTCGTCAAAAACCCGTGAATAGACCCAGGGGATACTGAGGATGGTAAGGTTCGGGGTTTCCTAAAGAAGTTAATGTCATCGTTTTTATCGTCTATGTTTTGATTGGTCCACTGAATCAACGTACGATCAAGGGCTGATACTTTGAATTCGTGAAAAACCCGCGAATAGACACAGGGGATACGGAGAATGGCAAGGTTCGGGGTTTCCTAAAGAAGTTAATGTCATCGTGCTTGACTTTCTTCCTCTAAGTAGTAATATAATATGTATCTGATCAGACATAATAATTGTGTAGCAATAACATTTTTCAGTACGTCAACCAGCCGGTAGGTAACTGGTAATTGAATAGCTAGCCAGATGTGGACTTTCTACTTGCTGAAGCACTGGGTGTGGGCGTTCGTTCTTTCCTGGAGTTTGTCCACTTCCGCAAAGGGTGATCGTAGATGCGGATGTGGGTGTGGCTTTCTTCTCTTATAGTACGCCGTAATCAGTAGCTATATGTTTGTTCTACTAATTGAAAACAAGTATGGCACTGTTTAGAGCGTAATCTTCAATTTATTTAATTATTTCTGTATTATAGAACCCTGTCATATTATAAAAATAGACTAGATCGCAAGTTCAGAGTTTTGAAATATTGTTGTTTAAATCATATTGTGTAATTTTAATAAAGTATGTGGACCTTCCTGGGGCGACAATTATGAGATTAAACGTAAACGTCAAAGGTTCTAGGATGAGTTCAACTTTGGTTGGCACCAGAAATGTCTATTTTAGAGCTGTCTAGAGCTATAGTTTCGGCTTTTTACACAATATCTGAAATGTGTATAAATTAACTAATTGCAACCCTCACCGGTTGGGTGTGGGGGAGGGGTGGTAACCCAGGGGTCAGTATAGAGCATAGTCGTTTTTCTTATCTGAAAGCTAACGTTATATAAGTCTGTCTTCTATGTTAAACCAGACCTTAGATACGTGTGTGCAATAACCCAGCGAGTAATTGCAGTCAAATTATTAGGGCAGGGGGCGGGGTACAATGGTACTTTTAATAGACGAGTGTCCAATAAACGGTCACAATATCACAAGTCGATCACCAGATTAAAGTTACTGATGAAAATAGAACATAATTATATTAGGATTAAACTAAATACTAAAGATGCTGTCGTCAGAACCTGTAAAACAATTTATGTAGCACCATGTGTATTATTAATATAATATGTTGGTTACCATAAAGATTTCTGGCCATTAAGCGTTCAATATGTATTATCAGAGGCTAACCGGTTGTCATTTTTTAAAAAAACCTGTGGTCGAAAGGTATTACATTGAGCCCACACTCGATAGGCGATTAGACCTTCTTAGGCGCTTGTTGATCCAGTATTGCGATCACGTGACATTAAATTCCATTTCCATTTAATATATAGAAAGATTAAAATAAAAATTATACTAGCTTTTGCTTTTGTATCTCCCTCAATGAACATTCCAAGGCAACTTTTTAGTAGTCCGGTTAAAAATCGTCGAAAACCTTTGCGAATGAAATGGATGTTTAAAGAGCAATGGACTATCACGCAGAAGGATCGAATAAATAGCCGGATGGACTTTAAATTTTAGACCAAGTACAACGACCGTTATAATAATGTAATCTGAGCATTTGACTGATAGGTTATCATCTACAAGGAATCAATAACTTCTTTCAGAGTTTCTTCTTCATAATTATCATTGTATTCCACTAATTTGGGTTTTTTTTCAAAATGACAATTTATATTGAGATGCGTGGTCGGTGTATCATTTCAAACTGTGATTTTCCAAGGACAATTATAGTAAGAATCACAAACAAAACAACTGTCCGACCAAGCTATACAAATTGTTGAATGGAAATTTTCATGTCTTAATTATTGCATGCAGAGAAAAAAGGTAAATGAGTTATAAAAGCCAGTCTTTGGACATATTATTTGAGTTAACAAAGCGTGAATCGATGGATACTCACTTAAATGAGTCAATTGGTGTTTTTCTGTGATATACGTACTATTGCCTCGTTGACATTTGATTTATACGCTATATATAACTGACTTTTTGCATTTTTGGGAGGACCGAATAGTTAAACGCGCGTTAGATCGTAAGGTCTGTTATTGAGTTAATGGGACAGCACTGGTTTGAAAGGCAGAGTACTATGATATTTAAAGGCCAAGATTTAGATGACTGGGCGCATTTACCGTGTTTCAAAATTTGGGCTCAAAATACCGAGTCGTTTGGGCGTGAACGTCAAAACCTCTTATCCGGACACATAGCCGTTTTAAGATTTCGGGTAAATGTCGTCGTTTGGTTACCTGATAATCGATTACCGTTCCTTTAGAGGTCTATAAATGACTCGTGTGCTGTACTTGATAACGACAGTTAAATTTCACATACAATGTGATTAAAATACTGGGGCCTATTTCACGAAATTTTAACTAAGATAAGATCCCAATTTTAGTAATTTGATTGGATAATATTAGATTGATTTTAGTGCTTAGCCAATCAAAATTGAAGTATCTACTAAAATTGGATTTTATCTTAAGTTAAAATTTCGTGAAACAGGGCCCAGATCTATATTTCATTTTTTATACTTTCGATAGCCTACACTACATGGAGATCTAAACGCTTGTAGCGATGGGCCACGCCAGAGGTCAAACGAGTGACTTTTGACCCTATGGCGTCAGGCATTTGATTAACCAATCAGAATTGATGTTACTAGTGGATTACCCACAGTTCCGTGCAAACAGTCTAAGGCTCGCCGTAACAGACCGTTTCATTGGCTTTTTCCTAACAGCAATAAGAACGCCTATTACATAACACCCCCCCCCCCCGCCGATCCTAGTGAAGTAAAGGCAAGTAAAACGTAATTTTGAACTGTAAAAGACGAAATGAAATATGATCTATGTTTTAATCAGATTGATTACACATTATGTTTATATAATAAGTCTGGTTTGATCCGGACACCGCATAATACAGCTTGACATACTGGTCTCCATTTCCAGGTGACGACTGACCGGTTTAAGTTGTTTGAAAACGTATGACCTATAGTTAGTGGCTTGGGTCTAAGGTGGATGATTTTATGAACTTTTAACATAGAATTAAGCAGTTTTACTCCCCAAAATATAATCCGAGGTAGGGTTGCATGTCCAACCTCGTGGGTTTTGTCCCTTCCCGTTCATCCAACTGTTAAAAACCCCTCAGCGCAAGCGCAGTATTGAAATGAAATTGAACCATGTGTTAGTTCCAAATAATATGTACCTTATCAGACGTAATATTTGTGTAGCAATGATATTGTCAGTAAGCTGATGGTGAAAAATCGTCAATCGGGAGGTAGCCTAATTAATTGGCAGTTGAATAGTTCGTGTCAGGGGTTTTACGTCCACTTCCACCAAGGGGGATATCGTAGGCAAATGGTTCTTAAATTTGCCAGAAGAACCCAGTCTGGTCCGTTTTGCCATATTTATGCAACGATCTTAGCTATGTTAGGTAAATTTTGGGTTTGACTGTCATCCGGGACCTAGAGCCCACCGCCTCTCCGACCTAGGTTCGGAGATGCGGGTAGGTGAATATAGGTTTGACTGTCAGCCCGGCCCCAGGCCCCGCCGCCTCTCCGACCTAGGTGAATTTAGGTTTGACTGCCAGTCAGTCCCTCGGTTCCGCCGCCACCTGTCCGTCTAGGTACTGGGATGTAAGCAATGTTCTGTGGGCTAGGTGTCGTGCCGTTTACCTGGTCAATAAAAAACAAGATTTGTAATCAAAGATTGCTTACTACGTAACATCGACTTTAATACACTACAATAATGATCTATAATAAGTTATTTTGTAGAAACTATTTTTTCCTATTTAATATGAATCCATGACTGTTTATCGATAATTAGCATGATAGTTTCCTCTCTCACATGAACAACATATTGCTGAACCCAGCTTAATGAAATCAATCAAGATTCCTTCTGACGAATCTAATTTTGAAATACAGATTGTAACAATACGCTTTCAGAAATAATCATGCTGTATGATAGAACTAACCTGTCACCATACCATTAAAGTATTACATATACAAAAATTACGAAAATTTGTGTACAAAGATTATGACATTTTGCCGTTGGCTTCGGTATAACAAATAGTTCCGGGTCGTGAAATAAATTTGTGATGTATATAAATTACACCCCTAGGCGGGTTAAACATGAAAGGTGATTCCAATCTCGCTATACAATTAACTACGGGAGAATATTAAATTATTTAGGGCCAGCAGAGACTTCTATATTTGCAGGCTCAACGTCAAACCACCACTGCCGCCCCATCCCCATGACGATTGATGTAGGTAGTTATTTATATTGCATGGTATCAACAATTTAATAAAAGGATGTACAACATTTTATTTTAAAAAAACATAAATACTGCATTTATGCCTTTCCACCTTGTATAACATATTGACGCATGGTTGTAAATGAAACTAATTTTGAGAACCCCGTGCCCTGTAGTTAATATTGTATAAAGGTACCGGTGGCAAGGAAGACATCACATGTCAATTATCTAGAAAAACAAGCTGTACGTCGTTTGTCAAAATCCTATAAATCACATTTCCAGTCGGGTTGTTCGCGCTAATTGTGCAATAAGAAATGCACCATAAATACACATAGCCATTACTTGAAGGCAATGTGTATGATGTTATCAAAGAGTATGGACATTTCACCTCTAAACAGCAGATCGGTTCGCGATATCACTGCAAACAATCTGATGGTTTCTTTCATGTCTCTTCATTTGTTTCTGAATAGGACATTTAACCTATTTTATTTCATTTATTTGTTTCTCCCTTTCCTTTTATTTTCAAACATTTATAATATATTATCGTCACAATAATAGCCATAAGTAATTTGACTAATATTTTTAATATGCACACCTTTCATTGTCAAGAATTACCAGCTCTGTATATAAGTCTTGCAAAATGCATCTTTAACTGTCAATTTGCCACCCACGTTCCATGGACGTCCATATTTCTAATTATAAATAAATACAAAAATACAGCAATTAGGAAGTTATTATGCCTTATGTATTCACGACGGTTGTAACAACACACATACAGCATTAACAGGTGTCCGGTAGAATTAGCCTACCCTGTCTGCCGTCAGACCCGAAATCTCGGTAAAAAAAAAAGTGTAATCAGCAAATGCATAATGCACGTGACAAGTATTGGTACCAAGTGACGTAGACGCAATCAGGAAAATTGTAAAAGCGTCAACTAAATATATCTAGAATAATAGCCGAAAGAGACATGTTATTTAAATTATTTACTAATCAGGGCAAGTATCTCTGTAGTTTAAGATTAATTGACAAATGTTTCGATCTACTTAAAAATCAGAATAAACGGAACAGGCTCTCGCGTATCGACCTAACTGAAACAAATACAATCCGTAATTTAGTGATAATGGAAAGTTCCTATTGATAAATGGAAAGTTCACAATCTGAAAGTCAAAAGTCCTGATGTTTGTCATAATACTTTTACACTGGGTTAGTAGAGAAGAGAGAGAGAGAAATGGGGTTTAACGTCCCTTCAACACAAACTAGGTCATTTCGGGACTAGTTAGTAGAGAAAGTACCTAAGGATTTCCCATGTGTCTTTCTTTTGTCAGTGGTGCTTGCAGAACGAGGGGTCTTACAAGGAACAAATGTCTAGTCGCGGAACATGTAAACATTAGTGTACACGTAAAACAGGCCTTGGCAGATGGAATTCGAAATAAGAGTAGGGTATGCCCACATTCATTATCCCAGTCGATGCAGAAAACTAGAACGTGAAACCAGATTCCATTTCAATTTCTGTTGTTCAGTTGGTCGACCAGTCTATGTCCTCTTGATAACTTACTTGTGCTTTGGTTATCTTTCTTGTCATATACGTCTCTTGCACAGAACTGTTTATTTGTAGGGCATATTTATTTTTATATCATTTAATAAATGACCGTTATCA
The DNA here is from genome assembly GCA_948474765.1 of Patella depressa. Lineage (NCBI taxonomy): Eukaryota > Metazoa > Mollusca > Gastropoda > Patellidae > Patella > Patella depressa. Next base: position 42,008,905 of record OX419718.1, read on the forward strand.
GAATTACCCATTGTTCTGTCAAAGTTAGCGTTAATACCCCCATTCATGAAGATTGGAAAAAAACAAATTTGAAATAAGATAATAAGAGGATCCGTATATACATGAAATTGTATTGCAGGCTAAGATCAAATTTATACAGAACGATAATGGTCTCTTAATCATTTTATCCACGGGATTTAACGTCCCACTTTTCCGTACCAACTTGGTTAATAAAGACGGACGGGGCTTAAAAGTATATAGGTACGAGTAACCTTTAATTGACGGCGCGATGGATTGTATTGATGAAATAAACTAAAAACAATTTATTATTTTGTTTGATAAACATACTTTACTGTACAATATCTGAAATACTTTATTGTAGGTGTGATTGCTACAGTTGGTAACCTAATGGTGCTCACAATGTTTTGTAGAGAAAAACAACTTCGAAGGAAACCACATAATCTTCTTTTGCTGAATCTGGCTATAGCTGATATAGGAATATCCGTATTCGGTTATCCATTGACAACTGCTTCCAATTTCGCCAAGAGATATTTATTTGGAACGACAGGATGTATGATTCAAGGGTTTGCTACATTCACGTTAGCACAAACTGATATGAATACCTTAGCCTGTTTGAGTGCCTACCGTTATATTAGTGTTTGCAAACCACAGTATAGTAAGTATAATTGGTTATGACTTGCTATATTTATTGTGGCTACTACATTATAATAAGTAAGCACCTCCTGTATATTTTACTATGGCTGGAAACACTGATAACATAGTCACAGAAAAGGCATGATGTTTGCTGATATTTTAATGAGACTTTAATCGTGTTTTTTTTTTACAATATCTCTATAGATGCACAGTTTTGAACAAATAACGGTATATAGATCAGTAAATCTAGATTTCTACCTGGAATAAATTTGCTTTTGCACAAAATACCTTAATCGTCCAAAAACTACATTGGCCTGGACGCGCGTAATAAAGTAGCTGATATGGATCTAAGAAAACAGTCTGCCTGCTATATCAGCTGAACTGTATACAAATATTGCGACAATATGATCAGTGATATCACATTTACATTGACCCATACATTAATTCTTTTGGTTTCTTTTTATTTTAATTACATTTCCCTTTTAGTTTACAAATTGGATATAAAGTTCACTAAATGGGTAATAGCCTTCATGTGGATATACTCTTTCATTTGGACGGCTCCGCCATTATTTGGATGGAGTTCCTATACTTTTGAGCCTTTTGGTAAGATATTAATACATTATATACTTATATAATTCATGGTCTTCATTGACCTACTTACTGATAATACTATAAATCATTATTCTTGTTCGGCAGCTTAGCTGAGAGAAGGAAACCTAAGGTAGTAAGTAGCATTGTAAAAAAGATTTGGCGCTTTTGTCCAGAACGTCCACATTCATCTCCTCCATCGAAGCTGCATAATTAATTGCAGTTAACCCCTGATCCTACTATATCGTGGATAGCACTGGGCTTTAGGTTTATTGTAAAAATATTAGTAACCTATCCCCTGTTTGATATAGAATACGAGGGTTGAAATGTTCTAAGTCTCCAACCGTCCTAAAATAGTTGTTGGCCTTTTACCAAGATTGTCCATTTCTGGTGATTTCGACGGAGGAGGTACTTAGATGGTTTGGTTCGAAGACTCATTCAATGATAGTATCTTGGCAGATATTTCATCCAGCCCTCGAATATCACTAGATTTTTGTTTTATCATAATCCTAATGCGAAAGAAGGAAGGTCAAATAGCAAGGTTCTGCACGTGCTATTAAATTTGATAATAGTAATTTAGATGCCATATCAATGGAAGAACACTAAGACTTGTGGACAATTCGTAAAAGCTTTTCAGTGCACATTAAGCTGACCATGCTGTTGAATATATAATTTTACTTGCCTCCATATTATTAGTAAGTATATTTTTGGGTGAAAATAAAATAGATATTCTGGGTCGAATGGATAACTTATTGCAGGGTATATCTTTTATTTCAACAGGAACATCTTGCAGCATAGATTGGACAAATCGTAGTACAGCAGCTGTTGTGTATACCTGGTGTCTGGTTGTATTCTGTTACCTCATCCACGTCTTCATTATGATATTCTGCTACACCAGTGTATGTACACGGGCAAAGGAAATCCAGAATAGTCTTGACATATCCACGAGTAAAACCATGAGCGGAGAAGATATAACTTGCTGTAAAAAATTAGAAGTTGAAAAACACGTTACCTGGGTAGGTTGCGGTAATTCATTTTATGTGATTTTTTGTCGAGAACTATTCTGGATGTCCACGTCAATAACCAAGATAAGAGAATATATAATTTGCCGTAACAACATTGAAGTTTGAAAAAACGTTACCTGTGGAGATCAATTTTATGTGAATTTTTGTAGAGATGTCCTGCTGTGCCTTAATGGCGCTCAAAAGTTTGAATGGGACATCAAAGTGTCCTCCAATAAAACAATTCGATCAGGCTCACCAAAGACAGCGGGTTATTTATCTTCATATTCCTACTCAATTTTGACAATAGTTTTATTAATATACTGTATTGAAGGACTTTGCTCGTAGCGTTAAAATATGTTATACTCTTGGCGGCGTTCTTGAATAATTTGACACTCTAAAGTTATCCCGCGATCAGTCTGCTATTTTTTTATAAATCCACGATCCTTCAGGTATCGATAGCCTTTGATCATCTGCCAATAGGCATACTTCCTTACACTTCAAAGAGAACGAAATTGATAGAGTGGGTGTGGATAATTCCATTCTGTCATTAACCCACGGAAACAACTATTTTAAGAACAATCCTGTCGGCCACTAATATATATATATGATAGAATTTACTCTAAATATACATATAATATTTGATGTATAGATTTTGACAAAGGTTGATAAGTAAAGTAAACCTACAATATCTTTACTTTAAAATCATGATATCTATTATCAGTAGACGGCTTTTGTAGACGGCCTTTGCTACGTTTAATATTTCAATGAAATATATTATCCCACTATCTAAAATAGCATTATCCGAATTTACTACATAATGATTTTGTATGGATAATACATTTGTGCGTTGTGTGTGTGGACAATATCATTAGAAAACCCGATAAATAGAATCCTATTCTGAAAATTTCTAAACATTTAAAAACATTTCTAAAATTTTCGATGATACCATTAAAAGAAGAAACATGGAATCAAATTGCATTCATTAACCAGTTCTTACCAGGCTTAATTGCTTAAATGCTTAATTTGTTTACACCCCACCATCCCCCCATCATTGTCATATCGATACTATATAAGCGGATTTTAAATCCTCTAATTCATTAACATTATCGAGTTTTTTAACTCGATAATGTTACCTATTAAAATAGGTAATAAGACTGATATAGATTCTAATGAAAGCTTAGATATATAGCTTAGCCAGATTACCTAATAATTGATCTAGGGACATTCGTTTTATCCCATTACTCCTGTCTTGTCAGATATAGCTATAATAGGATGATCTTAACTGTCTTTTGTGCATACCCGACCCCAGGGACCGTATTGCCCCCATTCTTTGTATTTGTTTATCGTCTCCACTTAAAACTTTGCATACTTATTCCTTTTACCACAAAGACCATCCCTAGTGTTTTGGATGCAAGCCCAACCCCCAGGGGCGGTCGTCTTGGAAACGTTTCATACCTATTCATTATACACTTTAATAGGATGACCTGTATTATTTTTGGTGCATACTCGACTTCCTGAGACCGAGCCACGCCAAATTTTTGTGTGTCAACTACAGGCCGTAATATTTAACAGATCCTTCTGAAGTATACCCTACCCTACGGATGTTCCTTATTTTTGGGTTGAATGGCAAGCTCCAGTGGCAGGCCACATCCAATGTTTTGTGTGTGTCTGTGTGCTGCCACAATGCCTAATGGGTCTCCTTGGAACTTGGCATGTATTCCTTCGGACGGCAACTATTAATTTTGGTGCAAGTGCTTATAGCCTAAAGACAACAATCATAGATTTTTGTGCATGTCCCGACCCCTAGAACAAAGTCACGCCCATTTTCTCTTTGTTTGTCTGAGTGACACCCATATTTTTTAATTGATCCCCTTGACAACTTTTCCTGCTTATTTCTTGTACCCTAGTTATGACGAGGGGTTGGGATGGCCTAGTGGTCTAGAGTGCCGCACTTCGACCTCTAGCTGGTCGGTCACCTCTGGCTTTCGACTGTGGTTTCGATCCATGGTGTGAGTGTATGTGGCATGGAGATAGGGGCGCTTTCTCAACCTCGTGGGTTTCCTCCGGTTTCCTCCCAATGCTAAATACCCCTACGCGCAAGCGAATTATTGAAATAAAATTAAACCATATGTTAGTCCCAAAATAATCTAGTTTGTGTCGAGTGAACGTTAAACCCTATTTCTCTCTCTCTCTCTCCCTCTCTCTCTCCCTAGTTATGGCTTGTGTGTTGCCTTTTTTGGTTATTTTTGTTGTCAGTAAATATTCTACAGGTTGCAATTATGAACATGTTTTGTTTAGATTCATCATATCAATCATTTCAATAACAAGGTTGTACCTATTTATATTGTTTCATCTTCAACACCCATGGTGTTGAACACCCAGGGGAAGAGCCAAGCCCAGTTTTTGTGTTTATCGTCTACAGACTGCAATACTGAATAGAACTTGGATATTTATTTATTCCTTACACAGTAAAGACAGCAACCATTTATTTTGGTGCAAGCCCCGACCCTCTGGGGTGGTGTCACACATTTTTTTGTTAATAATTAGGTTGTAAATTTTGGTAAAACAAACCCAACACCTAGCCTTCTTTGCATCTCGTCATATTACAGTCGTTGACATTTCATTCTATGCAATTTTTTTTAAAAAAGAATACCATATCAATCAAAGCAAGAATGTGGACGTATATCTGTTACCACTGTTTGTCGTGTATTTTGTACACGGTGGACAGTCCATTTGCTGATTACACTATTTTGCTTATACCGTTTTTAGGAGTTATTTTCTTTCAGCGGTAGCGATGCTCTTGTTAATTTATATATTAATCTATAAATATAGAAGTACTAGTACTGTTTCTACTTTAATAAATATGATGCCAATATCATTCCAATTCGACTTCTGTCCAATTCATTAGTTATACAACATTTCAGATATGTCTGCTAATGACAGGAACATTTACCATTCTCTGGTCACCTTATACGTTTGTGTGTCTTTGGTCTGTCTATGATGCTAATTTACCAGTATGGATCACCACCTGGCCAACCATGTTTGCTAAAGCTTCTTGTATGATTAATCCGATCATCTATTACCTGAGTAATCCATTATTCAGGAAATGTGCTGGAAGACTTTTAAGCTGCCAATTCCGTCACAGAGAAATCGTTAGGTAAGAGGATTTTTATACTAGGAACACGTCGATTTTGTATTCAGTATATACAAAATTAAAATTTCAGAAGTTGGAATTTTTCAACTTGTGGTATATTTAAACGGGTTTATACAGACACCAATTTCTGGGATTAAACTGAAATCAGACAAGTGTATTCCAAATAACCCTTACTCTATCCAACCATTTATGTTATATTTAAACAGCATTAACGTTGATCAGACAGAAATAACATAAGTGGCATATTAATAGAGAAAATCTTGATTATTATTCGCTGCTATCGACAATATTAAAAATTCACTTCACCAGTTCCCATATGTTAGCAATAAGGCCCGTATTTAGTTGAATTAATTGTGTAAAATGTATTATGATTTGTTATATTTCCAGACCAAGATACAGGTATAGAGTTAATAAACTATCAAGTGGTGGCATGGTCAACCGTGAAATAAATCAAGTAGAAACGCATTTCTTATAACATTGTTTCAATATACATGCAGTGAACAAAAAGGCGGGACCTTTATTTTTCGAACTAACCAGCCAAATTCATAAATCTTTACAGGGAGAGAGGAGTGGGTAGGTCATTTGACGCAACCGAGGCCATTTCGGTGCTATTATATGTTTCAATGTATTTTTAATAATTCGCCTGTGCATAGTGGTCTTAAGCAGCGATCCTACTCCTTAGCACGTACTATCGGGATCGAAACCTTGCCAGCTGACTGAAAATCAGACCTTCTGACCCAACGCACTCGCCCCAATTCTACAAATTTATGTATGGTCTTGGTGGATAGGGATGCCTTTTCAAATAAATTGAAGTACTCTTTCATTTATTATCCATCCTTTAATGTTACGATTTATATATTGTTACATAGACAATGTGAATGTACCCTCAATCAATAAACTGTCTGTGAAAACTACATTTTTGTGTCATGCAATATATAATTATTATGTATTTTAGATTTGTTATCCGAGTTTATTTAAGTGAAAAATGCTAGGTTTGCACTTCTAACATTTTGCTGGTCCAATTCCTCAATTTGACTTGGATAGAAGTTGGTGATGTATATTTGTTTATAGTACAGTGAATCCAACAACAATTTTTAAGCTTGGTTTACATTGTTGTTATACTGTTTTTAAATCATCGGAATTTCGAAGTTATCCAATTTGCCATTGAGAATTGAATAAAGACTGAAGGTGTGGGTCAAGTCAAATCAATGTGTGATTATGGTGCAACGATGATTCTATATATTTGAACCGTTATGGCAATCCAATAAAAGCTGCGAGGTTTAAGGTCCACAAGCTGTAGGCTTTAATCATCAACAGAAGCAGATTACGAATTGTAACTTATTACCAACAAATAATTAACCGCGTAAACTTGACATAATAGACAATTTGCGACTTGGAGTAAACAAAAAAAAAACCCAAATTATTTTTCTCTCTATCAAATAAATTACAATTTATGACAAAATCAGTTATCGTCTAAGTATATTAGATATCAGTTTATGGAATTTAATTTCTACTACCCTTGGCGTCATAGGAATCTATTTTGAATATTTTCGTGTTGTTATTGTGTAATTTGAATTTTGTTGTAATAAAAATACTGAATACATCAAAAAGCAGTGGTCTTAATTGGTTATATTGGACATATCCGTTTTGAATATAAGTTTTGTTTTCATATTATACACATTAATAATTCATATGCGTTCATCTTTAACATTAAAAGTGCATTGTCCGTCGTGTTACAGAAGATTTAAAATCCATTTTACAGCGATTTTGTAAAGTAATATTAACTAATCTAGTGGGATTTGTTTGTAATTTATCACCCAATAACACACTCTACAGACGTAGATATCGCCTGTGTCATAAATTTCATAATCTACTTCACGTGAATTATTTTATTTAAAAAGAACTGTGTTTATTAAATTGTAAATTCTACATGACTACCTTTAATTCTTTTCAATATGGTGACAATGTTTCAATAGACATGTCTGTGTATGGAACTTTTTTACACAGACCCCATTTGCTCAAACCCCAGAAGACGCGTAGTTCCAATGCAGAAGAGCAGACCTAAAATATCATACCAAATTGTACCTCTATGTACTTCTCTGATTGACCCTGAAAACAGAAGATTAATTGAAATTGACGAGAAATACATTTACAAATTATTCATTGAGCAAGAAAATAATGTCTTTAGCAGTGTGGAAACCGATGGAACCACAAAAAAAAACCCGATGAGGTTGGACAGGTGACCCTACTCCTTTTCATGTACAAAAAGGGAATAGAGGGCGTGACACCTAACTCATTGACAGACCTAATAATGCAATGCGGAGGTGTTAACAATTCACCCCCCCCCCCATGCATTACAGGAGGCAAGTCCCAAACCGAATCCTCACTCATCGCTAAACTGTGACTCTTTCCCTGAATATATTGATAACGCAGTTGTTAACAGACTAAAAACCGCTGCAATTTCCTTTTGGGGCTCTGTTGGCGAAGGCATGTTCCCACTTACATTGTGTCACCACTTACCGTGGGGCCAACCAACCAAACTAAGACTATGTTTAGACATGCGGTTTTTAATCATGTGAATGAAGGATACCCCCTTCTCTTCAGACAGCTTGAACGATGTTCCTAGAATTATTGATCAGGGTTCTTTCCACCATTTTTATCGTTTTAAAACAGCTGTTTTGTTTGAGGTTTCGAATGATCAAAGAGATGTCTATTATATAATTTGTAAAACAATTTCATTCAGCCGGAAGAATTCGCCTTCTTAAATTTGAGGTAAGACATTTGAGCATAAAATTGGGTAAATTTATTATCCCTGCAACATTTTTGCAGTAAATGCCTGTCCTTCTCATTAGCAATTCCAGGCGGGAAATTGTTTGTGAGTTCCAGCTTCGTACTATGCTGGTGCATTCCACAGAGACAATTTTCTGTAGTGATTTTTAGTAGATTCTATGATGAAACGTTTGAAAGAAGGGATATATGCCAAAGTTCTTTGAATTCCGGAAAGGAGGGTAACAGATATATAGAACATAATTTGACTGGGTAATTAAATTACTCATCGTGTATTCATTGATTTATACATGTAGGATCAACGATATTTTGGGTAAACGAACGCGACAATCCGAATGTAATCTGAAAACATCTTTAAAGAAGCTTGCGGGAGAGGTCAAGTTCTTCTCTCTCAGGTTGTTAAAACTAGCAATCTGACATTGAATAAACAAGTGGCCAATTTTAATGAGCACTTAGCGTCGTTGGTCAGGGATAATCATTGGTAGTTAATTGTCATGTCGGATTTAGCAGGCGGTTTACACCTCAAGGATAATTAATAACAAATTTTGCGATTCCTTATTTGTAGGACGGCGGTCTTTTTTAAAGCCACAGGCAATTGCTATTTGTGTTTCGGAAGCATTAGGTCTGTGTCCAGCGAAATCACGCGATTTAACACTCACCAAAGTGCAAAATTGACTATATCAAGAATGCTCGCAATATCATGTGTTAAGTGAGTATTTGGTCCCAGCTTCCTGTCACCGTTTGAAATGAGGTTTGCGTTGAGCGGGTGTGATTGCGAGTATTTCCCAGATCTAACATCTGTTATCAACTAAAACCTGTTCCGGGAGGGTCACGTGATCTAGCCACAATTCACACTTCGCCACGGTCAATTTTAAATACATTTTGGTCTCCGTGATACTTACGAGCACAAACAAAGGCTATTTGGCGATATTGAACTGAATTAAAGTTTCAATTTCACATTTTCTAAGAAAGTCAAAACATAATTATTTCTATGTCTTTTGCTCAAAAGGTTGTCAATTCACTATTATACGGTCCTGGGCAAAATTTTTTGGGCATTATAAAGGGTGACACAGGGTGATTGAGGAAATAGTTACTCAATTACCTCCCTTGTTTTCCCATTCCTCTCCATGGACGGCCATCTTCAAACGTTTGAATTTGAAGTTGAAAATGATATTTTTGCCAATTTCTCAACTGGCAGTACTGAATTATAGGATTAATAGGATTATTCTTTAACAAGGTAGGACTGTTTATAGGTTCAATCTATTTTTGGGCTTTATTTTAATACATTTTAAAAATATAACTTAAAAAAATGCTATTGGAGCTTTAAGATAGTAATGGGTTAACAGAGGTCACACCAAATAAGCGGATAAATACACAAAAAAGAAATGAGATGAAATGGGTTTTAACGTCCTACTGCTCTACTCCTCCATACTGGGCTAATGAAGACGGACACAAAAAATAATTGTGACCAATAGAACTATACAAATCCTTTAAAGAGTTTGACGCAACACAAGCTCTATGATTTGTGTTTAACTGTTCTAATACAAAATTTAAAGAAAACCACACGTGACAATTCCGAGGATGACGTAATATTCAATTCCTTCTTTATTAAGGCAGCGACGTGGATAAATGTGTTCTAATTGTATTAAACGGTAATAAATTTTTACTTTTACTTGAAGATAACTATGTGTTATATTAAGCCAATGGCTTTGGCGGCGCATTGATTTTGGCTTTAGGTAGCAAATATCCTTGATGGCATAATCTCAAATCATACAAATATCTGACCATAAAAATATTCAGAGCATCAAATATTATTCCCATAAAAATGATATTCAGCACATGGAAATATCATTCTTTCTAGTTCCGAATCCTAACATCAACAACTGTTTCTTCCTCATCATTAATCATTATTGTCTACATAAAGTAATCACAGCGATCATTCACAATCTGTTTTTGGATCCAGTAATATTGTTGGAGGCAAGTTCTCATTTATCATAAGCAACAACAACACTTCACATAAACGTCTTATTAGCCTGTTTTATTCTTCAGTCGAGGCGTGTTCTCTTCGTTGTGACCTTGACCTTAAAGGAAAGTGTGGGTGACAAGCCGTCAAAAATGGTGTTTCACTATGCCCGGACTATCATGCCGTAATGTAATCGGGTTTCGTAAAATAAAATATAAACCAAAGATGTATTTATTTGTGCGTGTAAGAATGAAATGTGTTACATAAAACAACAACGAGCGTTGCAATTAAGTACTTTTTGTAATATTTTATAAATAAATTAAAATTACAATAATAATCTTAACCAATCTGAATCTTGCTCAAAAACATTTTGGAGCCAATCATTGTAATTTCTGTCTTACCAGTTTAAAAATCGGTGGAGAAAATTGCCAAAATGCGACGAGCAATTCTAGTAAGCTGTTCGTATCAAGATCGTTTTTAATACCTTAAATCACTGTCCAATGTATTAGGGCAAACCTTGCTGTAGCCTACTTAGGATATATTTGATTGAACGGGAAGAATAGACACACTCCCTCGGAAACCAATCTAGCAATGACCACACTGTAAATATTATATGTATAAATACATGAAATTACTGTAAGATTTTACAAACTGTCTTGTTAGAAACTATCAGAATCAATTTCAAACAAAACTATCAGAATCAATTTCAAACGAACTGTGTTTATAAACAGTTATATAAAAATTTAACTTTTAACATCCAAAATTGTGTATTTTAACAACATAATAAAGTTAAATTAGCAATCTAACAGATTGTGTATTTTAACAGAATATTCAAGCTAATTAACAAATCGATACGCAATCTAGCAATTACTTTGTAGATCGTATGAGCACTACACATACTATATACATTATCTGTACAATATATCACTGCCTGTACAATATCAATCTGTTTCACAGAGCATTACTTACGAATTATCTCTGTCACAGATGACTGTCTACAACACGTGCATTGACTTCACGTGGCGTCAGACATTGGCTCATCGGCTCGTGCATTGTTTACATAACTGCTTCGGGCAAAATGATGCATTTTACTCATTTTAATACCCATTTACACTAAATAGGAAATATCGTTACTTCAAACGTCTTTATTTATTTTAATATACTTCAAAAAAATGTTTGAGAATTTAATTTGTCTGAGTAAAAAAGTTAATATGCCGATCTCATTAAGTCTCATCGATGTCATGTTTATCAGCGATTTTAGCGGCCAAGCGAATATTCACTGCGGGATCAGTTTGGTACAATATAGTACTATTGTTTAATAAAAAGGACTATTTTTTTCTATGACACAAGGTAATAAATGAGGGTGTTACATGTGATCTGGCGATGATAAAATCAAAAAGAAGTGCGCAGTTTTGGAGTTTTAACCGGTTATTACCAAAAGTTTATACCCAATTTTGCGGAAAGCGCCTTTCCATTAGTATGAAGATTTGGTGTTAACTTGTTTCCGGTGTAAACGCGGTTCTGAAAGACCGGAAACCCCGTCTTCAACAATTTGAAATTAATGCCTCGATGCAGTATTTTGCCGTAGACATATTTGTTTCACTCCCAGCTACAGATGACGGTAATGAGTATATCGTTGGCGATTATTACACAAACTGGGTGGAAGGATTTGCCGCTCAGAATCATTCAGCTTTGACAGTAGTAGATGAATTAATGACCGTTTGGTTGTCCACAGCGAATACACTCGGATTGGGTCGGGGGTTTGAGTCTCAATTATTTACAGCAATATGTTCAGGTCAAACTTTCTAGTCAACAAAGGTAGGACAAAGCTCTGTCAACCACAAGGAGATGGTCTGCAGACATAAAATGGAATTCGGGGTCCATGTAGGCCCCGAGGAAGCTTGTGAGTTCCAAAACTCTTTAAAAGAACCGTTTCCGGAATCGGGAATGGTGTGTAAAGTTCGAGGGTGTAATCAAGCAGATTTTAATCAATAGGGAATTATCTACAGCATTGGCGTTCGGTCCACTTAAGAACTATAACTCTCTTTGCTTGTCCTGTTTGCCATTGGCGCTCTCAGACAAGAACTAGGGCCATAAAAAACAGTTTTAGGAGTTCCACCTTGTTTTGGTTTTGACCCCTCTGACTTTGTACCGTTGATTACAGATTAAACATCCATAAGTGTATAAATGTGTTGTTATTGATATGTTCCCATTTGAATATTGTTCACAATAAGAAGCAAAATAAAAAGGAGATATATTTACAGGATCATTTTGTTGTACGAAAAACTAAGTGATGCGTTTTCTATGGTGCTCAGTATATATTTGGGCTAGATTATTTGAGCGTATTTCTTACTCTTAGGTGGTAGTTCTGATTCGGAGAAATTAGTATAATAAGTATCTATTTGTTGCTTCGCAACAGGGAGCGCTGAATCGATACACGTACAATTAACCATATCGAAATTTAGTCCTTTGTTCTTCCAGTTTACACATGGCGTTCTACTGTCAGACATTGGGATATAGGTATTATGACCTTTTCACTTGATTGTTTGTGTGTCTTTTGTTCGCCTACAGGATGCAATTCTTAACAAATCCTTTGCATACATATTTCTGATACCCTAAGGATGACCCCTATTGTTTTTTGGTGATTGCACAACCCCCAGGGGCAGAGCCATGTCCATTTTTACTTCGTGCCTGTGTGTGTTGCCTACAGGCCACTATTCTTAAGGGATCGTCTTTAAACATGGAATATATATTCCTTATAGCCTAAGGATGACAATTGCATGTCCCGACCCCCAGAGACAAGCCACGCCCAATTTGTGTGTGTGTCGTTTACAGGTCGCAATTCTGAATGAATCAGATTGGTACTTGGCATATGTATTCCTTATAGCCTGAGGGCGTCCACTATTGATTTTGGTGAATGCCCCGACCTAAAGGGTCAAGGGCAGGGCCACGCCCACTTTTTGCCTTTAGCGTCAGAAAGGCACAATTCTGAATGGATTATCTTAGTATATATTATTCCTTATACTCGAAGGACGGCATCTATTGATGTTGATGCACGACCCTCAACGCTAATCAAACCAAACGCCTAGCCCTCTTGACAAAGTACCTTTTCAATCAAAGCGGGGAATGTGGACGTATATTGTAGCGTTATGTTACTTTATGTAACGGATACTTCAAAAGTAGGGTTATTCTCCTTCAGCGTTGAAGCTTTATGGAGATTTTTAAATAAAGTATCCCGGGCTGACCTGACCTGACGGCTGCCAAACCACCCGAGGTTCCGTTTAAATTTTCAGGATTAGTGTGTACGCATTGTCTTGATTTATAACACTGCGATCTAATATGACCGATCTTGTTACAAAAAATAGCAACGGGGAGGTGTCTAGGGTGTGGTTGCCAAGTCGAATTAAATTCGTACCTATCGTTTCACATCTTTTGATCTATTAAAATAACATTATGCAAGAGCAAAATCTCCTTATGACAGGTCTTTACTTAGGCCTGAGATGTATCTAAATAATCAATTAGACATTAATTAACATATCCAGACAATAATAAACTCTTAAAGTCAAGGCAGGCCTTCGATGTTGGCGGATTGAATTCCTATATGCCGCTTAATGGTCGTTGATGATTAAATCAATCAAGTGGATAATCGAGACTATGCTGTTTATATTAATGATTTGAGTAATGATGACCGAGGCTATGTGAATATTTCAAACGCTTTTTTCTCAGCTAATAGTGGACCAATTTGACTAAATTTTTTTTCAGCAAATTACCTTTACACTATCTAGTTTTTAACTATTATAGTGAGAACTGCCATCTCTTTATCTTATCTCCCATAATGTAACTTTAATGATTCCGCGACATCCATATTAACAAACTAACATCCCATGATAATTTCTATTATCAGATTTTATGATTTTATCAATTGGCCCCTCCACATATTCATATTCATTGGCCATAGTAATGGCTTGTTCAGGGTTGATTGGGTGACGAAATTGGACGTGTTTCTTTAGGTCATGGTGTCCGAGACCCTGAATATACTGATCAACGACGTGTTCCTCCAAACTGATATCTGGAATTTGCAGATATGCTCTTTGAGCTAGTCGTTTTAATTGATAGCTAAATTCAGCGATAGATTTATCTGGACCATGCTTACGATTTCGATATTCATATAAGCAGCCACAGTTCAAAATGACATTCTAAATTCAATAGACAATCATATAATTGTGCTCTCCCTATATTGTTAGACCCGTCGGCTATCATAGCAATCTAATTTCGTTAACTGATAGAAACAATCCATTGTTGCCAGTGGCAAATCATATGGTGTCCAACGTGGCTCTGTTTTGGGGCCATTTCTGTTGAACTTGTATAGCCCTGCCTTTCGGTAAAATAAATAAAAAGTATAATATCCAATATCATATTTATGCAGATGACACCCAGTTGTATATCTCGTTCAAGCCAATTGTTAAAGATGACTTTCTTTAAAACTAAGTATTTTTTAGAATCTTGTATAAATGAAATACGACAATTGATGTCAACCAATTTTTTAAAACTGAACAATGATAAAATCGAGCATCTTTTAATTAGCTCACCAACAGTTCAAACAAAAGTTTCAAAACTGCTAGAAACATTGATGTAATGTTTGATAGTCACCTAAACTTAGAGGCTCATGTAAATAATGTATGTAAATTATGTTATTTCCACCTACGTAAGTTTAGTAAAATTCGCAATAACCTCTCAACTGACTGAATACAAACACTTATAAGTACCCTAATTACCTCCAGACTGGACAGTTGCAACTCCTCATTGATTGGCTTTCCATGTCACATTATTGATAAACTACAAAAAGTGCAGAATTCAGCAGCAAGACTGACCACACCCAAAAAATATAATAAGCATATTACCCCAGTTTTATTTCAATTGCACTGCCTGTCTATTGTTTTTCAAATAAAATCTAAAATACCTTTATTGACTTTTAAATATTTTAATGGTATGGTGCCCTTTACTTGTGCTGTCTTTTAGACATTTATAAACCTTCTCAAACGTCACGGTCATCCAGAGTCAACTTTTTATTAACTTAAATAGGAGCCAATCCGTCAAGTTATGGATAGCGGTCGTTTTCGTTTTAAACACCAAAGCTGTGGAATTGCCTTTTACTAAGCGCAGTTGTACCACTTTTATAAAATGTAATATCTAAACTTAAACTTTTTTTTTATTATAAGAGACTTTTAATGTTTGAATTAATTTTAAATCTTCTCCATATTTGCATTTTTCAATCTTGTTAAATTATAGTTATTAGTAACTAATTGATGTAAACACAAAGGCACTCTTCAGTCCACTCTTCTTTTGATTTCTAATCTACAGTCTGTATGAAAGCTGTACAAAGATAACGCCCTCTGGTGTAATAATGTTGGTAATACATTGTATTTTTCTGGACATTTTTATTTCAAGATTTTAACTTTTTGAATCGTAGAAAATATGTTGATAAGACTTTAAATTCAATCAAAATGTTAATATACTGATTTCTTTGTTGTTAAATTAAAAAAAGGGTCTTCAATTTCAATATTTGGTGATGAATAATGTTACCGATTAAACGCCGAAAATGAATCATAAGATCCATTTCTTGTTTAGAATGTTGATTTTGTACACGAAATGTTAACACAAGATTGTAGAAACAACAATCATAGCTTTCGTATATATAAAATAACATTATTTGCTTGATAACGATACCTATATGTGTATTGAAACGTAGCATGTTAATAAAATTCAGAAGTGGTATATCCAAAAAATATGTAAGTGTGTTTATTTTTATAAAATAACTGTTCAGACTGGAGTGCAGAAACACAAAATCATTAATGCTGTCCCATTTGGTCTTCTATTGATATGTACTGAACCTTTAGCATTTGTTAAGTAATTAGGCGGGTTGGTCCTATTGGAACATAATAAAATATATTTCATGTTCGTCCCCATTCAATTACTATTTGCAATGTAAATAAATCCCCTTTCGGTGCCAATTACCAATTCACGTCGCCTTTGCAGCAAGATAATAGAAGTTGGTTTGCCGACGTAGAATAAATTTCTTTTAACTAGACTCTGTCCTATGTTTCTAACCATCTCAACTTTGTTGGTATCAGTAGATACCATATACCAAAATCCTCTATACTCGTCCCAAAAAGCCCCTTTTGGAGATTTTAGGGTGATTCGATTTTTACCTAAGTAACCGCTTTCTTTCTGTTGGTGCATTTGCTTCAATAAGGTATTTGGGGTGTCTTCTAACACAAATTCCGATTCCCAGTTTCTGTTGTATACTCTGATTGTGTTTGGATCAATGCAAACCATAATAACTGCATTATCCGTAACATCTATGTCACTGCCACAATTAGCATCCATCAAAATATGATTCTTTACAACGAAACCTTCACCACGAACTTCCAGTATCACCAAAGATTTCTTTTCTGGGACACCAACAATAATGTGACTTTGGTTGAGGGTTGCTATACCACCGATTTTCCATGGAAATTTAAACTCAGAAAGAAGCAAACCCCGAGAATGAAATCGTCGGATATAGGTCGAATTCGTATAGGTTACCACAAAAGTTTCATCCTCCATTGCCGCTATGTCTTGAATAGAACACTCTGTAATCCAGTTTTGACATCCAGATATCCTCAACTTTAATTTTGAATTACCTATAAAAAATTAAAAAGCGTAATCTATAAAAAAAAAATTAAATAGCGTAATTAGTTCTGATCTTGATACAAATCTATCAAAATCAAAGTGGGCTAAAATGGGGAAGGCACTGTAGAAAGCGTTGTTTTTAATAACGTTCGAAGTGGTATAGTTTCTGCAGATAAAACCGGTTTTAAACGTGAAATAAACGCTTTTTGGCAAATATAATATACATTGTAATATAACCACGTCTGTTACTCGAAAGCGAAAGTAACTTGTTGAAAATTAGAAAAATGTATACTGGATAATCGATACAGAATAATTACAAAGTCGGGCATCTCTTATTAAACTGATTGAATATACTGTAATTGAATATTTAGTACAAAACTTGTTACCACATTACATCCAATTTTATTACGAAACCAGTGCAATTTTATTACAAAGTTAAACGTTTATTTTTGATGCTACGGCATGTATATGACTCTATCCACAGCGTCTCCAAGGGCAAAACGAAAATGATTGATAATGTCCACATCATATATGATTTGTTCATTGATTAATAATATTTTTTGTCCTCAAATCATGCTTAATATTTCTGAAGAAACGGGAAATTAACGACTCGTTTGAAGTGCATTCAAACATCTCATCACACAAAATTATCTCTTTCTTTAACTAAATTAAGCTGTGTCTTTTATAATTCGATTTTTAAATAGCCGATCTCTTTTGTGAAGAAAAGCCATAAAGTCTTTACCGGAATCGCCAATATGTAAAAGGGTCTTTTATAATTCGATTTTTAAATAGCCGATCGATCTCTTTTGTGAAGAAAAGCCTTAAAGTCTTTACCGGAATCGCCAAATAGGTAAAAGGGTCGTCAATAATAATTTTGGTCTGAGCTGGTATTTACAAACTTATAGTTATATCAGTTAGGTTCATCGCTGTATTTAAATCGTTACAATGACTATTTAATGTCTATCACTCACTACCAGCCATTCAATTAGTTCATTTATATTGTCATTGAGTCATGAAGCGTAGTTTCCATTCCAATATTAGATTGTAGATGGCAAGTAGTAGGGTGACTGGTCCAACCAGTGGGTTTTCTCCCCCTACGCTTTAGTCCCGAGATTACCTAGTTTGTGTCAAGTGGACGTTAAATTTTCCCGTCATAACTTCTTGTTCTAACATACCAGATATCACTTCTTATTTGTACTATTTGTTCACCCGTGGTCATCTTTTTATAAAAAATACAGGTGCCCACGTTTAAGATGGCGTTTTTGACCACGTCAATACGATCAGTATCAGATCTGACATTGGGGTGCCCTAGAAGCCAGTTATATCATTTCGACCGTGACATCGAGAACATGATCTTTATATTGAATTGACTCTCCCAGAAGATTTGTTAGAGTTCATTCTAGTATCTCATGATCTAATAGGCATTCTAATAGAGTTGCATCGCGTTTAATTAAGGAGGTGTCTTTGTACCATGTACTGTATTGTCAGACAGACCCTTAATGCGATCTACCAAGAAGACCCGTGCATAAGGTAGTACAGACATTTAATGCTATCGACAAAGAAGACCTACATGCTAAGGTATAGTGGGTGGATAGACACTTAATACGACCAATCAAGAAGACTTTGGTGAATATTAAATTACAAACATTTTGAGCCAGAAAATAGATTCTAAATTACAAAAAGATATGCATTCCATTCCAAATCCATTACATCAATGAGCTTTGATAATATGGGAAAAATATATTGTACAAAAACTAAAAGACAATTAACCATACTTAGACGAGTTAGAATTGGTTTCCATGGTGACTTTGTCAATATATATTTAAGATTATTTTGATCCATGTGGGTAAAATAAAACTGATGTTGTCTAATTATTTCTATTTCTTCATCAATACCATTTTCTTCTGTTTCAGACACATCGCCTTTAATCTCATCGTAAGCCTTTTTAATTTCATTTAAATCAGACTCTATTCGAACTTTGGCCTGAAAAGAAATATAGTTTTCATTAAATATCACATGCGAATTCTAATCATTATTGATATAGAGAAATTTCCGTAGACGTACAAGGCTCTTTTTTTCAATAAATAAAGTAACGGTTTCTGTAACGCCAATTGTCTCAAAGCACAAACCACTTTAACGGTGACGCGCCATTTTAAATTTTATATCCATTAGCGCAAAAAGAAATCTGTATACCTGAGCGTGGGCGGAAATTTATAGCGGGTCAGTTTGGTTTTGATGCTCTTTGAAAACCCCACTGATATTATTACAGAAATGTGTATTAGACGTATATTTTAACTAACAAAAACGTGTAAAGAATCATGATTTAATTCACCGAGTAATTGTATAATTAAGTCTCAGATACCGTCTGTTTCTAGGTTCTTTTATACTAGAATGGCTACGTATGGAAACAATATTTTATTCGCTGGTATTATTCAATATTATCGGCAAAAGATGATATCAAATCTTTGAACTAAATATTTGAACCATCATTCAGAAAAAAAGAGAGAAAATTAGTTAAAGTCGATAAAGGACATGTTCAAGCGTGCGGTACACTTGGTGAATGTAATATTGGTCGTCATTTATATTATATGAATAATAACATTAGGTGAATGTGAATGTAGTCTGCCATAAAAAGTTTTGTGTTTATTTATTATGAAATTAATTTGTTTTGACAATCGAGGTTTTATTAGCAGAACACAGTTTTTATGGGAAGCAATAGCTAGTTTTATTCTAAATGAAGACGTCACGGAGGCTCAGTGGGTAAGGCTGCGTTTCCACCAAATTTCACGTGTCACGTGTCACGTGTCATGTGTCATGCATGACACGTGATACGTGACATTAGGGGTTTCCACTGGATTTCACATCGAACATGTCACATGTCATTCGTCCTGTGCCCCCCTCCCCTTTATGAAAATCCTGGATCCTCCCCTGTCTCAAATAGAATGAGTGAAATATATTGTATTTTTTCCCATTGATATATCTGTGAAAAAATATCAGATCAATATCATTTGATGAATCACATGGCTTTCGTGTATTCCATAATGGCCAGAAAGGCTATTTTATATAACCTTGTTGCATTATTTGCCAATTCTAAAATGGACACAATTTGCAAGACAGAAAAATATGAAAGACGTTTTAAGAGGCTAAATGGACGCAATTGGCAAGACGGAATGAAAGAGCTTTTATTTATTTCAATTTTGTGACTTTTCTTGAGCCGATTAGTCCCATGTTTTCAATATAGTCTATACACAAGTTTTAATGGGATAAAATTATTATGTTTACCTGTAATTAGCTAATTAATTGGATTCGCGCTAATCATAGAATGTCTATTTAATTAATTGGATTTAGTATAATCTGTTTATCAACACGAGGTGTATTTTTACTGAACTCCCTGGTACTTTATTATATCACTTTTACTTTATTGGAAATGTCAAAATAACATTATAATACGATCATAAGCGCCCCCTTTAATTGTGTATAAAAGACTATACCGTTTCATTAGGCTATATAACTGTGGAAAACCCAGGGGAAAACCCAGATCGGACAGACGTGAAACATGACACGGGTAAAAAGAATGAACATGTTCATTCTTCAAAAACGTGTCATTTCACGCGTGAAACGTGAAACGTGAAAAGTGACATTGATGGAAACGGTTCCTACCAAAATCATATGTTTCTATTTCTTGTCACGTGACACGTGACATGTCACATGTCACGTGGAACTTGGTGGAAACGCAGCCTTAGACACTGGCTCTACAGCATGGAGGTCGGGTGTTCAATCCCTGCATTGGCCGAGAACCTTCATCCAGATTTTCCGGCGTGGTCCCCACGTGCCGGTGATGCAGGACGGAGGGCCTGACAAGGACAATTGTCTAGTCGTTCGGATGGGACGAAAAACAGAGGTCCCGTGTGCACATTGGCGTGCACACAAAAAATCCCTTGACAATTGGAATTCGATATAAGCGTAGGACACTTTATGGCGTATGTCCGTCTTCATTAGGCAAGTTCGGAGCAGAACAGGGAGAACTTATATTTTTAACCTATCAAGCACTTGGGAATAATATGCATGGTAGAGCCATTAACAAAAATTTCTGTAGGGGTGAGGTGCAAATACAATAACTTCACTTTAGTTTTAAAAACGGGAGAACTTCACCACTTTGGCTCATTACACACACTATACAGAGTGTTCCTTGGTATTTGGACCAGAGGGTATACATTCTATCTTAAAGATCAAAGATGTAACAAAAAATGCCAAGGGATAGGTCAACTAGAAAAAAAGTATAGTTATCAGCGGCAAATGTGGTGACAAACACAATATTAAAACTACAGGGAAACCAGACCCAATCTTCGTCTGGGATTGCGCAGCGAACGAGGCCGGCGGTGTTCAGTCCTGGCTACTGTCCTCCCGCTCGGTCGCCCCCCAGCTCGTCCCCGCTCTTCGGTTGCTCAACAACCGCCCTCCTCTCTCTTTTGGGAGGTGGGCAGGGAAGTTCGGCAAAGGGAGGCGGGTGTCTGCGACTGGGGGCGTTTACTCGTGGTTCTCTCTCGAACTCGTGAAGGCTATCTGGTTGATCCTGCCAGTGATCATATGCTTGTCTCAAAGCTTAAGCCATGCAAGTCTAAGTTCAGGCTTGTTCCTTTCGGGGAGCGAGCCGAAACTGCGAACGGCTCATTAGTCAGATAAGGTTCCTTGGCGAAAAGCGGGTCGGTTTAATGGATAACTGTGGTAATTCTAGAGCTAATACATGCAACGCACCGTGGTCCCCCCCTCCTCCTTCTTTTCGGGGGGAAACGGCATTTATTCTCTATACCAGATCGCCCTAGCCTGCGAAGCTACCGTCAAAAGTAGCGACGGGGCGAAGCGACAAGTGTTGAAATCCGAATAACTGTGCCGATCGCGGGGTCTTTCCGGGCCCCCGACGACTTTGCCATGAAGTGTCTGTCCCATCAATTGGCGATGGTCGGCGACCTGCCTACCACGGTGTTGACGGGTAACGGGGAATCAGGGTTCGATTCCGGAGAGGGAGCCTGCGAAACGGCTACCACCTCCAAGGAGGGCAGCAGGCGCGCAACTTACCCAATCCCGACACGGGGAGGTAGTGACGAAAAATAACGTGGCGGGGCCCTTTCGTGGTCGCCGCGGGCGGAATGAGCGCAATTTAAAAGAGTGTGCGAGGAGCTATTGGAGGGCAAGCCTGGTGCCAGCAGCCGCGGTAATTCCAGCTCCAATAGCCTATATCGGAGTTGCTGCGGTTAAAAAGCTCGTCGTTGGATCTCGGAGGCGGCACGGTCGGGCGCGATACGCTGCGGGTCCGACCGGCGATTTCTCGGCCGTCCCTAACCGGCGCGCGGGGCGAGGTGGACTTCGCGGTCCTGCCTCGTTTTTCTCCTTCGCGGGAGAGAACCCGCCGCATTTTCTGTCTACCTTGAAAAAATTAGAGTGCTAAAGGCAGGCTAAAACCCCGAGCCTGAATATTTCGTGCATGGAATAAGCGGGGATGCTCTTTTCCGGAGGGTGGTCCGGCCGACTTGGCGACGTCGCTTTCGCTGTCGGTTTCGCCGGAGAGCTAGGATTCGAGAGGAACGGTGGGGGGCGAGCGTACCGGGCGGGGAGAGGTGAAATTTTGTGATCCGCTCGGGACGACTCGAAGCGAAAGCGCTGGCCCCGGACGTCTTCCTTAATCCAGAACGAAGGTGGGTGGAGCAAAGACGATCAGATACCGTCGTAGTACCGACGGTAAACGCTGCCGACCGGGCCGCGGACGAGGCTCGAGAACAGCGGTTATGGACCCGTCCGTGGCGGCTTCGGGCAACCTGAGAGTTTACGGGTTCCGGGGGTAGTATGGTCGCAAGGCTGAAACTTGAAGGAATTGACGGAAGGGCACCACAAGGAGTGGAGCCTGCGGCTTAATTTGACTCAACACGGGGCAACTTACCCGGTCCGGACATCGTCAGGATTGACAGACGCTCGTGCAGTTCTTTCTCGATTCGATGGGTGGTGGTGCATGGCCGTTCGTGGCTGGTGAAGTGAAAAGTCTGGTTTATTCCGCTAACGGGCGAGGCCTCGCCCTTAACTAGTCGGCTCGTGGTTCTCGAATCTTAGTCTCCCCTCGGGGAGCAGGGAGAACATCGGGCGAGTCGAAGCGATCGTCGCTACTTCTTAGGGGGATCCCGAGCAAGCTTAAGCTAGGTGAGAGAGATCAATAACAGGTCAGTGATGCCCTTAGATGTCCGGGGCCGCACGCGCGCTACACTGAAGACGAAAGCGCGAGTGCCTACGGTCTTGGTTTGGTCAGGCCGGGAACCCGCCCCGAGAGGGGAGGTTGGGGCTGTTCCTTCGGGGGCAGTCTCGCCTACAACGGGTTAACCGTGCCAATCGTCTTCGTGCTGGGGATCGGGGCTTGCAACTCAGCCCCGTGAACGAGGAATTCCGAGTAGGCGTCCGTCATCAGCTGGCGCCGATTAAGTCCCTGCCTTTTGTACACACCGCCCGTCGCTACCTCCGATAGAATGGCTAAGCGAGGCCGTTAGACTGGGCCGGTCTTCGGACGGGCCCGGAAAGGCGTTCGAGCTTAATCATTTAGAGGAAGTAAAAGTCGTAACAAGGTTTCCGTAGGTGAACCTGCGGAAGGATCATTACCGTATCTTCGCTCTCTTTCTCCTCCTCCTCCGCGAGACAGAAGAAGAGATGACGGAACCCGAACCCTCGAAACAGTTTCGCTCCCTCTCAGACGCTAGGAGGCTCGTCCCGAGCCAACCAGTCTGTGGCGAGGCGTGCCTCCTCCTCCAGCTCCCCCCCGTCCCGTGTCCTGTCCTGGGGCGCGAGCGGGGGCCAGGTGCGCACGGCTTCGGTTGTGGCTTCTCTCCTCTTGTCGGTACGTGTTTCACACGACCCTCTCTCTCTCCTCTCGGCGAGTAGTGAGTGGGGGGGCACGTTCAAAGAGTCTCGGTCGTCAGCACCGGGACCGCCGGCGATCTTCTCGATCGGTCTTCTTGTATATATTTTTTTTTCACACTAGGATGGAAACAACTTTTGACACGGGCCGTCGTTTTCGGCGGCCGTCAGACTTAAATAAAGAAAGCAAAAGCGTACGACCGTAGGCGTTGGATCACTCGGCTCGTGCGTCGATGAAGAGCGCGGCCTGACGCGTTAAGTGATGTGAATTGCAGTGAAGATCATCGACGTCTCGAACGCACATGGCGGCAGCGGGTCCTCCCGCGGCCACGTTCGTCCGAGGGCCGGCAGGTAAGATTAACCAAGACTGGGAGTCGCGGCCGCCAGGCCCCGTCTCCTCAAAGGCAGACCTGACCATTTCGACGGAGCGGAGTAGGTTACAGTGCGGGAGGAGCACGGAAGGGAGGCTCTCGAGCGCCCCTTGTCCGCTGTCACTCCGGCGTTCCGTTCTCGCCTGGGACGAGGAGTGTGCGTCGCTCTCTGACAACAAATCTCTCTCAACAGGACGGGTTCGGAGTGCGTGGCAAGAGGCGTCTTTCCGGGCGCACGTACTCCCTGCATCTTTCCTCCTCCTCCGTCGTTTTTTTTTTCTCACCGGCCTCGGATCGAGCGAGATTACCCGCTGAACTTAAGCATATCACTAAGCGGAGGAAAAGAAACCAACCGGGATTCCCTCAGTAGCGGCGAGCGAAGCGGGAAGAGCCCATCGCCGAATCCCCCGTCGGACCTCGGCGGTTCGGGAATTGTGGCGTAAGGGTCCGACTCGTCAGGCGTCTGACCGTCCGAACAAGTCCCGCGGGACAGGTGTGCTCCCAGAGTGGGTGTGAGGCCTTTAGTTCGGTCTGGGTCTTCTGCCCGGCGCAGTCGGTACCTGCGAGTCGAGTTGCTTGGGATCGCAGCTCAAAGCGGGTGGTAAGCTCCATCTAAGGCTAAATACTTGCACGAGTCCGATAGCGAACAAGTACCGTGAGGGAAAGTTGAAAAGAACTTTGAAGAGAGAGTTCAAGAGACCGTGAAAGCGCCTACGGGCAAACGGGTGGAACCGCCGGTGCGATCAGCGGAATCCAGCTCGCCGGGCCGGCGGCTCCTCGCGCGGGTCGAGACTTGTCCTTCTCGGAGGACGGGCTCGGTCGTGCGAGTGGGTTCGTCCCCGTCGGCGTATCTTCCGCTGCGTCGCGAGTCGCGACCGGCTCGGAGTGCTTCGTCTCGGCTGGTGTCAGGCGAGGGGCGCGTCTCTCGGGGCGTCGCACCTGTCTTCGGACTGTCTGCTCCGGCCGGCTCTAGGGCGAACGTAGCTCCGGGCCGAGGAACGGCCCCGTCCTCGCTCCCGACCTAGTCTCCCGGCGTCGTCGCGGCCGTCTTGACTGCCCCTCGCGGGCTTAACAGTGCAAGTGCGGTCGCTCGGTCGGCGTCGGTGGGGCGGCGGGCATTGGGGGACGGTCTAGAGGGTCCGCGGCTGGCCGTGGCGGCACTCTTCCCGACCCGTCTTGAAACACGGACCAAGGAGTCTAACGTGAGCGCGAGTCACAGGGAAAAACACTCCCTTGGGGC
This sequence comes from Patella depressa, assembly GCA_948474765.1. Classification (NCBI taxonomy): domain Eukaryota; kingdom Metazoa; phylum Mollusca; class Gastropoda; family Patellidae; genus Patella; species Patella depressa. The sequence goes on from OX419718.1 coordinate 42,034,211, forward strand.
GCAGCGAAAGCGACGTGGTCCGATCCTCTCTCGGGCGAGGGGGGCGCAGGACCGGCCCGTCGGGGGTTGTTACGGCCTCGGCGGAGCAAGAGCGCTCGCGTTGGGACCCGAAAGATGGTGAACTAGGCCCGAGCGGGACGAAGCCGGGAGAAATGCTGGTGGAGGTCCTAAGTGGTTCTGACGCGCAAATCGATCACGGAACTTGGGCGTAGGGGCGAAAGACTAATCGAACCATCTAGTAGCTGGTTCCCTCCGAAGTTTCCCCCAGGATAGCTGGCGCTCGCCGAGACAGTTTCGTCCGGTAAAGCGAATGATTAGAGGAGTCCGTGCCGAAATGGCGTGGAGCTATTGTCAAACTTTGAACGGGCGAGAAGGGGTGCCTACCGCTCGATCTGGGAGGCTCGGCCCC